>CM059228.1:6912373-7589873 GCA_030347435.1 Clarias fuscus
TTAACGTATTAAATAAATCATAGAAGCTACAGTAGGTGATGACCGCACACTAAGTATATTGGTGACTATGACTGTGTGTGTGTGTGTGTGTGTGTGTGTGTGTGTGTGTGTGTGTGTGTGTGTGTAGGGTGGTGAATTGCTAATCAAGTCCGTATTTGAGTCATCACAGTTTCCACAGTGCTCAGAGACGCAGTTGGCATTTGGCTTCTGTGCTTATTTTAGCTTTACACACTAGGTGGAAACTTTCTCTGGTTGGTGCTGTGGGTTTTTTTTTTTTTTTTTTTTAATGCGCTGCTAGATGTTGCATGGATGGTTAGTTCAGGACTTGCATACGAACTTATGTACATTACATACTGTACATATGATCAGTAATATACTGTAATATACATGTTGTTCATATATATATATATTTATATATATATATAAAATCATATACTATTAATGAAATGATGATATTTTTCATAAGTATATGGGAGATTATATAAAACAAATGAAGTAGTGTGTGTGTGTGTGTGTGCGCAATCTTACCTTGGGATTTTATTTTGTAATACAGTATATCGGTTAAAGCCTTGTTTAGTCATCTACATTTGGATGTACAAGGGGCGTTCAAGTCAAAGCGGGACTTTTGTTTGTGCAGAATAACCGAACACAGTTCTGAGAGTGAAAACTCCCTTTATGTCTCTATATAATCCCCTCCTACACTAATGCATTTATCCCAGCATTTCACGTACTGTATGATGATGCTTGAACACCATCATGGTAGGAAGGACACCAGCGCCATGATCCAATAACCTTCTTCACGGCCTCCCAGGAGCTCCTTTAATGGTGCAAGCATGTGAAAAAGCCACATCGATAGGCTTTTTTCGGCTTCTTTAAAATATTTAAATCGTGCACCATTCCAATGTTTTACTGTGACCGAGTCTCATCACCGTACTGTGCTTCTTGTAAGTCTTCTGTAAGTGTCGATCGCTTTTTATCGCGTTTAAGTTTCATCACTAGTCCCGGTTTGACTTGAACGCCTCTCATATAATCAGTATATAACAAAAAAATGAGTGGCTGTTAATTTTTTTTTTTTTTCCTCTCGAATGATGACGGTGACACTATTGCGGCTGAGACTATTGTGGTAGTAGAGGCTTCGTCTTAAATGTGAGAATAATGTGGGCAGTTTGTTTCACACACACATACGCAGCATGCTCACTGAAGCTGCATCCTAAACCGAATAGTTGCCTATTGTTTGCCTACGCTCGCTCTTAACCAGGGTTTAAATTCAAATCGAGGAACACAAAATGTATACTACTTAATGTAGTTATTAAGTGTATATATATATATATATATATATATATATATATATATATATATATATACTTAATAAATTATATCATGATTCTTTCAAGCGTCAAGTCATGTATCGGAATTCATCAGAATGGTTTATGATTTGCATTTGAGGCGGTAAATTGTTCTACCTCTATAATCCCACAGGTGGCGCAATCTAAAGCTATTAACACATCGGTGGCCTGTGCGGGAGGAGTGAATTATTTGCCATTTGTTTAGAATTGGAAGAAAATCTGGGGGGGGAAAAAAAACTTAATTGGGATTTTATAAAATCATATCATAATACTAACAGAATCACAATACAAATTGTATCGGCAGCGAGGTATCGTGACCGTATCGTATCATGTGATCCCCGGGGATTCCATTGCCTGGTAACTCAGCTCAACACTTCCACCCACAGAGCTGGAGGTCACTAACTACGTTCACATTGATGGCATTTCTCCAATCTGTTTCATATCATTCCAGTTACTGTAGCTCTTCCAATATAACTGTTGCTGATCTCATAATATGTGCTTTTACATCCTCAGAATTGAATAAAAACGTGACGTTTTTGATGCGTGAAGTGTTCCTGCCCTCTGTGAAGTGCTTAATCCACGTACGTCATTGTGCTGCCTTGCAGATCTCCAGACAGTGCGATAGACAGCCAGCCTCCTGCTCTTCCACCGAAGCAGTCCAGGAAGAACCTGATCAGTCACATCAGCCAATCCCGATCAGAACTGGAGCTCGATGAGCACGCCTCCGAACTCTACGACATGCCTATAGCTTCAGATAAGAGCATGGTGCGTTGTCGGGTTCATCTTCTTTCAGCGAAACAGTTAACAAATAATTTACATACTGTAGATAATATAACACTAAGACAGTACAGCGGTACCTCGGTATATGAATCAAATCCGTTCCGGAGGCAGGTTTCGTATTTTCCCATAGAAATAATGTAGATGCAGATAATCCGTTCCAGCCACCCAAAAATATTCCCAATATTACCAATTTCCAACACTATAATAAATATTTTTTGCATATGAATACAATCAAAACGGGGCCCCGAGTGGCGCAGTGCTAAAGTGCTCGCCGTATCATCCGGAGATCGCGAGTTCGATTCCCGGGAGATGCTGTAAGCCTCGTGTAGCCGGCGGCCTGGCGAGAGCTGATTGGCCGAGCTCTCTCAGCGCACTCCCACATCAATCACGGATCTACAGACAATAATGGGCGTCTGTAAACTCACGCAAGCAGAAGGAGCGGATAGCGCTGTCCTCCGAGTGTGTAAGGAGTTGGAAAAGATGCGGTCGGCTGGCGTCACGTGGTTCAGAGGAAACAACCGATCGTCTTCGACCCTCCCTGACTGGTAGTCGTAGCCTTAGAGTGGGCGCCCCCTAGTGACGGAATTGCATATGACTAAATTAGGGTGGGGTGGGGGCGGGGGGACAATCAAAACATTTTGTAAAAACATGCAAATGACGTAAAATATTAAATAAATAGCCAAACCTCATTGGATTTCCTCTTGGCACCAGCTGCTTCAAAAACCATCCTACCGTCCATGCTAACGTTCTTGGGGCGTCTTCACTAAATGCAAAAAAAAAAAAATTTGTAAACTTTAAATTTGCTTGACTTGGCTTTTCACTGAGGTCAAACAAGTTTTAAACGACTCCCAGATGAACATTCGGTTTCAGTTCGCGAGGGGAAGATTCTGATGGTGGTGTGTTCATATGCCGAGGTTCCACTGTCTATGATCACCAGGCAGTTTATAAATGTTAGCTAGTAACCCTTGTTTTTGCTTTGTTTGTTCCCTTCCGTGCCGCTGTGCAGAACGGTGCGGTTCCACACGACAACCTCGTGCTGATCAAAATGAAACCGGATGAAAACGGACGCTTCGGATTCAACGTCAAGGTAGTGCTGATTGAAAAAACGATCGGTTCGTTTGGGGAAAACGCTAAAAAAAAAAAAAAAAAAAATATCACATGATTTTTGCTACGTTCACAGGGTGGCGCTGATCAGCGAATGCCCATCATCGTGTCTCGAGTCGCTCCTGGAACTGCGGTAGGCTCCAGAAGTCGCCTGGTGTTTCTACACAGCCTTTCATTTTAATTCCAGTTACAGAATGAGATCCTGCTCACGTGTCATGTGTCATGTGACTCCGGCTTCTCGGTCATTACAGGCTGACCTGTGTGTACCGCGTCTGAACGAGGGTGACCAGGTGGTGCTGATAAACGGGCGGGACATCTCCGACTACACGCACGACGACGTGGTCATGCTGATCAAGGCCAGCTGCGAAAACCAATCAGGAGAGCTCATTCTGCTAGTCAGGCCCAATGGTGAGGAGCTTAGTCTTAACCTCTGAAGCCTTTTTATAAAAATGTATTATATCATATGGTGGCTTAGTGGTTAGCACTGTCGCCTTGCACATCCAGAGTCCGGGTTCTCTCCGTGCTCGGTGGGTTTCCTCTGGGTACTCCGGTTTCCTCCCACGGTTCAAAGACGTGCAGATTAGGCTAACTGGCGTTCCCAAATTGCACATAGTGTGTGAATGTTGACCGGAGGTCCCGCCATGGTTGTATACACACAGGTTTAAAGGGTTATTGGTCATCTGGGATTTCTGGCTCACCCGGATAAGTTAAACTCCAACTCTTAAACTCGCATTGAAACCTCGCAGCAATCTACGATGTGGACGAGGAGGAGGAGAAGCTCGACCTGGAGCCGGAGTTCCAGTACATTCCAGAAAGCTGCTTTTTAGACCGGTCACACTCGGAACCAGACGGATGGAAATCGTCCTTCCAGATCCTGAGAGAGGGACTGCGCACCGGCACCGTGCTCGCTCAATTTGACGTGAGTTACCCGTTACACATGTTACGCTCAGTTCTTTATTTATTTAGCTTATAGTTGTCATTTTATAATACATTCACATAATTCACACATAATACAGTTCAGCAGTATCTTAATATTTGCAAATATAACTAAGAAAAATTGTCATCCTTAAATAATTGTTACTCACTTTAAGTAAAAAAAAAAAATAAAAAATTTGCATGTCTGTTTCCAAATAAATTTTTTTTTTAAAATCTCTATGAATATAAAGATCACTATAAATTAGAGGTTTACAGTTTGCAGTTTTAAAAGGTTTGAGAACGACACAAATATAAATTTTCAGCTTCAGTGTTTTTAGATCCTTTTGTTCCAAATCTCTAATTCCAAGCATTTCGTACAGTAAGTGTCAAAGGCTTATTAACAGTTACATTAAGTTTATGCAGCGTGTCAATATTTACAGTGTTGACACTTTTTTTTTTTTTTTTTTTTAAAACCGCTGCAATTTCCCTTGGCATGCTGTCACTCGACTTCAGAGCCACATCCCGATATTTCATGGGCTGATGGCAGCCCATTCTTGAATAATGGAGTTTTGGGATGAAGGTCAGGGGAGTTTCCAAAGACCCCAAATTTTGATGTTTTGTTCCTCGAGCCTCTTCGTTATCACTTTTGCCTTATGGCACGGTGCTCCATCATGCTGGAAAAGGCGTTGTTCATCACCAAACCGTTCTTTGATGGTTGGGAGAAGTTGCTTTCCAAGGATGTTTTTGTACCATTCGCTATTCATGGCAGTGTTCTTAGGCAAAATTGTGGCTGAGTCCACTCCCTTGGCTGAGAAGCAACCCCACACATGAATGGTCTCAGGATGAATCCATTTTCTGATTGTTTGAGGCATCCGGAACAAAGCTTGCCCGGAGAAGAAAAGGTGAGTGCCGTCGTCAGTCCTGTGTCACGCCGAGAGTAAAGCATCCTGAGACCATTCATGCGCGGGCTCGCTTCTCAGCCAACGGAGTGATCTTCTCAAAACCGCTGGCCACAGCTGTATATCGCTGTGCATATTGCCTGCTGTTTAACTCTGAGGCCTACGTATGCCGTACAGTACTATGCATCTGAATATCACTTCCTGTTATCATCTTGCACGATGTGCTACTTCCTGTTTCATGACTTTGCAGTTTCTGTAGTAGAGTTTTCTCACACCACACACTCCAACAACCAACGCTGAGAACACATTTTTGGGCTGGTTTCACAGACGCCGCTCACGCCTAGTCTCCGAATAAAAACGCCTGCTTCATCTCTCTTAACTCAAGGTCAGCTGTGAAGACTCGGCTCACATGAGTCGCAGTTTTAGCCTGGCCTGGATTAACCTCGACTGATTGCAGAGGAAAGATTAGAGCTACTTTTCTTTTTCCTTTTCTTCCCACTAATTTACCAGGAAGTCCCTTTTGAGATCAAGAATCCCTTTTTACAATGGAGACCTGGCCAAAGAGCCATACATTTAAATCATTACATTTAAATACATTTATATGTATATACATATATGACACAAAAAATAAATAAATAAATGTATAGTTCTAGAATACATTTACAATAAAATCAGATTTTAAAAAATCTTTAAAAACAAAAACAACATCATGATATTTCAAGAAGAACGGCTACATGCATCTTTCACACATTCTTTATGACGGCCTTCAATTCTTCACAGAATATTAGTGTGTCCAATTTGAGACTTTTCTGCAAACCATTAAATCAAATTCCAAGATTCCTTTTAAGAAAATGTATTTTTCCCCAACTCTTAAAAAAAAAAAAACTGTAACGAACGAGAGAAGAACCCGAAGATAAGCTGGAATTTGTCCATTATTGCTTCATAATTTAAAAAAAATAAGCCAGTGTTGTGTTGTACAGAGTGGTCAGTGATGTCTAACCCACCAAACCATAAAGAATGCAATGGTGTGTAAGAGACTTGGCATTTGTGATAAAGCATGTACTGTATGGTACACTAATCTCTTTATAAAAAAAAAAAAACAAAAAGAAGAAGAAGGTGGAAGCTCCATCTCACTGGCAAACCAAAAAAAAAAAAATTCTTTTAAAATAAAAGCCGACCTTTACTTTAAGCTTCTTGCTTAGATTAGCAGCATGCACATTAAATAAAAAGCTTATCACCTTGCTACTCTAGGAATAAACTGAAGCTTAAATTAATCCTGCTTAGTACTGTTTGTGCGGGAGAACGGACTATCTGGAATATTTAAACGAAGCTCAACAGGCACTGTCGAGGCCGCGATGGGAATAATCCACTGACTTTACTTTGAAGAAACAACTTTTTAAGACTGCTTTCTTAGATACAAAGAGAATGCCTTGGAGCTAACATCTGTGCCCGAGCCTAGGCTTTAGTCTTGGTCCCAAAGAGGAATGTCTTTACCTGTGCCTCTCTGAGTTCTGATCACTTTGAGGCTTTTGGTCGTGTTTCTTTTAAATCAAGTTCCATGAAGCTGCTGGACAGGAAAACCGTAAAGTGCAATTCTGGGCGATACAGTACAGGCACTGGCCTATGAGTGATTGGCTTGTTCCCATCAAATATCCAACAATACAATTGTCCAACATTACAATTCCAGGAAGACAAGAAGATGCCGCAAAGATGATTGCGACAGCAGTGCTGCACAACTACAGGGGTTGGACAATGAAACTGAAACGCCTGGTTTTAGACCACAGTAATTCATTGGTATGGTGTAGGGCCTCTTTTGTGGTGACTACATCTGGTGACTTGACTTTCATGTTCATCAAACCACTCTGTCACCAGTCTTGCTGTGTGTATTGGCGCATTATCATCCTGATACACGGCACCTCCTTCAGGATACAATGTTTGAAAACATTGGGTGCACATGGTCCTCCAGAATGGTTCGGTAGTCCTTGGCACTGACACGTCCATCTAGCACAAGTATTTGGCCTAGAGAATGCCATGATATTGCATCCCAAACCATCACTCATCCACCTCCATGCTTCACTCTGGGCATGCAACAGTCTGGGTGGTACAGAACGTTTCTTTGGGGCTTCTCCACCACGTAACTCTCCAGGATGTGGGAAAGACAGTGAAGGTGGACTCATCAGAGAACAATACATGTTTCACATTGTCCACAGGTTTGGCTATAGCAGCCCGGCCGTGTACATTGACCCTGTGGAGCTCCAGATGAACAGTTTTGGTGGAAACAGGAGAGCTAGAAGTGCACATTTCATTCTGCAATGAGTTGGGCAGCTGTGGTTTTATGTTTTTTGGATACAATCTGGGTTCGCACCCGGACATCCCTTTTTGATACATCACAAAGACTTACTGTCTTTGTCACAGATGCGCCAGCGAGACGCGCACCAACAATTTGTCCTTTTTTGACACGTCTCCCATAATGTTGTCTGCATTGCAATATTTTAAACAAAATTGTGCTATTACTCTGCTAATTAAACCTTCAAAATTGGCCAGTGTTTCCCCTGTACCTGAAGCGTCCTCGTCCACCAATAAGAATCCAGTGGCTCTGCCCGTAGCTGAGCCGGGCAAAGACCAACGATGGCTTGCGCTCAGAGATGCTTTTTCACTTCAGTTAGATAAGCTGCCTTTCAATATGGAATGTATCCATTTGTTTTGATGGTGTTCAAGTTACAATTGTGTGCAGCCAAATTAAAGAGTGACTAAACCAAGACTGGGATAAAATGTAATTTGTGGCTGGTGCTGAAAATATTCACACTCATGAATATGTAAATGAGAAGACCTTTATCTTATTTTATTTTTTATTTTTTTTAACTTGTCATAAAGTCCATCATGGCTGGTGACCGTGTAGCGGGCGGTAGGTAGGTAGGTGGGTGAATATGTTCCATAGTAAATCATTGACTTTTTTCGGTATAATTAACCTAGCGTTTGTGCTCAGTTCTTCATATGAACTGTCCAAATGGTCACCTTAGGTTATACCGTCCACAGGTTCCGTCCTCTATTATTCCAGGCAGGAAGTTTGTCTGGTTGGTCGTTTCCATCACCGGTATAAAATGATAGGTATTTCATGGGTATAATTCAATAGACATGATGTCACGAACATATTAATAGAAATCTGAAATGTGCTCCTTTAGACTCAGGTCTAACTAAAATGTTCCAGGACAGATTAAAGCCCACTCCTGCCTTACTCTAAGCCCTGTCTGTGAAACCGGCCCTTTAACTCCTGGATCAGCAACTTGCATAAACCTCTAGCTTTACATCCTCATGTCTTTTATTTTCCCGTCCCGTCTCCTGTCTAATCATTTCAAACATCTTCTATCGACCATCCAGCAACTGTATCGAAAAAGACCGGGGATGTCCATGTCCTGTGCCCGGTTACAGCAGAACCTCTCAAAGAATCGCTACCGGGACATTTCACCATGTGAGTATCTATAGCCGCGCGTGTGTTCTGTTTTCTGAATCCCTTCAGTTTAAATAATTTAGCGCATTTTGACACGCGGACGCTGTGTTTCGTGCAGATGACGCAACCCGAGTCGTCCTGAAAGGAGCCGAGGACTACATCAACGCAAACTACATCAATGTAAGAACATGCGAATATAAATCAGTGCGAATAAATCAAGTACACAATCTCTTTAACTTCAATCCAATGCTGTTTGAAAGTCCCTACAAAATAGACCAGGATTTATTTCCTTTACTGAAGATGTTTTGATATTAGTAGATTTTACTTCTTATGACCGGATTTCTTATTTGCGTTTTCATCAGGATCTCAAAATTGTAGGAAAAAGTGTTCATTTTCATGTATATTATTTACATTCAAGCACTCTTGCAGTATATTATTTTTTTTTTTTATATATTTGCATCTGGCTGATGTTGTTAACAATGTTTTCGACCTAAGATGGAGATCCCAGGTGGAGGTGGTGTGAGGCGGTACATTGCATGCCAGGGCCCGCTACCCAGCACTTGTTGCGATTTCTGGCAGATGGTATGGGAGCAGAGCGTCACTCTGGTGGTCATGCTCACCACGCAGGTGGAACGGGGCAGGGTATGAGTAACGTCTACTTTAAACTACGAGTCTTAATGATTCATTAATCCGATTCATTGCAGTTCCGAATTTAAGCAAGTTAAAAACGCATCTGTATAATTTGTTGCATCATATTTTTCCGTAGATCACAGATCTGTCTACTTTTATACACAACAGGATTGCATTCGCAGTTCAGCACAGATAATGATTTAACCGATTAAAAATTTACTAACCGATGATGTTTTGCGTAATATTTTTCCGTAACTCAGACGGCTGTTAACTGGTGCACCACAAGAGGGCGGACTTGCAGTTCAGGTCTTGCCAATTATATTGTATTTTTTGCAGCCTTGTTTTAGAGGACCAGGGTTGTATTTTTCGATTTACTCATGTTTACCCATTTAAACAGTAGTACTTATTGAAATATTGTGATTGCATAAGTATTCACCCCACATTGCTGTGAAACCGCGTAAGTCAGGGGTAGCTCAGTGGTTAAGGCATTGGACTACGGTTCGGAAGGTCCCAGGTTCAAGTCCCACCAAGTTGTCCCTGTTGGGCCCTTAAACAAGGCCTTTAACCCCAACTGCTCAGATGTATAATGATAGTGTCAGTATGCAAGTAGTGTCAGATTATCTAAATTTTTAATTCGGTAACATCACGATAACAAGGTTTAAAAAATGAAATTGACGGTTTTAAGATTAAGAAAAGATTTTTTAAAGCAGTTCCAAAGTTTTGAGACGTTATTTACCTACGAGACGTCTTTTTTCAGGTAAAATGCCATCAGTACTGGCCTAACGTCTCTGCCGAGGGCGGTTATGGCAACTTCCAGGTGACCTGTGTGTCTGAGGATGGGAAATCAGCGTATCTGCTCCGAGAGCTGACTCTCACACACGTGGAGGTATGACAGTATGATGTTATAGACCTATGAATTGAATTGAATTGAATGGAATGGAATGAAATGGCATTTGGAATAGTTTGTGAATACAATGCATTAGTTCATCATTAATAATTTGTCATTTTTAATGCACACACACTTTGAACTGTGTATTAAAACTAACCTGTGTGTGTGTGTGTGTGTTTAGACTAAAGAAGAGAGGCAAATATGTCAGATGCAGTACATGGCTTGGCCCGATCACGGCGTTCCGGACGACTCCAGCGATTTCCTGAGCTTCGTTAACTTGGTGCGCAGTAAGCGAGGAGAGTCACAGGACCCCGTGGTTGTGCACTGCAGGTCAGTCCTACACATGAGCTGTCTTCTGGCATGTGTGCGCCGACTTCGGTTTTTACATTACACTCAATTATTATACAGGGGGTAAATATCGGTACTACCACTAGGTTGCGCTTGTGTTCCAATGGTATAAAAAAATTGTTTTTGTATTATTACATCATTACACACGTGGACAAAATTGTTGGTACCCTTCGGTCAATGAAAGAAAAACTCACAATGGTCACATAAATAACTTTAATCTGACAAAAGCAATAATTTAAAAAAATTCTATGAATGTTAACCAATGAAAGTCAGACATTGCTTTTCAACCATGCTTCAACGGAATTATTTAAAAAATTATTTTAAAAAACAGGCCTGGACAAAAATGATGGTACCCCTAGAAAATACTGAATTACATAAGACCATTTCCAAGCAGCTAGATGTTCCTGTGACTACAGTTGCACATATTATTCAGAAATTTAAGATCCATGGGACTGTAGCCAACCTCCCTGGACGTGGCCGCAGGAGGAAAATTGATGACAAATCAAAGAGACGGATAATCAGAATGGTAACAAAAGAGCCCAGAAAGAATTCTAAAGAGATCCAAGGTGAACTTCATGCTCAAGGAACATCAGTGTCAGATCGCACCATCCGTCGTTGTTTGAGCCAAAGTGGACTACATGGGAGACGACCAAGGAGGACAGCATTGTTGAAAACAAATCATAAAAAAGCCAGACTGGAATATGCCAAACTACATGTTGACAAGCCACAAAGCTTCTGGGAGAATGTCCTATGGACAGATGAGACAAAAATTGAACTTTTTGCCAAGGCACAGACGGAAAAATGAAGCATATCAAGAAAAGAACACTGTCCCTACTGTGAAACATGGAGGAGGCTCTGTTATGTTCTGGGGCTGCTTTGCTGCATCTGGCACAGGGTGTCTTGAATCTGTGCAGGGTACAATGAAATCTCAAGACTATCAAGGGATTCTAGAGAGAAATGTGCTGGCCAGGGTCAGAACGCTGGGTCTCAGTCGCAGGTCATGGGTCTTGCAACAGGACAATGACCCAAAACACAGCTAAAAACACCCAAGAATGGCTAAGAGGAAAACATTGGACTATTCTAAAGTGGCCTTCTATGAGCCCTGACCTCAATCCTATTGAGCATCTTTGGAAGGAGCTGAAACATGCCGTCTGGAAAAGGCGCCCTTCAAACCGGAAACAACTGGAGCAGCTTGCTCATGAGGAGTGGGCCAAAATACCTGCAGAGAGGTGCAGAAGTCTCACTGACAGTTACAGGAATCGTTTGATTGCAGTGATTGCCTCTAAAGGTTGTGCGACAAACTATTAAGTTAGGGGTACCATCATTTTAGTCCAGGCCTGTTCCATGAGTTCATTTTTTTAAATAATTCTGTACATGCTTGTCTATAATTCTTATTTATTATTACTTTTGTCAGATTAAAGTTATTTCTGTGACCATTGTGAGTTTTTCTTTCATTGACCGAAGGGTACCAACAATTTTGTCCACGTGTGGTTCCTATTAACAAACAAAGCGGGGGGATATATATATATATATATATATATATATATATATATATATATATATATATCCATACATACAGTATATACTGTATATATTCATTTATTTGGAGAATACTTAACACCATGCATATTTTTCACCATACAGAGATTTAAATGTTTGTTTTTTTTTATTTGAAATTCCCATTTGCATTTAAAAAAAAAAAAATTAAGTATGTCATTAAGTGATGTTAGTGCATCGTAATCAGATGCTCAGCCTCAGTGCTACTCAGCCTGTCTCACTGATCCTCTGTCTCCTCCCCCTTCCCCCCCCTCCCCCATCCCCCTGGCAGCGCCGGGATTGGTCGCACAGGGGTTCTAATCACCATGGAGACAGCGATGTGTCTGATCGAGCGGAGTCAAGACGTATATCCGTTGGATATTGTCCGAGCCATGAGAGACCAGCGAGCCATGATGATTCAAACTGCAGTGAGTAGCGAAGCTCCATCATCTAGTTATGGAGATCCAGGAGGCGGGGTTAATTTTTTTGATAAGGTGAACCTTTAGCCGGAGCTTTGGTAAGGAGGATCTCGGTAACACAATAAGCACATCAGGAGAAGGAGGGGAAAAAAAAGCAAGCGTATTGAGGGACAGTATAATATATATATATATATATATATATATATATATATTTTTTTTTTTCCTCTACTGTATATACAGTACAAGTTCAAGAAGCTGTGGTGTCAAAGTTATAGTAATGAAGAACAATTTTTTTTTTTACCAGTAAAAATGTAAACAGTAAAATGAGATACAAAACAAAATGAATATTTTCACAATAATAATTTAAATGGTGACGTAATCAGTGTGTCCAGCTTCGAGATTTGGCCCCTGTAACTTTCCGTTCATCTCCTGAACCTCCCCCTCATTCTCCTGCCTTTACAGGGTCAGTATCGGTTTGTATGTGAAGCCATTCTGAGAGTGTACGACGAAGAGATAGTGAAGCCACTGGATGTGCCGGAGTCGACTGCCAGCGCAACAGAGGAATAAAAGAGCAGCCCCCGCCCCCCACGTCCCGGACTCCTTTGCTCCCGCAACAGTCCCGCTGTCGCCCCCTGGTGGGCGGCTGCGTACAAGACCTTGACCCCTGCAAATTGGAACACGGGCAACAAAGCACTATTTGCACTTTAGAAACAAAATGACCACTTGAGGGGATTTACTAGAAAGACAAATTCATCAGGGTGTGTTGTGTAATCATTAATTTTTTAACCGTGATAAACATTCAGGGTTGGAGGCAAAACCGAATGGAATAGACGAAGTGACTTCTTGTAGTGCCATACACTGAAATGAGCCAACCTGGAACAAACTCTTGGATCACTTTCCTCTGTTAAATGCTATTTATGATTTGATTTTTTTTTTTTTTTTTTTTTTAATGGGCCCGTGTCCTCCTCACAGTCCGCCATTTCATTTCGCGGTACACGAATTTACGTCTTTCGAAATCCCCCGGGTATTCTGCGCTGTGAAAAATTCGAGTTTTTGGTGTCTGTTCATTGCTCTGATGCGTTGAGGGGGAAAAAAAACAACAACAAAAAACACTTTGACATGCACTCTTTCCGTTTAGGTCTTGAATCTCCGTTAAATTTATAGAAAGGTTTAGGCCAGCAGCTAAGGGTTAAACTACTGTATACAGTGTATGAAATAATGTGGAATAACAATGTGAAAATCTTCCTTGCTAGCAGAACTTTGCTGTAACTTTTACCTATACCACACACCAGATCAGGCTGACTGCTTTGGCATGAAATTTTAATTTTAAGCTTATGGGTCACACCCGTGATGTCATTTAAATCTATGATATATTTTACCCCATGTGAATTTTGTTACCTACTGCATGTCAGCAGAAATCGTTAGAGGCTCGTGTGTGCTTGTCCCACATTTCAACATGCAGATTGTTTTTTTCTTTTGTTTTTTTTTTAAAGCAGACTACTGATATCTCACATAAAAATTTTTTTTAATTCTCACTGGAGATCTATAGTCAGTGATGTAGGCCATGATGTTCCTTCACCTGGCTCACTGATGTGAAGGTGTCCAGGTTCAATAGCATCCCTACATCAGCATCAGGAAACTAGTATAGCCGGACTAACCAAGGTACTAAAAGCCTTGGCCCCCTATATATGGGCTAAGGAAACAATTCTATAAACCCTGTCCCTGTCCTGGAGTACCTAAGGTAAAGGTGCTATAAACTAGAATCTTAAACTGATTGAGGAAATAATACTCTCATCCATGCCCCAGGTGCTAAAGCCCAGACCCTTGTAACTATAATCTAGACCCGGTCTCTGTCCTTGGGTAGCTAAGCTAAAGGTGCTATAGACTAGACCCTTGTCATAGGCTAAGGAACTGATAATACACACCCTGCCCTTGTCCGTGGGTAGTTAAGGAACAGGGATTATAGACAAAATCCGTGCAACTGGTTGAGAAAATAATCCTGTTGGCCCCACCCCATCTCTGCCCCAAACTACCCAAGGTAAAGGTGCTATAGACTAGACCCTTGTAACTGGCTAATCAACTGATGATCTGCACCATGTCCCTGTTCTTGCGTAGCTACTGTAATGTAATGGTGCTATAGATTAGATCCTTGTAATTGGCGCAACATGATACTTGACTAACAAAGCTAAAGATCCTAAATGTCTGACCTTTGCACCTTCCTGAGATAACGGCCCCATCCTTCTGTTACCAAGAATAAATAAGAAAATTATAAATTTGTCACAAGGACATACAGTATATCTTTTGGATATCCCAACTTGTTCACCAATCTGAGGTCAGCCATGATAAGGAACCCATGGAACAGATCATGGTAAGGGCCTTCTTCTGGTCTATTTAGTAAATTTGGTCACAGTGGCAACTTGTATTCTGTAAGGCTCGAACCCCTGACTCTTACCCTATCTTCACCTCCATTGGCAAGGCCTTTAACACCGTTGGCTGAGTAGTTATTGTTGAGTTCATAAAAGCAAAGACTAATAATAATATAAACTAAATATTAGGTCTATGCTAAATAAATGATATTTAAGGATTTACATCTAGTTAGGAATGATAAATGTACTGTAAACCCTGACTCGGTTAAAGGTCCTTTTGGGACCGTCCCATGCCAGTGCAGATGCTGTTGATCTCCAAGTCGATTTAACTGGACAATGGACATAACTTGATCATTGCTATAGACCCGTGTACCTGAGTAACTAAAGTTAATGCCCTGTATTTCCCATAGCCCATATACACAATACGACTTATCATAACTCCTTCATCCATTGTGAATATCCAATCTACTAAACCCCCAAATTGTGGAATACGCCCTGAATTCGCTTTGTCGTTAATCTCCCTTGACCCTTAAGAAACTGGAAGAAAAAATAAATAAATGATGCGACCAACTACTGTTTTTATGTCTTGCTCTTACTTCATCTGTCCTGTTTTAACGATTGCATTCCATGACGTATAAGGGATTTGGCTTCCAGGACCAACACATTTTCATCCTAATGAATGTCCATCAAGCAGACATGCGAGCTTCCGTGCGTGTTGTGATGAATCTTAAGCTATAGATTTGCTATTAATATTGTGTTGGGACAATGGTATTTTTGTATTTTAAAGTTGAGAGGGGAGAAAAAAAATAAATAATCGGAGACGACACTTTGCAGCTGACTTTGTAGCCTGTCGAGGCTACTTTATTCTTACTGTAGTTATGGGCAAGGGGGAGTCATGTTGAAATTATATTTATGTGGAAAATTTGTTAAATAGAGACACCTGTAGGAACATCTCTTAACTACATAGTGTCAAATGTTAAATATTTGTAAATATGTTGTTATATATTAAAAGTGTTCTGAAAAGATTTTGGTGTTGGCGTGTTTAACTGTCTCCTACATAATGAGCAACTCCTGGATATTATAATCATTGTAGCAGCTACAGACTTTCAGTTTACCACCCAGAGCCAGGATTTGTGGCAATGTGCCCAATATTCTCCATGCTATGATGAGCAAAAATATAGCCTAATGCTCTCCAACACTCATCATCAGATAAGTATTGTGTTCTTGTGGTACCAAATTCCAAAAGGTTTAGGAATTTGGTCCAAGATACGCAATGTCCAAAAGTCCATCATGGCGATGCAAGGGAAACACCACAGGTTTCTCCTCAGTCTGAAAACAAGAGATGATGATATTGGGCAAACCTACATTTGAAGGAATGCCTATGACTAAACAAGTCAAAAAACAAGCTTTTTCTTGTTTTATTTAAAATGAAATCCAGAGGCTGAAACTTGACAGACTGTTACCAGCAGTTTGCATCATTCCATGACTGTCACTACCCCTTATGAAGATCCAGTCTAAATGAAGTGGCATCTTGTTTTTGAGCCACTACCCTGTTCCATATCATATGAGTGCAACATTCAATGCCACATCCTAAAGCAGGTTCTGTGTGGATCGTCTATGCAATGTGATGCCTGAACAACCGTTTCCAGTAACCTCTAAAGGACAGATACCAACCCATAACATCTTGTCAAGTTGGTAACACATTTGAACAAACATGGTTTGTATGGTGTGGAACAATGGATGACAAAAGAATAAATACTTGGGGGTTAGGACTATTTGTAGACCAGGAGGTGTTTAAGGCAGAAGCCATGGGGTGTATTGGACATGAATAAAGATTTCCTGGAATCAGTAAACCCGCAGTAGAAATAAATATATAATGTACAGTATGCATTTTAGAGGCCATAGTGGCTTAGGCTGTTCAGGCTCTGAATTGTTGATCAAAATGTTAGAGGTTCATCGCCACTGTTGGGCCTTGTACAAGGCTCTTAACCCTATACAACCCAGCCATGCAGTGCCAGTCCCAAGCCTGGTTAGAAAATGTGTGGGTTGTGATAGAAACGTCATCCAGCATAAAACCCATGGCAGATTTTGATCAAACGATCCGATATGGCAAACTAACCACAAAGGGAGCAAAGCCCAAGAAGAAAATTGTGGGGCCTCCGAGTGGCGCAGTGGTAAAAGCGCTCGTCCTATCATCCGGAGATTGCCAGTTCGATTCCCGGGTGTTGCTGGAACCTCTCGCAGACGGAGGTCTAGAGAGAGCTGATTGGCCGAGCTCTCTCAGAGGGGAGGGATGAGAGGTACTTAGTGCTCCCACATTAATCACGGCTCTACAGCCAATCAGGGGCGTCTGTGAGCTCGCGCAACGGAGGGGGCGGATAGCGCTGTCCTCCGAGTGTGTTACTCCGTCCCCAACGGTGCGTGAGCGAGCAGTTCGAAAAGAGGCGGTCGGTTGGCGTCATGTGGTTCGGCGGAAACACGTGATAGTCTTTGGCCCTCCCGGCTGAGTGGTAGTAGTAGCCTTAATGTGGGAGCGCCCCCTAGTGACGGGGAGGAATTGGACACGACTAAATTAGGGAGAAAATCGGTGGGGGGGATCCAAAAAAGAGAGAAGATTGTTTGCGTATCCCTTGCTTGCAAAAACAGGATCAAGCCTTCCACCCATTCACATCACCCGACTACTGTATTCTTCTTTTGTGTTGCTTTTTCAGGATTGTACTTCAGCATCTTGATTCCTCCATTCTGTAACCTTTCTCAGTTATAATGTCGGGTAATTGACTTGGCCAGTCTGAAACATAATACTTTTTCCCCCATCTCATGAAGTCCCTTGGTTTTTCTCAACATCTCACAATGTTTGTCATCAACTGCCACTTTTGCTTTGGACAACCTGTTCAATGTCCTTCTGTTAGTACACGTTTGGTTTCTTTCTAACCCAGGACATTTAAACTTGTGGTATCGTCTATGTCCAGTGCTTGTGCAACGGCTCTGATCAACCTCGGGTCCCATAGACATCTCTTTGGTCTTCATTTTAGTGTCTAGATGTAAGTGAGGTAATGACACCTACGCAGATATCGAAATGCTTTTACAACCAAATAACCTCCATAGCTTAGTGCATCAGAACCACAAATACCTCTTACAGCTGAAATCCCCAGAATCACAAATTCTCACCCATACTTATAAATACCACTGAGATCAAAGTGCACCACAAATATGAACAAATACAAGAACGTGTCTTTATGAAAACATTTACAATTGCTTACAATTTTAATTGAGACACACTTCCGGCCAACAACAAAAAAAAGCATAAACAGGACACAATGGAGTCATCTTCAGTGAAATAAATATAAATGTTCTTTCTATCTTTTAACTTCATATACAAAAATTAAAGACCAACAAAACCAGTTTAAATACATTACATCTTACACTTAAATGACGAGATGGATGAGTAAAGAGTGGAACTTAAACTGGCTGGCATTTCTTCCTGTTGTAAGGAGAGAGGCGGTAATTTTCAGGACAAGCACATCTGTAGCTGCCTCTGAGGTTCATGCACGTGTGGGAGCAACCCCCGTTTCTCAGTGTACATTCGTCAACATCTGGGAAAAGAGTTACAGGATGGACAAAAGAATCATATAAGAAATCCGATTCGTTTGGTGCATATGACTCTGTTCAGTGATATGAGCTAACCCTTGCATTGGTATCCGTTCGGGTGGCGTGTGTATCCACGTGGACAGATGCAGCGGTGTGTGCCCGGCAAGTTAACACACTTCCATTCACACTTGTGCCGCTGCTGGTGGTGGTGTGTTTGCTCCGTGTCCTCACACTCATTAATATCTGAAATGGACGTGCACATTCGTTAGGACGCACTATACCACAGTGTAGTCGAACATCCATTTAAGACTGGATATACATACTACTGTATATGCAGGGCTGTGCAAAAGTCTTGACCCCCTCATTTCTTCAGAGCCAGACTTTTCTGTATTTTAATGTAGTCTTGAGAATTAGTTATCTAGGCTTCCTAAACTTTGGTTCCTAAAGTATCTTGGCTTTCTTGGATGCATGAATAATTCAAGACATACAGTAAAAAAAAAAAAAAAAACATCTAACCATCTAACTTGAGGCATGATCCAGTGAGAAACGGTTGCAGATGATGAGAAATGATCAGGCCAGTGATTAGTATACTGGTGATGGTGAATCTCATTTATCTACAAAATAATAGAATAAAGCTTAAAAAACTCAATTAGAATTTAAATTCTATTTGCATAAAACTTCCAGAGAATGTTCTGGAACATCATTTGCATTTTGAGATACAGTCTTATTTAAACCACATGGTTTATTTAATATTAGCATTTGGTCCAGCTCCCACTGTTCTATAAGGCTTCTTTCAATATATTCCCAGTACATACCCCAATTTCAAAAGCTGTCTTTTTGTATTGCGTGTTACACTTTGCATTATTGCAGCTTCATATTAATTTCTGCAGTAAATCCTGCTGTAGCGCTTGTGATGCACTCACCGACACAAACCGGTCCGGTTGAGTTTCCTCCTGGCGGATCGGAACGTTTTCTGGCGTATCCTGGTGGACACTCTGGGATGCAGGTCGTCCCGTCCCCAACGAGCCGATACCCATTAGAACACACGCAGCGGAAAGAACCCGGAGTGTTCACGCACGCGTCCGCACATGGTCCCAAACCAGTGTTCTCCATACATTCATCTATATCTGTGTATCAAATGACAAACACACGTCACTCAGGAAAATGTTGAATCTCAAACCGTGACATCTTTGTGCATCTTTACTGTAAATATAAAAACATTAATCCCGACTGACCTTCACATTGCCCGCCTGTGATGTTCATGCTGTACCCCGCAGGACAGACACAGCGAAAGCTACCTGGTGTGTTAATGCAGCCAAACACACAGCGAGCCATGCCAGCAGGCAGCATACATTCATTCACATCTGGAATAGAGAGATGTGTAACAAGATCAACTTTATGAAGGCTGGGCAGAGCTGAGTACTGACCCAAACAAGGAACTCCTTTAATGAGTGGCCTGGTGCAAGTGGTTTTGATGAATTTGATTATGTTTACAATTGACAGAAGATGCGTCTCTTTCTCAGTAGATTTTCAAGGACCTGGTGTTGTTCTCTTTAAATGTTCACGGGAGCGAGCGCAGCGGGCTCCGAGCCACCTCGGCCTGGATCGCCATTCAAGGACGTCTTGGAATCGTTTGCACCGTTTAAATGTTTTACTGAGGCTTAGAGTCTCATCGTTCATACTGAACTTCTGCAAAGGTCAATCGCCTTCATCCTGTCTGGAGCATGTGTGTGAGTAACAGACACTGTAGACAGGATGAAGAGTTTAGTCCTGGAACGACTTTAGTCCGACTCACCGGTGCAGGACATCCTGTCGGATGAAAGTTGGAAACCAAGGCTGCAGCTGCACCTGTATGAGCCAAAGGTGTTTTCACACAACTGCTGGCACTCATGCAGACCCTCCACACACTCGTCTAGATCTACAGTACAACACACACATATATACATCTATGTAAAACAGATTAATTAAAATCTATTCTATTAAAATGTACCCATTAGTATGAAAAGTGTACAGTATGTCCAAGGTCTAAATAATATTGTGTACAATTAAATATTATGTATACGTCATAATTTAAAACCGCCCTAAATTTATAAATATTTTTTTATGATGATGATATTTTATTGGCGAATCTGCTCTAACCAAACACCCTCTTTTTTCACCTAAACTCTTGAACGTTGTTCATGTCACAAGTTTCCTTACGGTCTTCTATCATTTACAGTCATAAGTCACCCTTCTCCTCTTAGTAAGTGAAAAACAAGCTGCTTTATTCCTGCACTCCTCTACACTACTAACAGCTAGACCATATGGCCAACCAGAGATGATGTTTTTCATATCAAACCTAGGAAACCTTATAGTTCTGTTTTCATTTTTTTACTCTCCGTGCAGAGACGTGGGTTCTGTTATGAAATATAAATCTGAGAAATTTCACATATGTACATTCCTAGACTGTATGTTTGCCAGGTTTAAAGCAAGGGCTCATGTCCCGGCTATCAATCCAGATATCACATTTCAATACAGATATCACACTGATCAGTACCGTCACATGATTTTATAATCATGCCACTGTAAATTCAGAGAAACTGAGTACAGTGGAACCTCGGATTGCAAGTAATGTGGTTTACGAGTGTTCCGCAAACCGAGCAAAGATTTTTAATAAATTTTTAATTGGAAACCGAGCAAGTATCAGTTTACGAGCGCCGAGTATCATGTTTAACGCATGCGACTCTTATTTTGACACCGAGCGGCAAGTGATCACAACTGAGCCAATGATTTTTCTCTCTTGCGCTGCGGGAATTATGGGTAATCGTCTCCTCAGCTGCGTCTTAGTGCTCGTCTCTTACTGGTATAATCAACATCTCCCTCTCCCTTCTGTGTGTGCGTAATTCGACACCGACACACACACACACTCTCCCCGGCTGCGCACTCACGCTTTATTTACACAGAAAACTCAGCTCTGTCCAGTTAAGATGCTGGTTCATTTGTTATTTTTTATTTTTTACTTTACAGCAGTGATTCCGTTAGTATGCTCACGTGAGTATCATTAGAGAGATTTCTTTTTTCCCCCCCGTTAAAACAGTGTTTGGATTGTGTATGTTAGTTGTGAAACTTAAAAAGTGAGGTGGGGGGAGGGAGGAGGTGTTTACTGTTTAAGACGAGGCGAGGGGCTAATTCCACACACACATATACTAATACACGGCGCCTGCGCGCACAAACGGAAACACTTATCTGTCTGGATTTATTTTTACTTTTTTTTTTATGTTAAGTGCAGGATAATTTGTTTTATTTTTACTTTATATATTGTATTAATTATTTTAATGTATTTATTGTTTTGGGCTGCAGAATGAATAATTTTAGTTTTCATTATTTCTTATGGGAAAATTCTATTTGGTGTACGAGTATTTGCGGAATTACGAGGCATAAATTGTCCGGAACGAATTATGCTCGTAATCCAAGGTTCCACTGTATATGTACAATATACAGGACAAATGGACTTTTTCCCCCCCTTATTTGTGTTATAATGTTTCACCAGTTATACACACTACCCAGCCAAAAAGAAATCACCACCTGTATCTTAACAAATAGTTAAGAGTCTTCCATTGGATAATTACTGCAGTCATTAATAAAGCTCAGCTAGCAACAAGTTATTTAAGCCTAACTGATGCAGTGAGGAGCTTCTTATTTCTTATACCACCATGTCAGAAGAACCATATACTGTGGTCTTGGCAAAGATGCTACTTATATGTCAGTAGGGTCAATTTATTGTCCTGCATCAAGCACAGAAAACAACTAAAAAAAAAATTTTTTTTTTTAATTGGGCTAAGAACCGAAAACCACATTATTAAAACCTGGAAGGATAGTGGTGAAGCATCATTTTCGAGGAAGAAATTTAGTCCTGATTGAGATTGCCTGGAGACCACTTAAACCTTTATTGAAATCAAATCATGAAGAAAAAAAAATACAACAGTGCACCTTACAAAAGGTAAGGTAAAAAGCCTGCCTTCACATGCATATGAACTTGAGTAACATCCAATTCTTAATCCATAGGGTTTAATATGATGTTGGCCCCGCCCCCTTTGCAGCTATAACAGCTTCAGCTCTTCTGTGAAGGCTTTCCACAAGGTTTAGAAGTGTGTTTAAGGGAATATTTGACCGTTCTTCTAGAAGTGCATTTGTGAGGTCAGACACTGATGTTGGATGAGAAAGCCTGGCTCGCCGTCTCCGCTCGAAATCATCCCAAAGGTGAATCATCCTGAGGTCAGGACAAGCAGGACATGTCTTCATGCACGTTTGTGCACTGGTGCGCAGTCAGGAAGGGGCCGTCCCCAAACTATTCCCAGAAACTTGGGTGCGTGAAATTGAAATTAAAATATTTAAGTTGTAAGTTTTTATTTTCCTGAATTCTGTATACAAGTTAAGCATAAGGGTTGTGTATAGTAAAATGTGTATAGTAAAAGCAACTGCAGTAAAGAATGTCCCATACCTGCTGTGGCTCGCCCTTAGAATAACACACTACTGTGGGACAGAAATTCACAGCCCTGGGGAAACTCTTACAAGTTGCAGAACACGGCATTTATCACTAAATCCAGATGTCACAACTGGTTCGCTGACAGATATGTTTACTAAAGACTAATGTTATGTTAGTGCCAGAGGCGTGGCGCCTGAGGAATGATTGAAAAATGAAGCAAAACTATTATAAGGGAAATCTTGTGGATGGTCCAGGGATAAATGTGACCTTGGATTTGAAGCTGTAATCATAAAATCTTATTAAAGATATGCATGTTATACGTACTAATTGTTGTTGTGTAACTTTGCAACCATAGTCATATCATGATGTTGCGCTTTCCCACTGCATAGCTGGTCAAGTCAAGTCAAGTCAATTTTATTTATATAGCGCTTTTAACAATTGACATTGTCGCAAAGCAGCTTTACACAATAAAAAGAAGTAAGTTTTTATGCAATGTATATGAATCAAAATGACAAGATTGTCCCCGATGAGCGAGCCGAGGGCGACGGTGGCAAGGAAAAACTCCCTGAGATGGTAATAGGAAGAAACCTTGAGAGGAACCAGACTCAACAGGGAAACCATCCTCATCTGGGTGATAACGGATAGCAGGGATTGATCAGCATAATAATGTGTAAGACTGGAAGTTCAGTATAACAGGAGATGTTTTAAAATTAAAATTAAAAGAAGTCCAGTTTGTTCCCGGAGGCTCAGGTAGACTGTAGGGGATTCCGGTCCTGAGTTATCGAACAACTGAAGTCACAGGTCCCCAGAGCATCAATCGATGACAGGACAGTCCACACGAATCCAGGCAGACCACACGGGGCATCCATGCGACGAGATCTCCAACCAGAAGCAGGACTCCAGGACGGGTTAGACGGCTCCAGAGGGCAGAGGGGTCTGGATCACTGGCAAGCTGGTAAGTTTCTGTTTCATGTTTATCGCCAAACATATGCTATGGAATAAAATGCGTTACCTCGACATGTCCTTTGGTCCCCCAGTAGCAAGAAGCCAGGATTGCAGTGACACGCTGCGTGATTGTGCTCGTTCACCTGGCACACTTGAGAGCAGCCACCATTGTTCAGAGAACATGGAGTTAACCCTGCAGGTACAGTATGGATATACAAGAGTGAGTAAAAAATATACATCATTTTTCGACATAATCTCTTTGCTTTTCAATGCACTTTGTCCATCTGTCAACAATCTTTCGTATTCCCTCATTACAGACTGTTTTAATCTGAGCTGCGAGCCACGAATGCACCGCTGCCTTATTAGAAGAGAATGGGCCGAATATGTTAAAAAGAAAAGTGGATAGTTGACTTTTGATTTTTTTTTTTTCCGGGTTGGCAATTGAGGATGTTTCCACCTTCCTTAGAGTATCGCTCCAAATGGTGTAGATATGCAAACACTTCTGGCTATGCTCTTTCAGCACCAGGTACACCATCAGACCTGCTCTTCTTCAAGACATCCATTTTTGATGAACAAATGAACTGATGTAACACAGTCAGTCCTGCGCAGCAGTGACTGGCGAGACAGTAGGCTTGAACGGAAAGCTCTGATAAGACCAACCGGACTTTGAATATAACCGGAGTGCGGATAATTTTTGACTTACCCACGTCTATGGAAATAATACCGCTAAAGAATACAAAATGTTGTACAGTATTATGTTTCTTCTTTATCAGTCATGGGAAAAAAAAAAAAATCCTAAGAAACTCAAAACCTAGAGAGGATGTCCTCTGCTTCCTGAAATGATTTAATAGGCAGACCCGGTCATGCCCTGCTCCATGTCCAGGCTAATATATTTAGCCTCGGAGAATACAAGTACTCCAGTTCATGGTTCCTACAAGTTGTCGAACAAGAGCGTACCGACAGTCTTCTGTGGTATGTGTCTGTACTGTACTGTATATATGCATATAGTGTATATCTGTAGCTCAGAGAACACATAATGATAGCCCGCAGCCGTTTCCATTCAAATAGCAGAAAGCAGTAAACAGATGTACACAAGAGCTGCTTCGGGAAAAGATAACGAGCTAAACAGAGCACTAATAGCCGATGGTATTCACAGCCTAATCCCAGGTTGGTCTGATGTACAGTCTGGAGTCACAGTGACTTTAGCCAGCTAGAGCTAGTCCTGATGGCTTTAACACATGCCTATTGTAAGCCTCAGCAAAGCAGTGTAAGTCAATAAACCTCAGGTTAAGACAAGTGAGACAAGTATTGATGGATTTGTGTCCATTAACAGCTGCGCACACTAGTCGATTTGAGTAAGAGATCCACTGCTTTGGGAATGTCATGGAGTCAGAATGGTGAGGCGGTTGTTAAAGAAAACTCCTACTTGTACACTACATGTTAGTCTGAAAATAAAACAGTCCAGTGACACACGTTGCCCACTCATTTAGTTTAAAGCAGTGCATGCCAGCTTACAAAGATCCGATCTTCAGACTAAAGCTGGAGTTAACCAAGGTGAAGAGTTTAACTCCTGGGTTGTTATATTCTTGGGAAAACCTTCCAGATTTTGCTCCGTCAGAGAAGACAGAGTGGGTTTGTAAGGGGTTTACGTTAAGTTAAGGGTCTTGTCCAAGAGCCCAACAGTGACAACCTGGTGGTTGCAGGGCTGGAACCCCGACCCTCAATCCCTTGAACCACTACTGCCTCATATGTATACAATACATGGGAGGGCTGATGTCTTGATCACACTAACAGTAACTATCTTTAACTATTTACTGGATGTTTATACCTACAAAGTGACTTGTACTGTATGTACTGTAGGTGTACAGTTTCATACTGTAATGAGGTTTAAAGAATATTAAGCACCATAAGCGTCACTCAACCTTACTGGGATTAAAGTACGAATGAGTTTGGAGGGGTTTTTTTTCAGAGTCCAAGCACTATGACATCATAGTACGTGAAGGGCCCTTTTATTCTTCTAAGAATTTTTTTTTTCCAGCATCCGGTGCTTTTTGGTGGTCATGAAAATCAACACACAGATTGGAATCTGCTGCCACGAGGACGCCTGGGCGGCTGGGTCCAGGGTGTGGCACAGGCCTTCACATGAGATTTTGCTGTATAGCTCATACACACTTGCATGTACTGCATACAGGTGAAACTTGGTAACGCGTTAAGAGTACTCAGATTACTTTTTTGATGTAACGAGTAATCTAACGTAACGTCCGCCATTCAAGTACTCAGTTACTTTTTCAAAAATGTAATCCGTTATTCAGACAATTTATGTAATCCGTGAGCCAGACAGCAGTCATTCCCAATCCATTAGTCTGTGTGTGTATGAGAGGAAGTCGTCCTACAAGCCCCGCCCCCAATAACCTGCCCCCTCTGTTATTCCTGCTGTTATACCCCTATCTCACAGCGCCAAAACTCGCGGTGAATCATGATGAACCGTATTTACGGACACCGCGCGAAACCACTTAGGTGAGATAGGGGTATTAGTAGTTAACAGATTATGGGCCAAACTCCGCTGAGTGATGATGGTAGAATAATTATAAAGGTCTTGACTAAAACAACATGCATAAGGAATCACAAAGGAGTTTTCATTTTCTGCAATGGAAAAGTACTCGTACTAGTTACTTTTATCAGAAAGTATCGCGGTAATGTAACTGATTACTTTTTAATGACAGTAATTTTGTAATGTAATTACAGGTAGTTACTTTAAAATTAACATCCCCCAACACTGCTTAGATCTCATTAAGCTGAACAAATTTTGCTGTGTATGTTATGGGCTCTACTCAACAAGAAGTCAGTTATTTTGGGTTGTTTGCAAAACGTACCCCATGGATTTCGATATACTAATTCATCTTTGAATTATGACTTTGATTTATACTTGATTTCAAGACATTCGGCCATGACGATGCCTTAAACGTGGTTAATAACTTCCTGAGTGACATCATATTGAGTAACATCATAAGGTTATTCTTTTTTTCCAGTGTCCGGGTCTTTTTGGAGGTCTTAACATAAAATTCCCCCTACCCTAAAATTATGTCATAATAGTATTGCTATTCTCCCTTTAAATGCATGTGCCCACTGTTTTTCTGGTGCGCCCAGGCGGCGATGGCACAGGTGCTTGGGCCCAATCATCATTGCTTGCAACTATATTTTCTAATTGTAACTATAAATAAAGCATTGACATAAAGTTAAATTTAGTATGAAAAATTTGCTATTTAACTCAATGTTTAAATGATAGATTCTTACAAATTTGTAAAAAAAAAAAAAAACATTTTTTTTTAAGTGCATTGATATCAGAAAATAACCAGAAAGTCCTCAGATTAAGACAAAGACACTGATTCTGGAATTAATTCTTGTACTGTAAAATGCTTATGAATTAATGTGCGTATTTAAAGGCAGCCATGTTTTTAGAGATCCTGTAAGAGGAAAATCATAAAAACATGAAAGACGTTTAGCTTGTGTCGTAAGCAAAGTTCTGTAAAAGCAGCAGCTTACCGATACACATGGGTGTGACACCACTCCAGCGCCCGTCCTCTAGACAATAGCTGTAGACGTCCCCATTGGCCAGCGTGTAACCAGCGTAGCAGGCATATTGTATGTAGTGTTTAAACTGGAACTGAGCAGGGTTGGGTATTGTATGGAAATAGAACGTTCCGTGAGCAGGTAACGGAGGGTAAGGACACGCAGGTCTTCGTTTGCTTGAGTGGCGTACTGGGACACCTGACATTGCTAAAGTGGCGACAGAGATCTTGTGTTTTGCTGTAGAGGCAAGTGTTTGGTTCACCACACTTTGCTCAGTTGTTGCATTTTCCTGATCATGATTACTGATCAAAAGACTGGATGTGGGTGGAGCCTTTTCGTCTGAAACATCATGTAATTCTCCATTTTTCTGTCTAACTGAAAGCCTATGAGGCTCCAGAAGATCCTTATCTTCCATTGTGCTACCCTTTGTCAGAAGCTTTGGTTGAAGATATCTGGTAGGAATAACCGGAGTCGAGTCTATGGCAGGGTTAGGGTTAGGGTCTGTTGGCACATCCGTCCTGGGCACAAACTCTTCATCAGCCCTGACTGCTACTGTGCTCCAGAGGACAAATTTTCCATCATGGATGCCAGAAGAAATGAATGCTGGGGAATTAGCCATATAGACAAGTGGCTTGTTTTTAGATACTGGGAGGTCAAGAGTGCTGGTTGTAGATACAGCAGTGCTGACTTCCTGTGTTACCTGAACAAACTCTGAAATATCTGTATCAGAAGACATACCATTTGAAATGTTCCTAGAAAAGTCCCTGTTTCTAAATATTTCTGGAGACACTCTAGGCTCCTCTAGAGGTGCACCATCTTGAAGACTGTTGTGTGTTTTGGCTGCACTTGGATCAGCTGTTGTTAGAATCCTGTCCAAATTATTTCCTCTTGATACACCAGGTACTTGCAAAGGAGTTTGAAATTCATGTTGCGTCTCTGCTGTTGAAGTCAAGTAGTTTTCCCTCGTCTCTTCTCCTTTGGGTGACATCCGATCTATGAATCTGGATGACCCTTTTTGCTGTTCTTGCTGATCATTTATAGTCGAACTGACCAAGGTGGTTGACTGCATGTTATTTGATGACAAAGAAGATGGAAGCAGTGTGATGGTTGTGATTGTTGGAGAGTTCACTGGAAGTGGTGCATGGATGAGGGACTCTTCAAATGTAGTTGTTCCCCCAACGGTATTCCGTTTAGTAATTGTGGCTTCGGGTCCTACAGTCCCCACACTGGCTTGTGTAGTAATTTGATCATGCCAGAGTATGTTTGGATGGTTTGGATGTTTCTGTGAATCCTTGGACAGATCTCCAGTCAACTGGGGTTGGGGCTGAGGAGCCCCAGGCAGAGACGATTTTAGAAAGCTCTCTTTCGCAGCTGTGATAGCAATAGCCCCCTAAACGTTTTTTCAGATTGGTCATGTCTTGGTTTAACTCCATCACAGGGTTGTTTAGTGATATTTGCTTGCGCTGAAACAAGTTCATGATGTCTAACTCTGAAAACAGAGAAAATACATTCAGAAACTTGCATTGACTCTTTATTAGGAGTGTTGTCTTGTTGTATTTCCTAGAATTACTATTAACATCAATAAGAGTTAATGTAACAGTGCTTGGAAAGAATCTTATTAGCATATAATAGACGCCATGTACCTGGTTTAGTTGCTTGCATTATCTTGTCTTTACGGAGTCTCGACTATATGGAGTCTCACTCACCTTTACACGCAGGAATGCTGCCATTCCAGCTCTTGCCTTTGCAGTAGAGCAACGCTGAGCCGAAGAGTCTGAACCCGGTGTTGCAGGTGAATTGGACCAGTGAACCATCAGGAGACATCAGTGTAGTGCCATGCAAGAGCTTGCCAGGACTGAGGCATCCTGGAGCTAGAGTGTGCGGGAGCCACGGAAAAAACAATTTAGCTGACAAACCAGACTCATCAATTAGGCAACAAAACGCAGCAACCAGTGAAGAACCCGCCAGACAGAACATGCTGGAGCTCTGACAAATGAACACACTTTAGCATGTCTTTAAAAAAATTAAAATAAAAAAAAAACTTGATGTTGGCTGGTAAACTTTAGTTTGACTTGAAGCACTTATTATAATAAGTCAATATAAATATATAATAATATCTTTATATCGTACTACATTTTACCCTGGAATCACTAGCAAAAGCATGAGTATCTTCACTTCATTTGCATCTGAGTAAAACGTTTTATGAATAAATAACGGGAGTAACAACTGACCTACACACAGTGGTGGGTGTCTAGCCCACTGGCCAGACACACAGCTGCTGGTGCGGTGGCCATGGATCCTGAAACCTGGGTTACAGCTGAAAGTGATGTAGAGTCCACCATAACGGAAAAACGTGCGGCCGTTCTCAAGATGCCTGAAGTTACTGCAACCGCTG
Source organism: Clarias fuscus (assembly GCA_030347435.1). Classification (NCBI taxonomy): domain Eukaryota; kingdom Metazoa; phylum Chordata; class Actinopteri; order Siluriformes; family Clariidae; genus Clarias; species Clarias fuscus. The sequence continues at coordinate 6,942,017 of CM059228.1, forward strand.
GCAGCAACACCTGAATTTAATTCAATTCAATTCAATAAATAATAATTAAAAAAAAAAAACCTTTATTGATCTGCAGGGTCAATTTAAGGCATGCAAAATAGTACATAATAAAATTAAATAAATAAAATGAAATGAAACTGTTGTAATGATGATAAATGGAAATAGTCTGTTAGTGCAAAACAGCTTCAAGTAAACATCTTTCTAAAATATCTACATGAACTGTAAAAGTAGGTAATATGAAAGAAACAAATAAAATTAATATAATTAAATAAAAAACACACACACACACACACACAGTAAAGTGTACAGTATATGAAAGTTGTTCAACCCTACGAGCCATATAAGAGACTTTCAATCTTGCAGATTTACTACATATTTAAATAATACCATGCACCGCTTATTCTAATCCAATAAAGATCAAGCAGATAGGATCGGACTATAGTGTCTTATACCTGGAGCCAAGGCCCAATTCAGAGTGAGCAGTGCAGGCAAGAGAGTAGCTCCAAGAGTCTCCATACTGTAGATCTCCACCACCTTTCAGACAAACAGGAGGAATGCTCTGTAGCTAGCAGGGATGAGGGAATGGCTGTGCAGGGGAGGGCACAAGGCAGACTAAGTCACCAGCTTCAGACTTTACAGACACTCCTCTTGCTGAAGGAAAACGAGTGCAGGTTCCTAAAGTTCCTAAAAGGACCATATTGCATGGAACATTCCTTTGAACACTCGTCTAATATATAAAATGCACCTAATATATTGCAAAGACAAAACAAACAAACAAACAAACAAACAAACAAACAAAAAGCTCTTAGGATCTGGGGTTTTATTTAAGGGGGTCAGCTTTTTACGTCTTCCGAAAGTTGTAAGTAGGTGAAAGTGGCAGCTATTACCACTGTGTTTTGCGCGGATAAACATGACTCAAGTGTCTATTCTCCCTCTCTGGAATGTGAATTGCTCTTTGCTGGGTTCAGGACACACAAGCAGGTAACACGGGTCAAACTGAGGCTTTGTGTGCTTCTCATATTCCCACATGAAAGAGTGCAGAACAGCCTTGCCATACAGTACATGTAAGAGTTGTAGTCGTCAATGCAGGATAAAATCCATCAAGTAACTGCAGTAATTCTTTAGGATGTCAAGGTTCTTTTCTGCACAGATGATAAAAAAAATAAAAATAAAAATAAATTCTTGGAGGTTTCATATACTACTACTACTACTATTGAATCAGTTTTTTTTTTTTTTTCATTTTCTTAAAAAGCTCATGGTTGAAATTTGTTTCTAAGGCAAAAGTTTTAAAAAAATTGATTGGCCGTCACAATTAGGAGCTTCTCTTTATTTGAGAACATCTGCGGAATTCCTGGTGATTAGGGAAACTATCAAATACTCTTCGCCTTTATAAAATTGGGAATGTGACTGTTACTCAGCATTAACCAAAAACCTGTTTTCAGTGATCATACCCTACACCTATTATCAATGAAATGATTCTGATTACGAACAAATGTAGGATTTATTTGATGACATCATAGTTCCACAGTACTGCTTAAGCCTTGGTTCATGAAGAACATCCAAATCCTGTAGAGAATCTCATTCATGAATGCTTTCGATCAGGGGAGGGAAACCAACAGTTATAACACAAGAACACATGCCTTTCCTATAAAATTGCCAAAAGGACAAGAACAACTTCTATAATATAGGCTGCCAAGACACCTACTGCTGTATAGCAACATCACAGGAGATTCAGGAATATCTGCGGGTGCTGTTCCTTCCATGCAGGTGGTGAAATGCAGTACTGTCCTACGTGACCCCACTCATTTCTTCATTTTTTGCTTTCAAAGAGCCGGACTTTCTTGTATTATTTTGATGCAGTCTCCAGGCTTCCTTCTTGACGGACTTTTTTAGCTCTCATTTTCAGTCCTGAAATTGGAAAGTTACAGTAGATGGTTCAGCATTCCTCTGAAACTGTTTCCTAACTTATAGCATGAACCTGCAGAAGATCAGGCCAGCGTTCATTTATTTCAGTAATGCAACTTAAAAGGTGAAACTAATATATGAGATGGACTCATTACATGCAAAGCAAGATAGTTCAAGCCGTGATTTGTCATAATTGAGATGATTATGGTGTAGAGCTCATGAAAACCCCAAATCCACAATCTCAGAAAATTATCAAATTACATGCAATCAATAAAACAAGGAATGTACATAGAACAATATCGGACCTCTGAAAAGTATAAGTATGCATATGTACTCAGTACCTGGTTTTTGGCCCCTTTTGCAGCAATTACTGCCTCAATACGGCATGGCATGGAAGCTATCAGCCTGTGGCATTGCTGAGGTGTTATGGAAGACCAGGATGCTTCAATAGCGGCCTTCAGCTCTTCTGCATTGTTTGGTCTCATGTCTCTCTTCTTTCTCTTGGCAATGCCCCATACATTCTCTATGGGGTTCAGGTCAGGCGTTTGCTGGCCAATCAAGCACAGTAATCCCACGGTCATTGAACCCGATTTTGGTGCTTTTGGCTGTGTGGGCAGGTGCTGCTGGAAAATGAAGTTAGCATCCCCATAAAGCTCGTCTGCGGAAGGAAGCATGAAGTGCTCCAAAATCTCCTGGTAGACGGCTGCGTTGACCCTGGACTTGATGAAGCACAACGGACCAACACCAGCAGATGACATGGCTCCCCAAATCAACACAGACTGTGGAAACTTCACACTGGACTTCAAGCATCGTGTAGTGTGCGTCTCTCCATTCGTCCTCCAAACTCTGGGTCATTGGTTTCCAAATGAGATGCAAAAGTTGCTCTCATTAAAAAAGAGGACTTTGGACCACTGAGCAACAGACCAGGTATTTTTTCTTTAGCCCAGGTAAGAGACTTCTGATGTTGTTTGTTGTTCAGGAGCGGCTTGACAAGAGGAATACGACATTTGAAGTCCATGCCCAGGATCCGTCTGTGTGTGGTGGCTCTTGATGTACTGACTCCAGTCTCTGTCCACTCCTTGTGAAAGTCTCCAACACTTTTGAATGGCCTTTTTCTCTCCAGGCTGCGGTCATCCCTGCTGATTGTGCACCTTTTTCTTCCACACATTACCTTTTGAGGCTTTCCCTCCTTATGGAGGATGTCAGTGATGGTTTTCTGCACAACTGTCAGGTCAGCAGTCTTTCCCATGATTGTGCTTCCTACTGAACCAGCCCGAGAGACCATTTAAAGGATCAGGAACCCTTTGGCTTAATTAACTGATTAGAGTGGGACACTTTGAGCCTAGAATATTGAACCTTTTCACAATATTCTAATTTTCTGAGATTGTAGATTTGGGGCTTTCACGAGCTGTACACCATAATCATCTCAATTATGACAAATCATGGCTTGACCTATCTTGCTTTGCATGTAATGAGTCTATCTCATATATTAGTTTCACCTTTTAAGTTGCGTTACTGAAATAAATGAACTTTTGTATGATATTCTAATTCTTCGAGTTTCACCTGGTGATGCTGAATGCCCAGTGGTTGGAACAGACGAGAGGGGACATAAGGTTGCTGCTAAGGCTGTTACAGAAATAAAGCAATTTTTAAATTGTATCTTTTGGCACTTTGCAATCATTTACAGTAAAACATTTGTAACAATGTCTTACATTAATTCTACATAATTTAATTGAATTTAATGTGAAGAAATGAGGGGAGGAAGAAGACTTTTGCACAGAACTATATTTGTGATGCAAAGACAAGAAAAATCTTATCAGATACACTAGACATTTGATAGATCTGCATTTAATATGAAATGTCATAGATACAGTACAGTATCCTACCTGCCTGTAAAGTACATGAGAAAAAGCATCCACAGAGGGGTTTCACCAGGAAACATACCGATATCACGGTACCCAGATGTCGATTTGATTTGTTGTTTTAATAAAATGTTACAATTCTAAACAAGCTTAGCAAATAATTTGCTCCTATTGCACAGGATGCTCTCCTGCCTAGCAACATGTGAACAGTTCCGAGTGCACCAGCTGGAAGATTATAGAGCAACATTTTACCCACAGAATTGCTCACTAAAGAATCAACAATATTTATCTGTATTGATCTTTTTTTTTTTTTTTGTCCCATCACTGGTTTCTGAGAATTTTGATGTGTATTTTAAATAGATGTTTGTTATAATTATTATTGCATATTAAAAAAAAAATCATTTACACCATCTAAACGGACTGTAAATCTGTAAATCACTTTAGGCTTTTTATATAAACGAGAATAGTTAAACAATTGCACATGCTAGGATAGATATTCTAAGGTTTTTAAGAAAAAGGCTTATAGCCACGACTGCACTGTATATTTTGTTTTTCTGGACATTTTATTTCATAAAATGCATTTAATATGGTGCTATTCTCTCACAGCAATACTGGATAAAATAAAAAATATCAGGACTGTCAGGGATAACCCCTAGAGGGCGCCAAAGCGCCCTGTAATTTCGTTTGTAGTTCCTTTGTTTGACTTCAGTTCCCATGGGGCAACTCGGTCAGGTGACCAGGGGGCGCTCACCTGAACCGAGTTGGTTATTAGTTTTATTATAAATAGTTTGTTTTAGTTCTCCTGTGTTGTCTTGCAACTGTTCATTTACCTTAGTCATGTCTGCCTGTTTCCTAGTGTCTTTTGTTTTGTCTATACGTGTGTTTGTTTCAGTTTCATTTAAAGTCTATTTGTTTTGTTTGAGTTTCCCAGCCTGTTTTGTGTTATAAATAAACATCGTTTCCGTTACCTGGATCCCCTGCGTTTATGCCGCACAACACCCCAGAACGTGACAGATTGCAAGACCTAAAAAGAGGCATAGCAGAGGAGCCCTTGCCCGGGGAGATAATTTTTTGGGGGGGCAACGATGTTTGGAGTTTGGGGAGCCGGCGTGGAAGGTAGCCGGAGAACCAAACGGCGTAGTGGAAGGCGGAGAGGGAAACCGGAAAGGAAGGAGCAAGAGGAGCTAAATCGGCAGCGTGACTGGGACGGCTGCCGGCTGGCGATACGGCGCACGCCGTTCAGAGGTGGCGCAGCTCGGGGTGACATGAGTCCTCGCACCGGCCGGAAGGCAGAGACCAGGAGGTCTAGTTTCGGAGGTGAGCGGGGGGAAGGAGCACCCCACAGCGTGCGGCTACAAGGAACGGTGTGCGGGCGGTATGCACAGCCGGGAGCAGCCTCCCAGCTAAACTGGAGCAGCGTCGGGCGGAGCGCCGAAGGGAATGAATGGCGCATCCGTAACCTGCAGGAGCAGGTAGCTGACCTCCAGGAAATGCTGATGCAGATACGCCTCGAGGAAGGTCCAGACCTGCCAGCTCCTTTCCCGGGTTTCAGCAGCGACGAAGACGGTGAGCTCAACTGCATGGCGGTCTACGATGACAGCGGTGAGCGCTACTATATGCTGTATAGTCTCGACGATGAAAGCGAGTGCGGCAGTGACGACGAGCGCAACGAGCTGCCGCCGCTGCACCGCGCCTTCATTGAGGACAGCGAGCAGCCGCCGCTGCACCGCGCCTTCGTCGTGCACAGCGAGCTGCCGTCGCTGCACAGTGCCTTCGAGGACGGCGAGCTACCGTCAATGCACTGTGCCTTCGAGGACGGCGAGCTACCGTCGCTGCACAGTGCCTTCGAGGACGGCGAGCTTCCGTCGCTGCACAGTGCTGCCGAGGATGGCGAGCTTCCGTCGCTGCACAGTGCCCTCGAGAACTTCATGCGCCGCCGAGGAGCACGAGCTCCATCCTCTTCCTCCGCCGCCGCCTTCATGCGCCGCCGAGGAGCACGAGCTCCATCCTCTTCCTCCGCCGCCGCCTTCATGCGCCGCCGAGGAGCACGAGCTCCATCCTCTTCCTCCGCTGCCGCCTTCATGCGCCGCTGAGGAGCACGAGCTCCATCCTCTTCCTCCGCCGCCGCCTTCATGCGCCGCTGAGGAGCACGAGCTCCTTCCTTTTCCTCCGCCGCCGCCTTCATGCGCCGCTGAGGACTTCGAGCTTCCTCTTCCTCCGCCGCCGCCTTCATGCGCCGCTGAGGACTTCGACCATCCTCTTCCTCCGCCGCCGCCTTCATGCGCCGCCGAGGAGCACGAGCTCCATCCTCTTCCTCCGCCGCCGCCTTCGTACGCCGTTGAGGACAGCGAGCTTCCTTTTCCTCCGCCGCCGCCTTCATGCGCCGCCGAGGAGCACGAGCTCCATCCTCTTCCTCCGCCGCCGCCTTCATGCGCCGCTGAGGACTTCGAGCTCCATCCTCTTCCTCCGCCGCCGCCTTCGTACGCCGTTGAGGACAGCGAGCTTCCTTTTCCTCCGCCGCCGCCTTCATGCGCCGCCGAGGAGCACGAGCTCCATCCTCTTCCTCCGCCGCCGCCTTCATGCGCCGCCGAGGAGCACGAGCTCCATCCTCTTCCTCCGCCGCCGCCTTCATGCGCCGCCGAGGAGCACGAGCTCCATCCTCTTTCTCCGCCGCCGCTGTCATGCGCCGCCGAGGACAGCGAGCCTCCTCATCCTCTGCCGCCCTGCGTCACCGAGGACGGCGAGCACCCACTGCCTGCACCGCCCAACGTCAAAGAGGACGGCGAGCTTCCTCCGTCTCCGCCGCCCTGCTTCAACGGGGGCATGAAGCCACCTGGCCCACAGGACATAGGTGCCAGCCTATGGGTGAGAGGGGCGGACATTGGACCCTGGGGGGGATGCCCTGGACCTCCTGTGGCGCCCCGGAGTTGCGCCCTTTGAGGGGGGGTTATGTCAGGGATAACCCCTAGAGGGCGCCAAAGCGCCCTGTAATTTCGTTTGTAGTTCCTTTGTTTGACTTCAGTTCCCATGGGGCAACTCGGTCAGGTGACCAGGGGGCGCTCACCTGAACCGAGTTGGTTATTAGTTTTATTATAAATAGTTTGTTTTAGTTCTCCTGTGTTGTCTTGCAACTGTTCATTTACCTTAGTCATGTCTGCCTGTTTCCTAGTGTCTTTTGTTTTGTCTATACGTGTTTTAGTTTCCGTTTCATTTAAAGTATCTATGTTTTGTTGAGTTTCCCTGCCTGTTTTGCCTTTAATAAAACATCGTTTCCGTTACCACCTGGATCCCCTGCGTTTATGCCGCACAACACCCCAGAACGTGACAAGGACTATTTAAAAAAAAATGTGAATACCTGTACTAATGATTTTACTAGAAGTACTTTTTAATACATCAAATGGCATGACCTCTAAAATTATTTACAATTACAGGCATTACCAGCACAGTGGTAATGGAGAGAGGAATCCAGTAACTAATCTGTACTCTGCTCTTTCATGGATACTCAGCAAATATCTGGCCGGAGAGCAACTAAACTTGACAGATCTAATAACAGCACAATCACATTATATTAACTAAAATCAGCACGTGTGTTTTTTCTTCTTCTTTTCTTTAAAATTAAACTAATTAATCCGCTGCTTCAAATCTTGCATACAGCAAATCTGATTGTTCCGGAGGTCTCGGAAGGACAAAAATACAAGGCTGAAATGTTGTAAAGCATCAGTTTAAAAACAGGCTTGAATACGACGAATAGTTTACATCAGACACAATGACCTTGATATCTTGGTATCTTGTTGTCCAGTTAAGAGTCTGATTTTTAACCGTACTACAAAATGGAAGTAGGGCTACAGTACGAAATGCAGTGCTGAAACCTGCTTCACATTTGGATTCACATCGGTCTTCTCATCTACTGTAAATACAGAGAACAAACTCAAACCTAATTAAGCAGACTCAAAACTAAAAAGCATATTAATGTTTATTAAGCCCATGCTTCCCAATCCTTGTTTTGAATTTTACATGAAGTCATTAAATTGAATTGAATGAAAATGCAGATGTGCAGTCTCGTCTTATGTGAGCGTGTTCGTCAGCCTTGCTGTTGCTCCTTCACATCCAGTTTATGTACGACCCGGAACGCCTCAAGGAACTCGTTGAAGTCGATGCTGCCGTCCTTGTTGAAATCGATGCTGCGCGCCATGTCATCAATGGCTCGGTCGTCCACATCCACACCCAAGTGAGAACTGAAGAGTTTCCATGTCTGCCGGAACTCCTCGATGGAAATCTGACCTGCAAAAGGTGACGTTTAAATCTATGAACAAGACAAAAAAATTCCCATCCCTAAATACTGAACAGTATTGTACACAAGGGGATTATGGGATAAGGATTGTGGGATGGTGAAAGGAGTGAACAAGAGCAAAACATTTGGGAAAATCAGTGCTACCAGTAGGCTTAGGTTAACATTCAATTTAACACTTACCGGAATGGTCCTTGTCGATGATGTTGAAGATGATCTCGAGGTCAGTTCTGTACCTGTACAGTGTTTCTGCCAAGTTTGGTGCCACCTTTATGTTGAAAAAAACAAACAACAACAATAAACATCATCAACATTATGTAAAAGTCCCACTAGGCCACATATTAGAAATGTATTAAGTCCTAAATACTGATTGCATTAACAGACTTCAGCCACAAATCCACGAACACATCCAAAGTCTGATGCCAGCAGTACTGTACGTCATTAACGACTTTAGCCAACGAGATTGCTTAAGCTTCCAGAAACCGGTCCGAAAAACCTCTGGTTTCTTATTACTTCTTAATATAGCTATTACGCAAAATTTGCCTTTAAGTCATTTTTAGACATTCGGCTGGATCTCCTGGGTTTTCAGCTGGGTTTTTCATTTTTGTATTGGTTTGGGCTTTAAACAAGTCAATTAGATTTTCCCCCTGATGTGACCTCACATAATACACCCTCCCCCAGCTTGTTGGTGGATCGAGGCTCAGTAGTAGCTTATTCACCCTGACACTGAAATGGTGCATTTGGAGGACAATTTGGAAACAAAGGGTGTAAGAGTATTTCAGCTTCAGTTTGAACAGACTCCCTTTGTGAGAGCTCTTTGCTCTGTGGTAACTTAAAAGAAATGGTAAAATATGGGACCTTTAACATTTTTTTTCTGCACACAAAAGCAATATTCTGTGTGTTTAGTTATAATATATTTTATATTCATATAATTTGAAAATAAATTTGTGAAGCAGCTTATTTCTATTTTCGCTTTTGAACTAAACCGATGTGAAACCTGTGGCATAGGTTGGCCTGGACTGATGTTTTTAAAGCATGACTCGTATTCTACGTTTCCATCAGAGGCGAGGTGCACGAGGCGAGGTCTCAAAGTACGCCAAGGAAGATCCAACCTCAGCACTGACTCCACTACCTCTGCCCATTCGTTAGTGGAGATCCTGCCTGTGCAAGATAAAGCAAGGAAATTTTTTAGAGCAAAACAAAATGGAGTAAGAGTAAAAAAAAAAATATTTTTTTTAAAAGAGAGAAAACTGTTTTAACAAGTAGAACAAATTTGAGTTCTCTTACCCGTGTTGCAGATATCGTACTGCTGAAAAGCAGCCATGAGTTCGGAGCGATGTGCAAACAGCTTCTCCTGCAGAGCTTTTAGAGCTGAGCTTTCAGCCACGCTGACTCTAAAACACACACATACTCAAATACACTGAAGCACCTTGGTGGAAATTACAGGCTTATGTCATGTGACAATGACAAGACACATACACAAAACAAAATGGCATGGCAATGTTATCAAAAGTTACATCCAAAGACCATGTGACCAGGGCACATAAAATAGAGTTTTTACTGAGATTCCCCAATTTAGGGTTCAATAAAGTCCATCCACTCATCCATCTGTATTTTGACCCATTCATCAATTCTGTTTGTGCTGCTGAAGACATTGTCATAGTGTGATTCTGCCCCTGACGTGTTTCAATGTAGGAATAACTTTTAAATAAGAATTGCCCTATCATCCCAGAGAATCTTGTCCTTCATGGCTTGTAGATGCTCCAACTTTGTGTGGGCTCCAACCTGAGCTGAATGATGCCACCTACTGTAGTCTTCAGGATGTTCCCCAGGCAGTTCTTGTAATCTCATGGCTTGTTAGTCGATGTCTGCCTTTCCAAATCAGAGAGTATTATTATGTTCAATAATATTCAATGAGGTACATAAGACAAAGCTGTCTAAACGGGAAACAAGGACGAAAAAAAATTGTGTAAAGCTTGACGGAAGAGAAAAGGATTCCTAAAAAGTCAAGAAAATGCCTCGCCATAATGCAATATGCAAAGGAGAATTTTGCACTGGTGAGTACACCAAGTGGGCACCTCCCATCAGAAAGAATGCCGGCTTCCCAAAGGCTTAAGCAAACTGCGAAAAATGGAACAACATGGCCACCTGCTGTCCGAAATGCAACATTACATTACAGAGACAGAGCTGGATCAGAGCGAAAGTCACGGTTCTAGTGATTCTGATGGTGAAAGCACACTAAAACCACTAGACACAAAAAGGAATGCTGATTGATCAACGGAGTGCCTGCTCAGGCTGACATTGTCATCCAGGAGAATAGAGTATGAAGACATGCCATGATCTTTATAATCTACCCCCAGATGATGGTGTGATGATTTGAACTGCTCTCAGATACGAGTTCAATATTACCCACTTTATAATGGCATTCATGCCACAGAGCACAACTGGTTCAGTAGCAGCCAACTACAGAGCACACAATGGAGTGAACTGACATTGTTTGACTCTACAAAAATGGGTGGCTTTACATCTACTATAGCAGAGATCCAGAAATTATCCAGATCGAGCCCCTGCAGGATGTGTGCCAGAGCTGCCCCTCCAGAGTGTGAGTCTGTCTCATGAGCACGATCTGTTCAAGGCTACTGTGTACCATGGATATCTGCTAATAAAATCTGGGGAAGGTGAAAGTTTCTTAAAGAAAATCATTACTGGAGATGAGACACGGATTCATCACTACGTGTCTGAGAGTAAACGGCAGAGTATGGAAACATCCTCAATCGCCGCCCAAGAAAACTTCCAGAAGTCAACAATCAGCTGGAAAATTCATTATCATTGGATTATCAGGTAAAAGCTTCAACAATCAACAGTGCTCATTTCAGTGAAACGCTTATTGAGGAGCTGAAGCCTAAACTTTAAAATAAGAGGACTGATATCCAAGGGTGTTGTGATCGCACATGATGATGAACGTCTGCATACTTCTGTCCACACTGTCACTGACGCTCTGCAAAAGCTTCATTTTGAGGTGTTACAGCATCCTCCCTATAGTCCTGATCTCACTTTGTCAGACTTTCACCTGTTTGGTCCCCTGAAAGCAGCTCAACGAGGATGAAGATTGACTCCTAATTCTGAGGATTAGACCTGCTATGAAGGCTTTACAGAGCATACTGTAAGTTGCATACAGTACAGACCAAAAGTTTGGACACGCCTTCTCATTCAAAGAGTTTGAATTTGTATTATGGCAAGAAAAAAAAGCAGCTAAGTGAAGAAAAACGGGTGGCCATCATTACTTTAAGAAATGAAGGTCAGTCAGTCCGAAAAAATTGGGAAAACTTTGAAAGTGTCCCCAAGTGCAGTCACAAAAACCATCAAGCGCTACAAAGAAACTGGCTCACATGCGGACCGCCCAGGAAAGGAAGACCAAGAGTCACCTCTGCTGCGGAGGATAAGTTCATCCGAGTCACCAGCTTCAGAAATCGCAGGTTAACAGCAGCTCAGATCAGAGAGCAGGACAATGCCACACAGAGTTCTAGCAGCAGACACATCTCTAGAACAACTGTTAAGAGGAGACTGTGTGAATCAGGCCTTCATGGTAGAATATTTGCTAGGAAACCACTGCTAAGGACAGGCAACAAGCAGAAGAGACGCGTTTGGGCTAAAGAACACAATAAAGAAAACTCTTTGAATGAGAAGGTGTGTCCAAACTTTTGTTCTGTACTGTACATATCTTAATATCAAAGAATATCTCACGAAAAATATTTTGAATGCTTTCAGTGTAGAAAAAAAAAATCTGGAAAGACCATGAAAATCAAAGGTGTGCCCAAATAAAAATATACTCATAAAGACTAGGTTATATACCTCTGTTGCAGAGTAAGCTTCCTGGTGCTACGGCTGACTTGGTACTGGAAGAAACGTGGGATCAGATCTGGACCCAACTTCACGTATGCGCCACGATTACTGCCCTCCTCGTAGTAGTTAGATGCAGAAAAAATGGTGATTACCTTTTAAAAGAAAATCAATAAACAAAGTCCAAAGCTATTGGTTCATTTCAGGACCAACTAATGACAACACAAATCCCACAGTTCTATTTCAGCATGTACTGTACTTATGTACCGTTTGTCTCACCAATATCAGCTGAAGTTACAACACAACCGTCTTTAGCCTCTTATACATAGAAGTAATTAATCAGTGTAACAGGACAATAAATCAAACGCACACCAACCAACCATGTATTATAAATACTCCCCCAATCCCCCTCACAACACTATTTACAAAATTCACAATATAAACGGTCCTTACTCGGTCAAAAGGGAAATGTGAGAAAAAAGGGGGTCCAAAGTTCCAAATCCTGTGAGTGAGTGATGTGTGAGTGAATGAGTATGTGAAAGAGAGAGCGGAAGAGAGAGTGAATCTCTGTGTGTGTGAGAGTGGGTGTATGTATGTGAGCGTCAGCCAGCGTGTGTATAGACTCGGAGTCCCAGGCTTGGTGTTGATGATCAACATATGATGCAATCATCGTTTTAATGGTCCGATTTACTCTTTCCGTGAGGTTGGTGTGGAGGTGGTAATTGATAGTCAGCTTTTGTATGCTCCCCCATGTTCTACAGAGATCGGCCAGCAGGTTGGACGTGAATTGTGGATGTCCTATCTGAAATAAAATATTTGGGGACAGATCTTGGGTGAAGATCTCTTAACTGAGGATTTTCACGATTTTTTGGGATTTAGCATCAATCAGGGGAAACATCTCTAGCCACTTGGTGTAGTAATCTATAGTTACCAAGAGGTAAGTAATCCGTTTTTTGCTGGGTGAAAAAGGCCCCATTAGGTCTAATCCAAAGGTGTGGCATGGCACTGTAACCTCCGTGCTCAGCATTAGCCCCTGGGGTTTGCAGTTGTCAGGCTTATATTTTTCGCAACCCTCGACATACAGTACAGACCAAAAGTTTAGACACACCTTCTCATTCAAAGAGGTTGAATTTGTTTATGGCAAGAAAAAAGCAGCTTAGTAAAGAAAAACGAGTGGCCGTCATTACTTTAAGAAATGTCAGTCAGTCCGAAAAATTGGGAAAACTTTGAAAGTGTCCCCAAGTGCAGCCACAAAAACCATCAAGCGCTACAAAGAAACTGGCTCACATGCGGACCACTCCAGGAAAGGAAGACCAAGAGTCACCTCTGCTGCGGAGGATAAGTTCATCCGAGTCACTAAAGAACACAATAAAGAAAACTCGCTGAATGAGAAGGTGTGTCCAAACATTTGGTCTGTACTGTACTGCCAGACATCTTTGTAGACTGATGCCCACCAGGCAACATACAGCCTCCTCAACAATGTCTTCAGCCTTCCCTGATGACCTCCTAAAGGGTTATCGTAGAAGTAATGCAGAAACTCCGGTATCATAGATTGAGGCACCACCATCTGATATTTATCGCCTATGTTTGGCAGCGGTACACTGCGATATAGAACATCCTGGTGTTCTTCAAAGGAGATCCTCCGTTCTCTATCCTTCTTAATTCCCCAATATTATTGTCCATGTGATGAGCTTGTCCCTATCTCATGCAAGGTGTTTGGTATTTCAGCGTCCGATTGTGGGGATGAGATGGCGAGGCATGGGGCTGTTCCCACAGTCTGTGGCTCGTATGCCCAGGGACAGCGCATCTGGTCTCTGATTGAGACAGCCCTTTCGGTGATGCACGGAGAAGTAGTTTAGCTCAGCTCCTCTCAAGGTTCTCGAGGCATATGCCACCGCCCTTTCCCCCTTCAATAGTCTGCTGAGTGAGGATAGCCCCCAGGCCCACATCACTGGCATCTGTATGAAATGGTTTATTTAGGTTGGGCTGTATCAAAATCGGAGGATCTTGCAAGGCAAGATGTGTCCAAGCTCGCTTTAATGATAGGTTTGTCTGAGTCAGCCTCTGCAGTACATCATTTAGGTGCCCCCTATGGCCCTCCAGGGTGTGTGAATAGATGATAATATCATCAATGTAAACAAGCAGCACTTTCCCCTCTGACCCGCCATCACCTTTTCCATAAGCCTCTGGAATGTAGCCGCAGCATTTCTAAGAAACATATGGCATTGAACGGAACTGGAAATGAAGGTGTTTTTTTCACGGCTTTCATCTTCCATTTCCACCTGCCTGTATCCCGATTTCAGATCCATTGTAGAGAAACAGGAGGCGCCTTCCATGGATTCTAAGATGCTAACACGTATTAAATGGCATGGGATATTCATCTAGGATGGTTTTACTGTTAAGTCGCCTACAATCAACAAAAAAACAACAAAAAAAGGAACCCATCGGCCTTGGGGACAAGGACTACCGGTGGCGACCATGGTAAGCAAGATGGCTCCATGATGTTATCCCAGAGCATTTGGGCCACTTGGTCCTCAATAAACCTCTTCTTTAATGGTGAAACTTGGTAGGCTCGTGATGGTATTTCATTAGATAAGGTTTTCCACAGCACTTTTGATGTGGTGTGAGGCCAGGCAACCATTAACTTCTTGAGCTCCTTCAGATTGTCGGTGTCCCAAGATGGAATACCTCCCGTTGGTACGACGGTGAGTTGTGGGAGTTCTATGCATAGAGGCAGTGCATAATATAGGTTTACATCGGCTGGTGTGTAAGCCTGAGAGGGATCAACCCTTACACACAGGCTTGGGAAGCATATAGGCGGGCCCACACAGAAGGAGGTAAACTGGATCATGGAGGATTGAAACACATATGATGAGGAAACCAGCCCGGGTGGAGGAACATCATCTGTCACTGGGCTTTAAGTGATGATGTGTTCCGTCTCGGTGCTGGCATGGGAGGTAAGGGAGAATGTACAGGTGAAAGCCTTGACATCACAGGAGTGCAGGTGTTGAATCTGGAGAGGGTGGATGTGCTAGTCAGTCTGAGCTTTTTTAGCTGGCTTTCCCACTTGACATCTCGTCTCAGGAAACAGTCTGTAACCGGCCTTTCCAGTTTCTCTATAGCCTCAGTAAAATAGTATTCCAACCCCACTAAGCTAGCGTCCACTGCCTGCCTACTGTAAAAGTGGCTGCTCTAAGATGGTTACTTTTTCTCCTATAGCCAATAAATCCACTTTAAGTTGGGTCATATCAGTCCGGAGTGTTTATAATTGCCACAATTAATACCCCACCATCACCATTATCCTCAACATCTGAATGTTCCCCATCAGAAATTTACAAAGAGCTAATCATTGAGGTTACCTCTGCTGTTGGATTGCGTCTGGCTACAAATGGGCCTGCAGTAAAATCGACATCTTCATTTAGTTGTTCATTCTGTGTGTTGCACAGTCCTTTCCATTATTGTTTTCTTTTCTTTTTTTTTAATCTACTAAAATACCCCACTAGAGGCTTGCCCGTACCTATGGCCACCACTATGTAACATTTGACACATCAATATCAGCTGAAGTTACAAAACAACCTTATTTAGCCTTTTATGCATGGAAGTAATTAATCAGTGTAACAGGACATTAAATGACACGCATAAGAAAGTGCTCAACCAACCATGTATTATAAATACTTCATCCACCAATCCCCAACACTATTTACAATATTCACAATATAAACTGTTCTTATTCGGTCAAAAGGGAAATTGAGAAAAAAGTGAAAAAAAGGAGTCCAAAGTTCCAAATCCTTTGTGTGTGTGTGTGTGTGTGTGTGTGTGTGTGTTTGAGAGAGTGAGTGAGTGAGTCTCTGTGTGTGGGTGTAGCGTGTGTATAGTCTCAGTCCCACCAGCGTTTTTCCGAGTCCGGGAGTGCAAAGAATCCCAAGCTGTCCAATCAAACCAGATCCTTTAGAGATAACTTCTCGCCGATCCCCTCTCCTCCCTGCGTGCTTTTTTTTTTTTTTCACTTTCACAATTCCACCTCTTCTTCTTCCATCGACCTTCCGACGAACTTCTCGTGAGAACTCGAGCCTAACACCACTTGGTACCAGGCATCAAACTTTAGAGACCACAGTTACCCAGTTCGCTGCACCCTAGGTATTACAGTGATTTTAACCTCATTCTCTTATGTGGCTATGCTACACATACACACAGCATAGGACCATACAAGCTATAAATATGACTTTATTTACTGTATATCCATCATACAGTAATTCCCACAGCTAAATTTAGATACATACCACATTACAGTATATCTAAAACCTCATGATGATGTTCTACCCCCTCAAGTGTATAGTAATTGTCTGACCTGTCCGTCATGGCAGAGCTCATAGCCCTCCTGCTTGCACTCATGTGATCGAATGAGCAGACACATGCCATGCTTTTCCAAGAGGCGCCGTGTAACGTCAGGCCCAAAGTAGCATCCTCCACCACGGAATGTGTTTGGGCTGCATCCGTTCTGGCTCTTTGGGTCGCTCCACAACACGTCCACAATCTATAGCACATAGACATAATGACTAATAAATAAGACAAATAATGGTACGGTATGTGCTTATGTATACACTAATTGCTATGTTCAATAATATCAGAGGAAGGGATCCTTCTTCCAACTTATAGGAGAATCATTGTAGAAGGTAATGGTAGTTGGCAAAACACACTTCCCATTGGAGCCCAAAAAAATTCTCTAACTTACGAAAAGGTTTGAGAGGGCTCCAGAGAAAGGCTTCAGCTCCAAAGGCTTCAGAGAAGTCCCCATAACTGAGATAGCCTTCTTGTTCAGTTTGGTGGTGGTGGTATCAGTGTTACAAGTGCTGCTGCCCAGCAGAAAGCAGCAAACATTATATTATCACACTGGCCAGTACAGACTAAGAAGAAAATTGCTAAACATTCTGCAAACATTAAAGAACCTGAGCTTCCTCAATAAGCAGTAATCTGCTGTGTCCCTTCCAGCAGCCTCCATCACCTTTCCAGACTAGTCGGATGTCAACTTGAATGGCAAAGTAGCTCTCCACCCAACTCTTCCTCAAAAATGGAGAACGTGTTTCGGCCAGTCCCCGTCCTCCCAGTTCTTCCTTGGTCTTGGCTACATTCAGTAGTTGTCAATTGCTCACACACCACTCCACTATGCTGTACATCACCACCATACTTCACCTCCAATGCAAAGTCATGTGAAAAGTTCTGCAGCTGAGAAGACTCACAGTTGTGCTCAGTTCCAAGGTGTATATTATAAGGAGGAGAAGATGACAGGACTTTCCCTTGTAGTCCTTGTGCTGCTGGCCATTCACTCAGATATGCATCCCTGCAGCCTTACAAATTGTGGGCTGTCTGTCAAATAGTCTATAATCTCTCTAAGACACATATTATGCCAGCCTGCTGCTCATGCACCATTAGGAAGCGATGTAAAACACTCAAAGGATAGGACACACATGATCAGCTACTGTCATTATGATAGACTTGTTGTCTTTAATACTATGAATGAATGTGAAATCAATATAAAATATCTACAGTTTTCCTTCATCAAACACATAGAAGATCTAGTCTTATCAGTACAAGGTGAAACCAGTTAATCATCATTTTAATGGTACAATGTTTATTTCCAGAGGCATCAATTTTTCTTAATATTTTTGCAAAATTCAAAGGAAACATTGATGCTATGAAAGTCATATTTTAGCATGACTTAACATGGCACACGAGCAGACAAACATAAGAAACATGCAAAAATTATTGTGGATGAACAATTTTTATTTATTGATATATAATATTTATGGTTTTTACTGTCTAACATCACTCGTTCTCTTACCTGCTTCCACTCCAGCTCTTCTCTCGGTGCCTCAGGCAGAGCAAGGGACACTATGGAGTCGAGGAAGGGAACTTGCAGTATTTCAGCAGGGCTAGGGAGCTTGGGCGATGGCGGAGCACGCCGCAATCCACGAGGTGAACATAACGAGGAGGAGGAGGAAGAAGAGGACGACGACGAAGAGCTGCTGCTCTGCCAGGTGAGGCGATTCTTACCTTTGCGCCTCTCCTTGCCATTTCTGGAACTGCATACACGAATTTGATCCAAACTGCACTTGGGCAGCCGCAAAGCTGACTTTACCTGGAGCATGGGGACAGAATAGGGCGTAGGGTTTAATTTATTTCTTTTTTAAACTGAAGTAAAAGAATTCTCGATATAAAGAATAAACATATACTTAGATCAAACTTCATCCAAATCTGATTTTTGTTATTTCCTGCGATTTCTTACACACAACAGTTACAGGTTCAAATAAACATGTTAATAGGTGGGGTCTCAGTCATAGGGGTTCTCTGTATGTTGATTTGCATTATGTTCTATTTCACAATTCCTATACTATACATCAGGGAGCAGTATTTAACGCCTCATTTAGTGAGTACCTACTGTATACGTTGTTAAACGTCTGAGACATACACACCCTGACAAGTCTTGTCGCCTATCCAAGTTGTAGGAACAACAAATGATAACTTGACTTCTAGTTGATCATTTGGAATCAGAAGCGGCTTATATGGCCTCTAGATTACTCGTATTCGACCAAAATAAAATCTCATCATGCCGTAATTTTTTATGATTTAATTATGAGAGAAAGGTCAGACTTTGCTTAGACAAAAGTCATGTCACTTAACAGAAATAATTTACAGAACATAAAGTCATGGTGCAGTGGAAAAAGAATTAACAGTGTGTATGACTCCCATGAGCTTGGAGGACTGCATCCATACGTCTCGACAATGACTCAAATAGCTTATTAAAAGAGTCATCTGGAATGGCAAAGAAAGCATTCTTGCAGAACTCCCAGGGGTCATCAAGATTCTTTGGTATCATCTTCAATGCCATCTTCAAATTCATCTTACCCCAAATCATGCTCAATAATTTTCATGTCTGGTAAATGGGCTGGCCAATCCTGGAGCACCTTGTCCTTCTTTGCTTTCAAGAACGTTGATGTGAAGGCTGAAGTATGAGAAGGAGTGTCATCCTGCTGAAGAATTTGCCCTCTACCTGTGTTTTGGATTGTAATGGGCAACAAGAATGTCTTGACACCTCAGGCTGTTGATGTTGCCATCCACTCTGTAGATCTCTTGCACGCCCCCCATACTGAATGTAACCCCAAACCATGCTTTTTCCTCCTCCAAACTTGACTGTTTTGTGTGTGTGAATCTTGGGTCCATGCTGGTTCCAATAGGTCTTCTGCAGTATTTGCGAAGATTGGGATGCAGTTCAATAGATGATTCATCAGAAAAATCAAGCTTCTGACACTTTTCCACAGTCCATCCTTCCTGCAAGCTGTGGGCCTTGGTAAATGCAACATGATTTTTTAGTTGTCTTCTGTTTAACGCTGGTTTCTGAGCACTAATGCGGCCATTAAGACCACTGTGCGAGAGAATTCGACAAACTGTTCTTGTAGATACAGGGGTTTCTGGTGATCACTTATGTAGCTCTGCTGCAGTTGAAAAAGGGCTTGCCCTGGACTGTCGAACCAACGACGAGGTCTGCCTGACCTGGGCCTTCACCAGTTTCTTCAAATCTTTTCCTTATCCCCTCCACTTGACGTTTAGATACATTAAAGAGGTCTGCCACCTCAGCAGGAGACTTGGTCCTCATTATCAGTACTTTGGTCTGTGGTTGAATCTTTGGCATGGTGTCAGGTCAGGATGCATTTTAAGTGTAGGTTGGATGTGCTGGGGTTCTTCTTCTACACACCTGGGAATGTGTTAATTACAGTATTTGTCACAGGTGATGCTCTAATGTGATGCTCTAAGGTGATGCTTGAATCCTTTAAAGATGTGACAAGACTTTTGTCTAAGCAAAGTCTGACCTTTCTGTCATAATTAAATAATTAAAAAATCACGCATGATAAGATATTATTTTGGTAATTAGAGGCCTTTGCCTTTCATATAAGCCACTTCTGATTCCAAATGATCAACTAGTCAAGTTATTATTTGTTGTTCCTAGAACTACTAGATAGGCGACAAGACTTTTGTCAGGGTGTGTAGTACTTAATACCAGAACACAATGTATTTTCACTTTTCGTACCTTTTGCTGTGCATGTTGGAGCGGTTTGCAGAACAACTTATGAATTCCATCATAGCTACAGGTAAAATCTGTCCATCCATCAAGCCTACTAGTCCAATAGCTTGCATCCTTATATTGCTAGGCTTGCTATTATCACTGATTCACCGTGAGTGAACTACAAACATTGTTGTTGCTTTGTACTACACTACTTCTCCATCATTCGGTGAGAGTGGGTTACATAAGCACTCCACTGTTTTGACAAACTGCAGACCTGTTCATATATGCTGTTCATCAAGTGGTTTCCCTTACCATACTGTACACCACATACTGTAGAGTGTAGATTCTGCCAACACTCTGTACATGGGCCTGGGAGGGTTTCCCTTGATCCTCCTATATCTGCACCAAGCAGGTCTCCGGTTCTGCCGTAGTCCTATCAGTGCTCTGACTGGCACTTGTTAATTTAATGTAGTTGCTTTACAACAAGGAACATGCTGAAAAGGGCTGATTTTTTTTTCAGCCTATTTTGCAAACATGCATACATGGGCTTAAGCAGATCTCAATTTCCCCATATCTGTGATGAAATATTTTCCCTAGCACTTTGGCAGGGGAAGATTTTGAGCCCTGTTGTCTCCTGACTAGACTTCTAGTTTCTTCCATTATTTTACTTTCTTGCCAGTTCATCTACAGTATACATCAGCTACAATGTGATGACTAGCAGGCCGGACTCTCCTTCCTGATCTAATGATTTTCCACAGCAAAATACATGCTCTTAATGTTTAAGTTACCCAGCTTCCACCACATACACAGCTCCGGCTTTGATGGGTTATAAGTCACAGGGCTCATTCATGCAGAATGAAATTCTAAACCATCACGAAGCTCCTCCAGGGTCCGGGTTCGATTCCTGGTCAGGTTCAATTCCCACCTCTGAGTCTGAGGTTTGCATGTTCTCCCCGTGCTTGGTGGGTTTCCTCCCACAGTCAAAAGTCAGGCAGGTTAGGCTAATTGCCGTTCCCAAATTGTCTGTGGTGTGTGAATGAGTATGAGAGTGTGTGGCCTCCAATGGATTGACACCAAGTTGTATCCCACCTCATGCCCCAAGTCTCCTGGGATAGGCTCCTGCCCCCCCCGTGACTCTGTATACAGGATAAAGCAGTATAGATGATGAGTGATTAAGTGTAGCAGCACAAAAGTTATGCTTGTACATAGGAATAACTTTTCATTAAACGTACAGTATCAGTCAGGATTTAGGCCTCACCACAGCACAGAGACAGCATGGTTTAAAGTGGTAGATGACCTACTACTTGCCTCTGGTCAGAGTTTGTCTCCTTGCTTATGTTGCTTGACTTTAGTGCAGACCACCGATCATACTAAACCCCTTGATAAATTAGGAACTCTCCTGGCTCACGTCTTACTTAACTGATTGGTACAGTATCAGATTGTACCGTAGACGTAAATGTTGACTACCATTTTGGAGACAAATTTTCAAAGATTTTAAAAATACCATTATTAACAAAAAAAAAAACAAAAAAAAGAGTGCCACATTACCTGAGTGAACTGATGGAATTTTCTGATCTGCCACACCAACTTCGATCAAAAGGTACAGGTACAGACTATTTGTTGGTACCCATGATAATAAAGACTACAGCAGGAGGGAGAGCTTTCTTTTAAAGCCTATTGACCCTAAAGTACATTGACCCTGTACATGATGTTACAGTGAGATTACCTATACCTGTTTCTCTGTCTTTCTGTCTCTATCCCACTCCTCCTCTCCGTCAGACTACACAAGAGACACCAGTCATCTGTGATAATCAACCCAGGTTTCGGGGATGATCTCATCAAGTGGCTGCGCTGTTCAAACATATGTTTATGTTCACATAAAGAAATACGTGGTAAGCCTTTGTTCGTTTCAGAAGAAAGGTGGCTGATTCTTTTAAGTGCAGCTTTTTTGTTTGTGTAAGGTTATAAAATGAATAATTTACTGTGGGATGAATGCAGGCAGCCCAAAACATGAAGATATTGCCAGGAAATATCAGACGGATTGACGGGAAAACTAATCCACTTAGTTCATGCTTAACAAAACGTTTGTAACACCACTGCTGAGCTTATGATGTGTTCTGTTCTTGCTCCAATGCGCATGACAACAGGTGTTTCGGTTTGCATACATCTGATATTGCCTGGAAATATCTACTTTTTTTCCTTTTTTTTTTTTTTTTTAAGGATGACCTTTCTTTTCTGTGGCATCACATCTTTAGTTTGTTATTTCTGAGTGTTAATGCTTAGCTCATGATTAAAGTTAATATACTGTACGTGCTTAGCATTCATAGACTCTGTTATAGAGCTTGTTTTGTTTTCATGTTTAATAAAAAACATCCACATTGCCTCTGATGCATGACAGTGCTGTCAATCTTTTTATCTTTATTTTTCAACAATATTGTGTTTCAGTGATATTGCGTGATATTGAGCCAAATGCAGGCTGTCAACAAAGACACCTTGAGAAAAATGAGATTGTTGCTTAGAGATTCAGTGCTCAACATGATAGTAACAAATAGACTAATTATGAAGGGCTAAATCGCACTCAAAATTAGTTTTACATTAATAATTAGTATACAATCTGGCAAGCAGTGTCAAGCATTAAATCTATATCACACTACGATTACAAAATTTCTCACCATGCTTACTTCTTAAGCACTAAGGTCTTGACAACTAAGAAGGTGCAGTGTGCACCAAAATATATATATATATATACACACACACACGGTACAGACCAAAAGTTTGGACACACCTTCTCATTCAGCGAGTTTTCTTTATTGTGTTCTTTAGCCCAAACAAGTCTCTTCTGCTTGTTGTCTGTCCTTAGCAGTGGTTTCCTAGCAGATATTCTACCATGAAGGCCTGATTCACACAGTCTCCTCTTAACAGTTGTTCTAGAGATGTGTCTGCTGCTAGAACTCTGTGTGGCATTGACCTGCTCTCTGATCTGAGCTGCTGTTAACCTGCGATTTCTGAGGCTGGTGACTCGGATGAACTTATCCTCCGCAGCAGAGGTGACTCTTGGTCTTCCTTTCCTGGGGCATGTGAGCCAGTTTCTTTGTAGCGCTTGATGGTTTTTGTCACTGCACCTGGGGACACTTTCAAAGTTTTCCCAATTTTTCGGGCTGACCGACCTTCATTTCTTAAAGTAATGATGGCCACTCGTTTTTCTTTCTTCACTTAGCTGCTTTTTTCTTGCCATAATACAAATTCAACCTCTTTGAATGAGAAGGTGTGTCCAAACTTTTGGTCTGTACTGTATATATGGTTATAGAAAGATAAAATACTCACATTGGAGGACATAAACTCACCCTGTGTCTTTCGACAGAACTTAGAAAGTCCAGGTCGGTTTCATCTGAAATGCCGCCATGAACAATAAGAACTTTGTCATCAATAACGGTAGCAATTGGAAGCAGGCTGAAGACATCCTGAAGGAGCAGGAGGATTTCTTTCCCATGGGTCTGAACAAAATCAACATCATCCACTCAATGAACCAAATTTTTATAAATCAATTAATAAAAAAAACAAGTAGGAATATCCTTTATAAAATAAACAAAATATCCATTACCTTGTACTTCTGCATTACTTCTTTTGTAAAACCATATCTGAAAAAGAAATAACAGTAAATCCTTTAGGTGCTTGTTTTTCGGTATTAACACATAACTTGTGTATGACTGAGTTAGTCAGTGAGGTTATTATATGACCTCAGGTTCATGATATGGTCCTCATGGTTGCCTCGGTTGAGGTGCATGTGATCTGGGTAAAGGAGCAGAAAGGCAAATAGGATGATGATAATTTCCATGGACTTTTTGCCACGGTCCACAAAGTCCCCGTTGAATATGTAGGAGTTCTCTGCAGATGGCAGACCATTCTGGGGGGGAAAAAAGCATTATAACACAGTATACGGTAGTACAGTAAAACTATTTTATCTTTAAAAAACTTTTGATGTTACTGACAGCCTATCATTTAAAAAAATCTTTTTTGTTTCACGCACACAAGGTTTCTACCAGACAGTTACAATTACGAATGCAGTACGAGTATTCTCCCTCAGTTTCCCTTATGCTTTCCTACTTTAAGTATTTCTTACCGATGTCTAGTATAAACAAGGTGACACTTTGTTGGAATGTCATGCTTTCTCTGATCATAACCAAATATAAAATCCATCATCTTTACTGCATACTGTTGAAACTACTGTGTCAGTTGGTACTAGAGGGATATAGAGATCAATAGCAGGAGCTATAACAGGAAGTGAAACACGGCTGTTAAAGTTTAGAGATTTTTATGACACATGGATGATATCAGTTAAAAATGTTCAGAGATCCTCCAGGGGCATTGTGCGTGCTTATTCACAAAGTCAAACACAACGTGAAATAAGCAATTATCCTTTTTTGCTTTCACATCACTGGTTTGATTGCCACGTGCTTCTTTATGTACACTGCAATAGTTTTCAAAGCTTGTGTAGAACAATATTGCTGAATTTATTTTTCAAACACTGCTAGCTTAACTGACTATTCAAACAGTTTTTAGTATCATGTGATGTAAATGTAACTGACTGATTTTGAACAATTGCTACCTTATTAAGCATTTAATAGAGGGAAGGCAAATAATGCAATTACACATATTTGTCAGGAGGTGGCCGATTTACAGTAAATATTACCAGTGTGGTTATGTATGGCAACACCGTGCAGGAATGTAGCGAAGTAGAAAGTAGAGATATTTGCTGTAGGATGTAGTGCAGGAAAAAGTCAGCACAGTAAAAAGTATCCTCTAATAAAACTATTCAAATATACTATACTGGTAGAAGGTGTTAATAGCAGTTATAGACTAGTCATTATAGTAAGTGGAACCTGTTGATTCTACTAGTAGCAGCGAACATGAATGTTATTATAAACTCATACCCTTTTAATTAGTTTAACTGAAAGAAATTTGACGAAGGAAGGAATTATTACCTTATAGAATATAAGAAGCAAATCATCTAGTCTTCCGTGCAGGTCGCCTGCAGTGAAAGAGTATAGAAAGTTGCATGCTTTTGCAGTGTGATTCTTTTATTCAAAACAAACGTAATCTCAGACAAATGATATCACTCATTTCACCTTCTTTCAGACACTATCAGTATTGCTAACAGGTTTTTCAGACTTGATTAGCCCATAAATACTATTTATAAATATTATGAAACTAAACAGTGGTATATTCACAGAAGCAGCAGAGCCATTATTGCTCATAATAAAACAGATATTAGCATCTGAATCCATTCATATCTGAAGAACCATTTCGTTCTGGGCTTTTAATCTGAAGAGAGAGAGAAAAAAAAGGCTCATGTTTATAGAAATCAGATGCAACATTTTCATGTTGGAATGCTGCCATTAGCCGCACCTCGTGTCTACATTTGATCTGAAGCACCATTCAGGCGTCTGCTCCTCTGAGAAGACGACCATTGAGGTGCAAAGAAGTGCTTTTGCATAAATACACACTTAATTTGGGAGACACTTTTTTCATGCGTGCATTTCTAAGCAGTAACAGGACTCAGTAACAGGGCAGGAACTGTGCTCGAAATCAAATTAGGACTAAACAGAAAGACACAGGACACACATTCAAACGGTGTAAAGTTCAATCCTACCGCAGATTGTGATTTCCTTGGCGTAGGATGACGACAGGTAAATGACATTTGGCATCTGTATTAGGAACTTCTGCGTCTCATGAAGTAACTGCAGAACATATTTGGCATGGAGAACCTTGACAGGAGAAATACAACCATTTAAGACATTAAATGAAAATAAGAGTGCTTAATGAATGTACCCCACTTTTTGGGGTTGTTTCCTTAAAGTCAACATGTAGGTAAAGTTGTGTTATTTTAATATAGCCCAGAGTAAATTCACTGGACTTTTTATGATTAGGACTTTTGTGTTGGGTCTTCTGTTCTTTGAAGGGTGTTGATTTAATTAAATTCTATTATTTAATCACATTGCCTCACTGACCTCCCAGCATAGCCATGTCCAGCTAACTCAGAATTAGACCTTGTTCTACTAGAGCCTAGACCCGAGCCTAGACCTGCACCACCTGAAATAACACCCTTCAAGTAGCTGAAACTCACCCTTCAAGCCATTAGCTGGCTTCAAGGACATTGTGCTCTCACTGTCCCATGGCTTCACAAACTGTGGTGCACCACAGCTTTGCATACAACTTTCCTGCTCTACCACCTGGCAACATGCCTGCAATCTCAACGGTGAAAACTTGGCTGTGCTGGGGCTTGAGCGTCCAACCTTCCAATCAGCAATCCAGTAATCTACAGCCTCATTCAATTCAATTCAAATCAATTTTATTTGTATAGCGCTTTTAACAATTGACATTGTCGCAAAGCAGCTTTACACAATCAAAAGAAGTAAGTTTGTATGAAATGTGAAATGTGTATGAATCAAAATGATAAGATTGTCCCTGATGAGCAAGCCGAGGGCGACGGTGGCAAGGAAAAACTCCCTGAGATGGCAGTAGGAAGAAACCTTGAGAGGAACCAGAATCAACAGGGAACCCATCCTCATCTGGGTGATAACGGATAGCAGGGATTGATCAGCATAATACTGTGTAAGACTGGAAGTTCAGTATAACAGGAGATGTGCTTAAATTAAATTAAAAGGAGCCTTAACCACCACTGTGCCACCACTGCCATGTCTTGCCAATGACGAGCTCTCCCGATTGTCCCATAAAGTCCTGGCCCAGTGCCTTTGTGGCCCAATCCTAGTTTTCAGGTCACATCCCACCCTAAAACCCATGTTAGTTCCTGGCACAATCAATATACCAAGCTCTGTTCCAGTTCCAGCTTCAGTGGTAAACCCTGGTTCAGTCACAGACCCCATGGCAAGCCCCCTCCCAGCCCCAGGCTCCATATCATAGCCCCTTGGTTTACTTGGTTTTCTGTTTCCTTGCAGCATTTTGAGACACTTGGCCTATGTATGTTATCTTATGTATGCAAAAGCTAAAGCTAATACTTCATTCCTAACCATAGAGATCATTTTGTTTCATGGTCACTTGGTTAAAGTTTCAGTGTCTTGTACCTGCTGCTCTTTGAAGGCACTAAGCAGGGTGTTGGTATCAGTGACAGTCAGGGGGAAGGAGAGCCGAGGGCCACTATACGACTCAGGAACCATGATCTGCTCGTAATTATACTGTCTTCCATCTTCCATTACAGTGTCTACCACAGGGTCCAGAAGGTGAGAGATCAGATCTGCTAAAAACAAAAGCCATTATTAGTTAATTTACCAGACAAATAATACTATATTCTGGTTTCTTTCAAGCTGCCTATGGATAAGGTAAGTTATGTATTAAAATAAATGTTGATCTGAGGTCCTATTACGGTTGTACAAATGAGAATAAATACAATGGTCACCATTGGCCTCCAGGGTCCCTAGTTGCACTACAGAAGTTCCTAAATGGGTGGATGTTATGAGCTGCATTTCAAGCCACAGTGTTATTATACAGTCACTTGCTATTTTGACACACTTCCTGGTACAGTAGTATGCCTGTAGGAAGTAAGCCAGTGGAATAACTGCTTTGCATGTTTAACAGGAAGGTGTTCAGGGATACATCCAGAGATGGCATGGTCCTCTCAGTGATTCCCTTAAGATTCCTCGTGACTTAATCTGCAGCACAGTTGGTGTCTGATAGAATGACTGGAGTGTCACAGATTTTCTTGGACAACAATTCCACTGAATTCACACAAAGTGGTGATCAAAAACAAAACGCATCCAGTGAGAGGCAGTTCTATGGGTAGAAATGCCTTTTTTGATGAATAGGTGACGGGAAGGTTCTGATAAAAACCACTCCTTACTTACATAGTAAACTGAAAAGCATCTCTGAAATCCACCTCACAGCTGAACGTGCAGAGTTCAATAAGCAGAAACATCACCTGGTCATTTTCCAGCCTTCAGTTTCCACTTTTAGTGAGAAAACAGACATACTCACTCATCGCTTACCGCTTTATCCTATATACAGGGTCATGGGGGCCTGGAGCCCATCCCAGAAAACTTCGGGCACAAGGCAGGGACACCCTGGACAGGATGTTAATCCAATGCCAGACACACACACACACACACACACACACACTCACAGGCTCATTTACACACTACAGGTCAGATAGCCTAATCTACATGTCTTGGGACTGTAGGAGGAAAACGGAGGAAACCCACCAAGCACAGGAAGAAGATGCAAAACTCTATGACACAAGGCGGGAAATGACCTAATGTCATCCAGGAATTTGCCTGAACAGAGAAGAAAAACTCCATAGATGTTATACCCTATTATACAGTCACTCAGCTGGCTTAATTTCATTGCAACATAACGCTGCTGAGCCTAGACCTAAAAAACTGACGCGACACCAGATTAGAACACTGCCTCCAGAGGCTTGTACAGTGGCCACTATCCATAATGGTTGCATCGCTTCATGCGTTTCCCTTCTTACCCTGACATGCACATCACTCTGGACCAGAATTAATCCGACCTCATCAGACCACACAACCTTTTTTCATTGCTTATAGTCCAACCTTTATACTCTAGCAAACTGAAGCCTTTTTTTTCTGATGCGTCTCTAACAAGTGGTTTTCTTATGGAGACGCAGCTGTTTAATCCCAGTCCGGTGAGTTCCTCCTGTATGCATCAGTTAGGTTCAAAAGAATAGTTACCAGCTAATACATATTAATCCTTGCAGTAATTTTTTTATTAAATTCTATTAATTATTTTTATTATTTGTCCAGGCAGTGTATTAGTTATATGTTGATTCTATAAATATTTGTGTAAGCCTTATTTCTTAAAGCAATTTTTATTTCTTCGAAAGAGGAGCAGGCCTGAGCCGTGCTAGTCCATTTATACCAGTCATCCGTGCTAATATAAATAACAATGCGATCTATTGTTATGTGTCTGAATAATCTAAAATCCTGGATATTGTTTTTCAAAGCAATAGCCAGTATGGTCTGAAATTCAACAAGGCCCACACACACACATATATGCACACATTTATTTTGAATGGCTGTTAATTATGCATTTGTATTTGTAGACATTGTGCTACTGTGCCATTTGTGAGCATGTAAATGTGCGATTGTTCACTGTGCACTGATTCAAAAGAGAGCCAGGCATCACGAGCAGCTGTTTCCACTCAACAGGAGGAAGAGCTCACATCTTTGCTCAAGTGTTTACTGGGTTGCTGGTTATAAGCAAAAGCTGGTTCAACAGGTATGAATGGTTACCATACTCTTAAATGTCTTTATAGAGTGATTCTCTAGCTAATAAGAGAATAAACAAAGCTTTGACTATAAGACAATGTACAACAACAAACTACAGAATAGGAGAAAAGGAGTCTATGAGAAGTTTTGCATGTTTGCTCGACGTCTACAAAGGAATCCGTCTGGGTTCTCTGGTTTTCTTATAAAACCATGTTAGATGGATACAATTCATCTAAATCAAAACGGACATTGCATACCTTTCCCAGAAATGGATTTAATTAGATATTTGTAGCAACAATCAACCAGGACATCTGACCTGCTTTTGTATCTTTCTGTAGAAATGTCCAATTTCTATAATGCATGAACACCTAATTCAGTTAGCATCCATGGTAGTCCTCTCCAGCTTTGTTTTGGATTAGCCTGGATTAATTGTCTGCCTGATGCTTTTCTGACACAACAGCACGGCTCTAAGTGGTATCTCCTCGTGTTGCTAAGCAACTGGGTCCCTCCATGGTAAATGTTTTAAACCATTAGGATAGGTGCAGGATGGTTAAAAGCGGGTCTGCTCGTTTGATATGAAAGGATAGAAAGCCAGGGGCTGAAATGTGAGAAAGAGGAGTTGCTGGATGAAAGAACATCAAACACTCTGTTAGGGTGGAAACGAAATTCTTAAAATAAATAAACAAACAAATTAAAAAAAAAAAAAGGTTTGACATGTATGGCAACGATTATAAGCCAATTAATAATTTGATCTATATAACTAGATGAGATTCCAGTTGAAACGTTTCCTGAAATGTGACTGAAATCTGGTATCTTGAAAGCACTACTGTAAGTTAATCAACACGTCAGCTGAACCAGCATGAGGTGACACGTGGATTGTATCCTGCTGGATTACTTGCACAGAACAAACAGATTAAGGTGAAGCTTCAGTATGTCAGTGACAGTCAGTCTTCCCTCTAGATTTCATGTGCCTTGGGGCTCGTTTATTTTAGCCACACGTCAGCAGTGACAAAACGGCATTAGCAGTGATGAGAATGATGGTGTAATGAATGAAAAACAGGGTGGAATGGCTTTCTTCATGCTAAGAAGAGGAATCTGAGACTACAGTGGACATGCTGTGGAACATTTCGTAATATAGACGGACTCTCCTTCTGCATTGGCAGAATGAAATTTGGTATTCCTCTTCTCCTTTATAAATACAGGTAGCAATTAACTATAGCATCACGATTCATTCCACTGCGCTGAATACAAGTACAGTTTACTGATATGGGTTTACTAAAGCTGGTTAGTTAAAACATCGCCTTCCGCCCCTAATCTGTTCTGTCTTGGTGAGCCTGTTCTCACTGCGGCCTCAAATTCCCAATCTTGGACCTCACAAAAGTAGAACATACAGTAATGATATATATTATGTTATATATACACTCACCTAAAGGATTATTAAGAACACCTGTTCAATTTCTCATTAATGCAATTATCTAATCAACCAATCACATGGCAGTTGCTTCAATGCATTTAGGGGTGTGGTCCTGGTCAAGACAATCTCCTGAACTCCAAACTGAATGTCAGAATGGGAAAAAAAAGGTGATTTAAGCAATTTTGAGCGTGGCATGGTTGTTGGTGCCAGACGGGCTGGTCTGAGTATTTCACAATCTGCTCAGTTACTGGGATTTTCACGCACAACCATTTCTAGGGTTTACAAAGAATGGTGTGAAAAGGGAAAATATACCAGTATGCCTCAGTCCTGTATGCCTTGTTGATGCTAGAGGTCAGAGGAGAATGGGCCGACTGATTCAAGCTGATAGAAGAGCAACTTTGACTGAAATAACCACTCGTTACAACCGAGGTATGCAGCAAAGCATTTGTGAAGCCACAACACGCACAACCTTGAGGCGGATGGGCTACACCAGCAGAAGACCCCACCGGGTACCACTCATCTCCACTACAAATAGGAAAAAGAGGCTACAATTTGCACGAGCTCACCAAAATTAGACAGTTGAAGACTGGAAAAATGGTTGTAGCTTTGCCTGGTCTGATGAGTCTCGATTTCTGTTGAGACATTTAAATGGTAGAGTCAGAATTTGGTGTAAACAGAATGAGAACATGGATCCATCATGCCTTGTTACCACTGTGCAGGCCGGTGGTGGTGGTATAATGGTGAGGGGGATCTTTTCTTGGCACACTTTAGGCACCTTAGTGCCAATTGGGCATCGTTTAAATGCCACGGCCTACCTGAGCATTGTTTCTGACCATGTCCATCCCTTTATGACTACCATGTACCCATCCCCTGATGGCTACTTCCAGCAGGATAATGCACCATGTCACAAAGCTCGAATCATTTCAAATTGGTCTCTTGAACATGACAATGAGTTCACTGTACTAAAATGGCCCCCACAGTCACCAGATCTCAACCCAATAGAGCATCTTTGGGATGTGGTGGAACGGGAGCTTCGTGCACTGGATTTGCATCCCACAAATCTCCATCAACTGCGAGACGCTATCCTATCAATATGGGCCAACGTTTCTAAAGAATGCTTTCAGCACCTTGTTGAATCAATGCCACGTAGAATTAAGGCAGTTCTGAAGGCGAAAGCGGGTCAAACACTGTATTAGTATGGTGTTCCTAATAATCCTTTAGGTGACTGTATATTATTATATCATATGTTGTTTAAGGTTTGACAGGTTTGGCATTCTGAGATCTCACCGTGATTATACAGAGTGGTTATCGGAGTTACTGTAGCCTTCCAGGCAGCTCAAGCCATTTCTGTCTGCAGAACTGCTGCTCATGCAGTATTTTTTGTTTTGTTTGTAGGATCATCCATTATAACTCTTTTTAAATGTTATTTATTGGTCTGCTGCTACACGACTGGCTGACTATACAAAGAAGCAAATTTGTAAAAGTTATGAAAGAGATTCCTGTGCCTGACTCACACTTAAAATCAACATGCTGCTATTCGACTGGTTTATTGAGCAGGTGTAGTGTACTTTAGTGTATACTGTAGGTGGATTAGGTAGATCTCAGTACCTGGACCGTTCCCATTGAGCTGTGTGAAGTTATCCAACATGAAGCTGAAGAAACTCGAAAGCTTTGAGAAAACAAAATTAGAAAACAATATTAATTGACCATTTATGACTCGTCACAAATACATCATCATAATATTGTCCTCATGTAGTAAATGTGATTTATGCTTTAGAATCCTAAATCTCTAAGCATCGACTGTAAGCCTGGGGGAAAAAGTTGGAAAGAATATTTGAAACATTTATAGCGACTGTTTATGTTGAAGCATAAGAGTATGAGAGACAGTATAGGATTTTAGAAAAAAGCATTTTACAAGCAAAATTCCAATTGTTCCAAATGATTCTGCCTACTATGTTGAAGCTTTTGCATTACTTTTTCATGGGGATCAGCCCTGGACTAATCCATCCATCCCTGAACCACTCTTTCAGAATTTTACCCCAATGAATCCCGCCATCACAGAAGAAAAGATCCATTGATGGAAAAACCTGGTCATTAATATATTCAGGTAGTCGACTGATCTCATTTTTTGAGCACATAACGTTGCTGATCCTCAATCTGACCAACAGAAGTAACCCCAGATCATAACCCTGCCCCCTTACAGCAGGCACTATAGATGATGGGTGCATCACTTTATCCTCCTATCATCATTCTGGCACAGGGGAAATCTGGACTTATCAGACCACATGACATTTTCCCCTATGCTCCACAGTCCACAGCAAATTGAAACTAAAGTTTTTTAGATTAGTCTCAATGATAAGTTTTTTTCTTAGGGCTGCACAGCTATTTCATCCCAATCCCCCGAGTTCTCTTCACACTATACTGTATATAGCATGTGTAATTGCTCTTACTTTCATTATTAAACTTCTACTACAGAGATCTAATGTTTTTTTTTTTACAAAGTGATTTCACCAAGTGTTTAAGTGGTCTCCCATCTCACTCATTCCGGATCTTATTCCGACAACATATCTTCCTCAAAGATGATGCTTCGCCACTATTCTTCCAGGTTTTTCAAAATGCGCTTTCCAGTTCTTAACCCAATTTTAGTAGTTTCATCAATCTCCTTAGTCGTTTCCTTTTCTTGATGCAGGACAAATTTGAAACTTCTGGAAAAGAGTAACATCTAACACCACGACCACAGGATATGTCTTCTAACATGTTTGTTAAAGAAATGAGAAGATACTCACTGCATTGGGTTAAATAACTTGTTGCCAACTGAACCATATTAATCACTGCAGTATTTATCCAATTGAAGTCTTTTAATTATTAGCTTGGTTTTGGCTGGGCAGGGTTTTTCATACTGTACATTTCCTTTTTACATATACATTTACAGTAGGGATTTGGCAGATGCTCTTATCCAGATTGACTTACAAAAGTGTTTTGTAGTTTCCATCATTGGATAGATCCTTACACTGGGTTAATAGGGTCCTAACGAAGTACCATCAATCAAACACTTGATTCAGTGTGGAGGAAGTTCATTCCACCACTTAGGTGCCAGAGCAGAAGAGAGTCTAGATGCACGTCTTCCTTGATCCCTGAGAGACGGTGGGACCAGCCGAGTAGTGCTGGAGGATCTGAGGGAACGTAGTGCGGTGCGAGGTGTGACTAGAGCTGAGAGGTAGGTGGATGCTGGGCCATTTTTGGCTTTGTAGACAAGCATCAGGGTTTTGAATTCGATGCGGGCGGCTACAGAAAGCTAGTGCAGGGAGCAGAGAAGTGGGGTTGTGTGGAACTTGAGAAGGTTGAGAACGAGACGTGCAGCTGCATTCTGTTTCAGACCTGTCAAGAGTCAGTTGCAGTAGTCCAGTCTTACAAGGGACTGAACAAGCACCTGAGTAGCCTGTGAGGAAAGAAATGGGCGAATTCTTCTGATGTTGTAAAAAAGCAATCGACAAGAGCGAGTAAGGTTAGCGAAGTGTGGAGAACTCACAGTTGATCGTCCAGAGTTACCCCAAGATTGCGGGCAGTTGCTGAAGGAGTGATCTGATTGTTGTCCAGGAAGATCACCAGGGATGAACAGCAGTTTGGTTTTACGGAGCTTCAACTGATGAGCTGCCATCCGGATGTCTGTTATGCAGTTGCACTTTCGACCACATAGTGAACACAGTTATACAAGGGATCTATTTGTGGTCTCGCTATCTGGTATCACCCAAATGATGATGGGTTCTCTTTTGAGTCTGGTTCTTCTGAAGGTTTCTTCCTCATGTCGTCTCAGGGAGTTTTTCCTTGTCACCTTCACAGCCACCTCTGGCTTGCTCATTAGGGACAAACTGAAAAAGCTATTATTTATGCATTTTTTACCTTTTTAAATTGGTCTCCAGATGTTTTTTGTCCTGCAAAGGTGTTGCAAAGTTTTGTAACAATGTGCATTCTTAAGATCGCTATACAAATAAAACTGAATTGAATTTAATTTAATTTAATTAGACTTTTGCTTTAAATTCCTTCAAGCGAACACTAGTTTGCAATTACTGCTTGACTAGTGAAAAAAAAGCTGTATAAACCATATTTTGATTCTTTTTTTTTTTTTTTTTTTTACTGTTTTGATATTACCTGTAACTGGTCCTGTTCTCCCGCATACTCTATGGACTGGAAGATGTTCCAAGTGTATCGTCTCCTGATCTCGAGCCGGGCGACGTAACGCCGGTACCAGCGCTGGATCAGAATGGCAGCTTTCATTGCTACAGAGATACATGAAAATACTGCTGATTCGATAATGTAGGAATTCTGGTCCTCTATCCATTATATACTGTTCATCTAATTAATCTTGATGAAATACTGCTCTGTTGTAAAATGAATCTGTTAGAACCATCACACTCGATAAAATCGACAAATTTAACATATTAGGGATTCTGCTGGAAAACCTGTGAAATGCACGTTGACAAGAGACAAAATGCAAACCAATCCCAGGGCTCTTCCTACCGAAATATTAGCACAGCATTACGTCGGAACTACTATAAACAGACCGTGCTCCTATTTCCAGAGCATCAGTCCAACACTTTCTACAAACGCATTCATGTCAGTCAATATAAGGACACTTATAAGAAATCGGTTAACACATGCTGGAGTGCAGTAGTGGCACTAAAAATAATCAAAGCCCCTGGGGACATGGAGCATCATGGCTGCTAATTAAAGATGTGCAGAAAGAGTTGCTGAGACGGCATGGAAGGGAATTGATCAGGCGGTGGGTGGGGGTAAGCTTTCATTAAGAAGACAAGATGTAAGTTGTGTTTGTGCCAGATGGGCTGGTTTGAGTATTTCTGACACTTTGTTGAGATCAGAGAAGAAATAACGGACTGGTCTGAGCTGCCAGGAGGGCTGCAGTAACAGAAATCATCACTCTTTACAGTCACAGTGAGCAGAAGAGCATCTCGGAACGCATAAAACATGTAGATATACTTCAGCAGAAGACCTGATCAGGTTATTGTGCTCCTCGGCTGTTTTAAGTTTTGTGCATGCAGGGTAATTTTCTGCACACAACAGCTATAAAGAGCGATTTCCTCAAACCCCAAAACATTAAGTGAAACTCTTGTCCAGTATCCTCATGATTTGTTTAATGGATAACTTCATGAATATGCAGGTGTACAACATGCTTTCCCTAAGACACAAGAAGCCAGGCAAATGCATCTTGTTGAACTCTGTTGCCTATGATCGTCCTCATAAATGCAGGAAGATTATGCACGCAAAATGTAAGGTAAATAAAAACATTTCCATATCTTTTTGATTATGTATACTTATAGCTTATGATAGAAGATGTGATCAGCATTTGTTAGCGTTCCACTTCTGGTGGTCTGTTTCTAGAATGCTGCTATTAATTTCTATTGCTATCCTTAAATCTATAAAAACATGAAGAAGTTTTGTGTATGCTAAAGTCATTCAATTGCACAAAATGCGTGCTATGGATTTTTCAGACCACACATCCTGGTAGTAATTATTTTATCTGCCCTGTTTAATATCTCTGACCTGGGATACTGCATGTGACATTGCTCCATCTGCTATGTACTGTCAATGAGTTCCACTGTTTCCTATATTAAAATTTTCTGAAAATTCTGTGCATAATAATGATGATGGACATGTTCTCAAATTGGAAGTAAATACAAATTCAAAGGTTGGAAAAAGTAAAATGATAAACACATTTATATATATTTAAGAGATGATGAAGGCCAGGTGCTTACTCAGTACTGGGCTGGGTGGCTTGACCATCAAATCTGTATAAGGAAGCAAGAGTTGGATGTACTGTAATCCATTGTAATGGAGTGAAGAAAGGAAGAAATCTCTTTAAGGTGAATTTAAAACAACAAAATTTGTGAATATATACAGTACACACACATGCATGTTATGCTTTTGTCATTTCTTTCACAAAGTGAAACTCAATCTATAGCCATGGCCAGAGGTTTTGAGACATTAATTTTCACAAAATCTGCTGATTCAAATGTTTTCAGATCTTTTTGTCAGACTGAAGTATAATTGCAAGCATTTCATAAGTGTTAAAGGCTTATAGAGACAATTACATGTCACTTGTTAATAATGTTAACAGGGTTAATAATTTATAATAATTTGTAATAATTTTTGCAGTATTGACCCTTCTTTTTCAAGAGGTCTTTCTTCTTTTTGTTCTGTGTCATTCCAACAGGAATGCATCCTGTGTGGGGTTGGACTGACTCACAATTTTGACTAAGAACACAGCCATGAATAAGGAATGGTACAAAAACATCCCCAGAGAGCAACTTCTCCCAACCATTCAAGAACAGTTTGGTGACAAACATGCCTTTTCCAGCATGATGAAGCTCCTCGCCACAAGGCAAAAGATGGAAACTTTTGGGTCCATGGTCAGGAAACTCCCTAGACCTTAATCACATTGTGATCAGTCCTCAAGAGGCGAGTGGACAAACAGAAATCTACAAATTCTGAAAAACTCCAAACATTGATTATGCAAGAATGTGCTGCCATCAGTCAGGATGTGGGCCAAAAGTTATTTGACAGCATGCTAAGGTGAATTTCAGAGGTCTAGAAAAAAAGGGTCAACACTGCAAATATTTACTCTTTGCCTGAACTTAATGTAAGTGCCAATTAAAGCCTTTGACACTTGCCTGTAAATGACTGTTATTATACTTAGTTAGTACTGTATACCATAATAAAAATACTAAAGCAGCAGACTTTGTGAAAATGTATATTTTTGTCATTCTTAAAACTTTTGGCCAAGGTTGTAGATTCATTACACATGAACTGAAATATTTCAGCTTTAATTTTTAAATGATTATGACGTACAGCTCATGAACTGTAGTGTCAAAGAACTAATGCTGGTCAGACTAGTTGATTGTTACAGTATGACGTCCACTTACCAATTTCTGATGGCCTCCCTTGGTTCTCAGTGGCTACTGAGGCGCCGCAACCCATAATGGCAACATGAATGCTCTCTGTCTGATCATGTGTCCTTGTGATCGCAAACCTGGGGAAATGTATTCAAGAATGCAGTCATGAATACATAAGCAATTGAATGCATCAATATTTACAGCACAGCACTTGCGATTCTTAATCCTGATGGTGTTTTAATAGCAGCAACTCTGACGGCAAATCCATTAGCAACCCGCAAATCGCGGGTTTATGGTAATGCGTGTTTCAAATTGTTTCTATAGTAATGACTTTAAAAGAGGTTTGTATGCTGGACTGCGTACATAAAAGAAGTGTAAATGTTGAAATGTCGACATGTCGGCACTTTGTATCCGTCACCTCATCATTGATTATTTTCCTAGAACAGCACACTGCTCAGGTCTTTATCCTTTCATATTGAATTGAAAAGGTAAAGTGATCAACAAAAATAAGAGGGGCTACAGGACAATTAAACGTGCAAATGAAAGCATGAGTGCCGTTACCTCTTTATTTTAAAATAAAAGAATATCTAATCCATAATGGACTTTAATCAGTATCTTAAGCGCTTTTCAAAGGAACCTTTAGATTTATAAGAGCGGCTTACATCATTTATATCAGCTTTCCAGACAAAGTGCGAGACAGACACAAGATCCGCACGCATAAGAAAAGAGAAAATCGGAGGCCAGCATCCTAAATAATTTTATGTAATGATATCAATTCATTCATCGTCTCATGTTTGACCAAGAGACAGATCCCATGCCAAGCACTGCTTGAATTACAGATGCTGATTATTTGCACTCTGCAGGCACTTCTAAACACTTCTCATTCACTTATTAATAGTGTGGTTGCAGACATGCAGATGTTTTTGAAGTACCACTTTTGCAGGCTAGTTAGTATGGAGAAGCAGGGCCTTAAACAATATTGCTGTACAAGTGTGTCTAAGTGTGAAGGCGGTGAAACATTCAAGGCAACTGTATTAAAAATCCAAATGGACAAAGTTTTCTTGCTATTGTAGCCCATTCGCCTCAATGTTCTCCGACTGTAGCATGTAAAAGGTAAAAGCACCTCTGATAGCCACAAAACGTACAAAAAATGAACAGAAAGTGCAAGTTCAGGTAACATGAGACTAAACTTGCAGGACATGTTGAAAATATTTTAGAAAAAAAAAAAAAAGGATTAGAGAGAAGAGAATGTCTAAATGGAAATGCCTGAGCACCACACTGACCCTTTTCTCCCTGAAGTGTCTTTCCTGTCCAATGCCCCATTTTGGGCTTATTTCAGTTTTTTTTTTTTTTTTTTACAGCTCAGTTGTTTGGGATCACTATTGGGATCAATTAGAAATTTTTGTTTTCCACGGAAAGACACGAAATTAGTAAAATATAGAAACAATATCAAACAGAATAATAAAAAAAATTCAGCAAAAGAAATAATGATTTTGCTGAAAATGATGAATGTGTTCTTCAAACTTTACCTTTTGCAGTAATTACAGCCTGGCAGACATTCTAGCTGTCAATTTTTCAAGATAATCTGATAAGATTTCACCCCATGCTTCCTGGAGCAAGTCCCACAAGATGGATTGGTTTGATGGAGTCTTCCTCCGTAAATCTGTTTTGAAATTCTGAAATTTGCGATTCATCCCAAACTTTTGAGCTGTAGTGTATGTAGTATAGTATTTATCTTGTATAGAACAGGTAGTTCCAACCAAGCAATCTGATTGGATGGGAGGCATTCCACAAGCGTTGATAAATGGACGGTAACAGCATGGGACATTCATCTATCACTCCATGTCCCAGGTGTCCTACAGTCATTAATCACACCAACTGTTGGTCTCAGCATACAGTAGATGAATGTAGGTCAGTACGGTCCGCGGCACAGGGGCGAGGCCAGCTGCCTGCCAAAAAACGCTATTTGGTATGTGGGACAATTAATTTTTTTTTTTTTTTTTTTTTACACGCTAGCACACAAGCTTTCTGTTTTATGCTATTTGGGATTCAACCCCTGTATCCAGAAGCTAACGGAGCTGATATTGTAAAGCAGAAAATGGAAAGATAAACATAGGAGATCTACAGGACTGACCACCACATCCATGGTTTATTCACCTCATCAGGACCGGGAAGAACGTACAGCTTTATATTCTACTAGCGTAAGTACTCGTTCTTGACGGGAAAAGAGTTTGTACGAATATTTAAAATACTAAAGCTAAAAATAAGCTGATCAGCTTTAATGTAATGCCTGCCTGCACCTAACTACTCATATCTACCCTTGTACTCAACACTTTGATTTCAGACTGGTTTCTGGTCCTCTAATACATGAAACGAGTCCTGACCAATGTTTATATACTGTAGGTACAGGGTCACGGTGTGGGGTCTGGAGCCTATCCCACGAGACTCCGGACACGAAGCGGGGTACACCCTGGACAGGATGCCACTCCATCACATGACGCGCACAAATACACTCACACACTATGGGCAACGCCAATTAACCTAATCTGCATTTCTTTAGACTGTAGGAGAAAAACCGGAGGAAAGCCACCAACCACGAGGAGGATATACAAACTCCATGCACACAGACCTGTGGTGGGAATCAAACCTGCGACAGTGCTAACCATCATTCTGCCTCAAATATTTTAAATATGTTTACTTGGTGTTATTCAAAGCTCTCATGAAACTCAAATGAAATAAAAGCGATATCAGAAACCCTCTCCACTGTGAATGGGGAAAGAATTCACAATACTAATATTTTTGTATTGTTTTGAAGGTGAATGACATGCTATTAAGGCATATAAAGTCGTTCAATTTCCAGGATATCAAACATTGATACAGGAATAGAATAATACGTTACACTTTGGAGAAGCAGAGGATCACTCCAGGCTGGGTGTCAGATTACTCCATGCTCCCTACACACGTGCACTATACTGTACACATCGCATGTTAAATCAAATCTAACATGACCTACAAATCACACTGGCGCCCTGGACACAGCATGGCAACATCCCGCGCCGACTGAAGTGGAGCACTTCGATGTTTTGTTTGTTTTGTTTTTAATCGAAAGAGAAACATTTCGTACACCCTTTGAAGTGCACTATATACATCGTATCCGTTTGGTTTTTAGGCTCCAGCAGCTCTGTTTAACACCATTAGATTTTAAACCATTCGCGTTGCAAATCATGATGAATGACGCGACGACACAGTGAACTGGACTGAAGTAAGGTGAAAAGCAGTACATACCGTCTCCGCGGTGACGTTACGCGCTACAGGTGTGCACGAACACGGAACGGAAGCGCGCCGACTCGCGCGCGTGTACAGATGATGACAGGGGAAAAAAAAAAAAGAAAGAAAGCACGCGCGTCCTTATCCTTGCTTGCGCGCGCATCTGAAACCCAGCGGGTGATGTACCTTTGTAAGGATTCACAGTTAAGAGGTTTCACTATTCTGTTAGCCGAATCTGTTCCGCTCAGGCTTTAGATCTTAGAAGATGCAAGAGTCTTTTTTTTCTTCTTCTTCTTTCTAATAATGCAAATAAGTTATCTTATCTAGGACATGATAAAAATAATAATAAAAATAAACTACAACTGTGCCCAAAATGTTTACGAATAAAGACACAAATATTACATTTCACAAAGTCTTCTGCTTCAGTGTTTTTAGATCTTTTTGTCAGATGTTACTGTGGTATACTGGAGTATAATTCCAAGCATTTCATAGATGTTACAGGCTGTTACTGACAATTACATTAAGTTTATGGAAAGAGTCAATATTTGCAGTGTTGGCCTTTTTTTTTTTTTAAAGACCTTAGCATACTATCAATCAACTTCTGAGCTACATCCTGACTGACAGAAGCTCATTCTTGCATAATTCTTGGCATTTGTCAGAATTAGAGTTTTGTTTGTCTATCTGCCTCTTGAGGATTGACTACAAGATCTCAATGGGATTAAGGTCAGGGGAGTTTCCTGGCCATGGACTAATATATATATATATATATATATATATATATATATATATATATATATATATATGAATTGTGAGAGCTGGTATGAACTGGTTTTTATTGGCCCAAAAACCAGTTCATACCAGCTCTCACAATTCAGCCTACGTTTAGAAGGATGTACTGTTACCACCAGCTCGACAGTGAAAGACCTGGGTGTAATATTAGACAGTAACTTATCCTTTGAAAATCATATCTCCAACATCACAAAAACATCCTTTTTCCACCTTAGAAATATTGCCAAGCTTAGGAACATTTTATCTGTATCTGATGCAGAAAAGCTGGTTCATGCATTCATGACCTCCAGACTGGACTACTGTAATGCATTACTGGGTGGCTGTCCTGCATCCTCAATTAACAAGCTACAGTTAGTCCAAAATGCAGCCGCCAGGGTTCT
Source organism: Clarias fuscus (assembly GCA_030347435.1). Classification (NCBI taxonomy): domain Eukaryota; kingdom Metazoa; phylum Chordata; class Actinopteri; order Siluriformes; family Clariidae; genus Clarias; species Clarias fuscus. The sequence goes on from CM059228.1 coordinate 6,983,971, forward strand.
CACTAGATCCAGAAAATATGATCATATAACCCCAATATTATCATCCCTGCACTGGCTACCTGTTCAGTTTAGAATTAATTACAAAATAGCATTACTTACATACAAGGCTCTAAACGATCTAGCTCCCACATACCTTCTTCTGATACGTTACAATCCACCACGCTCCTTAAGATCAGAAAACTCCGGACTACTGGTAGTTCCCAGAATATCAAAATCTACAAAAGGAGGTAGGGCATTTTCATATTTAGCTCCAAAGCTTTGGAATAGCCTTCCTGACAGTGTTCGGGGCTCAGACACAGTTTCCCAATTTAAAAGTAGACTCAAGACGCATCTCTTTAATCTGGCATACACATAATTAATTTCTTTACCTCATACTCCAGTACATCTATCGTGAATGGCAACCATGCTAATTCTTTTCACCTGCTCTTTATTTTTCCACCCATCCCGAGGCATCTGGAGATTGTGCCAACCCTGCGAGGTTCCTGAGGCATCCAGAGAAGGACCTGCTCCAGCTGAATTTTTCTTCATGTTGGTTTGGATCTACACATGCTGCTCCTGAGCTCCCAGTGATCCAGACCCCCATCTGCCCTCTGCACCTGCTGACTCATCCCTGTGCTGAACTGGACTTTGTGTTAATTAAAATAACTTCTGTTATATCGAACTTTCATCTGCATAACACACATGATGTTCTACAATTTCTGTTATCTGTCATCACCCAGATGAGGATGGGTTCCCTGTTGAGTCTGGTTCCTCTCAAGGTTTCTTCCTATTGCCATCTCAGGGAGTTTTTCCTTGCCACTGTCGCCGTCACCCTTGGCTTGCTCATCAGGGACAATCTCATTATCTAGACACATTTTTCTTACACATATATACATTTCCATAAGTCTTCTTTTCATTTTCTTTTCATTTCTGTGAAGCTGCTTTGAGACAATGACCATTGTTAAAAGCGCTATAGAAATAAAATTGAATTGAATTGAATATATAAATAAATATACACACACGCACACACATACACTTAGCATAGAAGATAAAATAATTTAGGCCACCTGCGATGAGAGCTCGCAGATAAATTTATTACAAAACCAAACATGATAATATGATAATCATCCAGGAGAATGGATTTTTACCACCTTACTTCACCTATTTTTTTTTTACCTTTACTTCATCTATAACTTGTGAAAGTTAATTTCTGCAAAAATACAGCTTGAGCAGGTCTAAATTTAATTTCAATGTCCTAAAAAGGCTGATCAACCAAAGTCAATATATTAAAAACACTTTGAATTTTAAAACATCACATTTAAAACAAAACATTAATGAACTTTCCAGACACAGATGTAGCAGAGAGCCACCAGAGCCAGTGCATTGCTGAATGGGGATCGGTACATAGAGCGCCAAATCGATACTCTAGCGGTCAACAGTGGTACTACCACACAGGAGGTCTACTGAAACACTATTATCGCAACAAAAAAGCTCATGAAGCGGAAAAAGGTAACTGAATTAACGATGTTAATGTTTTTAACGCAATAAACAGCATTGGGCATTAAACATAAAATTTCCAAGCCCTAATATACTATATGTACAGCAAACATTTATTTGCCCAATTTTTGTTTTTACTCAATGTAGTGACAAACTTCTGCAGCTAGAGGGTGCAATGCACCTCCTGCCTCCCTGAAAACTCCTCGAAACTGTTTCACTATACAACTTTTTCACCATTACTTTGCACCATGCTTTGATTAACTATCAGGACTATTTAACTGTAAGCACATAATTTTTTTTTTAAACGTAATATTTAAATATATATATATATTAAATATAAAATATTTGTGGTCCCCATTTTGACCTAGGTTCAAGTCTTGTGTGTGTGGTTTGAGATGTTGCTAATACCTGGCAACCCTAGTTACAAAATTAATTATTTCGTTTTTTTTCCCCCCTCCATGTGCAACTGACAGAATGGTGATGGGTAATACACCTGCTGTAATCAAACTTTGAACCCAGGTAAGCTGCTAGATTTATATAATCACAGCAATGCACAATCTGGCTTGATTTGTTAACCCAACATATACTGTAGGTAAACATGATATCTGCATTGTTGGGCCGTAGTCACTATACTTGTGACATATGAGCATCACACAAGCCAATGCTGGACACGTGCTGTCTAGGGTAAAGAAAAATATTAAAATGGCACTTGATGCAGCAGCTGGGTCATGTGTTTCCTTTCACACACAGGAACCATATATGGCATCACACAGTATTTTCCACTGGAGATACACCCTAGAGTACCTGGTTTCTTGCACGTAATGGCACTAGAGAGTATTGTTTTCTTCCATTTAAAGGGGAATCATTAGGGTAATTATCACATTTTATCTACTGCAGCATCTCAACACTGCTGCAGTGAATTTTCCAACATGGAGCACCAAACCTCAGTGGATTCTCCAATCTGCATCATCACTTCCGTTTGACTCATGCAACAAATGATCATTTTTAGGGAACATGAGACACTCCACACAATCCAGCAGCTTTTATACTATATCTGACAGTGTCCATAGTTATCTGAAAAGACAAAAGTATTTGTAAAAGTATCCAGATCTCAGGTGGATAAACAAGCAAATGGGCAGAGCATACCAGGCCGGGCTGTTGGTGGAAAAAATGCTTAAATATCTGTTACGATCACAAGCTAGGCTAAAGCTAAGGTGGCTCATGTTAATGTATATGGCAACTTTAAAACGCCATCATACATACTTCCTTAAACAAGAAACGTTAACCATTTCTCATCCATCTCAGACAATTTACCTGCAGTAGTAGATCTTAGTCACTCCTTTGTTGTTTTTTCCCCATATTACCTAGTTTTATTAAGTTGTCTTTAGCTAATCCAACGTGTTGCATTTATAGGGCAACACGTTGGATTAGCTGTATAGGGTTGAAATGACACTTATCTTTACATTTCTTTTGTAAAGTTGGGCATCTTGGCGTGGGATCTATGGCGGGGGTGGGGGGGATAGGGGGAGATAGCTGGAGATAGCCCCTAGGTTGCTCTTTGTTAATCCTCTCATACAGTGGCAGTTCTACACTGATTTACTCCCTGGGCGAGACCGACTCTGGGCGCCCCCCCTTCCCCTCCGCCGCACACAATTTTAAAAAAATTACACTACATCATAATATTGCAGAAACAATGTTTTATTTCACAATTCACTTAACTTACGATATCACAAAAAATCTTGGAACATAAATAAATATACTGTCTTTTACATATTACTTTTAAGAATAAAATAGTTAGATATTGTGTAAATAAATAAAAGCACATTTCTTTCTGGCATTCCTTGATGCAAAATCAACAATAATGTCATCGTACAAGATGTGCTCCCCTATTGAGTGATCGATGCTGATGATGGCAAGGCCAGTGAGCTGTTCTTGAGACATGGTTGATCTCAGATATGACTTGATAAATTTCAGTTTTGAAAAGCTCCTCTCTGCTTGAGCCACAGTCACTGGCAGAGTAAGTGTAATCCTGCAAGCAGTCCAAAAGTTGGGGTAGATCTCCGATAGATCCTTTTCATGAATAAAAGTGATGAGCTCAAGGAGGGTCATGGTTTTTGATGGCAGGGGAGGGAAGTTCTTGATTTCCTGCACAAGCTTTCTACTGTCCAAATCAGAGTGCCCTTCACAGTGCAGTGTGGTGCCTAGTGTGTTGCATTGCTCTGCCAGCTCCTCATCTGCAGGACTAGCAAAATGGCTAACAAACCTAACGTTATGACACTAATCATTAGAACTTCATTGACATGATACAGTAATCATACAGAGAGAACGTTGTTGCATATCTTTTATCTTTTGCTCGTTTCTCCTTTTTCTAAATTGGGCACCTGACAGCTTTGGCCTTTTTTAAAAACGTTTAGCGGTACGCCGGCGCATCCACCCCTTCCCCCGAAGTGCCGCCCCCCTGGAGGCGTGAAAAAATGCCGCCCGGGGCGGATGCCCAGTTCGCCCATGCCTAAAACCGCCACTGCTCTCATACAAAACAAGGTGGAAGCTAAACTTTTTTTAAAATAAACATTTATTTTTAAACACACGCATAATAAAATAAAATATGTAAAGACATAGGATTAAAACGAGACGGGCTACGCTCCATCCGTCGGGACGGCATTGCGGCGGTGGGAGACCCGCTGGACGGCTGCACCGAGCTCCCTGCTCGTGATGATGCGGCGCCGGTTGAAAGCGGACAGGCGCGCGGCCTCCAGGCCTACTCTTCTTAAAAGAAACAGCGGCGCGAGCCTCACCGAGCTCCCGCGACCAGGCTCAAGCTGCACGAATGAGAGAGAGAGAGAGAGAGAGAAGGGGGAGAGAGAATATCGCTATATTCAGTACCGATACTGTAATTTAGTAAAGCACACCATACATCAAACAGCTCGCGCGCTCACCTGTCGGTGCAGTTTATACATGTAGACCGCGTGCGCGCGGAGCTGAACCTTTGCTCGTGGATGAGCAGCGCGTGGCTTCACCTGGCGGCGGATTGCTTTCATGTCGGCGGCGCGTGCTTTAGCATGGTTGGTGTGTGCTGAGATCTTTTAAAGCGTCAGTAATAAACAAGCACGTGCTCAATCAAGTTACCTTAATTAATTCGTCCATTAATTAATTACGTGTCACCTGACCTACTGACCAATCAGTGACTCCCGTCAGTTAAGTTCCGGAGTTTCCAAAATCGGGGGGATTATTTTTCTTAATTATATACTACATGCTTGCTATTAAAATAATTCTTGTTAGATAATAGGGACATAATCCATATTAAAAAATATTTTTTGTAACAATAAAAGGTAGCTCAAGTCATATGCATATTTCTAAAATGTACATTTTTTTCCTTCATTTCTAAATTTTCCAATCGAAGAAACGTATAGCATGACTTACTAAGACTAACTAAGCCCGAAAAGCGGTTCATAAAGCGTTTTGTAATGAAGTAAAACAAACTAACTTTTACTTATTCTTCTCCTGTCCTCTTATAATAGGACGTCTAAACCAGAACAAGGACACACCTTACAAACTGCCCCAATCCAAATGGCTTACACTAAACTGAGCCAATCAATATATATATATATATATATACAGTATAGATTTTCTTTCTCTGTTGTATGGTAAGCTGAAGACAACTTAGACAAAAATCTTTCGCTTGCAACTGTATGTAAATGTACAGTGAACTTGTATTTTAGTATTAGAATAAAAGGACTGTCACAGTATACAGTATGTAATTTTTTAAAATAATTTCATTGAAGGATTTCTAATTGGTAGATAAAATAATAACCCTACCCATTCCAGTAGAAGCCTTTTTGTTTTAGTCAAGTTTTTTTTTTATCATATGACCACAATTAAGCATCCCTTAATAATCTTTCTACAGTATCTATCTATCTATCTATCTATCTATCTATCTATCTATCTATCTATCTATCACTCGTTTGTTGTCTTTTGCATAGTACTTAGTTTTATTTATTTGTCTTTAGCTAATCAGACGTGTTGTATTTAGCACCTTATTCTTGGAGGAATGTTGTTTCTTTTCACTGTGTACTGAACTGTATAGGGTTGAAATGATTGACCTATCTATCAATCTAACAACAAGTATTTTAGAAGCAAACATAACAGTAGCCCTGTCTGTGTCTGGCTGTGAGTTTAAGTGGCCGTGTGATGATTTCGAATCAGAGGAGGAGTCAGGAAGAGCACGTGGGTTACCTGTGCTGCGGTGACAGAGAATCACGTTTATTTAAGCTGGACATGGGGCTACAAACGTTTTTGCTGTTTGTGCTGACTTTAAATTTAGTTTTGACCATGTGAAAAGTTTTCTTATATTATAACGGACTGCTCTCTAAGACTGAGCCCTACCCAGAATCTCATCATTCGCCTTCCATGTTACCATGTCACCAAGACAACTTCCAGAGTGGAAAAAGTACTGCGAGTGTACTGTACACTCCCTGGTCACTTTAAGCGTTTTAGGAATACCTATACACACACGCTTGTTTATCCAGTTATCTAAAAGGCCAATCATGTGGCATCAGCACAATGCATATAATCATGCAGACATGGTTCAGGAATTTCAGGATCAAATATCTGAATAGAGAACAGTGTGATCTCTGTGACTTTAACTGTGGCATGGTTTTTTGGGGGCCTGGTCTTAGAATTTCCAAAAATCTTGCTCTCCAGGGAATTTCAGATAAATTCTCTTTAAAATGTGTGATGGAAAGTAGACTTGGTGCGTAGGTGCCTAGGCTAATTTCTGTATTAGATGGGTAGAGGAATCCATCTGACATTAGCAAAAAAAAAAACAACAAAAAACCAGGTTAATGAATCAGAAGGTAAACTTGCCTCCACATGGTTGTTGAGATGAGGTCCTTCATACCTCACACACATAAAGAGCATTAGCTTCTTACAGAAATCATACTGTACATATAAATACATCACCAACCGACCAATTATGCCCAGATTCACAAAGCACATGACAAACATTTCAACACAGAGTAAACATGTTTAATGTGTTTCGGCGTGACGTTTTTGCTCTGATTATATTAAACACCAATGGGAAACAATAATGATAAAGAAATAAGCCGTAACGTAATTAAGTTGTTGATTTTAGTATTTTCTTTAGTGTTATATATATAATGTCAACTTGAATGTGATTAATGCACTTTTTATAGGTGAAAGTGGTTCCTTCCAAGATTTTTAACTCTCTGTGGGTTGACAAAATTGCTCTATATACCGAACAGCAGGAAATATCACACACATTTACGTATACAGATGTAATGATAATACAGTACCACAAATGTTTCCTTATTTCCCTGCACCCTTTCCTATCAGATTGCACCCAGCTTGCTGTAGCTTCATTATTTCTAATGACCTCTTTCTAGACTCCATAGCACATCTAAAGACAGGAAATAAACTAAAGAGACAGACTGCCACTTGTGATGGTGTAGGTGGTAAAGAAATGGGGCAGTGTGTCACATTAAGTGCATTTCTTCATGCAAAGCAGGAGCTCCATGCGGACAGCAATGCGCGTGTGCCAGCCAAGAGGGATGAGGCGGATGTAGCGCGCCACAATAGGGGGACGCAGCAGGTTTTGGACCGAAGAAGAGCGATCAGAATTCCCGTAAAACACCTGTGAATGGATGAGAAGTTAGCAGCGTGTTAGCCTCTTTCAAATGGGCTCGTGTTAGCAAGATCCTCAGGACGGAGACACGGAGTATAATTCAAATGTACTGTATATCAGTGAAATAAACATATTATAATTTCTACTGTATATTAAATTCTCATTCATAGGGATTCGTATGACATGTACATGTACAGTATGTATCAGTTCACATGATCTAAGGCTAAATTTAAATAGAATAAAAGTATTATTATTTAACAATGTTTATTTAGTTACGTTTTTTTTTTCTGGAACGGAATATTTCTTTTGAGGATTAACCACCATAAGATGTCTTGAAATGACTGAATCTAATTGATATTTTCCTCAGAATTTTGGCTTTAATCTCAGAATTAAGACTTTAATTTCAGAATTTTGACTTCCTTCTTAGAATTATGACTTTTTCTAAAAATTCTGACTTTAATCTCAAAATTCCCCCCAAAAAAATTCCCACTTATAATCATATCTTTAATTACAAAGTTCAGATTTAATTCTCAGAATTCTGACTTTCTCTTAAAATTCTGACTTTAATTAAATTTTTTTTTTACTTTTCTCCCCTCGTATCACAATTTAGATTGAATTCTCAGAATTATGACTTTTTTAACATTGTAACATTGTCTGAGTTTATTGTCAGACAATGGTATTTGTTAATATCTGCTTTAATTTGGGAAAACGTCCGAATTCTGAGATCAACGTTGTTTATGGTGGCCCATATCCTCATCCGTAATGCCACATTGTTGGAATGAGTCTCTTGTTTTCTTCCACTGGGACGTCCATAGTTCAGAGCCTTTCTGTTAACCTCTGCTTTTTTTTTTTCTTCAGATTAATTTCAAAGAAGCTGCTAGTTGGCAAATTGCATGGTTTAAGAGGAATAATACACGTCAGGATGTGCTGTTTATAGGAAAATAATCAACTTCAGAGTAGTAACATCATCACACCACTCTGTTTTTCGATTCCGTTCCTAAAGCTAATTATTCCTAATTATTTTACACAATCTCCCATTTTGCTTTTTCATTTCATATTTATCATTTGGATCTAGTACTCAGAAAACCACTCACCCTGTTGTTTCCTGTCTGATCTTTGTAGTAGATCCAGTTGAGGTTCTCGTTGGTGCGGTACTGCACAGAGTACTTGGTGATCCACTCGTCTGCATCACAGCGTCCTTGGGTAAGGATGCCAGATACCACTGTCTCCTTCAAAAGGTCAACCTGCAACCACTGGTTGGTGTCCTGGTACTTAGACAACCAGGAACAACTACAAAAAGCGAGATTCAGAGATAAGAATAGATAGGTCAGACAGCATAAACGTAATAAAATAAGAGGGCATGAACTTACTAAGTATTGAAGTGAGTTATGTGGTGGTATATTCCTGAAAAACTATGTGATAATGAGTAACCTTTTCTAAAATAGAACTACAGTATTTTACAAGAGCCATTAAGTTTATGTCAGTTTGGTTTTGCTTAGGCTTGTATCACTGTGTCTAGATGTCCAGTATACAGTACAAGACCCTGTGAATGAACTGTTACTATAGAAACCATGATAGATCAGAACAAGGACATTCATAAAAAGCTGTGATGCCAGCACTTCTGTCAGGGTGGCTTATATTCAGAAAAATATTTAACATGTTTTGACTGATTAAATAAATAATAAACAAACAAAAAAAAACCATAAGTGTTAGAAAGGAAGAAAGGAAGAAATGAAGATTGACACCAAGCCTGGAACATACTGTAGCATTATAGCAATAGCATACAAAAATATAAACATTTGTACAAAATTCATTTTAGAGGTAAAAAAAAATATTTAACTCACCCAAAACCCTGGTTGTTAAGTCTGGCTTTGTCGGCTATCCAAGAGGAGAACCAGCCTGTGTACTGATCCTCATTAGAGCAGCTGATTTGATCAGAAGTGACTGCTCCAGACTCGAAGCCCAGGGGTTTGTGATACGGGCATTCTGGGAAATAAACCCGTTATCAGTCTGTGTGTTAACATTATTGTGTTGTACAAGTCCACTCCACAAGAGCTTGCTAAAAGTCGAAAAATAATTCAAATGAACATTTTCACGTTCATATACACAATTTTACATGCTCATTGTCCCCAAAAATGACATCATGTCAAGAAATTAAATGATATCAGATTTTGTTTCAATTCCAAAATGATCTCTGAAAGGCACAATGTGTGTATTTGCTGTGTAAAACAGAAAAGCGACTAGTCCATCGCAAGCATCATCTCATGCTCACTCACTCATCATCTATACTGCTTTATCCCGTATACAGGGTATACGGTGGGGGGGGCTTGGAGTCTATCCCAGGAGTACACACTGGATTGGGTGCCATTTCATCACAGGGCGCAGACATACACACACTCACATGCTCATTCGTACACTACGGGTCATTTTTAGGAACGGCAATTAACCTAATCGGCATGTCTTTGTATTGTGGGAGGAAACCAGAGTATTCAGAGGAAACCCACCAAACACTGGGAGAACATACAAACTCCATGCACACAGAGACGGGAATCGAACCCGGACGGGAATTGAACCCGGACCCTGGATGTGCGAAGCTCACTTTATCACATGCTATGTGTCTTTATTTTTCTGTGAAAGCTACACCGGATTATAATAATGAAACAGAAGCGATTCAGCTAAACCCCATGGCCTCTCTGATGGATGTTTAATGGAGCGTTGATAATCTCTATATGGCAAAATTTATCACTAAGCATCACTAATCCTGATCCAATGCCATTTTCATGTCTGCACTGTTAGTGTCCTGGGCTCATAACTCCTCCATCCTTAAAGCGGCATTTGGATAACAGATCATAGACTTAATCTCCTGGCTTTAAATCTATTTTCAAACGTATTTTCTCTTAATCCTGCCCCTGCTCTTTTTATTAGGGTGGGATTTGAACTCATCCTTTGCGTATAATCATTATATTGATCAAAATATTTTTGCATTATTATGAATTATTCTTGACAGGAGTACACCATTTACCGGACACCAGTCCCTTGCAGCTCCACCACTGCTACTGATATTATTAGTATTATTAGTATTTTGTATTTGAAACATGCATATAGTTTGTTATAGGCGTTTTAAATGTGGATCGCCTAGTAGCCACGTATGGATCCTTGAACACTCATAACCTCTCATGCACCATCTAAACCACTTTATCCTGTATACAGGGTCACAGGGCATCCATCACACTACACGCACACGCACACGCACACGCGCACACACACACACACACACACTACAGGAAAATTGAAAATGCCAATTAGCCTAACCTGCATGTCTTTGGACTGTGGGAGGAAACCCACCAAGAACGGGAAAATTATGCAAACTCCACGCATACAGAACCGAGGAGGGAATCAAACCTGGACCCTGGAGGTGCAACGCCTCAGTGCTAACCATTAAGCCACTGTCCACCCTACTCATGTCAGATGGGCATGTCATATTCTACAGTGTGTAACCTTGGCATCAGATTCCTGTTTGTGCTAATCCATCTGGTGTCTGCCAAATGTCTCTCTGTCTTTCCTATCTTGTACTGGGGAATCAAAATGGAACATTGCTGTCTGCTGGCTGTGTACCAGTGGGGCGTATCGCGGCCTTATACGGTGCAGGTGAAGCTGCGAGCAAATGATTAATTACTTTCAAGTGTACCACCTGTCCTGGGCACTGCTACAAAGATACACACACACACACACACACACACACACACACACACACACACACACACACACACACAATTTTTCAAAGAAACATTGGGAATGGCCTGATAATCCACATCCTAGTTCTTCGCATCAACAATAAATATCAAATTTTTACATTTTGGGAATACATTAGAAGTTTTTTTATTTTTATTGCTATGGTAGAACATGTCTGGGCATCTTAATGTCCCGTTGTTGATTATATTTCTCTAACACTGGGTCCTACTGAATAACAGATCATTCTCTCACCCGGCATGCAAGTGATTTCTTGGATCCAGCTCAAGGCAGGTATATTGGTAGGTGCCTGAAGGGCAGACTTGTTTGCGTCACATTTGCAATTTTCCGTCGTCAAGCTTTCATTGCCCGTGATCTCCTGGTCAAACGATATGATCAATGCACAGGAAAGTCTTACTTGTCTTGTACTGTCATGTTAGTATATTTTAATAGAATAATTAACAAAGAACTTTAACTCACCTGCTGGGAATGAGCTCTTATAGGAACTTGGAGGATTATAAAAGCAAGAATTTATCAACATCAATATTACATAACTAAGGACTATTTATTTATTTATTTTGAAACCAGTCTGTACAAAATTATACATTTTCTGTATTACCAATTCTAGGATATTATATTTAAATAACATATAACCCATAGCATGGCAAATATAATTAAGGTTCCTCTAGGCACATTTTCACCTACCTTCAATGATGAGCAATAATGCGAAGGAGAAAACTTTCACAGCTCCAAATTTCATCTTGCCTTTCATTTGAGTGGGGCAAAATCCCGACGGCGAATCCACTGGATTACTATAATCCACTGAGTCCTAATGGCCTCGTCTAATACTCTTTATCTCCACTAAGCTCCTCCCACAGTTCCTTAGGACCTGCTCGTATAGCCCTCACACCATGGTCTGCTGTTGTCTTTTACCAACAGGAGAAGAAAAGCAAAAAGACGGGTAATAAACCCCCTGAAGTTCAGTTCAGGCTAGTCACCCTCTGTGACCCAATTAACGCTCCAGTGCATGCAATTAACTCGCCCCAATCTCGGCCACCGACTTTTTACACTGCATGGACCATATAACCATGACTGTGGCAGCTTGTTTCTCCTTACTATCCAGCTATTAGCCTTCCCTTTACATGTTATAGCTGTATACAGTAGATGCAGAATTGAGATTAACACATGTTTTTTTTTTTGTTTTTTTTTTTACAAAATAAACAAATTATTACACTAATTACACACACAAAAAAAAAATCATAAACTTGCAAAACTGTTTCATATGCTTGGTCATGGCTTAAGCATTAAAAACACTGCTTTGAAAACGTATTTCACCTGGTTACTTTCAGGTCCTGACATTGAGGAGAAACAAGGATTTGGACGAAGGAATCGTGACCTTGATGTTATCAAGAACAGGATGTTGCTCCAAAAAAAATGTTGAGAAGACTTCTCGCTGAGCCTGCAAAAAGCAATTTGATCTTCCTGGAGGAGCTGTGAATGTTCAATGAAGAGTGGTTGTTCTGTGCTTCCCTGAAGTTAACAAACTTTTTTTTTTTTTTTTTTAGTTTTGTCCATTTTTAGAGATCACTGCTGGTTCTGCAGTCTGTCTGTTAGCTGTTGTACCTCTGCTTTTGGTAACATCATTAGCAAACCCAGTGCTCACAAGGGGAGGTCATAAAAATAATGTAATGAAAAACAAAAGTTGGTTGTGAGCATAGTCCTTCTCTGCATATCCTCCACCTAAGGCAGCGGTCCAGTGAGGGGGCAACAGAGGCTCGATGCACCTCATGATGAACCCCTCTTGAAGCACTTGGCGGTGGTGGGTACTGTACGGGTGTCATCGAGGCAGGACACTGGGATGATGATGGTGGCCTTGAAGTACGTTCAAACGACAGTGCTGTTCGGGGGGATATTGAAAACCTTCTCTTGCTCTGCCAGGCATAATGTCTGGTCCTGGAGTTCTCCTCACGTTAGGTGTGGTAAGACGCAGTAGCAGGTCATTGGGAGGAGGGGCGGTCTTCATCGCTAGAGAATCATTCTGTGCCCCGAATCGAGCATAAAAGTTGCTCATCAAATCTGGAGTGGAGGAATCACCGTCACATGCAGGTTGTGTTGACCTGGAGATAGTGATGTGAAGGTGTAGTCTCACATCTTGAACAATGTGGTCTCAGTAGCTGAGGGCTAAGGAATTAATAAAGGATTGCCTTCATCAGAAGAAAATCAATGCTGTGGACTGACCCAGCCAAAGCCTAGACCTGAACCAGTGGAAAAAGTGGGAAAAACTTGTCGTGATATCATACTAAGACATGCTTAGCTACGCTTACTAAGACTGATTCCAGGAGTGGGTACGATTATGCAAGCAAGTTAATGGGAGTGTTTTTTTTTTTTTTTTTTTCAATTAACTTTTTCCCCAAAATATTTGTAAAGGATGCAACTACACATTTCAATTTAAATGTGGAAAACTTTCTTGTATGCTTAATCCAGCAACAACTCTCCCCCCACCCCCACACCGGCTGTACATAATGCAAATGCTAGATCTTAAACACAAAACATTATTACTGGTAGGACATGATTTTATTTCTCAGTAATTACAGGGAAATATACAATATAAATGCTTTTTGTGTCAGACATGCCAATACTTGAAACAACCACAGAGGTGATGAATAAACGAGCTCATGTCACATTTAACGGTTTGATATTGATGGTGTGTAATGAGTGGCTAAATCGAATCCACATCCCAGTCCTTTCCTTTTTGAATCTAAGAGGTCGAAGGTTGGAAGCTTTGTATCCGGAATGAAAAAAAAAAAAAAAAACAGCAGAATGCTAACATCTGAGTTTGACCCCTGAGAGACTCGCTCACATTTACACACTCACGCCCGCGCACTATCCGGTGCCACCCTGGCATCTAATAAACACACTTGCGTACCAGCGAATGTCCTTACAACAACAGTCTGTTTAGAAAGAAATACATGGACAGATCTTTCAAACGTGAAAAAGTCACTGCACCCCTATGATTGCTGATGGTTTGTAAACATTTGCGGTTACACACAGTTGGCACAGAGAAAAGGCAAAATCCCAGCCACAAACGGCTTTTAAAATAAAATGATACAGTTCATAATCAGAGCGAGAGAAAAAGGCCATCAGGTACTGTATAATATGAATATTATTATCTGTGATACTGTCGCATCTGGCTCATTCATTAGGGATCTAAATATAAACCTCAATCCAGATTTCTGTAAAGCTGCTTTGTGATGTCTGTTGTTAAAAGTCCCATAATAATAATAATAATAATAATAATGATAATAATAATGATAATAATAATAACTGAACTGAATATATTAGAATGGAACGGAAAGCCGGTCTCCATTGTTGTGTTTTTTCCTCTACAAGGCAGATTTTTTTGCGTTTCTGTCAGCATGGCAGCTATGCATTTGGATGTATTTGAAAAACGCAATGCACAAACAGAAACACATCCAGTGCGAGCGTGTTTGAGGGGAGGACAGAGTGTTATACTGGATACTGGTTTTAATTTACTGTTGTTATTGTGTGAGACTTTTTTTTTCTTAGCTATTGTTAACCCAATTCTTTAGATCTTAGATTGTATTGAAGGGCACTGACACTATACTATACTTACATGGCATTAAAAGCCACTTTGACTTTGATTTTACTTTCAAATCTGATCAGCTGTGGTGTTAATTATCATGTTCCCAGATGCTTGATAAATATGAATTATAGGTTTTTAAATAATACTTAACTACCATTAAAAAAAAACAGATGCTGGTAGAAATGATGTCGATGATACGTGCAATCTGGTCTACAGTCTTTTCTGCTCCAACACTTCCAACAGTAGTAGTAGGAGGTGGATTTCTAGAGCGCTGAGGCATGTGATGCCCCCAGCACTCATCCTCGTACACTGAAGCTGCTTAAATTTAGGTCACGCCGGTTGTAAACCCGCATTTTAGGGACGATGCCAATCCTCAAAGCGTTGGTGCCAGGCTAACACAGGCTAATGCAAAAACGTCTTGGCATGGTATTGGCACATTCTGTTAGCTGGCACTATGCCAAGGCAGGTTAATATACTGTAACAAAATGCTCTACATCCAGCCTGGGCACAAAAAGAGAAATATGTCAGTTTTCAATTCAATGAAACTAAAATTAGGAATTTAGTTTGAAAAAATAGTTCATAAACTGTTAGGGATGGGAATCACCGGGGACCAGCCGATGTGATATCATAATACCTTAGGTGCCGATTTGATTTGTATTGCGATTCTGTAAGCGTCATGATTTTATAAATATCCTAATTTTATTTCATTTTATTTTTTTAGATTTTGTTACAATTCTAAAAAAAAAAAAAAAAGCTCATTATTATCTGCTACCATACAGTATGCTGTTTCAATGTGAGAATAATTTAGAGTGCATCACCTGGAGGATGATGGAGGAACTGCAACAATTTGCAACCTCAAATGCAGACATATTCAGTCCTGTTCAAAATTTTAATCCTATTTTTTTTGTGTGTAAAAACATAATAAAATATCATCTGATCGTAGCAGGTCTCAGCATTAGGCAAATACAACCTCAGATGAACTATATATATATATATATATATATATATATATATATATATATTTTTTTTTTTTTTTTTAATGATGCCATTATATATTTAACAACAATTGGCCAAAAAGAAAAGAAAACAAAATGTGAGCAATATTAAGTACTCCCTTTATTGCTTCCACAGCAATTAAGAGGATAAGTTAGAGCCATGTGTGCAGACCTCTATAAAAGCACAAGTTTTGGCAGTTTGCTTGTCTCGAGCATTCACATGTGTGTTAACACAAGACATAAGCAATAGTCTTAGAGAAAGACTTGGTGGGTAATAAAACCATTTCCAAACAATTTGGACTTCTGTGTTCTACAGTGAGAAAGTGGAAGTGGAAATTGGAAAGCATTCAAGACAGTTGCTAATCTTCCCAGCCATTGACGTCCCACTACATTCACCCCATGGTCAGACCAAGCAATGCTCAGGGAAATACAAAAACCCAAGAGTTACTTCTCAGATCCTCCAGGTCTCACTGAGCATATTAAATGTTAAAGTACATGACAGCTCAATTTGAGGAAGACTGAAAAGGTACATGTATGGTTTGCTTGGACGGCTTGCCAGGAGAAAGCCTCTTCTGTCTCAAAAGCGCATGGAAGCACAACTGAGGTTCGCAAAACTGCATACAAGGATTCTGGAACAAAGTGGAGTTGCTGGCCTTAATGCCCAGTGCCATGTTTGGGGAAACCATACAGCATTTTACCTCATAGAAACACCTCATGCCCACTGTCAAGCACGTGGTGGAGGGACTATGATTTGGCCTTGTTTTTTACAGCCACAGGACCTCGGCACCTTGCGGTCATTGAGTTGACCGTGATCTCTTCTGTATACCAGAGTATTCTAGAGACAAGTGTGAGGCCATCTGTCCAACAGCTAAGGCTTGGTTGAAAATAGGTCATGCAAAAGGACAATGATCTGAAACGCACCAGTAAATCTACATCAGAATGGCTGAAAAATGAAATAATCAAGGTTTTGGAATGTTCTAGTTGAAGACCAGTCCTCAACCCAACTGAAATGCTGTGGTGGGACCTTAAGAGAGCTGTGCAAAGAGAATGCCCAAAAAACTCAATGAATGAAGCAATGTTGTAAAGAGGAATGGGCCAAATTTCCATACAGCCATACAGAAAATGATTCCTTCAAGTTATTGCTTCTAAAGGTGAACAATTCTTCTTTGTTTTTTTTGTCTTCATTTTTAAAAATTAATAACGGCATGGTGAAAACAGTTATTTGTAATTGTTCATCATCATTTGTATTTGGCTAATACTAAGACCTGCTACAATCTTATTATGCTTTTATGCACAAACAATCCAATTAAAAGAAAGAGTACAAATTTTTGACTGTATAAATAAAGTAACATCTGTAACAATAATTAAAAATTAATTAATTACCCTACAAAAGGCGGCATGGTGGTGTAGTGGTTAGCACTGTCGCCTTGCACCGCCAGGGTCTGGATTCGATCCCCGGCCAGGCTCGATTCCCGTCTCTGTGTGCATGGAGTTTGCATGTTCTCCCCGTGCTTGGTGGGTTTCCTCCGGGTACTCCGGTTTCCTCCCACAGTCCAAAGACATGTAGGTTAGGCTAATTGGCATTCCCAAATTGCCCGTAGTGTGTGAATGAGTGTCTGTGCCCTGCGATGGATTGGCACCCTGTCCAGGGTGTACCCTGCCATGTGCCCCAAGTCTCCTGGGATAGGCTCCAGGCCCCCCCGTGACCCTGAATACAGGATTAAGCGGTATAGATGATGAGTGAGTGAGTGAGTGAGTACCCTACAAAAGAATTAGGATGCCTAACTGAATATTTTTTTCCAATCTCTATAAAATAAGCAGAAAAATAAAGATACATGTGACATCAACTGAATAATATGTGCTTATGAGTGACCTTGATTTGACTCTCACCCCTGTAAGAAATAAGAAGGTTGTTATTGCATGGCTAGAAATCAAACAATTAGGTACAATTTCCGATTTGACCCGAGAGCACCGATAAAAAAAAAAAAAAAAAACTAGTTTCGAGTTCAAACTTGGTGCTAGACGTTAGAAAGTTTCTTTGTAGTCTCTATAATATCTCTATATCAGTAAAATGAAGCAATAAGATGTAAAGACGATGATGAATGACAACAGAATATAAATTACAATAAATATCATTATTAAAAAAAAAGGTTAAACAAAAACAAGTGATTTTAAATGTGCAAAATCCTCACTGTAGGTTTTAATGTTGCCAAATTACACACAATTTTTCATAAAACAAGTTCACATCCATTGTAATTTTCTAGAAAGTGGTCATAAGTTTACAAGTTTACACCGAAAAAAAAAAAAAAAAAAAGTTGCCCTTTATAAAACACCGAATGGGCACAAAACACTTGTGAGAAATACAGCTTTAAAGTGCACCATTGGTAAACAATACTTTAAAAAAGGAGGGACAAGTGCACTGTGTACTGTAAATAACACAAAAATTAACATTTGAAAAAAAAAACTTCTCGTAAATATTAATATCTTTTTTTTTATTTTTGGGGCGGATCTGGTAATAAACTACTGTATGATGAACATAACCTTTATTCGTTGTCATTAAATATATTTAAAGGAGTAAACTATTCATCTTGACATTGATATTGCTCCTTTTTCACATTGATAGAATGAATTCAGTCAACATTCATTCTTTTCTTTCATATCCTCACTTTTATATACTGTACACTGTGTATATGAGATACAGTGCTGTGCAGAAGTTTTGAGCCTCCCCTCATTTCTTCATATTAAATTACATGATGTCGATTAAATAAAATTTTACTGCGACAGGCTGCAAAGCGCCTGAAGATATCATAAAAAAATTGGCTATGAACCTCATCAGCAACCTCATTTCTCCTCTCGTATAGAGTAATCATCTGTCATCATCTGCACCTGATTCTCACTGGTTCATATGCCTTAAGTTAGATTTACTTTACGCTTGAATGGTTCATACGTCACCGTCTGGCTTAACAAACAAAAACATTCCACTGAAACTACTAAAGGTAACAGGGACTGGACTGAAAATGAAAAAAAAAAAAAAAAAAAAAAAAAGATAGCCAAAGAGAGTGTTTCTTAAGACTACGTTAAAAATACAAGAAAGTATTGCTCTTTCGACGCAAAATGTAAACAAATAAGGGTTGGCACAAGACTTTTGCACAGTACCGTAGGAGCGTCTCTCAGCCCTGTACAGTAAGCTGAAATGGGTTCAATATTACATATGGTTTGAGTGTTATGTAAACAACATCTCTGCATCATGAAGTCCTGAAGTTTAGATTATTTTTCCCCTCGTCCTATTCCTTCTGAAACGTACCATAAAATCTACATCCAGAAAAATATTCCTCTGTGTTAACACGCTCTCACTGGCTTCCACTCATGGCTTGGTAGATCACGTCACCTCTGTCACACAAGCGAACACTTGCAGCTTATGGAGAAGGTGTAATGGATAGTGGACTGCTCAGTATGAACACACTTGCTCTTTGTAACAAATATAATGCAGTTTTTCCTTGGCGAGTTGCACAGTCAGTTTCCATTGACTGGAATTTATATAAAAAATAAAATAAAATAAAATAAAAAAGGTTGCTAACTAGCTACAGGTAACATGAATGACACCACCTCTCATGTGTATAGCGCACATGTTACACACTTCAAATAAAAATATAAAGCAAAGAATAATCAGTGACAGAGCTGCTGTTATAGAAAATGTCTGACCAGAATCAGAATCCAGACCTCTGCTATGCTGTGATCCCACCCTACAGCCCACAGTCTCATATATATATATATATATATATATATATATATATATATATAGTTTCATATATGACTTGTGAAATACTTTCATATACACTAATTAGCCATAACAGTAAAACCCCTGACAGGTGAAGTGAATAACATCTCATTTCAGTGGCACCTGTCAAGTAGTGGGATAAATTAGGCAGCAAGTGAAAAAAATCAGTTCTCAAAGTCGATGTGTGGGAAACAGGAAAAATGGGCAAGCATAAGGGTCTGAGCAACTTTGAAAGGGACCTGAAAGGGACCACGTTGTGATGGCTAGCTGACTGGTCTTGCGGTGGCTAGTAGCTACCAAAAGTGGTCAGAAGAAGGACAATTGATGAAGCATGGACAGGGTCATGGGTGTCCAAGTCTCTCTGATGCACATGGGGAGCAGACGGTGGTCTGTTCCCACAGAAAAGCTACTGTAGCACAACTGATGAAAGATAATGATAGAAAGGTGTCAGAACTCAGAGTGCATCACAGCTTAATGCTTAATAGGATGTGTAGCTGCAGACCGGTCAGGGTGCCCATGTTGACCCATGTCCAATGCCAAACTCTCCTACAAATGGGCATGTGAGGATCAGGACATGGAGCAATGAGAGAAGGTGGCCTGGTCTGATGAACCATGTTCTCTCCTACAGAGAAATGCATGGCCAGATATGTTTGGGCCACTTACTGGGAAAAGATACAGCGTCAGGATGTACTGTACTGTGAAAAAAAAAAAGGCAAGACGGCAGAGGCAGTGAGATGCTTTGGGCATTGTTCTACTGGAAACCTTGGGTCCTGCCATTAATGTGAATGTTACTTTCACACATACTACCTACCCAAAACTCCTTCATGAAAATGGGAACACCGCCTTCCTGTTGGCAGTGGCCTCTTTCATCAGGTACACTGCAAAAAATGGTTCGCCAACCCTTTGAGGAACATTACAAAAGGTGTTGAATCAGCCTCTACTTTTTACCCAGATCTTAATCTGATCTGGGATCTGAGGGGCGTGCTGTAATACAAGCCTGATCCATGGATGGCCCACCTCAGAACTTATAGAACTTGCCAGATACCCAAGCACACTTTCAAAGAGCAATATAAGGCAGGTAGTTCTAATGTTATGGCTGATCAATGTACAACTTATTGCGCTTACTACACATCTTACTTACAGTTTGAACGGCCAGGGACCTTTAAAAAACAACTTTGCCGCAAAACCCTAATAATGTGCGAAGGTGAATGTCTAGTATATTCAGTGCTGACACAAACCCTGCTGAAGTAATCATTGTCTGCTTCGACTGTGGCTTGCTATTCAGACTGAGCTTGACTTACAGTTCAGAGTTCAGCTTACAGTGCTTTCTGAAGTGGTGTCACAAAAAGAGAGAGATAAAAAAGGTAAAAAAAAGGCAAAAGAAAAACAAAAACAAAAATATGCCACTGTATAGCTGGAGATCACGTGGTGAGGATTAGCCTCTGACAGTGTAGCTTCTGTGTTAATGGGCAGTAAGATCTCATAGATCTCGCAAAACTTTTAAAAGTTGAGATGCCTAAGTAAAAGACTCATTAAAGAACAAACTGTTTGTTGATAATAATAATAATAATAATAATAATATGTACCATTTGTTACAACAATAAAATGCACTCTGTACAATGTAAATATTAAATATTAAGACACTGATAATTAATTAAATAATCTCCATGAAATATAGAATTATTACACAATAAATATTTATACATTCTCTGGTGTA
Organism: Clarias fuscus; assembly: GCA_030347435.1. Taxonomy (NCBI): domain Eukaryota; kingdom Metazoa; phylum Chordata; class Actinopteri; order Siluriformes; family Clariidae; genus Clarias; species Clarias fuscus. The sequence goes on from CM059228.1 coordinate 7,004,911, forward strand.
TAAACTAAAGCTCTTACTATTCCACGGTTAATTTACCCATCCCCCCAATCTGATAAATTTCCTTATACAAATACTTAAGATACATCATTAATGTCAATAACTGAAAACTGAACCCATTAACAATAATACAAATTCTATCAAAGGATGTGAATGATTTAAAAAAACAAAACAAAAAAAAACCTCAAGACATGACTACCGCCACCTTCTGGCCAGAGGTGTTGTTAAGTGCGGAAGTGGTATTGGTTTTGCAGTTACCCTCACATACTCTCGCTAGCCATGTCTTCCCCTACAAAGCGGTTTCTTTCAGGTCATTGAGGTTTGGCATCCGAGGACGGGCAGCCCTGGCAAACCCGATGCCATTTTGCCCACCTTTACTTGCCATTTGGTCGGGATAGGGAGCCGAGGCATGCCAGGTTGACTCTATCTGCCCGGGCAAAGGGTAGTTGTGCGGCTTTCGACTCTTGGTGTTAGGCGTAATGCTGCCCACTGGAATGGCCCGTGCTTCAGGCATGCTTGGAGGTGCTGCTTTAGGTGCTGGGTTGGCAAGTGTCTGGAAGCGCACTTCAGAGGAGCGATCTGGAGCAGGGAGAGGCGGAGGAGGAGGCTGACTAGCAGCTGCAGAGGATGAGGGGGAAGAGGAGAGGTGCAGCAACTTACGCAGAGACCTAAGAGGTTGGTGCTGAAAGTAAATAAAAGCAGAAGAACTATAATGAGTTACATATGTAGGAAGTGACAGCCATGGCACTCAGAAACATGAGAAGATAGCATTATAAGAGTTTGTAAGAATATGGGTCTACATGACCCATATGAATACAAAACCATAGCATATCTTTACATCACTGAGAATCCTCAGAATTCCACACTGTACAGTGCGACATAGCGGAAAGAATTCATAGCACTTTACTTTTTCTACATTTTGTTATGTTACAAAGTCTTATTCCAAAATGGATTTTTAAAAAAAAATCAAAACAAAATTTGAAAAAAAAAAAAAAAAAAATCACATGTATTTACCGCCTTTGCCATGACATCCAAAATTGACCTCAGAAGCATCTTGTTTCCACTGATCATCCTTGGGATGTTTCTACAATTTGATTGGAGTCCACCTGTGGTAAATTCAATTGATTGGACATGATTTTGAACACTTGTTAAGGTCCCACAGTTAACAGTGCACAAACCAAGCCATGAATCCAAGGAATCCAAGGAATTGTCTGTGGACCTCCAAGACAGGATTGCTTTGAGGCACAGATCTGGAGAAGTGTACAGAAAGATTTCTGCAGCAATGAAGGTCCCAATGAGCACAGCGGCCTCCATCATCCGTAAATGGAAAAAGTTTGGAACCAGCAGGACTCTTTCTAGAGCGGACCACCCGGCCAAACTGAGCAATCGGGAGAGAAGGGCTTTATTCAAGAACCCGATGGTCACTCTGAAAGAGCTCCAGCAGAGCTGTCTGTGGAGAGAGGAGAACCTTTCAGCCATCTCTGCAGCACTCCACTAATCAGGTCTATATGATGACCAGATGGAAGCCACTCCTCAGTAAAAGTCACATGACAGCCCGCCTGGTGTTTGCCTAAAGGCACCTGAAGGACTCTCTGACCAGGAGAAAAAAAAAAATTCTGGTCAGATGAAACAACTTTTTGGCCTGAATGCCAAGCGTCATGTCTTTAGGAAACCAGGTACTGTAGCACACATCAGCTGGCCAATACCCTCCTCACAATGAAACATAGCTGTGATCATGATCATGCTGTGGGAAGGTTTTTCATTTTTCATCTGAATGAACTGGGAGGATACATCTCAATAAATTAGTATATCATCAAAAAGTTGATTGACTAAAAAAGTGAAACTCATATATTATACAGATTCATTACACCCAGACTGATATATTTCAAGTGTTTATTTCTTTTAATTTTGATGATTATGGCTTACAGCTAACAAAAACCCAAAATTCAGTATCTCAGAAAAGTTGAATATTACTTAAGATTTTTCACACAGAAATATTGGACTACTGAAAAGTATGAACATGTACAGCTCTCAATACTTGGTCAGGGCTCACTTTGAATGAATTACTGCAGCAATGCGGCGTGGCATGGAGTTGATCAGTTTGTGGCACTGCTGAGGTGTTATGGAAGCCCAGGTTGCTCTCATAGCGGCCTTCAGCTCTTCTGCGTTGGCGAGTCTGGTGTTTCGCATCTTCCTTATCACGGTACCCCATAGATTGGGTTTAGGTCGGGTGAGTTTGCTGGTCCATCAAGCACAAGGATACCATGGTACTTAAAGCAGATATTAGTACTTTTGGCAGTGTGGGCAGGTGCCAAGTACTGCTGGAAAATTAAATCAGCATCTCCATGAAGCTGGTCAGCAGAGGGAAGGAAGCATGAAGTTCTCTAAAACGTCCTGGTAGACGGCTGCGCTGACCTTGGAGCTGGTAAAACACACCACCAGCAGAAGACAGGGCTCCCCTACAGTAACCACCACTGACTGCAAACTTTATATTGGACTTCAAGCAACTTGGATTCTGTGCCTCTCCTCTTTAGCTCCAGACACAGGGACTTTGATTTCCATGTGAAAAGAGGACAGTCCAATCCTTTTTGTCCTTAACCCAGGTAAGACACCTCTGATGTCTCTGGTTTAAGAGTGGCTTGACACAAGAAATGCTACAGTTGTAGCCCATGTCCTGGATACAGCTGTGTGTGGTGGCTCTTGAAGCACTGACTCCAGCTGCTGTCCCCTCCTTGTGACTCTCCCCCAAATTCTTGAATGGGTTTAGTTTCACAATCCATTTAAGGCTGCGGTTATCCCTGTTGCTTGTGCACTTTTTCTACCAAATTTTTTCTTTCTATTCAACTTTCCATTAATGCGCTTGAATACAGCACTCTGTAAATAGCCAGCTTCTTTATCAATGACCTTTCGTGGACCACTGAATCAGACTGATGCACCATTTAAAGGCTCAGGAAACCTTTGCAGGTGTTTTGAGTTAATTAGCTGTACAGAGTGTGACAGCATGAGTCTCCAATATTGAACTTTTTCACAATATTCTAATTTTCTGTTGTATTTTAGGTTTTCATTAGCTGTAAGCCATAATCTAAATTAAAAGAAATAAACACTTGAAATATATCAATCTGTGTGGTGAATCTATATGATATACTGTATGCGTAGAATTGAATTACGAAAATTAATAAACTTTTTGATGATATTCTAATTTATTGAGATGCATCTGTAAGTAGGATTAAAGCAAAGATAATTGCAGTGATGTACAGAGACTTTCTTGATGAACCTGCAACCAAAGTTCCAACAGGACAACAACCCTAAGCACACAGCCAAGATAACAAAGAAGTGCCTACGGGACAACACTGTAAAGAATGGGAGGAAACGAAGAATGGGAACCGTCCAAACATAGGAGTGCCAAGCTTGCAGATTGTGAATACTTATGTACATGTGATTTAAAAAAAAAAAAGAAGTTTTTAAAGACATTTTAAAAGATTTCAAACAAACGTCTTTCGCATTGTCATTATGGGATATTGTTTGTAGAATTGTAAAGAAAAAAATGAATTGGATCCATTTTGGAATAAGGCCGTAACATTACAAAATGTGGAAAAAAGTGAAACACTGAATACTTTCCAGATGCACAGTAAGAGTTTATAATTATAAAGATTCAGAACTACAACTGCAGTCAGGGTTTTACACATGCTTACTATGAACATGAATGTCATGGCAATATTGACAATATTGCAATATATTTTGCAACCTGGGCAGCTCTGGCCACGGGACCTCTAAGGTGTACTGTGGTGGCTAACATCAGGACATCACCAGTGCATCTCATGTGTACTCAATCAGATTGAGATCTGGGGAGTCCGGATGCCTGTTTGGCAGCTCTTTGCCTGCTGGGTCCTGTGGGCTTTGGAGCACTGGGTGTTCTGGTGCTTTCTACTGTGGCTAGCATTGACTTTTATTGGTGAGTTATACTACATTGGCTTTTACGTGGGATTAGTTTGGCCTTTGGTCCCTGCGATCATGGGTGAGCCCATGATCCTGTCACCAGTTTACTGGTATATACTGTAATTGATACTCAATGTTAATAATGTTATGGCTAATCTGTATATGTTGGGCTTATATCAGAAAAATTAATTAACCTTGTGCTTGGGTTTTCTTCATATTAAGGTGCATGTTGTGCAGGATAATAATCCTGTTCCAGAAAACAACCATTCATTCTCTATATAAGGCTTGGTACGGGGTTGTGAGGGGTTCCAGGAGGTTGGTGGGACAAGGCAGAATACCACAGGCACACACTACTCCTTGGAAATGCCAATTATCCTAGTCTGCATGTTTTGAACTGTGCGAATAAACTGGGGTACACAGAAAAAAGCAGGGTAAAAATGATAATTCCATGCATGAAGAACTAAGTTGGGAATCTAACCCCGCCCTTGTAGGAGCAAGGCCACAGGGTTAACCACATTAACAGTGCCAGCCAGAAAACAGACAGTTGAAAAAAATTCATGGGAAATCCAGTATCATTATGACATTCATGCTTATGATGAGTGTTCAGGAAATCAGTATAAACTTAGAATTCAATAAGGATCCCAAAGTATATGGGTTCAGAAGTATAACGATCCAGAATGTAAAGTATTTGAACTATAAGAATTCCAAAGTTAAATAGTTCAGAAAATTAAGAACTGAAAAAATGTATGAATATACAAGTTCAGAATTGTAAGTCTATAAGGATTGAAGGCAAGAACTGTATGGATTCTGAACTCTAAACAGTTACATTTTCATTTCTATAATGTTTCACATGAATTCAAAGTTACAGTGCAGAAAATTCTACAATTTTAAGTATAAGCAATTAGAATGATAAAGATTCAAAGGTTTATATCCATGAATACTTAATATCCTCATAATCTGTGGTTCAAGAAAATAAACAGTAAACAGTTTCTTGCCTGAGGTTGCACATTTGTATGTTTCTCTATAGGCCAGGTGTTATCTCTTTCTCTTTCTCGATCACGCCCTCGCTCTCGGTTCCTATCCCTGTCCCGGTCCCTGTCTCTGTCTCGTTCTCTCTCCCGGTTCCGGTGACGACTGCTGTGGTGGGACGACGATTTGACTGGTCTCTGGAGCACCAGCTGGTCCTGCTGGCCTTCAGCTGCAACCTGACAACCGTGCAGAAAAAGGAGTAGTGTGCAAAAAGCTCCAAAACCACAGCGACAATCGAGAGAAGCGAGGACTGGGAAACCAAAAAAACACAAACAACGTGCATGAGTCCAGCAGGCTGGGAGTGTACATCAGTTCCTCTTGTAATCAGCCTATATAGGAAATTAGAATACATATACATCCTATTGTATTATAATGTATATGTTCTACTTTATTAGGAACACATATACAACTGCATATTTATGCAGTTATCTATGGTGAAATCCATAAAATTATGTAATTTAAGATCAATACCTTCACGTCAAACATCAGAATTAAGAAAAAGAATGATCGCTGTGATTTTACCTGTGTTGGTACAACAATGGGATGGTTTTAGTACCTTTTAACATTACACACAACAGTCTTTTGATTTTGGAAAAAAAAAAAAAAACACTAAATGAGTGACAGTTCTGTGATTGGACACACCATTCTCATAAGGAAGGTCAGAAGAAAATAGCTGTAGCCATTGTTTTGAGCTGCCCTGAAGGATGGAGTAGCTGCATGAATGTTCAGTTGTATTTGTGTTCATAATAAAATGGACAGTGGGTATATATTAATATGCACAGTGTTTAATTAGCTGGACTATCAGGACACACCCAGCCCCTGTCTCTACTAACTACTTTACATATGTTTGTGTTTTTTTGGGGGGAAACGCACATTGTATTCTATTCTTCTGCACTCTCCTGCTTCTGGAGAATCGTAAGTGTAGCTGTGCATCCAGTGTAAACAGGCACTGCTGATGTTCCATGCATGTGATGACATGCGTGTGTTGCTACGCTAGCAGAAATGCTAATGATGTTTTACATATTCAAAGAGTCGGGACCAGATCCATTAAATCAGAACGCATGCTTAATAGCGGTTTTTAACAGAACGTCAACTGGGGACAACTGATATTCAGAACTGAATGATTTCTGAAGTCTAAGGATTCAGAATCATGTCTCTTATAGTGTTGGCATGAATCTGGGCCCAATACTTGCAGTGTCACACTGAACAAACATTTATAAATAACTAGAAACAAAAAAAGAAGTGATGGCTACATTTATAGACACATGCAGTGAAGACTGGTGTGATGTCGACAGTGCACAATGCGGAGTGGGACGGTTCCATGAGTGCTGTACCATGGGTTGAGCAAGGACAGGAAGCACAGAGGAGTTATGCTTTAAGCTATTCTTTGAGTTAAAGAGGGGGAAAAGGCTTTTCTTGATGCTCGGGTTCCTTCCCTCGCAGCCCTCCGTCTGGAATATAAGACGCAGAAAAAGGCCAGTGCCTCATTGCAGGAACAGACAGACATGTTTTTTTGTTGTTGTTTTTTTTTGTTGTTGAAAGCAGCAGATGAGATGAACATATGGACCCATGGTTTAGAGTTTGCACACAAAGCACATTTTGTTTTTTTGGACGAGAGGCAGATTTCCGTCACAGACACACTGCTTGGGTCTGGGGGAGATAAGTCGTGACCGTAATTCCCATTATGTCCTTATCTAGATTTGGACATGAGGGATTTGATTAATGATAGGACTATAGGTTTGTATGAGCTCAATTAGCTTTACCTGGGGAGAATTCATGTATTAGCATATTATAGCATGAACTGAAATAGGCTAGAATGTTCTGTCTTTATTTCTGTTTATACAGTATATTAATTTATTTTTTCCCATAAAATATATAAAACTTCAACAACTCCAGGCTAACAGGGCAGAATAGAATATCTATATGACACATGGCATCAGTTTTATAGATAGGATCCCATTTAGAATGTCACAGATTTATACTAGCATTATGCTCTAAAAAGGCTAAGAATACAGTATATCACAAGCTGGCATTAACACTACATTATGTTAACAAAATATTGCTGCCTAGTATTAACCTAAAAATTTTGAGTCTACTGAGGTTAATAAAATATTGCAGGCTAGTATTAGCTATAGAGAATATAGCTTTCTATTAAGGCTAAACTAGCATTATGCTCTATAGAATACTTCTTTAGAATACCATTAGCTAGTATATGCTAATGTAGTATTCTGTTAAGGCTAATACAATATAACAGGCTATCATTAGCTTCATATAATGTAGCTTTCTATTCATTCTAATAGTATATACCAAGCTAGTATTACCTTTAGCTAATGTAGTTTTCTATTAGGTCTAATAGAAATATACCAAGCTAGCATTAACTTTAGATAATGTTGCTTTTTATTAATAGAATATCACAGGCTAGCTTAGAATAGTGTGGGCTTGCATTAGTTTTAGATAGAATAGCTTCCTAATAAACCCAATAAAATAGTGCAGGCTAATATTAACCTTACATAATGTAGATTTCTATTAAGGCTAATATAATATTGTTGGCTAGTATTAGGTTTAGTTCATGTAGCATTCTGTTAAGACTAATATAATAACACACACTATTTTTCGTTAATGTAGCTTACTATTTAGATTAATAGAATATTGCAGGCTAGCATTAGCTTTGGATAATTTAGTTCTATAGTCTAACAGAAGTCACAGGCTAGTTTAAGCGGTAGGTAATGTGGCTTTCTTTTAAAGCCAAAATAAAATAATGACCATGATTAGTGCAATATTTAATGAGCATTCCAATAAAGCTAATATTATCTTTTATCCTATAAATGCTGTAGAGGAGGATACAGTTTGCAAGGAGGAATTTACTTTGGACTTCTTTAGATTGTTGTAGCTTGTGTCAGGCTAGCTAACTAGCAGAACTCTAGTTTGAATGTACAGGAAGCAGTTTAGAAGATTTCATTTATTAGTTGTAAATTGGAATAGAAAGAAGAATAATTTCGAAAGAAAATTGGAAAAGTGGGCTATTAATTTGGTCTGCTTTTTGTACACACACACACTCAGACAGACTGCTGTAACTGTGTGAAATGACTAAGGCGTAGTTCACACATACACAGGTGTTTCTATAAACTGTTTTTTCCTCTTTTGTTCTTAAAAAAGGTTCATCCAAATGAAAATGCAAAAGACGCTGTCAAGAGAAGACCAACAGGAGGAGATATAACAGTGAACGTATAGCCATGTTGGCCAATCAGGAGACAGACAAAAAAATTCAGAACCTAAGTACGTCACGCTCTGACATCTAACACAAGAGACACGGTGCTTGTTGCATGTGCTCTTACAAGCCAAAAATGCAGTTTCACTGTCCACATATCAACACTGTTTTCCAAAAAGGGCAATTTTCAGTGAGCTAAAACGGAGTGTTGACAGAAGGTCAAAATAGTTTTTGTACATGTGTACATGTGAAAAAGGCCTAACGGACAAACATACATCAAGCAACCCAGAGACAGATAAAGACACAAAGCAATCCTTCTCGCAGCCGTAATAGGAGCCACATTGCTGTAGTAATACTGAAACTAGGGGAAATTAAGTATTAGGCGTTAGGCTAATTTGTTCCCACTACGTTTCTGTAAAATTAATGATTAGCATAGTTTTTCTTCAACGCAATGGTGGACAAATCAGTTGTACTGGACAAGTAGATCTTGTGCCTGGACTATTAGCTTTTTAAGATAATACACTCTACGTCCTATTGCAAATAGTTGCAAAAAAAGTTTCCATTCAAATCTCACTGCACTATGCATTACACTTATCAGCCAAGACTGAATATAAAGTATTAGAAGAAAAGTTTGAGGCTCACTGTTTGCGACTTCTTCTTTTTCTTCTTTATTGCTCTAAAGAATCCCTGTTTTTCCTTCTGTTTTGGAATCTCCGGTGGGTTCATAACCATTGCCTCTGTGGTATTCCTAAAATCAGAATCAAAGCAAATATTATGGCATGCTCCAAGACGTTTTATGCCAAGATTACTTAAAAAAATGTAAAATGCTTATTATAGAACAAAGCTTGTTATTTTATTAAGGGGCATTCATCTAAAAGATATGGTTGGGAAAAAAGCATAAGTATACAATGAGCTAAAATGGTACAATAATGTAAGTGACATAAAAGGAGATGTACTCTACACTGTGCTGTAATACTAGTAACCACTGTAAATGAGTCATGCCATCAGTGAAGACTTACCAGGGGTCAAAGTTTGTCTGGCGTTTGGAGTGGTTGGCCATGGCAGCACTGTCTGCTGATACTGGGGGAACTCTGCTCTGAGCCACGCTGTCATGGAAGGAATTGTCTGGTCGTGGAGACGGGACTATGATATAAATAAGAACACAGTAGCAATACTTAGTAAGTGATGGCCTCAGCTGTGTATTATTAAGATGTAAAACGCAAGAATTATAAGAATTTACTTCCCTGATCGTGCTCACAACAAACTCGTGCATACATTTGCTTAAAAAATGTCTAATAATAGTGCCACCAGATTGTTTTAAACCTCAATTTACCATTACATTTATGGGAAAAAAAATTTCTCATAAAATATATACAAATATATAAAAGGAAGAATATACAGTAATATCTATACTGTATGAAAAATGGCATCAGTTTAATACTGTAGATAGTTTTCCATTTAGAATATAACAGATTTATACAGTGGAACCTCGGATTGCGAGTAACGTGGTTTACGAGTGTTCCGCAAACCGAGCAAAGATTTTTAATAAATTTTTTATTGAAAACCGAGCAAGTATTAGTTTACGAGCGCCGAGTATCATGTATCACGCATGCGACTCTTATTTTGACAACGAGCAGCAAGTGATCACAACTGAGCCAAGGATTTTTCTCTCTCTTGCCGTGCAGAATTGTGGGTAATCGTCTCCCCTGCTCCGCTGGGTGTTAGTGCTCGTCTCTTACTGGTATAATCAACGTCTCCCTCTCCGTTTCATCGTGTATCATATGTGTGTGCGCGCGTAATTTGACACCGACACCGACACCGACACACACACACACACACACACACACTCTTGCCTGTGCGCACGCATAATTTGACACCGACCCACACACAAACACACACACACTCCCTCGGCTTCACACACGCAGAAACGTTTTCTTCACACAGAAAACTCAGCTCTGTCGGGATTCTTTTCAAAGGTAAGGTGCTGGTTCATTTGTTTTATTTGTTTTATTTACAGTAGTGATTTCGTTAGTATGCGCTCATGCGAGTGTCATTAGACAGATTTCTTTTTTCCCCGTTAAAACAGTGCTTCCGTTGTGTGTGTGTTTGTTGTGAAACTTAAAAAGCGAGGTGGGGGGAGGGAGGAGGAGTTTTACTGTGTAAGACGAGGCAAGGGAAGGGGCTAATTCCACACACACACACAAATACACGGCGCCTGCCCGCACAAACGGAAACACTTATCTGTCGGGATTTAAAAAAAATTTTTTAAAGGTAAAGTGCAGGTTAATTTGTTTTATTTTTACTTTATATATTGTATCAATTATTTTTATGTATTTCTTTTTTTGGGCTGTGGAACGAATAATTGAGTTTTCATTATTTCTTATGGGAAAACTACATTTGGTTTACGAATGTTCTGGAATACGAGCCTGCTTCCAGAATGAATTATGCTCGTAATCAAAGGTTCCACTGTACTAGCATTATGTTCTAAAAAGGTGGTTAAGCATTTGGGCTTTTATTCCCAATCCAGGTTTGTGAATACCTCTGTAAAAGCTGCCCACTCTGCGAGGCATGGAGTCACTATAGATGATCCGGTTCTCCTTGGATGAGGTTCCGTCTTCCATGTGTGGATCATGGTACATCCCGACCTGCAGCATGAAAAGTATGAATAAGTTTTCCCCCCAAACTATCCGTTCACATGCTTCTATAATTCTATGATGTTTAATATACACTGAAAAAAAGTGAAACTGCCTCGTCATTGATACAAAGTACTGTATGTTTCTTCATTGATCTGATGGAAATTTTTGATTTCCTATGCAAAACTGTTATTTTTACTTTGCTTAAAACCAAACATCGCAGCCCCTGGTTAAACCAAAATGTAATCTGTTAAATCAAAGGACATTTCCACTTCAAACCAAAAGTATGCCGTGTCACATGACCTCATAGCGTAGCATTATCACGGACTGAATCACATTCTGCTGGCGGCCATAGTTTTTCAAAGAAAACTCTTTAAACCAGGTAAGAACGCAAACTCATGCAAATTTATGACTTATGTCAGGAACAACTACTTTGTAGACTGAGTTTTGTGTCCGTGTTTGCTAGCTACCTATTGAGTTTTGTGTCCGTGTTTGCTAACTAAAAATACCTATATTACCTAGCATTAGCGAACTAACGCGGTTATTTTCAAAAACACCGGAGTTTGTACTGTACGCTAAGACGGCGGTGCCGAAAAACATGAAAATTATATTTAAGTACCGTTGGTTAACAATGTAAAAATTTATAGTAAAGTGAACTAAACATAGAACAAGCCAAATTTGGAATGAGTGCTGTTTGTAGTACACTGAAGAAAATGATACTTTGGATCAACATAAAAAAATTGCTGCTATTTGTTACAAGTATTCTTTTTTTTACTTTCTCTCAAATCAAATGTTATAATTTTATTTAAGGTTTAATTTTGATTAAATATAAATATATATTATTAAGTTTCCCCAAAGCAACAAAATTCATCCATCCAAATCAAAAACAAAAGTTATTACAATGCCTTGGGCAGGTAAAACTTATTTTTCTACTTTGTAACAACTTGATTATATCACTTTAGAAAAACCTAAAATTTAACATTATATTTAAGTTTAGTTTTTACCTTGAAAGAAATTATTATATTATTTTTTACTATATGAATGTAATTTGTTTATTTCAAGATAAAAACTAAACTATAACTTTTGTATTAAAAACTATAATTTTTGTTTTTGATTTGGATGGATGATTTTTTTTTTTTTTTGCTTTAGGGAAACTTAAAAAAATTATATTAAATCAAAATTAAACATTAAATAATGATAGCATTTGATTTGAGAGAAAGCAAAAAAAAAATACTTGTAACAAATTGTAGCAATTGCAATTTTAGAAAAGTAGAATGTGACATAATCCTTACATATAATTCTTGTTAGTATGATTTGGTAAGTATCCTTTTTTTTTTTTTTTTGATTTTTCCCCGATTTTCTCCCTAATTTAGTCGTGTCCAATTCCTCCCCGTCACTAGGGGGCTCCCACATTAAGGCTACTACTACCACTCAGCCGGGAGGGCCGAAGACTATCACGTGTTTCCTCCGAACCACGTGACGCCAGCCGACCGCATCTTTTTTCGAACTGCTCGCTCGCGCACCGTTGGGGGCGGCGTAACACACTATCCACTATCCACACTAGCACTAGCTGTGCGCGAGCTCACAGACGCCCCTGACTGGCTGTAGAGCCGTGATTAATGTAGGAGCACTAAGTACCTCTCATCCCTCCCCTCTGAGAGAGCTCGGCCAATCAGCTCTCTCTAGAGCTCCACCCGGGATTCGAACTGGCATTCGGATGGATGAGTTTTGATGAATTCTCCGGATGATAGGGCGAGCGCTTTAACCACTGCGCCACTCGGAGGCCCGTAAGTATCCTTTTTTAGTTATTGCACCATTTCATTTGTAGATGCTGCATAGTTTATGCAACCAATTGAGTGAAGCAGTTGGCTAATGGAAAATGTTTAGCATCAATAGAACGGCTCTGTGTTCTTCATTGTACAACTGAACAACCTTAATTACAAATTAATTACAAACCTTAATTACAAATTAGGTCTCCATTTTAAGTATCCTTTTAAGTGCTTCTAGTGGAACATTAAGTAGAGTACTACTTCAAATATACAGTAGCACCAGACTTTGTAATCTGTACCTGACAAGAAGACAATCACAGACAGTCATCCAGGACTGAAATTCACAGCAGATTCAAATGAGAAAAAAACAGATAATACATTAGGTTAAATTAAAGGGATCCATCTGCTCCATACATGCTCTCTACTGGTGTCCCACATGACTCTGTGTTAAGTCCTCTTTTGTTCTTCCTCTATTCTAGCTCTCTAATAGTGACAACACTCAGCTCATCCTCTCATTTCCTTCTTCAGGCACTTATGTTTCTGAAGGGATTTCAGACTGCCAGGCAAAAATCTCATTATGGATTGCAGCTCATCAACTAAAAGTAAATCCGAGAAAGACTAAGCTGGTTCTGGAGGCGCATCCCTATGTCAAGATTTTACAATGTTTCTGGATAAGTCTCAAATTGCTTTATGTGTCAATGCAAGGAATTGTTGGGGAGTCCTGTGCAACCAACTATCCTTCTCATTAGCGATGGGAAGTTTGAATCATTTTAGTGACTCAGTTCTTTGAATCTCATTCATCAAAATGAATGAATCTTTTTTTTTTTTTTAATCATTTAGATAATTTCTTTCTTTTGTTCAGTAATAATAAAATGTAAAATTTTCAGTAAACATATACCCAACATGTCTACATACACAATCTTTGGCTATAGCTCCAGTAATGAAAATATGCAGCTAAAGACATATTATGGTAAACAGAATGAGCGGCTCACCTCTCATATCTTTTGGTCTGAGTCATTCGTTCTTTTGAATCTATTGCACTGCATAGCATCTATGGGAGTCCCGTGACAAAAGAACGAACAACTAGGACTAGAAGACTCATTGAGAAGAATCGCTCAATTCTGCTCAGTCCTGTGTACTGCACTGCATAGCATCTATGGGAGTCACGTGACAAAAGAATGAATGATTCGGACCAAAAGACTCAAAGGTAACGACTCATTTCTGTTTCCTGTACTGTACATAACATACAGAGGTTTTGCGATGCTTTGCGCATGCGCACCCAGTAGAAAATGAACAAATCACTCTCTGAGACTACTCGTTCTTCTGAGTCATGTTAAAGACTCATTCAAAAAGAACGAATCGGGGCCTCCGAGTGGCGCAGTGGTTAAAGCGCTCGCCCTATCATCCGGAGATCGCTAGTTCGAATCCCGGGTGGTGCTGTAACCTCTCGCAGCCGGAGGTCTAGAGAGAGCTGATTGGCCGAGCTCTCTCAGAGGGGAGGGATGAGAGGTACTTAGTGGTCCCACATTAACCACGGCTCTACAGCCAATCAGGGGCGTCTGTGAGCTCGCGCAACGGAGGGAGCGGATAGCGCTGTCCTCCGAGTGTGTTACGCCGCCCCCAACGGTGCGCGAGCGAGCAGTTCGAAAAGATGCGGTCGGCTGGCGTCACGTGGTTCGGAGGAAACACGTGATAGTCTTCGGCCCTCCCGGCTGAGTGGTAGTAGTAGCCTTAATGTGGGAGCCCCCTAGTGACGGGGAGGAATTGGACACGACTAAATTAGGGAGAAAATCGGGGAAAAATCCAAAAAAAAAAAAAGAACGAATTGTTCATGAACGATCCATCACTACTTCTCATCTCACCTCACATCACTAAACTGACTTGTTTATGCAGTTCTCACAAGTTCTCCCCACCATATTGCTATGTTAATCCACTGATGCTTATCTAAAGAGCCATCATACACAACATACCTTGCTGCCTCTGAGCTACCAGAATGACACCACTTGACTCACTATCTCAAGACATGCATCACGATGCATCTACCCTATTCTGGCCCCAAAGTGGCAGCGTGAACTCACTAAAGACCTACTGTACTGTATGCTTATGGTGAGGCAGATTAAAGAATGTTAGATTCAGACCTCATTTTTGGCACGCTGTGAGTGGAAGGAAGTGGTGTTGTCCCTTGTTGAGTCTTTAATTGGACCATGAGAGTGAGGCTTCTCTTTTGGAGACTGTTCATTCTGTTAACACAAACAAGACAAGAGCCGTTTATCACAAACACACAAGAATCAAAAAAGTAATCTTTAAAAGAGTCTCCCCAAGAGGATAAAGTACGGCTCCATACCAATACAAGTTGTTATTGTACAATATATTCTATATGACCCAACATGTTATAAATAATTTATGATAATGATTAATTAGAAAGTGATTAGACCTTGATGTGTTTTTTTGTTGGCATCCATAATAAACATGTTACATTGATTGGAAATAAGAATGGCTATATATTGTTATACTGTATATTGTATATAATTATAATAATTATTGTTATTTAATACACTACCTGTGCATATACAGTAGTACATCCCTTCAGATTTCAACACACAGTACTATAATCTTTGGACTATTGGATTTTTTTTTTTTAACAAAATTTTCTTACTAATTTAGTCATGTCCTTTTCTCACCCAACATGTTAGGGCACTTCCACATAATTGGCAACGACCAACACGTGCTTCTTCCAATACACAGGAAGCCTGTCACTCACATGAACTGTCAGTCATGCACCCTTAGAGAGCGGCATAACACACTCGGCGGACATCGCTATCCGATCCCTTCCGCTTGTGACCATGACTTGCTAGTGTCGCTACGATCGATGTGGGATTTCGAGTGTGCCATCCCTCTTCCCTTGAGAGAGAATGGCCAATCTGCCCGGTCTATGCTCACAGGAAGGGAATCCGCAATGATAGTGGCAAGTACTCTTCCGCTGTCCCCATACAGAGCTCATTATGAACTGCGCTCTGTATGAGGACATAGTTCAGGAATCAGCCATGAAACTGAATCTTGAGAAGATACTGTTGATGTTTCAACATGACAATGACCCATGTCATACAGCCAAAACGACATGAAGGCTTACAGACTAGCTATAGGTCTTCATGGACGGTGTAGATTGAACCCAGACTGAACCAAGGTAATTAACCTGCAAGCGAATTACTTCTTGCCCAAGACACCTTTGAGCTGTAAAAGCGCAACAGTGTCCAATGTTGGGATCATATTATATGTTTAAGAAATATAAAGAGACAAGGTATTTTATAACTGAGAGGTTAATAATGGAGTCATGAAAAGACACATATTAGTACTGTGAACTGGGCATCCATGTCATCTTTTGAATTACATTACTAATGAACACAATATGGCGGCACATCCAGGTTCGAATCCCGCCTCGGGTCTGTATGCATGATGTTCTCTCTGTGCTTGGTGGGTTTCCTCTGGGTACTCCGGTTTTCTCCCACAGTCCAAAGATATCCGGATTAGGCTAATTGGCGTTCTCAAATTGCCAGTACAGTATGTGTTAATGAGCATGTGATTGTGAGTATGTGGGTGTGCCCTGTGATGGATCCAGGGTGTACCTTATCTCACGACCCTGAATACAGGATAAAGAGGTATTGACGATGAGTGAGTGTAAATAATGTAATGAATTACGAACCCCTGAAATTAGGGGTAACTGAGTGGTTAAGGTAATAGACTATAGTTCGGAAGGTGCCAGGTTCAAACCACACGACCACCAAGTTGTCCCTGTTGGGCCCATGAACAAGGCCCTTAAACATCAACTTCTCAGATGTATAATGAGATAAAAATGTAATTTGGTCTGGAAAAATGGCGCCTGCAAATTCTGTAAATGTAAATTAATACGATTTCTATAAGTCATGAAGAGCCTACAAAATACTTCAAGTCCGCAGACTATAAACAAGCCTGGTTAGACAATCGTGTTGTTAATGTAGATTTAAAACGTTCTCTGTAACACTATTCCACAGTTTAGTGACCATGTTTTGACTTCATCTTCCTCTATCTGAGCCACAACTGGAGCTAAATGTAGGCCTGCAGTACATGTAAAACTCAATAGATTGCCAGTCTTTCTCGCTGTATGCTTTAACATTCTTTGTCTGAAAGGTGCATGCTGCTGCATCCTGAACAAACTGAAGCACATTTACAGAAACAGCAGAACCGCCAGGAAGCTTTTATATTACTTGTTATGAAAGCATGCACTAGTTTCTCAGCATCATGTAAGATTAACATTTCTTACTATAATATTTGTTACATGAGTTAAAGCTTAGGTTTTGGGTTACATCAGGTTTTATCTTTAGTTTTAGTTCGTACTGCTTGGTGACAAACCTATAATGAGCATTAATACAGTACAACATGACGTGCTGCCTTGAGCAGTATATGGTGCTGCAGTAATTCTCACATGAGTTAACAGAACATTTCAGAAAGGCATGTGAATTGCCTTTATCATTATTACAGGATGGATGATGCATAATGATTTGTTGGCAGCCTTTGGCTGATTTATTTTATTTTATTTTTTGGTCTAGAATTATTACTTTAAATTTCTGATTATACTGAGTTCTGGACGAATTAAAAAAATCAGAAATAGCCCTATCATTTTTCATTTGGACACAATAACTAGATCCCGATGGGATGCACTCAGTATAATAATTTCCTTAAAGCCATGCTTCTGTTACAAAACTGCAAAAGGATTATTGAAGTTCATGTTAAAGCAGCGTTGATATGTCCATATACTGTATAACATGTCATGTATATAATATATGTATATATATATATGCATATAATATACATGTCGCTGTAATGGTTCCTACCCTCCACACTGCCCCAGAATGCAACTACGGAAACAATCAGGGATAACATACAGTATGCATTTCTGTACAATAATGCTCTCTACTGTTCATTTGAGGTGCAAGCAATCTGTCAGCTGTCCCACCACTAAGATAATTTGAGTCAGTAACTTTCAAAGGCATGTTCAATATCAGACAAATTTCTCAGGATGGGAATTCCTTGGTGGAGGGAGGTGCTGTAGGAAGCATGTGTAGGTTATTTTTATCCCCAGTGTTGCCAGATCAGCTGACTTTTTAACATCCTGAGGTGTAACTATGTGTCAGGAAGGTAATAAAAAAAATCCAAAAGTGGACACTATATATAATAAAGTAATGAGTTCAAAATATTGTTAGATGCCTGTTTGCATTGTGGGTTATTTTGTGAGGTTTTAACTTTATAGCCACGTCTACATAAGACTTTTTTTTTCTTGATGTAATTGCGCAGTTGTATCATACCATACACTCATAAACCAGACTTGGGCATTTTTGCATTTTAAAATGTTAACTTTTTTGATGTTGTTAGTCCTTCACAGGTTTTATTGCTTCTGGAGTAGGCTACATTGTCTCACTAGGGGAACATCATTTACATAACCTGTTTTGTGTATCTTTGGGTATTGCTACTGAGCAATTTTGTACGACAAAGTCTTTTGAAGCAAAGTATGTGCACATGTAATTGTGCTACACTTTGAGTTCTAGTACTGATATTATTTGAGCTTTTTTTAATCAGTGTGAGCAGGTATCCAACACTGCCTAAGTGGGATTTTATGAGTGTGATCTGGCAACCCTGGGCTTGTACTTGTAAATATATTAGTTGGAATATTTCTGCATGATTGCCTGGGTTATATTTGTCTACGTGACATCTCGGAGACATCTCGGTCTTATTTGTGTACAAATTGGACCATGGTGAATGTCTGTCTTTATCCAAGATGATAAAATGGCCAAAAAGCAATGGCCAAAAGTGTTCCACAGACTTCTCCTGAAATCCTGAAAGGCCCGGTTGTGGCCAACAGTAGCTAAAATTGACATAACCTACACGGTTTAAAAAACTGAGAGGTACGTGCATTTTCAGAAGGAGGAGAGGCTCTGTAGAACATGGTGGTGCCGTCATCCACCAAGCTAACCATGGATAACAAGGGAGTATGCGCAAATAAATTCATATAAATTTTGTTATTTATCAGTCAACCCAACGTATCCCTCGGCCACAGCGTGATTATTATAGACCATAAGATACGGATATGTATTAGCTTAGTGGAACAGCTGAAGCTTCACCTGAGCCTCAGATGAACTTTAGAAACATTGGTACACTTTCATGTAAAAATAAATAAATAAAAGATTTCTGGAGTGGTGCAGAAAGTAATAAAAGTTACAGCAAAATTTTTATTTGACATCTAATCCCTATTCTCATGTGCAGTACCAGTCAAAAACCTGGCTGAAAATTGCTGGTAACTAACTCATTTTCATTTAGAGAGTAAAAAGTATTGCCATAGCTTGTTATCCTAGTTTGAATTCAGAAAATGACTGTGGGTTGTCAAATTTATAATCAAATCTATATAATTTCTTTTAGTGGCCTTTTGGTTGGAAGAGAGACAGACAGGCAGATATAAAAAGTCTGACCCTGCTGATGTCCTGGCTGAGCTCCTCTCTGGAAGAGCTGGTAGGGTGGCGTGGTAATGTGCGGTGAGGCAGCTGAGGAGAGAGCAGCTGTAGGCTGCTGGCACGTGTTGGCACACCCTGGCTCACTGCCAGTCCGGCGTCCTGTCCATGGGTCCTGTGGCGGTCTCGTCGAACGTACATAGAGTGCCTGTGGGGGCGCTGCTGAGACGAGAAGGGGCTGGTGTAGCCCAGGCCGTAGGGGACGGCCTCATGGGGGGCAGAAAGTGAGTGAGTGTGCATGCCTGTGGCTCCGGCCAACATGGCTGGATCCAGAGTATCTGGCACTTTGGGTTCCTCTGGTGTTTTTTTGCGGCCTGAGGAGTGGTGCGAGTCCAGGGTGCCACCCTCCATGCGAGGGTTGGTGCGCCCTACTGGGCTATGGCCTTGCCGATCTGAGCCAGAGTGCCGTTCTGTTCGGGGGCTGGGGGGGGCGGCATTCAAATCCAAACAGCTAGTCTGGAAGTACCGGGAACCAGAGCCAGAACTGGGCACCGACTCTTCTAGGTGAAGGCGGGGCTCGGCAAGGTTTCCAACAGATTTGGCATCACTCAGTGTGCCATGACTTTTGGACAAGCCAAGGAAAGAGGAGTTGCTCTTGGAGGATGACGACGAGGGCATGGAGCCGTGTGAGCTCTCCATGTAGCCATGACGCCCGTGCTTGTCGCTAGACTGCAGAGTGCTCGTTTTGCCCTCCATAAAAGACGATGATGGCTGGCGGTTTTGTTTGGATGATTTGAGGTACTTTCCAGTGGAAATGTCTATGCCGCCGGTGGTTTTAGGCCCGAGTGTGAAGTCAAACTCAATTTTACCCTTGGCATCCTTGGGGCTCAAGAGATGGGGAAGATTGTTGTTGGCCAGCTCTTTGTTGCAAGAGATCGAGCGGTTCAGCGTCTGGCTCTGGTAGCTCTTAGGATGTAGTTGAGGGCTCAAGCTGGCTGGCACGGGCCCACCACCACCATTCAGGAAGCCTTCAGTGCTCCGGCGCAAGTCTTCATGGCGCGGCAGCGATGAGCAGTCTTTGCTGTTGGAGCGACGATGACTAGAGCTCTTGCTGCTGCAGAAAGAAAAAGAGTGAAGGAGAATTACAAATGGTCACGACAGAGGGAAATAAGACAGACTTTGGCAGACAAATTGGAGTAGTATGCATGTGCGAGAATTCACATATCATACCTATTCGCATCTACATCAACAACTTTATCTACTTATATATTTATCGATTCAGCTGCAAATTAGACATTTTCTGGCAATACTGTTTGTAGGTTTTGTAGATTTTTCCACTGCCTCAAACATAATTTATATTTATAATAAAAAAACTGTGTGTCTGGCTTACCTTCAGTAGATTATCTCACCTGGATAGTGTAGATTTGTACATAAGAAATACATGGTAATGTGTGTCACAGAGTGGAGCTAGCTGACCGGCTAGGAATGGTGTTGTCCCCGTGGTACGGTTTCCTCTTGGAGGAGCGAGGTGGGGTTGGAGACGGAGGCGCAGGTCGCTCCAGCACTCGCAGAGCCTGGAACACGAGGTGGTTCAGACACTGCTCTGTCAGAAAGCGCTCCGACGGGTTCAACAGCAGCAGGTTCTGAACAGGATGTGAATCAGATTTAGAACAGCAAACCAAAACCAAAATGGGCTTGAAAAAAAAAAGTGGAACAAATCTGCATAATTACGAAAAAACCTATTTATAACAGTGTTGGCGGAAGTTGTGTAATTGTGCACAGGTGTTCTCACAACCTCAAAATCTTTTCTGTTGCATTTCAAAGCATGATGACTGCCAGGGTGGTAAATTCTGCATTTAAAAGTAGTCTAAAAATAATGTGGACATTTGAAAGAGCCATATACAGAGCACCATTTAACATTAGGAGAGCCTACTGAGAATCTTGTATTCTACTGAAAATGTGTAGCCTGCCCCCTACTGGACAATATACAAAAGTGAAAATAAAAAATCCATCCTTGGTTAAGATCAATTCACTAAATTCACAATCGGTGTAAATCTTACCTTCATAAGATCCAACATGAGTCCATTGAGGATGCCTAAGTATCTTCTTTCCAGGGTCTGAGGATGACTGACGGTAGGGAACTGTCACAATCCATAGAAAAACATGAGGAGGGAAAAATGACAGAGAGAGAGAGAGAGAGAGAGAGAGAGAGAGAAAGGGAAATGATGATGCTTTATATTGTAATCTTTTTATTAATTCGTTCATTCATAAGTCATAAAAAGCTGGAAACAGTAATGGACAGCTGGTGATGGAGAGTAAAGTGATTATGACGTGCAAGCAAAAGCCAAATTCTCGTCTTTTATTCACAGCTGGGAGAGATATAGCACACTCCCTTTTCCAGGAAAAAAAAAGAGAGAGAAGAGAAGAGAACCCTAGTTCCTACCCGCAGACCAGCGAAGCGGGGGTTGCTGTAGAAGAGCTTCATCTGCTCAGGCGGCAGCGGCCCCAGCACTTTCTGGATGGTGAAGAGCTGATCGATCTCACTTTCTCCCGGAAATAAAGGCTGCCCGTCACTCAGCTCGCCCAGAATACATCCCACTGACCACATATCCACGGCCTTCCCATACGGAGCTCTGAGGAACACGGCAAAACTCGCTATTACAAAGACAAACGCAGCCTTGAAAAACAGACAATTTACAGCGTGGCCCAAAAGTCTGAACCCATAGACATTCTTCCTTATACTGTACGGAGTTTCATACAAAAGTTTGTCCTGACATAGTGATCTGATTGGACGTGAGGCATTCTACGAGTAATGATGTAAAGCATAACAGCGCCGGAACGTTTAACTATATGCATCACTCTGTGTCCCAGGTGTTCCCACGATCGTTAATTACACTAACTGTCATTCGCAGCATGGGTGAAAGTAGGTCGGTATGGCGTGCAGAACTCGAAGGAGAGGAGAGCAGCTGTGTGGAGAGGAGTCCCACATTCGAAAAATCTGTCACAGAAGCACTTTCAGCAAGGAAACACACCTGATAATGTTATCATCCTAAACAACACTTTGTCTAGTTAGTAACGTTCCAAATTGCCTCCGAGCCATTTTGTTCTGTTCACAGCTAACACAAGCTACAAGCTAACTAGCTTCTAAAACAAGGCTGAATCCACAAATCCCACTCTAAACCCTGATAAAGGAAGCTACTTGGTGTGTGGTGTGAAACAAGGAATTGTTCACTCTACATACTGTAGTGTGCTAGCTAGTAAAAGCTAGCATGCTAGCTTTCCTTTAAACGCTATTTGGACTCTGGAATTAGCAGATATTCTAAGCGGAATACAGTAAGTGAAAAGATCAGTGAAGTTTCTCAGGAATGTCCACCACCTCCATGGTTTATTCTTTATTTTCCCCACCTTTTGGCTACATAGTACCGGTAAGAATTTAAAACTCCTGTTCAGTCTAACGCCGCTATCCATTATCCGCTATCTGTTGAGTCTGGTTCCTCTCAATGTTTCTTCCTATTGCTATTTCATGGAGTTTTTCCTTGCCACCGTCGCCCTCGGCATGATCATCAGGGACGATCTGATCATTTTGATTTGTACACATTTCCCTACACATTTTAAACTAGTTTTCGCCGCAGTGGTAAAGCGCTCGCCCTATCTTTCCGGAGATCGCGAGTTCGAATCCCGGGTGATGCTGTAACCTCTCGCAGCCGGAGGTCTAGAGAGAGCTGATTGGCCGAGTTCTCTCAGAGGGGAGGGATGAGAGGGACTTAGTGCTCCCACATTAATCACGGCTCTACAGCCAATCAGGGGCGTCCATGAGCTCACGCAAGCGGAAGGAGCGGATAGCGCTGCCCTCCGAGTGTGTTACGCGGCCCCCCCAACGGTTCGTGAGCGGGCGGTTCGAAAAGATGCGGTCCGCATCTTTTTTATTCTTCGCCCTCCCGGCTGAGTGGTAGTAGTAGCCTTAATGTGGGAGCCCCCTAGTGATGGGGAGGAATTGGACACGACTAAATTAGGGAGAAAATCGGGGAAAAATTCCCCCCAAAATCAAATCAAATAAATAAATAAATAAACGAATTTTCCTAATTTTCTTTTTGATTATGTACAGCTGCTTTGTGACAATGACAACTGTAGAAAGCGTACATAACTGGTTAAAAAACCAAACCAAACATAATCTCATGATAATAAATCGTGTTTATGGAACTGTTGTATAAAAGCAATATCACACTCAAGGTCAATACTGAATATCAGCACGACTGTGATACAATATAATAGAATGGAAATTCAAGCACAACAGCACTCTCTGTGATGAGAGAAGGTGGAACGGGACCAGACCTAGCATGACTTAACATTTCTTTTTTTGGGGTCATCTGAATTAGCACTCTATATCTCTGTCGGCCCTGAACAGTTGCTGCACTGATGAAATCACCTCTGCATGACACCATGCACCAGTTGATACATTAAGGAATATTCAACATCCTCTGCTCAGTTATTATTGAGAACCCTTTGTATGAATTCTGTGATTTCTGCTCTAAAATGAATAAATAGCGAATTAAGAAGTGCTTTGTGAGCTGAACCAGGTGTGTTGGAGCTGGAAGACGCTACAATTAGCAGACATATCACTATCAGACTATCGTTTGTTAGCACATTTAAGGCAATTTAGTTTGTCAGGATCAGAAAATAAGAAGCTCTTAGAGCCGTGATGTACCCAGTTAATGAAAAGCAAAAACAAGCCTATATTAGAAAAAATATATATTTTTTTTAATCAAAGAAAATTGCAACCAGATGAAAGAGTCAGAGAATGGGGAAGGGACGGAGGATGATGAAGTGAGAGAGAGAGATGACTTGAGACAGCAGACTGAAAGACAGCCCTGCTCTGAGATGCGAAGAGAGGGAGGGTGAGAACATTCGAGTAGGCGGAATTTAAATGGCGAGACTTTTGGAAAAAAAAAAAACATTTGTAGCATTCCCTCTCTCGCTCTCTATCTCTCTTTTTTGATTTCTCCTCTGGTGGTGAGCAGAAAAATATCAATTTAAACAACAATAATCTCCAAAAGGCTTTAAGCTTCCAGAATGATCTTCTGTTCCACATCAAACAAAAGTCCGTCCATGAACACGCTCCTTTTTTCATAATATATAATATATTAATTTTTATCCTGTCATGTGTTCTTGTGGCGGAATGTTAATATAAAACCTCAGCTTATCAGATCTGAATCTGCTTTGTGACGATGCCTATGATAAAAAATTTTTTTTAAAAAGCATTACACAAATGAAACTGAAATAAACGGAACAGCACTGAGAAGCCATTCTTTTTATTAGAATAAAAGAAAATGCAAGACCTATGGAGTGTAAAAGTGTCAAGGAGTGGAGAGACTCAAGAAACGTATTTGTGGGAAAAAAAAAAAAGGCTTATGCATCCACATTAAAGCTACAAAACATCATACGACACTCACCCGAGAAGTAGTTCAGGAGATCGGTACCACCTGGTGGCCACATACTCCGTGTAGTTGGCATCGCTGCCTTCTGAAAGATTCCGGGCGAAGCCTGAAAGAGAGAGAGAGAGAGAGAAAAAGAAAAACAAGGGAGGGGGGTTAGTTGGTAATGATGCCTGTGAAAAAGACAGAAAGAGAGTGAGTGAAAGAGTGAGGAAGTTATCACTGAACTGGTGATGACACACACAGGAAGGTCTAAAAGCTCGACTCGAAGAGCTCTAGAACTTTATCAGAAACTTACTAACATGAAAATCCCTTCAGCTGATTAATATTATACAAAAACATACAGCCTTCAAATCAGCCATCTGAGAAATTCTCACGGTGACGCTGTATAGTCCAGATGGTAACACATGTACACTCTTATGTGTCTCTTCATGACTAATACCTTAGAATTTTATATTTAAGCCGTATCACACTCGAGGCCGTGCTGCTGCACTGAATATCATGACGCGCAGGGGAGAGGGTGTAGCCTGCAGCTCCGGGGTCTGGGTTCAAATCCCGCCTCGAATGTATCACAGCCGTGCTGATATTTGGTACGACAGCACGACCTCGACGGTGATATTGCTTTTATATTTTTACAGTAACAGTTCAACAAGCGCCATTTATTATCACTTGATTTGTTCATTTAACCTGTTGTTTTCCTCCACCAACACAAATCCTATGGCTGAGCTGCTGACTGACTGATAGGTGTCCACAAACTTTTGGCCGTATCCATAACAGTATCACGAATCCCACAGAATGCATTCATGAGCCCCTGAGAGGTCACGAATCTACGTTCGGGATCATCTGTACAGTATACGGATACCATTCTCTGTAGTCCAACTAAGGAGCGTGGAGGCCAGTGGTGGCCATTGTGTTTATTCCCTTTTTTTTAATGATAGGGGTGGGTCAACATACACACGTTTTCGCACACTACAGGCAATTTGTAAACCCCAATCACCCTAATTTGCATGTCTTTGGAAACCAGAGTACCCTGAGGAATGCACTCATGCACACAGACCCCGAGGTGGGACTCGAACCCAGACTCTGGAGGTGCATAGCGACAGCGCTAACCACTAAGCAACCGTGCCGCTATATCGGTCTCTTTTGCTGTAATCAAAGAGCCGAGGGTGTTCTCTATGTCGATGTTTAAAGCTTTCTCCGAACAGCGTCAATGTACACGCTAATCATGTTTTGTTTAGAATATAGTTACTGGTAGATATTGTAAAGCAACTGGAAGATCCAAAAGGCACTCTAAAAATAATAAACATATAATTAGACTATTATGATAAGAAAGAGATGGGTGAAGTGAGTGAGACTATAGAATATTCACACTCAATTAATTTAACCGGGCTAAAAATACAAGCATTCAAAAGAAGTCTGCTGTGACTCATGTGCATTCTCCATGGCCCTCGCTGTGCTGCCTGATCATATAAAGCGTGACTTTTCACTTTTTTCGGTAGCAATTGTGTTCGTCTTCCAGCCGGCGGGGCATCGCGGTCTCGGTTAGAACAATCGCACGTTGTGTACAGACGTCCTCTGGATGTTGTAGGCTTTTACATATCGAATTATATCACTTCTGCATGCTCAAGTACTAATCATGTGCGCCGCATTCACGGGGGCATGATCTGAGATACAGGTAAACGCGAATGTACAATAGTGTGAGTAACAGCGTCTATGATCGGGTTCAGTGGCATGTGGAATCATCAACAGTTTTGAAAGAGATGAAACACAAAGAGAAGCCGACTTGCCGAAATCGCACAGCTTGAGGATGTCGTTGGAGCTGATGAGGAGATTTTCAGGCTTGATGTCTGAAAAGAATCGCAGAAACAGAAACACTATCAAAGAAATCGAAGGATTGAAAAAGCCGTTTTTAAATCCGGGAATCGAGTTAGACGCACAGTAAACAAGCAGACGGCAATAAATACAAGGTATACAGTTACTGAGTCACGATTCCATCGGATATCTGATCGTAAAGGCTGCTTTTACCTCTGTGTACAATCTCGTTCTTATGGCACCAGTGGATCGCTTTAATCAGCTGATAAATGTAGTTGCGGACTTTATCAGGCGGCACGCCGTTAGGCATTTCCTCCAGCAGCTCCAGCATGTTCTACAGTGTTACACAACAAAATGATTAACTGGGTAACATTTACTGAGAACTGCACAAGCACATGGAGGCTGGAGACACATTTTTACAAGCGTATTACAGCTTCAAATATTAATCTCATTCAAAGCAGCATTTCTTTGTAAAGAAGATATTACTGGAGCTGGAAGCTTTGTTTAGCTCAAGCAACATAAAACTAGGAGGGGCGTTCAAGTCAATGCAGGATTTGTGATGAAATTTCGGGTGAGTAAAACTGACTGACGTTTACAGAAGACTTCACGCACAGGACGGCGATGAGGACGCGTGGCCTCAGTAAGACATGCGGATGGTGCACGCACTCGCTCACGCATCGTCTGTACCGCTTTATCATGTATACAGGGTCGCGGGGGGCCTGGAGGCTTTTCCAGGAGACTGGGGTACACCCTCACGCTCATTCACGCACTACGGGCAATTTGGGAAAATCAATTGGTCTAACCTGCATGTCTTTGTACTGTGAGAGGAAACCGGAGTACCCACCAAGCACTCCATGCAGGCAGACCCGGGGCGGTAATCAAACCCGGACTATGAAGGTGAAAGGCGACAGTCCTAACCACTAAGCCGCCGTGCTGTAAAATATTTTAAAGAAGCCTGTGAATGACGATCCCGGCCGAGGTGGTTCAGAGCCCGCTTCAGTCATTCCCAGGAACATTCAGCGTGTGGAAGACCTGATCCTTCAAAATCGACGGATAACTTTGTCACACGGCAGATGCTTCAGCTTGTGTTAATTGTACACATAATCATTCACCAACACCACTTGAGCATTACAGGAACTCAATCGCCACGTTCCCCATACAGTCCTGATCTCACTCCAATCATTTCCATATTTCCGGGGCTATGGAATAAAATCACTGTCAAAAAATAATCGTGTGTAAAAAAAAAAAAAAAAGATGTGTGTGTAATTCTGTGTTTTGTTGGATTCCAAAATCTACGGCCACGACAGCTTACAGATACGATATTTAGTGTGTTTGTTAGAGTACAACTCTGAAATACACGACTCTGAGCGTTTACCGACACAAAACTCGTTTTTACGTCTCCTCTGTTACACGGACGAATTGCAAAATTACGCCCATGAATGTAGTGTGTTAAACCGCTGTCAAAAATACGTCATCAAGGCCACATGCACAGGCATTAATATCCGAAGGAGGAGGAATCGATACGGCGCGTGCGCCCTGCCGCCGTTTTAAACTCCTAAAATCTTCCCTGCTAGAGTTAAAACATCTCTGTAATTTTACTTCTCTGCTGTGAAAAAAAGAAAACTTACCTGAGACGATGAGAGAGCGCTCGGCTGCTGATATGCCATTTTGGCGCCGGTGGTTTAAAACGGTGGCCGAATCGATTCCTCTTCCCTCGGATATTAATGCCTGTGCATGTGGCCTTGATGACGTATTTTTGACAGCGGTCTAACACACTACATTCCGAGGCGTAATTTCGCAATTCGTCCGTGTAACAGAGGAGACGTAGAAACGAGTTTTGTGTCTGTAAGCGGTCAGAGTCGTGTATTTCAGAGTTGTGGCCCGTAGATTTTGGAATCCAACTCGGACAAAACACAGAATTACACACAAATCTTTTTTTTTTACGCACGATTATTTTTGACAGTGATTTTATTCCATACGGGACCAAGAAAGGAATTCCTGGGAGGCCAGTCCCGGTTTGACTTGAACACCACTTGTTAAATAAGAAAATTGCAGTTTTTTTTAATGCAATTACATTTGAATATTTTTTAAATACATAATATGACTCCTCTATAGCAACAAAAATGTAAATGCTTAATAGAACATTTTTTTTATTTACTTTTCTTGTTTTGGTCAACACGCAACTGCAGCATTATCTGCATCTTAACAAGTTTGATGGTTTAAGGTCCGCCCGCTTGACACAATCATGCCACCCCAAAATCACCCCTAAACATAAAATTAGCATCTAATAAAGAATTTCTGTTGCAAAATCATATCTGCCAAAAATGTTTTTTTTTTTTTTTTTTATGTATACCACAGCTGTGCTGAATTCTTGATTCTGATTGGATGGAAAGTGTGATTAATCTTTATTAATCATACCAGATTGCATGGTTTATGCAAACGCTTGTTCATGTTTTATCATTTCTATGGTAACGGCTTGTGCGCTTGCTGGATGTTTTACATGACGTGTGTGTTATTTAACAAAGGAAGACATGAAGCTTTTTTTAAGATGTTTATTTCATATTTATGAAAGATGCCTCCAGCTCCTTGTAATGCTCAGAACTAAAGCTCTTTTTGGGATAAATAACTTTCGTTTCCATTTTAATACTACCCTGGCACTTTTTTGTACGATTGGGGTCCAAGCACTGAAAGTGTGTGAAAGGTTCGATATTGAGATAATCTTTCATATTTTCACATAGAGTCCATGAGAAAAAGTGCATGGGGTTCACCATGACGCAGCATGCTCCGCATTCCGGGAGGTGAAAATGAGCATGGGTGTCAAGACAGAAAGCAGATGCGTTCCTGAACAGATTATATCATCGCCGAAGCAGCCAGACTTATCTGAGTTACTGTTTTCCTCCCACCAGAGCTGATAAAACATGCCCATGCTTTTCACACGTTTAACTAATACAAGAAAAAAACATCTCTCTTGCTCATGAGCACGGACATGCTGAAGGCAGGCGCTGGATGTGTAATGTTATGGAGGTAGAAATTCCTATAACAATTTCGCTAGCGATCCCCGTTTGCTTCCTGACGGATGGACATGCGTCCACGTTCTTAATCACTTGCTACGCGATCACCTTAAAACGCCATGTCCAGCAAGCGCCTTGATCTGATGCACACACACCACAGTATCACAATCATGAAGTGAACCGAGTGCTGCAGTCTGACCTTCTCCACATACTCAAACACCAGGTAGAGTTTCCCTCTGCGCCGGAACGCCTCCTTCAGCTCCACGATGTTCTCCTGCTTCAGCGTGCGGAGCATCTTCAGCTCCCGCAGAGTCGTCTCCTTGACCTCTTCATTCTCTGCCAAACAGAGAAACAGGCAAATACAGTACGTTCAACGTCCAAATTAACTGGGACGCGCAGTTTATCCAATCGTGCTGCCGCAGCGCGACGTCTGACATCATGGAGATACAGGACAAGAGCTTTGATTATTATATACACATCAACCAATCAGAATGGAGAAGAATGGATCCTATTGTAGGTTCACCCAAACTGGACAGGTAAAGAATGGTAAAACAGCTGAGTTGCTTTTCTGCTCACCACAATTGTACAGAGTAGTTATTTCAGCTTATTTGGCAGCTCGAACATGTTTGACCATTCCCCTTCAACAAGAAGTCTTGCAGCCTATAGAGCTGCTGGTCACTGGATGCTCTTGTTCTGTTTGGTTCTGGTTTTTATGCCATTCTAAAATGTAAATTCTAGACAGCTGTGAGTGAAAATCCCAGGAGATCAGCAGTGTCTGAAATACTCACACCACAGCCCATCATGCGCTAATAGTCATTACATTACGTTTTGTTCCCTGAAAGTGGATGTGTACATTAACTCAAGCCCTTGCCCTAAATGCATTGTGATGATGCTACTGTACATAACTGACAAGTTAAATAAATGCATAAATTAAAGTGGACAGTGAGGGTGTATGGAATATACTTTTTAAAAAGTATATCACCTTTCGCTTTATTTACTTTTTTTCGCAAAAAAAAAAACGTCACCTTGGGATGCCTGTTAGTGCACGATGGGCTGGTTTGAGTATTTCAGACACCGATGATCTCCTGGGATTCTCACTATTACAGCTAACCCTAAGGGTGGCATGAATTGACCACAATGCTTTGGAGTCAAATCCATCTAGTGAAAATGCTCAGGGATTGAAAAATCAGGTAACAACATCTTCCATAACCAAGTCTAATTATAATAATAATAATAATAATAATAATAATAAAAAACAGGTCTTTACATTATTTTGGAAGTCTATATTGAAAAAAGAAATGTGACAGATATTTTACTACAAATTGCCTGATATTAATATCAATATTTCTGTTATTAAGGATGTAAGTAATAATTAAGTATGTGTTATATTATTAACCCAATGGAAAAGCTTTGCAGTAAGTACTACTGCCTGGAAAGGAGTATTTTTAAATGAGCATTTTTAAAATGATGGGTGGTCAAGTCAAACCGGGACATTTGATTGTGCAGAATATAAAAGAACACACTTCTGAGAATAAAATCTCCTTTTATTTCTCTGTATAATCCCCTGCCACACTAATGCACTTCCCAGCGTTTCACTAGTGCTTGAATACTATAAAAGTAGAAAGTTTTGATCAGACTGCCTGCTTCTCGTCGGAAACACTGGCCTCCCTGGAGCTTCTTTAACATCCCAAACGTGTAGAAATGGCTTGCAGCGAGTTCTGGACTGCACGATGGATGGGGCAGTAACACCCAGCCGAGTTCCTGTAACGTGCAAGTGGTGTTTGTGAATGATTGGGTGTACTGTGCATTTCTTTCTCAAGTCATCCATCGATTTTCAAGGATCAGGCGTTCCAGTCGCCAGATGTGCACGGGAACGACTGGAGTGGGATCCAAACCATCACGGCATTCTTCAGAACGTTTGCCCAATTCGAATGTTCAATCACTGCACTACTCACTAGTCTTCTTTACATATCTCTCAATCCGTTTAACCCCTTCATTCACCAGAAAGTCCCGGTTTGACTTGAACTCCCCTCGTAATTGTGAGTTGCATCCCAAGCTTATACGTGCTGTATTTTTGCATTTCCAATATAACAGTCAGAAAAATACTGCAACGCTGCAAGTCAGTAAAAATGAAACATTGTATTGATGAATATTATGATCAGATTAAGCATGCATATTTCACACTGACATGCAGCAGGTCCATGCAGTCGGGCTTTACCTTCACTGTCCTTAAACTTCTTTATGGCCACAAGCTCTTTTGTCTCCTACAACAACAACAACAAGAATGACACACACAGTCGAGTGAGTGAAGATTCTGACCTGATCAGGTTCACTTACAGACTTCCTATTGAGATTATAAACCACAATCACAGCCTTAGGTATTACCCACATTGGATAAAGAAGGATTTCTTCTTTTATGTTGCACTTCTTTGGATTAAATTCAATTGGGCTGTCAGTGAAGCCTCCTCTCATCAAACCTAATCCTAATAATTACGGTTAGGCTTCGAAAGGGCAAGGTGTATCGAGGAATAACCTAAGCCATTGTCTGAATAATCATAATAGTAGTTATTGCTCATTATAACATATTACTAATTAGTCTTGGAGAGAACGAGAAGAGAGAGAGAGAGAGAGAGAGAGAGAGAGAGAACGTAAGAGAGGCCCTCCTACAGGCCCTGCTGTTACTGGTGTTAGCGCTTACTCTCATTTAGCCTTTGTGTGCACAATTACTCTCGTTTTACTATAAGCCTCAGTGCGAGACTGCAGAATGACACGACTAATAGCATTAGTGTTAGCACTAAAAGGTCTTTAATGGACAGTAGGTCTTGTAGAGGGTCAAATAATTTGCAAACAATATAATATTAATGTCCAGTGGCCCACTGCAATCCTACTATCTTCATCTTTTTTTTTTTCCTGAAAGCAAGCTGCGCTTGCAGTTAGCCAGTTCTTCCATGTGTGCCAAAAAAAACAACAACACAAGAGCATTAAATTGTTTCTCCCTTCTGTCCATTTGTTCCTTGATCACACGATGAATGCTTGGTCTATTTTAGTGTATTTTTAGTGAAGAAGATGAAAAAGGAAAAGGTTTTGATGTTGATAAATCCCGCCTCCTGCGTTATGATTGGTTACAGGAATTCGGTTACGTCTCATCTGTGATTAGTTAGATGCTTTACTACGTGTGAAATGTGAGCCAATCAGAGATCATTCCTCAGCCAGAGCCCCAGCGGGTTCAAGTAAATGCATGCAAGAGAGAAGTGCTTGAGAGTTTCAGAGAGAGTTTACCGATCTGGAATCCTTTCAGGAAACTTCTCACGTCAATTAATGTTACCACTATGAGTGTGTGTGTGTGTGTGTGTGTGTGTGTGTGTGTGTGTGTGTGTGTGTGTGGAATTAGCCTCTTCCCCCGCCTCCTCTTACACAGTAAAACTCCTCCTCCCTCCCCCCCACCTCGCTTTTTCACAACAAACACACACACAACGGAAACACTTCTGTGTAGAGCAGAGTGTGTGTGTGTCTGTGTGAAGCCGGGGAGGGGGGGTGTAAAGGCGAGAGACTGTGTGTGTGTGTCGGTGTGTGTGTGTCGGTGTCAAAAAACCCGGCACTCGTAAACCAAGACATTCTCATTTTTCAAGTCAAAATGTATTAAAAATCTTTGCTCGTCTTGCGGAACACTCATAAACTGAGTTACTCGCAATCCGAGGTTCCACCGTATTTATTCCAACCAAAGAGAAAAGATCAGATCAGGTATTCACACGTCACAATTCTTCCTCCTCGGAGGAATCCCACGTCATCTTTGCTACAATACTCATCTCGTCAGGACTACCGCAACCGCAAACAGAAATGAATCAGAGCCAGTACCCTGGAGATCAGGATTCTCTTTACTGTAACGCTGCATAGGCAGATTTCATGGAAAGGAAGCGAGTTGACATTGAAGGTAAAAGGAGTATGCTTGTTTTCTCATCATGTTTAGAAAAAGCTGACCTGCTGTCTATATACAGATATCTTAAATGGATTGAACACCTTCTCTAATTAACTGTTCGCATCACACCGTCGAGATACACAAAATTAAATATTGACTGTAGACTCAAATATGGAATAAGAACCATCTATTAAGTTATTATATACATTTTATCTATTTCTACTTATTATCTATGTGCATTATTGTCAATACACATCCAACCAGACAGCCATTTTCACAGCACGCACTCACCACGGACATGTTATGTTCTGTAGTCAGATACATGTTATGTTCTGTAGTCAGATATTTTTCC
The DNA here is from genome assembly GCA_030347435.1 of Clarias fuscus. Lineage (NCBI taxonomy): Eukaryota > Metazoa > Chordata > Actinopteri > Siluriformes > Clariidae > Clarias > Clarias fuscus. Next base: position 7,038,482 of record CM059228.1, read on the forward strand.
AGAATAAACCTGTTTCTTACAGACGCAAATATGAAACTCCTTGATATATTTGGAAATAGAGATTAAAATCCCAATCAGTCAGTATGTGTATACAATTGTGATAGCGTTAAAGGAGACCGACGTTTACTTTTGAAACAATCTTTCATGACTGATGATGGTTTACTACTGTACATGCTGTGAACATTTCATGAGAAATAAAAAAAAATGCTATTCTGACTTTAATAATATTTCGACTTGCAAGGGTCAATGACCTTATGACATTTTAGCAAGAGAACAACTATAAGATTCCCTTGGCATGATCATGTCCTCATTTGTTTCCCTTTACCTGTATTAGCTAACTAGCTATCTGTATGTCAGGACATTACACTGATCATCCATAAAATTAGACAGATGAACTGAACAACATTGATCTCCAATTATACTCCATAAACTGGTGACATGGATCAACCTTGCCTGAGAGTACCAACTCCAGCCCATAGGGTGCGATCCCATAGAAAAGCCCGAGCAGGACAAATCACAGTAAAAAATGAAAGCTAGCCATAATAAAAAGTCGCTAGAACACCCAGTGCACCATAGCCTGCTGAACACGGGGCCCAGAAGGGAAAGAACTCAAGGCTGCTGACCCGGCCTCCAAAACCCCAGATCCCAATCTACTCGAGCACCCATGGGATGTGCTGGACAAACAAGTCCAATCCACGGAGACCCCACCATACAACCGCAGCACCCAAAAGATCCGATGCCAACATCCTGGTGCCAGACGCCACAGAGGCCCTGAGGAGCTAAAGCTACTCTACTGGCACAAGAGGAACACAAAACTTAGCAGGATTTAATGTTAATTGTTTCAGTGTTAGGGATGATCAGTGTATTCTAGCTAACACTTTTAGTCTTGCCAGTGAGTCAAAGCCAAAAACCCGATTCTGGTAGTAAAATAGCAAACTAGTCCTGCTTTGACCTCCCAGACTACATACCCAGAAGAAATTTGTAATTATCAAAATGTTGTAGGGACATTGACCTGGCAAGATTGCGGACATCAAGTAACTGTTCATTCTTTTAAGAGAAAGTTAGGATTACTTTGATGAAATGATGTCAGACCGACACTGACTCCGTGGATTGGACTTGTCATTTCGATAAGGGTGAATGAATGACTATAAAAACAATGTTGCAGCTTTAACTTCAACACCGTTTTTATTAATAGCATTGCAATCTTATAAAAAAAAATAATATTGCTCCTAGTGGCATATCTGCCTTTCTTTCTGCAAGTAAGCTGAAGTCCTCACCAAAATGGGAACCCCAGTGGCGACTTGGCGTTGGCGATAGGAAATGCTGATATATAGCTTTGTCTATTGACGAGAGCCATTAAATAACTTTTCCAAGTCAAAACATCATTCCTAGACAACCTCATTCTCCGTGTAGGAAGAGGTTGAGTCTGTCTAAGTCCCAGGATTTCCGAACTTTGTTAGAAAAATAAGGGGCTATGGATGAGCTCGCCATGAACATAAATTAAGGTTAAAATTCTGTTGTTTTTGCAGTGTTTATGTTGTTTATGTTTATGGTCATTCAACGTTACTGCAACATCATTTTATCAAAATTGAAAAAAAAAAACAAAACTATGCTGTCCTGACATTGCGGTTCGGTTGAACTATTTGACAATGGTTATCCAACATTAGGGTTTCTGCTGGGAATGGTGTCAAGATTAAACTCCTTCATTGTTCTTCTTTTCGTATTGTTTGAGAATCAAGCCTTTTTTATTAAAGCTTATATAAAGGACGGAGGTAAAATGATTCTGATTACGAAATCCTTCCTACATGTTTGGAGACTATGAGATGATAACCACTGGAGTAAGGATGTAAAAAGTAATGAGGATAGATGGAAATGCACTTTTTGAAAATGTAATTTTTCAAATAAGTCAATGATGTAACCATACAGTCATACGCTGTGCCTAACCATAAAAGCGTGTCTCTGTAATGTGTCACGTAACCCTGCTACAAAATGGCCAACCTGAAGTCTACGGTTTCTCTTTAGCATTAATCCAAAGAGATACACTGTACACTCTTGTTCGTAGGACTCTCCTCTTTACACTGCACTCTGATATCACTCTGTCTTCACCTGTAGTAGGTTTGGGAGGTCCTGAAACCTGAGATCCTGCTTCCCTATGCAAGGTGGAAACAGATAGTCCTAAATTGAGATGACACCTCAAGTTGGCCGGTTTCTGCTGATATCATAATTTTTAATAACGTTCCTTGCAGATGAGATGAAAAACCCCACTTAATTCATGAATCGCTGTGTTTCAGAGACATCAAAGAGCGCTTTGGTTTTGTGTCGCATTGCAAATTTGATGGCACTCAGCAGTGCTCTGCCTAACACGCTCAGAGAGAGAGAGAGAGAGAGAGAGAGAGAGAGAGCGAATCAGTTCACTCTGGCTTAAGTTTCAGATTCCTGGTGGTCAGGAGCTGCAGCGCTGAATAAATGGTCCTTCATATTCGCTGATCCATGATCGAGGTCAAGTGTGTCATGCTCACTTAGCTCAGGATCACTGTACAGTTTGGGTCAATAATATTCTTAAAGAAAACTGTGGTATTAGACTTGTTTCTAGATATTCATCAGACAGGCATTAAAAGGTATTTCATACTTTAATAAATGCAAAAAATGGACTTTCTCAAAAAAAGAAACTTTATTATGAAATGTTATTTAATGGTCTTAAACTGTAAACTTTAAGTATATTTGAAGTTATGGGAGTCATGCGGATGGGAGTATCTAACACCTTCCCACCAGTAGTAAACGGTGGGTTAATTTTAGTTTCAAGGTAAATCTTGTTTTGATGAAAAAGAAGTGTACAGTAAGCGGATTTCTACAAAATAATGTCTTATTACTTGATTTTTTTAAACATATTAGAGAACTGCTAAAAAGAGTAGATATGTTAAAGACATGTTTAAGTTTTTGTAAAATTATTTTATTTATTTATTTATTTATTTGCAAATGATGGCAGCAAAGATTAATAATATCCAATTGGATGGTTAAAAAATATTGATGATAATGGCTCAGTTCTGTTTTTAAGTGAAACTGGGACTTTTACATTGTGCAGAATAACAGAACATGGAGCTATGATTGGACCCCCTGCTTCACGTCTGAAACGCCGGCCTCCCAGGAACTCCTTTAATGTGGAAATGGCTTGAAACAAGGTCAGGACTGCACAGAGGATGTAGCAACAACTCCCATGTGCAAGTGGTGCAGTGTGCAGTACGAGGTTGTGCATTGTCCTGCAAAAACAGGACACTATTGGTGATCAAACCAAGTCTTTTTTTTTTTTTCATTAATAGAGTTCCTGGGAGGCCATTGTTTTTAGAAATAAAGCAGGCTTTATTATAGTGAGAAAACGTTCTACCTTGATGGTAGCCAAGCACTAGTGAAATGCTGGGATAAGTGTATCAGTGTAGCAGGCGATTATAAGGAGAAATAAAGGAATTTCTTTTTGTACTGGTATAACTGTGTTCTGTTATTCTGCACAATCAAAAGCCTGAGTTTGACTTAAACGCCCCTCAAGTAGACAGTGGCTCAGTGGTTAGCGCTATCGTCTTGCACCTCCAAGGTTAGAGGGTTCGAGTTTTACCTCTCGCCTCCCTGTGATTTGGGGGTTTCCTCACGGGACTCCAAAAACATGCAGGGTAGACTGAATGGAGTTCCAATTGCCTTTAGTGTGTGGATGCGCCGTGCAGTGGGCTGGCACGTGTACCCTGACTTATACCCTTGGCAGTTTCCTGTGATAGGCTCCTTTCATAGAATAAGTGGTATAGACAGTGAATGGATGGACAGATTACATTACCTTATGTATTACCGTGCATTGGCATGCCACTGGTTTTGATGTCAAGTTTACTTTACGTGTCATGTTACTGTCTCAAAGCCTCATACAACATGAGCATATCCTATAATGTGAGTTTAATACTTTGAATTTCAGTGTAAATCTGCTATACAAAATCAATTAAAATGATTTTGTCACACTCCCAGTCCCTTCATCTTGATCCCCTGACTATTCTATGTTAATTCAAAATCTAGAGTAAAAACGCAGAAAAATGTTGACCAGTATCACTAAGCAACAGTAGCATGTCGATACAGTGCATTTGTTCTTTTTAGGAAATGTATTAAATGTATTCAGTATAAGTAACTAGATTCTTAAGAGTATGTCTAACCCTGCTTCGAAATGCTCTGTCTTGCTGTGCAGTGGTTGCCAAGTCTTACTTTTCTGGGTCTGTAGTTTTCTGACCCTAGTCTGTCTCTTGTTACTGTGTTTTGTCTTGTGGTTTGTCTTGTGGTTTTTGTGCTACTTTGTGCTGCTCTCACTGTACATAAAGGAGCTCTGTACTCGTATCTGAGCACCACTGTTGCATCCAGGGGCTGCTGCAACTAGTTAAAGCACTGGGAGACATATTGTGCACTTACTGTATCTGATTCTCCTCCAATAGCTAAAGGAACCCGAGCAACACATCAGCCAAGCTTCAGGATGTTTCAAAATGAAATCAGTACAGAAAACCAGAACAGTAATGCCGTATCAAACATATAATTTTTCTTCATAAATCTCTGCTTCATTACTAAGGATGGACAACGTGCACCAGGTGCTTCTCCGCCAAAAACTGAATTTCTCCTTAAGCAAAATGTAGCAGGGTCTGTTTTTGTATATATATATATATATATATATATATATATATATAAGTTTCATTATACTTTCATTTGCAAAAGATGATGTGTTAGTCTGCTGCTACACAGATTATACTGTAGTTGAAAACTGACTCATTTAATTGTTCCATTGGCCTTATTTCCTAATGCTTTAGATAAGAAAGGGAATCAATTTAGATTTAAAAAAGCTTATATACATCATCTAGATGAAGATCCCGCATGGCTGTTTGGCAGAAAACAGTAAATTTCAGTCAATTTTGTGGAAAAAAAGGAATTTTTCCACTTATGAATACTAACGTGGCTTATCCACATTCCCAAATTTGCTGCCATCTTGAAACTGTTGAAACGTTTGTGAGCGTTCCATACCCGTGTCATGGTTTGGGGAGAAATCTTAGCAGACTGGAAAAACTCTTCCATACTGGAAAATTTGTAAACTAATCCGTTTCTACCAAAAAGGCTGAATCCCAAACCCCTCTCTAACCCCTGAACAAGAGCACTACTTGGTGAGTGGAACAAGAGGGATTCTACATAGATTCCTATATAGTGTACTAGCTTTCCATGTCACGCTATTTGAATTCAATCCCAGAACAGTTAGTCATCTGAAGCAGAATAAGTAAAGACATAAAGAGAAATGTAGAAGATTTGCAATACCGTCCTCCACCTCCATGATTTATTTTCTCTGCCTTTTCACTACATAGTACTGGTTAGAGGTTAAAGCTACTTTCACCCCTGCTCATTCCAGACCACTTCCATGACTAAATTCTATATTGAATTTCTATACTGTAAAAAAAAATTAGTTGGAAAAATAATGGTCATAAATTTGTTATACCACCGGGCCTAATTGGCTTGTGAGATGCATAGAAAGCATTGTCGCCTCCAGGGTCATGTTCGACTCCCTGTGTGCACCGAGTTTGCAAGTTCTCCCTGTGCTTGGTGGAGTTCCTCCATGTACTCTGATTTACTCCCACAGTCCAAAGATATGCAGATTAAGCTAACTGGTGGAGTAAAAACGGTGGTCACCATTGGCCTCCACGCTCCCTAGCTGGACTACAGAGGTTCCCAGATGGATGGATGGATTTTTAACATTAAGCTGTGCTTCTGACTGAAAAAAAGGTAACTTCAGAGAATAAAAAAAGAAAGAAAAAAGAAATTCCTAACATCACTGAAAAAAATTTCGATGCTCCCTAACTTTGGCCTGCATTTCTGATTGATTAGCTCCAGTGGGCTTTAATGGGGGAAATATAAAATGATAACATTTTCAGTAAATCAGGTGCAAATATATTCCGCTGTACTTTTATCTTTTATAAGAAATAATAAAGAATCTTTATTATTAATAATAAGAATCTTAAATGTGCAGAAAATGTCCCAATACAAAAAAACATCTTCACCAGATGTTTAATAAATCCATATTTCACTTCGAGCTCTAACTTCGCTGCTGTCATCACTTCGAATCAGGTCTCTGAACAAAACAAAAATGTCCTCCACTTTCTCCACTGTTGCTCATGGCTCATAATACAAACTCAAAACAAACTCACGTAAGAGCGTAAAACAGAAGCGTTTGGATATCTGCAAACAGAATGTGGAGTGATGCTCTACGGAAGGTGACATTACTGGTGATGAGACACAAATTCCTCACTACGAGTCTGAGAGTAAACGGCGATGAGAGTATGGAACGGAAACATCCTCAATCACTGATTGGACAAAAGTTCAAAACTCAAACCATCGGCTGGAAAATGAATCCTTACAGTTTTTCTGGGATTCTCAAGGGCCAGTATTGGAACATTATCAGGAAAAAGGTTCAACAATCAACAGTGCTCGTTACAGTGAGACGCTTATTGAAGATCTGAAGCCTAAACTTGGGATTAAACACAGAGGACTGTTAACCAAAGGTGCTGTGATCGACACTCTGCAAAAGCTTTGTTTTAAGGGCGTTCCCTATTGTCCTGATCTCACTCAGACTTTTCCGTGTTTGGTCCCCTGAAACCAGCTCTACGAGAATGAAGATTCATTTCTGAGGAAGAAGTGAAGACAGCAGTGTATTCGTGGCTCGCAGCACAGCCTAAAACATTTTTTTTTTTTAATGAGGGTATATGAAAGCTTGTTGACAGATGGACAAAGTGAATTGAAAAGCAAGGAGATTGTGTCAAAAAATGCTGTATTTGGCTTTTCTAAAAGTTCATTAAAATAAATTCTACAGCCAGAGTGCGGATCATTTTTTGACTCATCCATCTCACAGATAGTGATCGTATTTTTTCTGGTTAAAAGCTGCTCATTTTCCTATTATAGCTAAATTAAGGTTTATGGTTAATGCTGGTGCTGAAGCTTTTCCTTCTAGAGAATTTACCAAACTAGACGGCTTATCAAATCTTATCAACAATTATTATATCCTGATAACATTTATGATAGCAATTCATGGAAACAGCTCATGCTGAGTGTTGTACAGGATATTGTTCATGAGTCTTTTTGGTGCATCCCTATATTGAGTCCACAAATACACAAAGATGGATCCGTAACCCTTAGGGTCTGTTCCATTTGCTAATATGTCTACTTATTGTTACGTTCGTTTTTAAAGGATGAAAACAGGGCAAAATGTAGCTTTTGAAATAACCCTGACGCAAATATTATTCTTCAATAAATGAGCAGCGTCGCTCCTATTAATAGAGCAGCCCTGCTTTTAAATATGCAATTTCAAGCAGCTAAGGCTCGAGATCAAATGCATCCCTTTGACAGTTGTATGACACGGTCGATTTACTCGAAACTGCAGGGTACTGCATTAGATTGACACGAGGAATACTCGGTGAGCAATCTGCTGTCATCCAACTTGCAGAATGATTTCTTGCTGTGAGACGCTTTACCAAAAAAAAAAAGACAAAAGAAAAAAAGCTGAACTTTTTGAATACTGTGCTGCTTAATCATCCAAATTCTACATCAGAACAGTAAAATGATGTCGAATTCCTCAAAAGAAACAGACAACGGTTGTGAGCATTATATGCGCTGCTGTACATACAGTACTTATTCTTTCATGTTTCATCCAGAGATCATGTTGAATCATCCGAGCCGTAACTATCGGTTACTGTAACCTTCAAGCTTATTTGCTCTGTGGGAACAATGGCATCATAATATGGACCACTGCAGTTATCATTACGTTCTCACTTATCAGCTATCCTCATCCTTATCTTATCAGCTTTAATATAATGCATTATTGACGTTGTCATGCTGCGGAAGCCGCCAAATAATCGTATTTCTCTCAGTCTTACTTGAACACCAGCAACGATAGCTCTGCACTGCACCGAACGTTTCACTATTATTTTCTTCAGCTTCACCATCACAACATGTCTCAGCACAGCCAGCATTCCCACTCAAGGTGACCTACTTAATGCTAACATACGCACACACATGCATGGCACACACACACACACACACACACGCAGGCACGCGCCCTTCCTCACCCAACAATTTTTCGCGCAGTCTTTAATTCAATAAGAATGAATCGGAAACAGTAACAAAATAACATCTCCTGACGGCTGAGGCTTTCCGTATCATGCAGAGCTCGTTTTGCACACAACCCCAGGCAGCGCTTTGGCTTCTACAGAAGTGTATTGCGTTCTTTAGAAGAGTCCGTGAAGCACATTAGGTCATTACACAAACAGGGGCGTTTGAATGGAAGTGCTAATCATTATGATTTTGATAACTCTAATTCTGAACATAAACACCAGACTTCAAATATATATATATATATATATATATATATATATATATATATATATATACCTTAAATAAAAAAAGAACACTTTTACTATGTAGAAATGCACAAGCCGCTAGCACATAATGCCTCGTGCCTTTAATGGAAAAACGTGCTAGACCGTGATTTTTTCCCCCCTGAATCATAAATGCAGTAATTCTGGGAATCGCTTTTGCAATTCCAATAAGAAATGAATGAAAGACAATTTAGAACCGGCTAACTGCGCCGGGATGACACATGGCAGCTAGTGACTCATTTAACACACCGACCAAGAATTGTGAAAACTTGCAGGCCAGTATTGCAGCAGCATTGCAACAACAGGCTTTTGCAAAAGCCTCCTACAAATCATGTTCTTTGTTAGTATACATAGCAGTGGTGTTGCTTTTTGGCAATGCTTCAAGACTTTCTCACTGGTAAAGAACAAGCACAGAAACTCCATAGTAACCAAAACTCAGGACTGAACCTGGAGCTACGAAATGGCAACGCGACCAAGTATGCCACCACCACAGGTCTCAATATACAGTATGATACCCGAATATACTGTATATATAATATAAATATAGAATATCCTCTTTCAGTAAGTTTCCAAACGCTGGGCTTTTTTAAGGTGTGATGTTACAAGCCACCCTATTCTATACTTTCCTGGAAGCCAACATGTAGGATGGGAACAAAGGAAAGACATCAACAGGCAACTGGTACAGTATCAAATTATCCTCCAGGAACTTGATCACATAACTGCGATCCTATGATTCCTAGTCAACTCCCAAAGGCAGTGAAAAACAACTGGATACCACATTATGTACATTGTCATTTGATTTATGATGCAGAACGTTTAATACATCCAATACTTTCCTAGAAGCTTCTCGCTGAGTTCACACAGGTACCTCAAAAGATGTCAAAGTTTCTCAGAGATGTCATTCACATTCACACCAATGTGAGGCAAAATGTCATGGTGATACCAAGGTAGCATCGACATGGCCGTCCTGGAATGGCACACCTTTAAATGGGGAGTCTAAGAAATTCCTGCTTCATAGATTTTTCACACAGGGCTCACAAGATCCCGAGAGCAGGAGATAAATAAAAATTAACATATACCACTGAGGCTGCGTGTTGAAACCCTGTGTGTTCAGAAGGGATTCCTGGATAGCTATAGGTCACAGCCTTAAGTTGGTGATACTGCCTGGAGACCAGAACCAAACAGACAAGGGTCAATGGTGGCAGCTAATTTGAGACGGCATATTTGCTTGCGGTGGCCTCCAGGGTGTTCAAGCAACTAGAGAAAAAAGCAGTCAGAACCAAGCCAAGCACCGTGGGGGGACATGCAGGATATTATGTCAAGTTGAATCTGGAATCTTATACAACATGGAAAGAAAATCAGAAGGTGCTGTAAAAGTCATGCCTATCCCATGGTGTTTTCAGCTGCAATCAGTAAAGCAATAGAAGCAATCTATGAATCTATGTGTTGACTTGCCACTTTGGCACCTCTCGCGAACTACCTCTGGATGGACATCATTCTCCTGGATTTGCATGCCCTTTCAATAGTGGGTCTACTGTACCCACTGTACAGCCCAGACTAGTTGCTCTCAGTGAAGTCAGTCATGGCTGGATCCCCCTGAGGAGATTCTGTGCTAGAACGCTGAGGACAATCAAAACATAAAACCATCTTCAAAGTCAATTGGACTACCACAGGTCCTTCTAGCTAAGGTGCTCTGACCTAATAATGCCATAGTATATGTGTAACACCAAAGTGTTCCCCACTCCCAAACATGTATCTTTTTCTGAATGGGAAAAACAAACAAAAGTTTCAGTCTGTAACTCTTCTGGTTCAATAATCAATAGTTTTGTTGCCCGTTCGCAGACCTATACCTATTGAAGATGTTCTTTAAGAATTTTTAGTAGCGGTAGTGGGAGCATGTCCTAAGAACTGTCCCAAGAAGCGGATAAGAAGCACTCAAACAAGTTCGAAAAATCTTAGTGCCACACCCACTCCCCACGCTTTGGTGCTACACATATACTATGTCATTATTAGGTCAGAGCTCTTTAGCTAGATGGTACTATGGTAGTCCAGTTGACCTTGAAGATGGAGTTACTTTTTGATGGTCCTCGGTGTTCTGGCACAGAATCTCCTCAGGGGGATCCTGCCATGACTGGCCTCACTGAGAGCAACCTGGTTGAGCTGTACAGGGGTACAGTAGATCCACTATTGAGAGGACATTCAAATCCAGGAGAATGATGTCTGCACCCTGTAGATGACCGACATCAACATTTTTTTTTGGCTTCAATATTTTGGAACATGCAACAATAGAGCGGGGTTAAAGAGCGACCCTCAGCAGGCAGTGGTTTAGATGTTTTTTGATTACTTGTAGTTTGGACTATCCCATTCGCATATCTCACTAAATAAGAACATTCTGCAAGGAGTATGAACAAGCGTAGGGTGGAATCCAAGTGTTTGACACTGCCCCTTGTGGTTAGAAGGGGTAAAATAAAACCACAGTTACAGAAGGTAACCTTCACCCTTTTTTTTTAATAACCATGCAATTCTGAATATACATATTCATTAAGGTTTAATGAAAAAGGTTCTGCTGAGCAGTTTGCACTGAAAATAAGAGCCTGAGGGTGGATCTAGGACATGCAGGTTATGGGTCGAGGCTATGAGTCTCTTATATTCCAGGCTGGAATTCATACAGATTTTATGATGAGGGCGCAAACACAATATGTTGCAAGGACTTTGACTGACTTATGCCTTTCATAAGATTTAGTATCAGATAATGTTATATCTCTTCCATTTATACCTAATTATTTTTCGGATGACCATAAAATTAAGTGTGACCTGTTCTTCGGACAAAATAGTAGACTTTCATTACAAGAGATTTTGTATTATTACACATTATTGTATATGGTTATTACTGTATATTTAGCAGAAACAACATTCCAATGGCTCATTTTTCTTCACCTCAAATGCTATTGCTATTTTTTCTCCCAAACACAAACTTTCTTATAAGAAATCACGACTTCTATCATCCATGCATATATATATAAATCAGCATCAAACTACCGGCAATGAACCTATAGTTACCACAGTCACAGAGACCAATAAAGGCCCAATGAGTATAAGGCCAAAATAATCAATATCTTCACTGGATAGAGCACTGAAAATGCTGTTTTTTTCCCCGTTTACATTAGGGAGCTTTATATTGTGTGTTAATTGTGCATTTTCTCATGATTTTATCATTTTAAATTCGCAGTGCTTTTAGGTCACTTGGATAAGTAAAGGGACACAGATGGTGCGAAATGTTCTCGCATTAGCTTGTTTTGTTCTATTAAGGAAAAAATATCCCAAGTAAAATGGACCTATTTGAGAACAGGAAAAGACATTTCATACATGAGACATGACATGTCAAACTCAAATATTATTTAAAGATATCTCTGAACCCGCACTTTTATCTGTAGTTAGGCAGTCGGTCCTCAGTAAAAGAATCACTAAACGGAATGCAAACACATTTGATTTCAAAATTTTAAAAGATATCTATGACCTTGAACAGGGAAATGTTCAATATCAACTATGCCTCGTCGTTTCTTTATATTAAATACAATTAAAAGATGTAGGCTAAATGAAAAAAAAATGGGAACAATTGTTTTACTGTGACGGGCTGCTAAATGATGCCTAAAGGTACAATTTATAAATTGGATGTTTATGTAACAGCCTCGTTTCCCCTCTCGTCTGTTCCAACCCCTCAGCATCAGCATCAGCAGTACACTAATCACCGTCCTGATCATCTGTCATCATCTGCACCTGTGTCTCACTGGTTCATGCCTTAAGTTAGATGTTTCTTTATGCTTGAACTATTTATAGATCACTGTGTGGCTTAACGAACAAAAACATTCATCTGAAACTGCTCAGGTACAGCGACTGGACTGAAAAAAACAAAAAAAAAAAAGAGACAAAAAAGTTCTTCAGGAAGCCTGATGAACTATTCCCCAAGACAACATTAAAATATAAGAAAGGCTCTTTGGAAGCAAATTATGAAGAAACTAGGGGTGATTCAGGGCTTTTGCACATTACTGTATATACAGTATATATATTACACCCATGAATCTGATCTAGGAACACACCGGCACAAATCTAATTATCTAATTATAATCTGATTGGATGTTCAGGATAGAGGAAATTGAGTATGTGTCACATTTGAGAAGAAACGTTATTTAACCCTTGTTATTCTGTTATTTATATGGAATTTTCATTTGCACTTATGAATTATTCACTTACTACAGTTTTTAAGTGGGAAACCGTGTAAATTAAATGCGATCTAGGAAGTCTGATCCACCTGCACGATGCAAAATACCATTCGAGAGCAGTGGGAACTACACAACAACATTAGCATATAGACAGCATCGTTTCAGATTGATGGAAATATTTTGTAAATTATATCAACAACGCGGTTGCACAATGGCCGATAAAAACCATACACCAGAACCCGCAGGAAAATAGTTTTTAACCTCAGTCATTTGCATATTTATATACATAAATATGTCTTACCTTGTGCCTGCATTTTAGAACCACCCCATAGGCTCCTATACAGAAGAGAAAGGGGGGAGAAAAAGTTTATTAAACATCTTGGCTGACATATGGATGTAATATACCTCCGTCAGTTGTGTGGAACGATGCCTTAAAGGATTGTGTAAAAGATTTTAGAAGATGTTCCTATAATAATATATAATAAACTGTAATAAGTTTCAAGATTCTGTGCCACATATCTGGTCACCTTTGTTGTACAGTATGTCCTCCATCAGATGCCTTAAAACCTGGCAGTAGAATTTCGCTATTGACGGTCTAGTCCCAGGGGATGAATTCTCGATGCGCAATGCTGCAGATGTCGAAAAAGACGATGAGCATGCACTTCAGTCAAGCTGCGGACCTGCCTCAGCTCTTGATGGGTTCTTCCACTGTGAAGACTGTCCACCCAAGTTTCATCACCGGTAAAGAACCTCGAGTTCTTGGTAGACTTCAGCATAATGTTCCTTCTGCTCCTGGTTCAGTAGCTTGTGGATACACTTCGCAGCCACACACAGCGCATGCTGAAATCTCACGTGAGGGTTGCCTGGACTGTTCCGTATGACACACGAACAATGGCACAAAACGTTGTGGATTGTTCTCCAACAATCATCATGTACATACAAGTTGCTGAATGGTTTTGCCATTCTCGGGGGGTTGTGCTCGTTGAAGGTCTTCCTGATCTCTCGTCGTCTTCCAGTGATTTTCTTTCTTTGCAATACGACTCAACTCGAGGACGATGTCTTTTGGCACACTGACTTATAAAGGTCGGAGCTGCCTGTGACTTTGCGTGCTGCCATCTGTTGGTGCGTTACAAAACTAGTCTCAAAACCTTTTGATACCACCTTTTATTTACATCTTGAACAACTTGCACATGAATCTTTATCATTGAATCGCATGAATTGCTATTATTTTCATTAGTCTCCTGAGTTGTTTTTCTTATTATTCTTTACACTTTGCTATTTAATCACGTGCTGATTGCCAGTCGTTTTAATCCTTCACTTCATGTTCATGTCCGTCCGGCTCGTTAACCTTGTCATCTACACTCTGCTCAAACAGATCAACCTCCAAAGCTTATGTAGACTTTCAGGCTAAGGTCATCATCTTGTACACAGCTGAGTCGGTAATGCAGCTATGTCAATAACCGCCTCGCAAACATACAGTGTTAAGATGGTTAACCTGATGCTGCTCAACAAAAAATGTCTGAGACAATAAAACAACCCTAATACAATAGATACAAGTGCAATTTAATTTCCTGTAACTCTGAAAATCATGTATAAATGAATAAGCTGATGGGAAAGTATTAAAGTTGCCTGGGACTCATTAGATTTATGCAATTTGAAAAACAAAGCAACAACAACAACATGTTACATTTCCTGAAACCTGGATTCATATTAGATATTCGCGTGACCTCTAATGGTGAAAGTCTTCAAATCGACTGATCTCACATTAGAACAGCGACTCGAAGGATCTTATAATGCGTTATGTGATGTTAAGCTTGAGACACAACTACATACGAGTGTAGTAAACTCATCTGAATCTCTTTGATGTCTGAAATGGTCACGACTACCAAGAACAATTAACTGCTGCAAAGAAAAACCCTGATTTAAATACGGTTTGCTCCCTTTACTTTGTTCACATGACAGCATTTGCGTTTTCCTTTGTAATCTACCTGCACCACGAGGACTAAGTGCAAATGTATCACACTGCACATGCAAATCATTGGTCATTATTTGGAAATCAGGGCCATAAAATGAACACACACACACACAAAGAGAAAAACCCTTTGAAAAGTGTGACATTTGTTTTGTACTCACCTTCACCTACAATCCCAAGGACCTCAAATTTATTCATCACATCACCAATGAGGCGAATCTTCATGAAGTCAAAAGGCAAGGGAAGTGATGTGTTTGTGTGTTTGTGTGTGCGCAGGTGTGTGTGTGTGTGTGTGCGTTTGCAGCAAGGTAGCAAAAGGGCGGTCAGGACACACAGCACCACGCAGCACTTGAACGGGTCATCAGAGCCAAAATGCTGTTCCGAATCGATCCCATATTCCTAATACATACTCACTGAAAGAAACACAGAAAACACACTCACACACACACACACATACACACAAAACAGACAGAAAAGACTTGTTAGATGGAACTGAGATTTTTTTTCTTTGTCGATAGCTAGATTAAATCGTCATCCATTTCTCAACATCTGGAAATGTTGACTAAATTTTCAAAGGGTTAAAATAAGAGGCATTTTGTCCCTCAACGTTCACTGCTTTCTGATTGGCTAGGAAAATTCACTTCTGCAAAGGGTGCACAATGGAAAAGGAGTTAAATACAAAGAGATTCAGGTATGGCTGGAGTGTTCAGGTGCAGTGTTCAGTAGCTAGCGAAGATGGCACCGCCCACCAGGTCATATGATTTGCTAGGGGAACTATATGTATAGTACGAAACCATCGTTTTATGAACCGTAATTACAGTTTATGATCTTTCACAATACAAAATTCTTTTTTTACCTAAACTTATTTAAACCGTACTTACAGGGGTCGCCCTTCAGGGCGTGGCTCTAAGGGACATCTTGGGGTGTGAGGTGATGTCTGGCACGATTATACGCCAGTAAGCTAATGATAGGATCATGGGCACCCAAGACTCATCTATGCCTGTGGGGAGCAAAGGCCAGTCTGTTTGATCCAATCCCAGAGAAAAGCCAATGTCATGTGAATGGCTGAAAAACGTAAATGCTGGTCACCGATAGAAAGGTATCAGAACACCCAGTGCCCCACAGCCTGCCGCGTGTGAGGCTTACCAAGCATCGGATTCAAGCCTGTTGATCCGGCTTCCAGAGGGCACAAGGGAATCCCAGACAGTATTTGGCTTAATATTTTACACTGTAATATTTTGAATGGTCAGTGTTCGCTGTGTCTGCCAGCACCTCTGTTTCTTCTGTTCTGTCTGCTCTCTCTCTCTGACCATACACAGGACACTGCTGAGATATCAATCATCCTTACCCTTTCTGCCCTTCAGACCTGCCTGATCCATCCTGATTCAGGTTGGACTTCCGGTTGGGATCCACTCACTGCTAATGCTCCGAGGATGGCTCCAAACTGAAGATAAAGTTGACTACTGATGTTCGTTCCACTTAGAAACCATGACAATGGCTTTGGACTGTGATTGGTACGAAGGGTTATCCTGTGACAGCTTATGGCTAACAATTGCCCTGACAGTTTTAGGACTGAAATTGCCATGAACGGTTTTCATATGCAAGTCACAGTGTATAGAACCTGAATAATAAAGCCTGTATGGGATGCCAGCGCACTATACGCATGCACTGAGAAGCACTTACGCATGGCAAATCGATCTACCGTTTTAGGTGGTGCGTGGAAGCCAGAGATCCTGGGGGAAACCCAGGAAGAATATACCCATGTCCATAACCAAAATCTCAGGATCGATCGGAGAAGGCTGGATCTGTTTCTCTTTTATTTGTAACAATAGACTTTGTCACAAAGCAGCCTTGCAGAAATGCAGATTTAGACTTAGATCTCTGAAGCGTAAACCACAGGCAGTACGGTGGTAATGAAAACCTCCCTCAGACTACCTGACACAAAAAGCAACTCTTCCTCTATTGGGTAACTCACAGATAGATAATAAGTAATAAATCCTTTCTTCTACAGCTGCAAACAATAAAGATACACAGTAATAAATGTGTGAAAAGGACACTCAATATGAGCAGGTTGTGAATGAGAGTCCTGGGATGAGGACAGGACAGTGTTTATGATCACAGCTGAATCTTACAGTATGCAGAAGTGATTGTCTACAAGCAGGACGGAAACTGGGGAATAAGTGCAAATATTTCGGATGTCTATCAGGCATCATCTACAACGGCAGAGAGTGGACTGCCTTTGTTAGCAACAGGAGTATTGTGTTTACCGAGAAACACGAGCATAACAGATACAGCACATACAGTATACTGCCTGGACAAAAAAAAAGTCACCATTTCCGAAAAGTCAAATCATTGGTCTGCATCAAGCAAAGAAAACAACTAAGGAGATTTGAAATTGCTGGGACTCGGTTAAGAACCCTTCAACACTTTAACAATAGCTGGAAGGATAGTGCTGAACCGTCAACTTTGTGGAATATATACAGTATGATCAGGAAAAAAATCACGAATGGAGATCACTTAAACACATGATGTAGTTGCATAATGAAAAATAAACAATAAAATCCAGAGCTACAGCGTACGTTTAATAGTGAAAGTAAGAACATTTCCAAACACACATAACTCACAGGACTGGGACTAAACAGCTGTGTGTGCATAAGAAAACCACTTGTTATCGAGTCGCTTGCTAAAGAGCATAAAGATTGGAGGAAGGAAAGAAGGTCATGTGTTCTGATTAATCCAGACCGACCCTATTCCAGGCGCATCAGGGTAAGAAGGGAAGCGCATGAACCGATGGGCGCATCATGCATAGTGTCCACTGTACAAGGCGGTGTTATGATATGGGGTTGCTTCAGTTGCTCTGGTCTAGGCTCTGCAACATTATGTGGCAAAAAATAAAGTCAGCTGATGACCTGAACGTACTGAATGAGCAGGTTATCACATCTATGGAGTTTTTCTTCCCTGATAGCACGGCCATATTCCAGGACTGTAAAAAAGCATGAGGAATCATTTTCACACACGAACTGGCCAGCACATTGTGCGCTGTAATCAAAGCTAACGGTGACTGAATTCAATTTTAGAGTGTGCGACTTCTTTTTTGCCCAGGCAACGTATAATATAGTAGAATCATTCTATTCATCTTCGGTAAACATTTTCTCCTGGTCAGGGTGGTGGAGGATCACTAAGAACACTGGAAACAAGGCAGGAATACACCCTGGATGGGATGCCAGTGTATCACACACACACACACACACACACACACACACCATATTCCCACCTAGAGGCAATTTTGCATAAGCCATCTAGCCATTTAGGCTAATGCAAACAAAAATGATCATGTGCATGTGATTCCACCAAGGAAGCTTATCATCCGGAATAGTCCATTAGCCCGGGCAAGGCTCAATGATGCGATCATTACAAGGCCACACGGGTTAGAATTGTTTCACAGCAGGGACACGGCGCGTGTGACGGATCAATGCGATGCAGGGAGCAGGTGAACGGCTACACATTACAGAGATCATCCATGCCACCTTGGGTGCATTGCATCTTCAAAGTCCTGACTTGGACTGACTGATGTTTACGGCTTCGGCGGTCTGATCTTAATCTTGTCTTGGTGAGACAGATGAATGGTGAAGACACCCACGTTCCTTGAAAACGGCCGTGGTGAAGATGAGATGATGTCGTCTTTCTGTACACCAAAGGATACATTTAATGCATGGGGGTGGGGGGTGCATCTGCATTTTGTGTGAGTGTGTGTGTGTGTGTGTGTGTGTGTGTGTGTGTGTGTGTGTGTGTGGTGTATGCATGCAGTAAAGCAGTTAATGGGTGAATTTCAGTTTTACTCTTATATCATGAGTGATATGCATATATGTCTCTGATGATGATGATAATGATGATAATGATGATGAACGCACGACTTGATGCACATCAATACAGAACGCATAGAATAGAACAGAATGTAATGAGCAGAAGAGATACCGCAGCCTGGATTCGCATGACAGGTCATTGCAGCTAAACGCGTAGTATCATGTGCGTGTGTGTGTGTGTGTGGGCAGGGAGCGCCAGAGCTGTGCCTATACTCTCTCTCACACACACACACACACGCACCAGCACCATGTCTATGCTCTCTAAAGCGCAAAGCAGGTGCAACAACGATCAGCATAATCAGCCCTAATCGTATGGTTCAGAATGACATCACACTCACTCAGGGTGTCACGGACTCCTCTGCAGGATCGCATCTTCTCTATTCTTCTTCCTCTTCTTCTTGTTTTCTTATTTATTTATTTTTTTCACCTGCAACGGGAGCCCATGGTTACAAGCGCAATCCTATCCACCTCCATTCCAGTCCACTGACAAGCGAGCCGACGCGATCCAGGCGAAGAGCTGTTGCCATGAGCGACGCGCGCTCCTGGCCAATCAGAACCCTGCGCGTTCCACGGGGGGGGGGGGGGGGGGGGCGGGACTTGTTTTTTTAATGGACGTTTCCCGTTAATTAGAACTCAGACGGTTGAAACTGTTGAAACGGTTTTTCTTCTTCTTCTTCTGATTATTATTATTATGATTATTTAGACGCAAATGTAAGAATAAAAAGTCAAATTTACAATCCTGATGGGGCCTTTTTTGAACATGTAGTGCGCCACATAGTGTGTAGAGAGTGTAGTGCACTGAGTGTATATAAGCAACAATTTTGTAAACTTAGATTTTAAAAAAATTAATTAAATAAATAATAATAATCCATCATCATCATCATCATCATCATCATCATCATCATCAGGTTAGATCACAGTATCCCTAGTGTTAACGGCCAAAACACAGTAATAGTGCAGAGATTATGTTTTTTTCTGTTATACATATAATACAGAAACTGTGTGTGGTGAAGAACATATTATGCAGCATGGAATGGACTAATGTTGCTTCCCTAGACATTTGACATCGCTAACTTTTGGAAAGAAGATTTTATATGTGCCTGTAGAATGGACATTTTTTCAGTGACATACGGTCTCACTTCAAACAATAACCATTTAAAATGCTAATTATTCATATTTCTTTATGAGTATTGATACAAAAATTGGTGTAAGCTTCTAGACCAAAATTGTAGCTTAAATAGTTTTTTTGTTGTTGTTGGTAAAAGCTTTAAAAGCAAAAGATCTGTCGTTTCCGTAACCATGTCAAAATCATGTTTCAACAT
Source organism: Clarias fuscus (assembly GCA_030347435.1). Lineage (NCBI taxonomy): Eukaryota > Metazoa > Chordata > Actinopteri > Siluriformes > Clariidae > Clarias > Clarias fuscus. The sequence goes on from CM059228.1 coordinate 7,058,285, forward strand.
CTTAACAATTTTGGATTTTAGATTTTAGAAATGTAATTTTAGAATTTTTAGAAACACTTTTTCAGGTTTATGTCTTTTCATGTGAAATCTGAATTGGACAAGTTTTATCTGAATGACAATTAAGATCACTGAAATGTTTTTATTCAAAAACATTATGGACACTGCATAAAAGAGCACGAAATTGTATTTAGCCAATTTGTTTCTTGTTATCTGATGAAAATATAAATGTGTATGCATATTTACCAAAAACTAAACATGGATCAGGAGATCAGAGGCTAAAAATGGGCTTATATGATCCTACTTGAAAATTTTTCACCTAGGAGAGACACTTTTTAGCACCTATACCATGTTTTGGGCAAAAGTTTGAGTGAAACACATCCACTCCAGTTCTTAAACAAAACAGAAACCGAACATTTCAGTAAACTCTACAAAATATACACAAGTGAACAAAAAGAATACAATGACATTGTATCCAAATACATATACTTCACAAGTGTTTCTGCGGGAATTTGTCCCCATTCATTTTGTAGAGCATTTATGAAGTCAGACACTGATGTTGGACGAGAAGGCCTGGCTCGCAATCCCCCGTTCCAGTTCATCCCAAAGGTGCTCGATGGGGTTGAGGTCAGGGCTCTGTGTTCGGGCCAGTCAAGTTCTTCCACACAGAACTCATCAAACCATGTCTTTATAGTCCTTGCTTTGTGCCTTGGGGCTCAGCAAGGACTATAATTGTACTATAATTGTTGGAATAGAAAAGGGCCTTCACCAAACTAGTGCCACAAAGTTGGAATCAGAGCATTGTCCATGCTCAGAGCATTGTCCAAAATGTCTTGGTATACTGAAGCATAAAGATTGCCCTTCACTGGGGATAAATAAGGGTTTCAATAATTACCAGGTTTGGTCAACAGAGTACCACGCAGAGTATTTCAATAGAGGAAGAGATGTGCTGCAATGCTGAATAACAGAACCCAAAACTAGTTTATAGCACCACCTAGTGGTCAGACAAAGAACATCAAAATTAACCAAAACAGCAAAGCAGCCCCAGAACATAACAGAGCCTCCTCCATGTTTCACAGTAGGGACAGTGTTCTTTTCTTGATATTCTTCATTTTTCCATCTGTGAACATAGAGCTGATGTGCCTTGGCAAAAAGTTGCATTTTTGTCTCATCTGTCCATAGGACATTCTCCCAGAAGCTTTGTGGCTTGTCAACATGTAGTTTGGCATATTCCAGTCTGGCTTTTTTATGATTTGTTTTCAACAATGGTGTCCTCCCTGGTCGTCCCCTTTGGCTCAAACAACGACGGATGGTGCGATCTGACACTGATGTTCCTTGAGCATGAAGTTCACCTTGGATCTTTTTAGAAGTCTTTCTGGGCTCTTTTGTTACCATTTGGATTATCCGTCTCTTTGATTTGTCATCAATTTTCCTCCTGCGACCACGTCCAGGGAGGTTGGCTACAGTCCCATGGATCTTAAATTTCTGAATAATATGTGCAACTGTAGTCACAGGAACATCTAGCTGCTTGGAAATGGTCTTATAGCCTTTACCTTTAACATGCTTGTCTATAATTTTCTTTCGAATCTCCTGAGACAACTCTTTCCTTCGCTTCCTCTGGTCCATGTTGAGTGTGGTACATACCATGTCACCAAACAACACAGTGACTACCTGGAGCCCTATATATAGGCCCACTGACTGATTACAAGATTGTAGACACCTGTGATGCTAATTAGTGGACACACCTTGAATTAACATGTCCCTTTGGTCACATTATTTTCAGTATTTTCTAGGGGTACCATCATTTTTGTCCAGGCCTGTTCCATGAGTTTAAATAATTCTGTTGAAGCATGGTTGAAAAGCAATGTCTGACTTTCATTGGTTAACATTCATAGAATTTTTTTAAATTATTACTTTTGTCAGATTAAAGTTATTTCTGTGACCATTGTGAGTTTTTCTTTCATTGACCGAAGGGTACCAACAATTTTGTCCACGTGTGTATATATTAATTAGAAAAGATAAACTGAATATTTTACTGTAATTAGTTAATATTGTATCGCTGAAATAACAGCGCTGAAGTGGTATCGGTGAACTTTAACGCGCTGGAGTCCTTTTAAGACAAACCTTAATCTTTATCTGATTTACTTTTTCGATTTCTAATCTGTGATTCACTCTCCGGTTACTGAACAGGGAGTGTATTTGGCTGACAACGAAGGAAGTACGACTTAGCGTGAACAAGACGTAAGATACTCAGCCTTACAACATTTTATTTCTTTGTATTAAATGTTAGACAGAGAGTTCTGTTGTACAAAAAGACAGACAGACGTGTACATGGGCTTCAACCTGAAATAATATCACTGATTACATTAAAGCTCATCAGCTTATTTTCAGCTTTAACCTTATAACTGCTTCTGCAAATTATCCAACTTACTATCGTGCAGCATAAATACTGTGCCTCTTTATTTAGTTCAGTCCACACATGAGGAAGACTGATAATGACATTTTTCCTAGAAGATGATCACTCACACCGTCCACAAGGAGGTTAAGCAACAGAAGGGGACAGTGAGGTAGGAAAAGGTGCACAAGCAACAGCATGACAGCGGCCTTAAGAAGATTGTCAAGAGAAACCGATTCAAGAATTTGCCAGAGCCTCACAATAAAGCTCTGGCAAGTTCTTGAATCTTTTGAGGCCGGAGTCAGTGCATCAAGAGCCACCATGCGCAGACATATTCAAGAAATGAGCTACAACTGTTGCATTTCTACTATGAAGCCATCTGTGAACTATTTCTTTCAGATGAAAGTAAACTTTGTATTGCATTTGGAAATCATGGTCCCAGAGTCTGGAAGGAGTGTGGAGAGGCACAGAATCCCTGCTGCTGGAAGTCCAGCGTGATGTTTCCACAGTCAGTAATGATTTAGGGTGCCATGTAGTCTGCTGGTGTTGGTCCACTGTGTCCAAAGTCAACACAGCTGTCTACCAGGTGATGCTGTGACAAGCTTTATGGAGATGCCAATTTCTTTTTCCAGCAGGACTTAACACCTGCCCACAGTGCTAAAACTACCACTAACTGGTTTCCTGACCATGATATTACTGTGCTTGATGGGGCAGCTACATCAAAAAGACTTGAAATATTTAACTTTACATGAATGTATGAGACTTTCCCTTTTATTATTTAAATTGCAAAAAAATTCTGAATTCTGATATTCAAAATTTTTGAGATGCACACTGGAACTAAACTGATATTGTTTGCGTTTCACAAATGTCTCACATTTTTCTTATCTTTCTTAATGTTAATGACTAAGTTGCACAAGCCTTTCCCCGGTTTGACTCTGATCAGCTGTATCTATTGTAGCTGGATACTTTTAATCAGTATGAGCTTTCGTATACTTGCCATTTTCTCATCATATGATTTACTATAAAGAAATGTCCCAAAGCAGATTATGTAGACATGGGAAAGTGTGTACAACACCACCACCGATGCTCATTAGATTACTAGAACAAATAGTGTAAAGGAGTAGGGCTAGGGCTGATTTCCTTCTAGCCCAGGCTGTAGGGACTGTTGGCTCAGACAGAGTGACACATCTCCTAAATTTAATTTCAGATGCATTCAAGCTCTGTTTCACTCCGTCAGCAATGATTAACCAGGTGCATATAAAATACAGTCATGTTTATAATCAGCATGAGTGAGGTGGATTATTTATTCTGTCATCTATTTATTACTGTAATGTCTTGCACAATGTCCAACCAAATTCAAATGATTTAAATGCTTGGGCAGATCTCTATTTTTTTAAAGTTATTAATTCATTTATTCGATTACCAGCCAATTCCCAAACCCTAGCCCCCAAGCCCGGATAAACTAAGACGATTGTGTCAGGAAGCGCATCCGGTTGAAAATGCGTGCCAACCAGATGGCAATCCTTTGACAGGAACAGCTGAAAGACAAATAACAACATTCATTTATTGATATCAAAAGTGTTCCAACTTTTCTATTAAATCTTACTGATTCATGAAGGAGATGAACATAATATTGGGGGGGTGTTCAAGTGAAATCGGGACTTGTGATGAAATTTCTCATGAATGAAGGCGGTTGACATTTACAGAAGACTTCAAGCACAGCAAGGTGATGATGAGACACTTAGCCGCAGTAAAACATATGAATTTGCTAAGAAGGCCATACATCCATGAAAGAATGATTCTTGAAAATTGACTGATAATTTGTCGCCACCTGACGGAAAAGACACATCATTCTGGCACTGTAAACACAATCATTCATGAACCACCACTTGCACATTATGGGAACTATTCTGGGAATTATTGCCACATTCCCTGTATAGTCCTGACATTTCCACAGTTTTGGGCCATTAAAGGAGTTCCTGGGAGGCCAACGTTTCAGACATGGAGCAGGCAGTCCGATCATGGCTCCGGCGTACTGAGAACTTTTTATCTTGCTGGCGTCCAAGCACTAGTGAAACGCTGGGATAAGTGCATTAGTGTAGCAGGGGATTATATAGAGAAATAAAAGGTTTTTAACTTTCATAACCATGTTTTGTTATTCTGCACAATCCAAAGTCCTGGTTTGACTTGAACGGCCTTTGTAGTCAAAATAAAATGAGGACAGATTTTTAGAACAGTGGTTATTTAATTGTTGTTTATTTCATTTAAATTCATGGTAATTTATGATCAACAACTCTATATTAAATATATTAAACTCAATATTACTTGATAGGTCCTGAAAATAATTGAGGATTAAGAACCTTAATCTGTTCTAATCTAATCTATTCAATTTTAGGGACCTAAAATGGGACACAATTTTTTTCCTCTAAAAGTATGTATTTGTAAGCTTCTGTCGTCGATTAAATACAAAAAAATGGAGATAAAAGAGACATAATATATATAAATATTTCACAATTAAGAGATTCCTCTCTATTACCATTTTCCTTATTCCTTATTAGATCTCTTCTAGGCATTTGTATTTGTATCCTTCTTAAAGCGTTTACATACCCCCCACCCTGCTATAAACTCTGTGTGTGTGTGTGTCTGTTTCTGTGTATGTAAAAGGAAAGCTTCCTGGTTGGAGACGGGAGGGGGTGTCTGAATGCAGGGACGGCCTACGAAACGTAGGCATCATCTGCTAACAGGAGGAGGTGGGAGGTGCCTCCTGCACAGCCACCACCGAATTGCCCTTTTTTACAGCAGTTTGGAATCTTTATGACAGTTGAGTGAATGGGATTGACTGTGCAACAGAGGGACAGCAGGAGTGTGTATGTGTGCGTGTGTGTGGGGTGAGGAGCCAAGACGACAGAAGGTGAGAGCATGGAAATGGAAACCTTGGCTGGAGGATCATCTCTGTTTCTCCAGCAGGAATAGATCAGTGTTTGTAGGTGTTTGTGGGTTTTCCTCCTCCACGTCACCTGTGTTCGACCATGGTGTAAGGTATTTTATCAAAGTTTAATTAATTAATTTATTTATTAATGTATTTATTTATTAATTTATTTTTGCTTGAAGGTGCCTGTAGAGAGAAGCTGGAAGTTTCTGGAAGGATTTCAGTGAGTGAAAGAGCATCAAAAATGGTATGACTTTTTTATTTTATTTTTTGTTGTATATCACAGCTTACCATAATGTATATTCAAGAAATAGAACATTTAACATATAATAATAATAATAATAATAATATTGAAATAAAAATGTATTTTTCTGATTACCTGCTTTTATAGACTTTTAATTACAAGTAGGCTTGAACAAACTGGAATAGAATGATGCTTATATCATATAACTATGGATTTTTATCTTGTGCAATTCTGCATTATTGCCAATTTGCTTTTTTATGCTTATTAGGCTACACTAACACTACATGCATGTTATACGGTGCATTCTCCCAGACTGACCACTAAACCTAATGCATATTCTTGGTCTTGTTGTGATTTGATGTTTGAAAAACAGGAGCACTACACTGCAATCATGTGTCGACTGAAAAGTTCCATATTTTACTGTTTCCTCGACAAGTTACCCCAGGCCTTTGAGCTTCCCGAAAGTGTGTGTGTTAACGCTCCAGCTGGAGTCCCCCTACCTCAAACTTCCTGTTTCAATCCTCTTCCAAGCACACCATTTCATTGCTTATGTAAATGAGCTGCTGCTGAGTCAGTCCTGCCCGAGAACAGCAAAGATGAGCAACAAGAAGGGGGAGGGGATCCTCTTATATGAGGTCACAATAGGGGGGGGAATCTAATTGGCTTGTTTAATGCTCATCCGATACAAAACAGAAACTACATTTAAGTAGTTACCTTTATTGTTGTAATCATATCACCGTGCAATGTTTTATTCCCTGCTAACTGAACATTTTCTAATTATTCTCATTACATTCTTGACATTCAATGAGCTGAGTTATTTCTTATCTTTTTTCTCTTTGCTCAAACTGCCATCATTGGAGTAATGTATGGAAGAAAGCAAGACGTCTCCTGATCCCTCATCAGCTTGCACATGATCTCAGCTGTAGCCAGTTTTCTTTGAGGATTATCACTGACCTGTGAGAGCTATCGCTTTGATCCAGGCAGCCATCTGGAGCTCTTTATGTGTACACTTCACGTTGCTTCAGCCTGAGCATAGACCGAAAGCCAAAAAAACACACGCTTTGCTTTGTGATCTAGTGACACTTCTCTTAGAACGGAAATGAATGCTGTTTAGATGCAATAGAGAAAGAGCTAAATGAATCTTTATAATGCTGGAGACAGGTTTAGGGTCAGTGTGAGACTGTTGAATAGAATAAATCTGACTTTGATGTTTGAGCTAAAAATAAGCTGATGATCTTTAATGGAATCAGCGATATTATTATTCAAGGTTGAAGCCCACGTACACATCTGTCTGTCTGTCTTTCTTTATGGTAGAACTCTCTTTCCAATTTATTAATACAAATAAATACAATTTTGTTAGGTTGAGTATCTTACGCCTTGTTTACGCTAAGTTCTACTTCTTTCATCATCAGCCGAATACACTCCCTGTCCGATAATCGGAGAGTGAATCACAGATGAGAAATGAATCCCAGTAAAAATATTCAGTTTGGCTTTTCTAATGAATATCTCTTGGTGCAGGTGTTTGTTTACATTGAGCAAGTAGCTTGTTAGTAGCTTATTTTAAAATAAATTATTAAATCTGACACATAACTGTTCATAACATCACTTTTACTCAATATTGACTTACAGACAGACAGAAATAAAATCTTCTAAGACTGGTCCTCCAATGTATGAAACGTAAAGAGCAAGTTTTGACCAATGTACAGACAAAACCTTTCTTTTATCTGTATAGATAATACAATTATGGTGTTATATATATTTAGATAACGATTATGTAGGGTGTAGGATTATGTAGGATCTACTAGTGATGGGTCGTTCATGAATGAATCGTTCTTTTTGAACGAGTCTTTAACGTGACTCAGAAGAACGAGCATTCTCGGAGAGTGATTCGTTCATTTTCTACGGGGCGCGCATGCGCAAAGCATCGCAAACCCTCCGTGGGTGATGTACAGGAAACAGAAATGAGTGGTTACCTTGGGGTCTTGTCACGTGACTCCCGTCGACACTATGCGTTCAATAGAACGAACGACTCCGACCAGAAAATATGAGCAGCGTTCATAATATGTCCTTAGCTGCATTGTAATATTTTTTTTATTACTGGCACATCTTTGTGTATGTAGATGTGTTGGGGGCCTGTTTATTGAAAATATAACATTTTAGTTTATTTCTGATCAAAAGAACGAAATGACTCAACAACAACAAAAAAAAGATTCGTTCATTTTGATAAACCGAGTCAATAAATTGATTCAAACTTCCCATCACTATTTACTATATACACTCTACTAGTATAGAGTACTTTCCGTTTTTTTTGGAGTAAGTAATGTGTTGCATTTTCGCTTCTGTTTCTTGAGGATTGTGACGGTTTGTTGGTGCATTTCGGTCGTTTGTGTCTTCCGCATACTCCGGGTAGACGCGCTATGTACTATCGCATTGATTGGCTCTGTTGAGTGACGCAATAGCCACGCCCACCTCGAGAGAAAAGGCGCTAAATTATTTATTTTTTTAAAGCGCTTGATGCTGTGACGTAATCTGGCACACAACTGCCCGTAATTTCACTTCTACTAAACATTTTGATTTTATTTATGTTGCAGGTTTAACTTCAGGCAAATACCCAAGTGCTGCCAAAGTCTCATTAAATTAAAAGTAAATTAATTAAAACTCTAGCAAGTTTTGTGTGATGTGACAAAATCTGGCTGAACAAACAGACTGAAAAAAATTCTGAGGCTGGTTTCTGGTCCTCCAATGTATGAAACATAAAGATATCATTGAAAGAGCGAGTTCTGAACTATGTACAGACAAAATCTTTCTTTTATTTATATAGATGATAATTAACAAATAATGCTCATTACCTCCCTCACTTCTTCTCTCTTTTCATTAGGATGTAGAGGTGGAATTTCCAGACTTTTCCATTGTTCGTCAAGGGGCCTAATGACATCATGGGCAAAACACCTCAGAAAGGTAATCGTAGCTTTTGTAAATTCTTTGTCAGTTTAGTTAAAATGCAACTCTTATTTAACCGTATATTTGGTTTCTTTCACAGACAAAAAAGATGTTACACAAGAGAAGCCAAGGGGTACTAGCGATGTCCCCACGCCTCTCCAGACTCCAAACAGAGGTACAGTACTTTAAGTCTTTATAAATTTAACTAACCTGTTCTGTAAATCCACTAAGGCTTATTGCACTCTCTTATGGGTGTTCCTCAGAACCGTTCAACTGGGAGGATTATTTAAAGGAGACTTCCTCTGTGCCAGCGCCCCCCAGCTGTTTTAGACAGGTATGAGCCATTCAGTCCCACTGGTGGTGCGTATGTCCTATGTTTATCTATTCTCAATGTTCTGCTTTACATGATAACGACCCTGTACAGGCAAAGCTGTATAAATGAGTGACAGAGGGCGAGAGTCTCTGTAATCGCTTGTAACACATTCTTGTGGTCAATAGGCTTTTTAAACACTTTTACCCTAGAATGAATTTAAACGGTGATTACTTTTTTAAAACAATATTTTCAGTCCAGGATTGCTCCCACGAATGATTTCAAAGTGGGTATGAAAGTGGAGACATACGATCCTCGGAACGCTTCCTCCGTATGTATCGCCACTGTGATGAGGCTGATGGGAGCACGGCTGCGTCTGCGGTTGGATGGCAGCGACAGCACCAATGACTTCTGGCGGCTGGTCGACTCTTCTGATATTCAACCAGTTGGCACGTGTGAGAAGAGTGGAGACATGCTGCAGCCACCACTAGGTAAGATTCCCAACTCACACAATGTCCCAGAGGCGTTTGGAAGAGAAATGTTTCTTTATGGAAGGAGTCGCCAGTGCCAGTGCTTTAGAGCGGTCAGAGATAAAGCACTTCAATAGCCATAGCCCGTCAAACGCACTTCACTTGATTGTGATCTAGTCAAGCTTTATATGAGACATATCCCTCTTCATAGAGCCACACAGTAATGGTAATTTATAACTATAATTAGTAATGCTGTTTCGCTTTTTCTTAGGTTTCAGAATGAACGCGTCATCCTGGCCCATGTTCCTGTTAAGAACGTTAAATGGAGCAGAAATAGCACCGGTCCCCGCATTTAAAAAGGTGAATTCATTTGGAAAGCAGTGACATTGCACCTCCAGCATCCTGGTCCGATTCAGGGTGGATTCCGGGTTTCCGGGGAAAATCTAAAAGAATCTTATATGCAATGAATCTTATATTTATGCATTAAAAAGGGATGTTAAGTAAGTATATCAGTAATTAAATATACAAGTGAGATAATAAACTCTAAACTAACTGGCCATTACAGTGATTTTTAAATTATTTTTTTCCCCCCTGTTTTTTGTGTAAAATCAAAATCAAAATCATCTGATTGCAGCCAGTCTCAGTATTAGGAAAATACAAACCTTAGACGAACAACATATAACTTTGTTCACCGTGACATTTATTTAACAAAAGGGGCAATACTAATCTGGAAAGAGCTATAAAAGCATTCTACAGTAAGAAAGATCATTGACAAGTGGAAAGTATTTAAGACAGTTGCCATACTTCCCAGGAGTGGATGTTGCAGCACATTTCACCTAAATGATTCGAAGTACACCAATAAATCTATTGCAGAATGGATGTGGGAAAAAATCAATCAGTGTTTTAGAAAGTCCAGACCTCAACTCAACTGAAATGCTTTGGTGAGATACAGGACTGCTAAAAAAAAAACCTCAATGTATTAAAGCAATACTGTAAAGACGAACGGGCCAAAACGATGAGAGGCAGAAGTCATACAGAAAGGGATTGTTATTGCTGCCAAAGGTGGACCTACAGGCTACTGAATCTTGGGGAAATTTTGTATTAATTACATGCATGCTTTTTCTTTTTGGCTTTATTTTTGTCAAATAAATAATGGCACGGTGAAAAAGGTTACATGTTGCTATTTGTTTGAAGTCCAGTACTAAGACGCATTACAATAAGATGATTTTTATTATGTTGTTACACAAAAAATGTCAAATTAAAACAGGGTGCACTAACTTTTACCTGTGACTGTATATTTTAGAGACTTATCATTAATTACCATTTAGGGGGAAAAAAACTGGACAAAATATGCAATGATAACATTAACATTGTCTTATTGAACCACCAGCCCCGTCCTGAACCAGTACCATGTTCACTCTGCTCTAGGCTCGAGCAGCCCTGGTTAAGAGTACTGAACAGTATTTGGACTTAATAGTGCGTGACAACTGCCATACTTGCTGTGCTTATTTTGAATGTAAGCACGTTTAATACCACTCCAATAAAATGCACAATATGTTGCTCTTCATTCTGTGTCATGCGTTCTTTAAACATGGTGCAAGTGAAATCATGCACAGAAAACAAATCTAATCTAATTGAATTTAGTGCAATGCTGGTCCAGCACTCATGTCACAGGAGCTGGTCCAGCACTCTTATATTCAGTGATCATGACGATTTCTGTGGAGATGATATTTTAGAACTCGTACACTGTACTTAGCTCATGTTCACATGGTAGAGGCACATTGATTTATGCGCCTGTTTTGATTTGCAAGGAGCCACTCAAGCCGTTGCAAAACCACTTCAAAGCGGGCATGAAGCTGGAAGCAGTGGACAGAAAGAACCCGAGCCTGATCTGCCCCGCCACCGTCGGACAGGTGCGTGGGGACGAGATTTTCATCATGTTCGACGGCTGGCGCGGAGCATTCGACTACTGGTGCAAGTACTTCTCCAGGGACATCTTCCCCGTCGGCTGGTGTTACCTGACCGACCACAGCCTCCAGCCACCTGGGACCGGCTGTGAGTACATTTCCTTTTCACTAGATGGCGCAAAAGCTTTCTTTATTTTTTCAGGGATTGACGCTTAACCTGATCTTGTAGCTGAATGGCCAAAATAAGCATGCCAAAAGAAATATGAAGTAGTTTATCATTGTGTTCTAATTTCTCTTACCATCTACTTAGGTCATTATTTATTATTATTTATTATTTATTATTGTTTGAGTGGGTGGAATTTTGTCACCATTAGTTTAAAACACATTTAAGAATATAGAAATCTTAATATCCTTTAATCCAATATTATGTGTGTGTTATGGCTTCTTCAAAAAACAATAAGTTACACTTTCATCACTTAAATAAATAAATATCGTATACATTTCATTACAGTTTTAATATATAAGATGAAAGCCACTTATAAGATGAATAGAAGATTCCGAATAAGACACTTGGATGTGTGATGTGTACCATATCATTAGTGGCCCAACAAGAAATAGGATTGTTTTTACAACTTAGACTGTGATTATTGTATGATTAAAAAAATAACCCACAATATAAATTTCTTTTAGCTAAATATGCTGAATGTGCATAATTATATCTAATGTTGTTCAATGACAAATTAGTTCCTTTTTTAAAAATGTCATAACAGGTACAAACTGTCTCTCCATCACCAGTCTCTCTTTGATTCTCTCTTAAAGTAGAACAAAAAAACAAAACAAAAAACGCAGCGTTTCACTGTATTAAAGTCCTGGTGTTAAATAAAGGGCTCTTTACAGAAACTTTCAGAAGCATAAAAATAAGTACTGTACACATTTTTGTATGTTTTGTATATGTGGAGTTTGTTACTTTAGAATCATTAACACACTAGAACAAGTGCATTCGTTTGCCTTCCGACTGTCATTCACTGCAGAGTTGCTCTTTACAGAAAAAATCACCAATACCTTCTTCTGGGAATTCAACACTACCGTGGTATCCGAAATATAAGACACATGAAGTGACTGTGTAGGGGGGCGAAAAAATTAATTAAAGAGACAGTCAGTTATTAAGGTGTTCCAAACTCTTGTGTCACTAACTATAATATAATTTGTCACAATACTCTATATTACTTAATAATATTAAACCACAACAAAGTCCTAATTGTTTTTAAATAAAGAAGCATAAATGGCACATAAAAGCACTAATAATGACGCCAATATTTCTTAATAGACACCCCACATTCAAAAATCAGCTATTTATCATTTATACTTCATATATATAATAATGCAACATTTAAAAAGTACATTATGTATGTGAGCCGCAGTAAGTAAATTAAAAGTATTTCAATGCTTCAGATCAGCTGGCATTGCGTTCTGCACTGAAAAACAAAAACAAAAAAAACAATTAATGCACTAATATGATGCACTAACACTGATGCCCTATCATCCATAGATCGCGAGTTCAATTCCCGGGTGATACTGTAACCTCTCGCAGCCGAAGGGCTAGAGAGAGCTGATTGGCCGAGCTCTCTCAAAGGGGAGGGATGAGAGGGACTTAGTGTTCCCGCATGAATCTACAGCCAATCAGAGGCGTCTGCGAGCTGACGCAAGCGGAAGGAACGAATAGCGCTGTCCTCCGAGTGTGTTACTCCGCCCCCAACGGCGCGTGAGTGAGCAGTTCGGAAAAAATGCGGTCGGCTGGCGTCACGTGGTTCGGGGGAAACACGTGACAGTCTTCGGCCCTCCTGACTGAGTAGGTAGTAGTAGCCTTAATGTGGAGCCCCCTAGTGACGGGGAGGAATTGGACACGACTAAATTAGGGAGAAAATAAGCCTAAACATATATATAAAACATATTCATCTTGTTTTCCATGCACTGGAAAAAGGTGCATGTATCAACGTAAGAGAAGAATTCTGTCCAAGTAAAATTTCACCGTGTAAAATATTTAAGTTGAACAAATATTTTAAATGGTAAACAATCTAATTGTAGATCTAAAAGTAGAATTTACTACAAACTTGGTTTTAGTTCAGTAAAATAAACCTAATATCAACACCTCTTGTAACAATACCAATCTTGTTACTATTAGTATTATTGTTATGAATATACTTTTTTTTTTTGAGTGTATGTGACCTATTGAGATGTGCTGTCTGTGGAATTCTCCCGAGATCAGCAGTTTGTGAATTACTCAACGGTTCCAGAGATCACACTCATTCACCATTCTGATGTTTTTTTGTCAGACAAAAAATGTATACACACTTCAGAATGAAAAATAGAGAACATGCAAACTCCATGCACACAGAGACGGGAATCGAGCCTGGCCGGGTATCAAACCCGGACCCTGGCGGTGCAAGGCGACAGTGCTACCCACTACACCACCGTGCCGCCATTGCCATAATTCAGTTTGAGGTTTAAAAAAGAGCATAGATAATAACTTTTAAAGTTGAAGCATTTTTTGGCTGACACTGTAAACACAATGGACTTCAAACTCAAACCAACTTCTTGTTTCTGTTCCTCTCCACTCTTCCCCCTAAATTCAGCTGAGAAGATGATTTTCAAATGCAATGCAAAATTCACTTTCATCTGAAAAGATGCCTTTGGGTCAGTGTCCCGTTTTTTTTACTCCTTAGCCCAGATGACACATATCTGACGCCATCTCTGATGTCTGTACACGATGTCTCTTGATAAACTGATTCCATCCACACTCTACTCTTTGTGAAGCTCTTCCAAGTTCTTTATTTTTTTTCCCTCTTTGTTTTGCTTGACAATTTTCTGAAGGCTGAGCTCATCCCCGTTACTTGTGCACTTTTTCCTACCATTCACTTTTCCATGAATAAGCTTTGAGGCAACACTCTGCAAACTGTTTCAGCGATGACCTTCAGTGACTGATCGTCCTTGTGGAGGATGTTAATTATGATCTTCTGTCAAGTTAGACGTCTTCCACATGAGTGTACAGAACTAGACTAAGAGTTACACATTATTTATACTGTATGAATAGTACTTTACTCAAACGTGAAAGTTTCTAATAACCTAATATTATGAGATACTGGATATTTGATTTTTATTAACTGTAAGCCGTAATGATTGAAATTAAAACAAAAAATACATGAAATAGTTCACTTTAATGGATCTAGTATATATGATATCTATCTTTTTAATTTGTTTAAAATTAAATTACCAAATAAAATGTATCTTTTTTCAAAAATATATACAGTCGTGGCCAAATGTTTTGAGAATTACATAAATATTGGAAATTGGAAAAGTTGCTGCTTAAGTTTTTGTAATAGCAATTTGCATATACTCCAGAATGTTATGAAGAGTGATCAGATGAATTGCATAGTCCTTCTTTGCCATGAAAATTAACTTAATCCCGAAAAAAAAACTTTTCCACTGCATTTCATTGCTGTCATTAAAGGACCTGCTGAGATCATTTCAGTAATCGTCTTGTTAACTCAGGTGAGAATGTTGACGAGCACAAGGCTGGAGATCATTATGTCAGGCTGATTGGGTTAGAATGGCAGACTTGACATGTTAAAATGCTTGAAATCATTGTTCTTTCATTGTTAACCATGGTGACCTGCAAAGAAACGCGTGCAGCCATCATTGCGTTGCATAAAAATGGCTTCACAGGCAAGGATATTGTGGCTACTAAGATTGCACCTAAATCAACAATTTATAGGATCATCAAGAACTTCAAGGAAAGAGGTTCAATTCTTGTTAAGAAGACTTCAGGGCGTCCAAGTAAGTCCAGCAAGCGCCAGGATCGTCTCCTAAAGAGGATTCAGCTGCGGGATCGGAGTGGCACCAGTGCAGAGCTTGCTCAGGAATGGCAGCAGGCAGGTGTGAGCGCATCTACACGCACAGTGAGGCCAAGACTTTTGGAAGATGGCCTGGTGTCAAGAAGGGCAGCAAAGAAGCCACTTCTCTCCAAAAAAAACATCAGGGACAGATTGATCTTCTGCAAAAAGTATGGCGAATGGACTGCTGAGGACTGGGACAAAGTCATATTCTCAGATGAAGCCTCTTTACGATTGTTTGGGGCATCTGGAAAAAGGCTTGTCCGTAGAAGAAAAGGTGAGCGCTACCATCAGTCCTGTGTCATGCCAACAGTAAAGCATCCTGAGACCATTCATGTGTGGGGTTGCTTCTCATCCAAGGGAGTGGGCCCAAAAACACAGCCATGAATAAAGAATGGTACCAAAACACCCTCCAACAGCAACTTCTTCCAACAATCCAACAACAGTTTGGTGAAGAACAATGCATTTTCCAGCACAATGGAGCACCGTGCCATAAGGCAAAAGTGAGAACTAAGTGGCTCGGGGACCAAAACGTTGAAATTTTGGGTCCATGGCCTGGAAACTCCCCAGATCTTAATCCCATTGGGAACTTGTGGTCAATCCTCAAGAGGCGGGTGGACAAACAAAAACCCACTAATTCTGACAAACTCCAAGAAGTGATTATGAAAGAATGTGTTGCTATCAGTCAGGATTTGGCCCAGAAGTTGATTGAGAGCAGCCCAGTCGAATTGCAGAGGTCCTGAAAAAGAAGGGCCAACATTGCAAATACTGACTCTTTGCATAAATGTCATGTAATTGTCGATAAAAGCCTTTGAAACGTATGAAGTGCTTGTAATTATATTTCAGTACATCACAGAAACAACTGAAACAAAGATCTAAAAGCAGTTTAGCAGCAAACTTTGTGAAAACTAATATTTGTGTCATTCTCAAAACTTTTGGCCACGACTGTATATATTTTTTAGATGCACTGTGTATATGTAGTCTTAAATACAAGAATAAAAAAAAATAATAATTTAAAAAATTAAGAAAAAACAGGGGTTTATAGTATAAAATTTATGGTAATTATTGATTAGTTCAATATGCTTTAATATGAATAACTGTATAATAGTGTACACGCTGACCCCAGTTCCCACCTACTTGCTTCTATAACCTTCACCTCCCAGGAGAATAATCAATCAGTCACACTTGGATCTCTCCATTTTTTGTCCTCTCCAGCCACACAAGTTCAGGGAAGTGATTATGACATGATGTGTGTTTAAATTGTTTAAGCCGATTTTTATTACTTAATTTATTTATTTTTGCATCATCAGCTACAAGCCGTTTCCTGTAACTTGCAAAATTTCTGCCGTAGGCGTCGCTTTCATATTGGCAGCCGCCGTGACTCAGTCTGGGCTCATAGGAAAATATGAGTTCCTGAGTTGTAACTAGGACTTTGTAAAGGTTATGGAAATTGTAGCCAGAGTCAGTCAACTGAATTGTAATCTCCTTGGTTTGACTTCTTGTCCTTCTTCTTCATATTATATTATATGACATGTGTATGTAAAACTATTCCCTTTAAGACATGAATATTTCTCTAAAAATGCAGATTTTTTAAATTATTATTTTTTTTATCAGAATCCGGATCAGAATCAAGTTAATTGGCCAAGTATGTTGACGCGCACAAGGAATGTGATTCCGGCTGTTGGTGACTCACCAAAAGTACAGACATACAGAACATTCTGTCTCTAGACAAGACACTATCCACAGGAAGTACACATGATTCAAGAATTATAGAGATTAAAATAAAGACGGAGTATGTAACAGATCAGCAGTGTACAGAAGGTGCGTGTGCATTTGCGTGGCAATGCGAATAACAAAGAAATGGTGTGTATCACAGATGATAAGGAAGGTTTTTTTCCCTGTTTGTACAATATACAGTATACAGTACAAGATGTGCATGTAGTGCAAATAACAGTAATGTGTGTCACATGCTGTATGTGGATGTAGTGTAGTGTAGTGACTGTTCTAGCAATAGTATTTGCAGATGTGAATTAGGATGTATAAAGTGTGTAAAAAGCATCTTCTTGTAGAGTACAAGTCAAGGCGACTTGTGCAGGGAAACACAAATTATTTGTTCTGTCATTTTTTCCTGTAAAGTATGTTTCTGTCCTGGTTTGTGACAGTGATGGATGTGCAGTATAGAACTGTATCAGCAGCTGCTGTGAAAGACCATGCTTCCTCAGTTGACACAGGAAGTACAGTACATCTCTGCTGCACCTTTTCATGAGTTTATCCTGGTATGTGCGTGTGAGTGTATGAAGTCATTCCAGTCATATGAAACAAAGTAACGGCATTCTGATGTTCTCAATAGAAAATACTGTGTGTTGGAAAATGTATGGTGCTGTGACAAAGTATTTTCCCCTTTCTGATTTAAAAAAAAAAAACTTTTCTTTTTTGCACATTTGTCACAATTGAATGAATGAATTTTAATATTGCAATTAAATACAAAATTCAGTTTTAAAGTGATGATTTCATTTATTTAGGGGAAAAAGCTGTCCAAACAAATGTATTTAATATATTTATGATTTTGTGGTAAAGCGCTCGCCCTATCATCCGGAGATCGCGAGTTCGATTCCCGGGTGATGCTGTAATCTCTCGCAGCCGGAGTTCTAGAGAGAGCTGATTGGCCGAGCTCTCTCAGAGGGGAGGGATGAGAGGTACTTAGTGCTCCCACATTAATCACGGCTCTACAGCCAGTCAGGGGCGTCTGTGAGCTCACGCGAGCGGAAGGAGCGGATAGCGCTGTCCTCCGAATGTGCACCCCAACACAGTCCGAGCAGTCTGAAAAGATGCGGTCGGCTGGCGTCACGTGGTTCGGAGGAAACATGTGATAGTCTTCGGCCCTCCCGACTGAGCAGTAGTAGTAGTAGTAGTAGTAGCGGAGTAGTTTGGAGTAGTAATGTGTGAGCCCCCTAATGACGGAGAGGAATTGGACACGACTAAATTAGGGAGAAAATCAGCAAAAAATCCCCCAAAAAAGAAAAGGAAGTGGGCAAATACTTTTTCACAGCACTATATATTATATAATATATATATATATTGTGGCATTTAGTCAGCATTTAGCACAGGCCTTCCACTAGTGGTTTTAATACGTAGGACACGTGGTTAAATTGTTCTTTTGTGTCCTAATATTAGTCAGCGATAATGTACAGAAGAAATAGATTCATTCACAAAAGAAAAAAAAAATATCACCGAAATGATCTTACTAACAAACTCATAATTATGACTTAATATCTCATAATTTTGAGATATTTGTGATTAGGATAATTATGAGATCAGGGTCCCATATTCATGAGATATTAAGTCATAATTACGAGATAACAAGCCATAATTATGAGACAATAAGTCATAGTTATTAGATATTAAGTCTTAATTAAGAGTTAATAAGTCATAAATATGAGAAGTCATATTAATGAGATCATTTCTGTATTTTTGTCCTTTTGTGAATGCAATGCACTTCCATAATAATAGACAAATTTTACTAATTTAATCTTTAAAATTCTTCAATCAAACAGATGTTCTAAATAAATCATTCGTTAAAAAAGTCCAGACTCCGTTCTAATTCAGCAGATGACTTGCCTCTCTCACGCATTTCTGAGTGATTCAAAGTGCGTTTTAAACCATTAATTATTCCTGTCATATTTATTTAATCACGGGCATTTGTTTAATTATGTGTTAATACCAATAATACATCAGTTGGCAAAAAAAAAAAAAAAACATGCAGTGGACTTTTTTCACTATCTTTAGATTGTAAAACAGTGATTAGACACTATGCTTTAAATAAACGAAGGAATAAAAAGAAATAATCTTATTATTACAGATCCCATTTCCTCACTGAAATAGACAAACTGCCTGATCGAAACCTAAGGCCTCGACACTAAATCTTTTTAATGGCGTATGCTTAGCAGGCTACACTTAGCACGCATTCTTGGCTGAGTTGCACACATCCGTGTCTCCCAGCGGGACGTAAATCAGGAGCGCACGGCTTTATCTCTGCCTGCTGGCCCTGTGCTCGACCGGTTCCTCGGGCGCAAACGGGGGTAATTGATGTGAACTGACCGTAACGTGTAGAGTGTGATGGATGGCGATGGTGGTCATGTGTGCCTTGTAGGCTCCGTATCAGCTCTTCCTCCTTTGAGCAATTTGCAACACTTCCTGCAGTTTTTCTTTCTTTTTTTGCAGCTGATAGTGAAGGAAGCATTGAGTGACAAAAAGAATGCAGTTCAAAAGTTGCACCTCTTGGTTTCACTTGTTAATAGATTTTAGACTTCGAATCGTGGATATGTGTATATTTAGCATCTGACGTCATATACTAATCAGAATAATGATGTTGTAATTTATGAACCAATTCCTTAGCTGTGAGTGAAAAATGCACTCTGAATATTTTTTTTTTTATTGGCATCATTTTGTGCCACGCGACTCGCAATAAACTCGGCATGCCGTTGTTAATGCACGCTGTAAAGTAGATTTAACACTGTCTGAATGCGTGTTTATGAGACTCTCTCGTTCCCTTCTATAGCAGTCTACCACATGGTGTTTAACGTCACATTTAACAGTACATTAAGAAAAAACACAATTAACACATGGCAGGTTTTCCCAGGCCATGCATATTTTGTGGACAAAAGGAAGTAAGGAAACAGGGAAGGAAGAAAGGATCGAGGGAATGATTGAAAAAAAGAAGGAAGGCTGATCAAAGAAAGAAAGGAAAGAGGGTAGGATCAAAGGAATTGTCGATCAAAGAAGGGAAGGAATGGAAGGAAGGATTGAACAGGGGAAGGAAAGAAGGCAGGGCAGATCAAAGGAAGGAAAAAGCAAAGGAATGAAGTACAGAGGGGTTAAAGGAAGAAAGGAAAGACATTAGGATAGAAGAAAGGATCAAGAAAGGATCAAATCAATAAAGAATGAAAGGATAAAAGCAAGGGAGGAAAGAAAGATGATTTTAAGGAGGGCTTGATTGGATGGATGGGAGGATGGAAAGGTTAAAGGAAGGAAGGAAAGAGGGTAGGAGCAAAGGAAGGATTAAAGAAGGAAAAGGAAGGAAGGAAGGAGGATTGATCAAGGAAGGAAGGAATTAGGACTTGATCAGACAAGGAAGGAAGGGAGGAATGAATGAAGAATAGATGGCAAGGAGGAACAAATGGATGGTGGATGAAAGGATTGATGGAAGCAAGGAACAAAAGTAGATCAAAGGAAGGAAGGATTGATTGAAAAGAAGGAGGATCGGTCAAAATAAAGAAGGAAGGAAGGAAGGAAGGAAGGAAGAATCAGTTATAAGAAAAATTAAAGGAAGGAATCATTGATTCATTTCCTCAAAATGAGGAAGGAAAGAAGAAAGGAAGGATTGATCTTCGAGATGATGGTGCGACAGATTTAAAATCGTCTGGAATTCTTAAAGCTTGTAACTGAGGTTCAAGGGTTAAAGTTCTTTACTGGTGACCAGAGGATTCATTCAGGTTTGGACCTTGAGCAAGCTGCTTATCTTGGTTTGGACTGTAAACCTCCAGTCCTAATAATCCACATGGTGTGATCTGTGTGGTAGTGGCTTCTCATCTGAAGGAACATGATGCAAATAACATGGTGCTGGAATCAAATAATATCGCAAATACTGCAGTATGAATGGGTGTTTTATGTGTGTGTGTGTGTGTGTGTGTAAATATACTCTACATTAATATCATGTCTCTATTCTGTTTTAAACACACCCTTGTAAATAAGCAACAGCTCTATAATGAGTCCGGGATTGTGTGTTTCTGCACCACAGTGGTGGAAGTGTCGAAATGAATTCTTATTATAGAGAATGCATATGAGTATGCAAATGGGAACATTTCTTGCTGCTTATGAGAGAGGGGGTGGAGTTCAGGTAGTTATGGCTGCTGATTTTGATTTAATATTGGCAATATTATTAATATCTAGTTATTATAAACATGTAAGAACAACAACAAAAAAATCTAATAAAAATATGGTTTCTTAGTTCTTTTTATTTTTAAGGCAAATTTGAATTCTGCGAGGGGGGAGGAGGAAGTCTGAATTTGCTTCTCTAATGCATTTTGCATGAGCGGGTTTATGTGTGAATGTGGGTCATCAGTGTCACCTCGTTAACGCGTTTAATACTGTCGATTTGTTCCCTGCTTATGTATGGTGATGGACGGAATCCGTTGAAAGCAATTTGTTTTAAGGGAGAATCTCATTCATCAGGGGAATTCTCGTGCTTTAATTCTCAAAACAAAGATGAATTGACTTGTGTTACTTTCTTTCTTTCTTTCTTTTTTTTTTAATCATCATTTTGCTTGCGTAATCAAAAAACAAAAATCATTTGCTTCTACAACTAACTAAACTTAAATAAAAGAGTTGATCTAAATATTAGGAAAGTTTAACACCCTCTTCTACCCATATTCATCTTAATATCTCTTCATAGTAAATTAAAAGATAACAGTTAGTGCCTTTCTTTCATCGCCTTTCCTTTTGAATCCGAAGCGTTCTCTTTGTCTTGGTCTAATCTCGATTTTCTTTGTGTTTCTTACATTCAGTCTACCTGACGAGCTTTCTTATTTACATTAGATATGCAATCACTTCTGCTCTAGATTTCATTCTTCCTTAGAGAACAGTGCAGCTTTAGATTACTTTTAAAATCAGGAATGAATAAGGTGACTTCCATGCTTTTTTTTTTGTTTTGTTTTGGCCTGCTTTCTTTGCCTGCTTATAGCTGTCCATCAGCCCGTTCTCCTGGGATTTGGGATCAGGCTTTGGGTTACAGAAACCCACCCCCTCTCTGCCGCCCACCCCCTCTTTCCAGGAGCTGTCTGGAGGGCCCCTTAACCGTTTTACCCACCTACCCCTACTCTCAGTTTCACCCGGCTTCCATCAGGGATTTTTAGCTTTACATCCAAAAAAACAACAACAACAACAAAAAAAAAAACAACAACAGACAACAGGGGGTGCCCTGATTTCCAACTTAAATGTTTTACCCTAAGGGTTCACCTAAACTGTGGTGCTCTCATGTGTACCAGCTTACATACAGTCATTTTAGGATTTGGGGTGGGGGGATGGACCAGGATACACCTGATGAAAGGGAGGGGGGGGGGGGGCTCACAAGACAAACATTTTGTTAACATAAGAATCTTATTATTTTGAGAAAAGTATCTGCAGAGCATGTAGGCAGAATTGAGTAATTCTGTCAACTATGCATTCTTTCAATCTTTTATGTTGTATTTATCTGACTATTTTATTTCACATAATAACTAAGTTTGTTTCTTAAAAAATATTTTCTTTTGGTAGCACCATGATTTTCTTGTATTAGTTAGTTTTTTCTGATGTTAATGGGATACATGACACTGACTTTAATTATTTAGCAGTTAAATTTAACCGCACTGTCAATACCACCATTAATATTTATACAAAAGCCATACATGTAATTGATTTTCATTTATTACTGTTGTTTTTAGGCGAAGGATTTAAATTCAAATAAAAATTTAATTTGTCACATACACAACCATACACCATATGAAATGCAGCGTAATTGGTAGGTTCGTGACCTATAAAAGAAAGATAAAAAAATTTTAATAGAAAAATTTTACTGCAATAAAAGTTTTTTAAAAAATTGTAATGAAATATAGAAAACTAGAAATTTACAAAGTTACAATAAAATATAATTAAAATATTAATATATAAATTACACAGAATGTGCAAAGTGTATGATCATCCAAAGGGTTAAAAAGATTCATCGAAATTTTACTATAACAGATCTGACAGATAATTAATCTTATGTTGGCTTATCCTTAAACGTTCCAATCGAAGAAGCATGACATACCTCGCTGGCCTCCAGATGTTTCCTGCTTAAGGAAGTGACATCACTGGATGTGGGTCACGAGATTTTTATTAGAAGTCTTTACAGATTTCTATCAGTGGTGACCAAAACATTAGTAAAGACACTATTGTTTGTTTATTATTTTTTTTATTTACTAAAAGTCAAATACAATTGATATATATGCAACACAGTTATGACTGGTAATAAACACAAAACACGGAAATGAAGTCAAGTCAAGTAGGCTTTTATTGTCATTTCAACCACATACAGTTCAGTAGACAGTGAAACGAAACAACGTTTTTTCCAGAACCAAGGTGCTACATACAACATACATGAACATAACTAGCTACGAACTGTACAAAAATACAAAAACACAACATAAAGCTCACTTGTGCAAATATGCAAACAGGAATAAATATGAAACAATGCAAATTAGAAACACAGTTGCAAAGCAGTGATGATCGGGCCCAAGCACCTGCGACCACCTCCACCCTGGCGCACTAGAGTACCAGTACCATTTTGATGCAATATATTATATAACTATATAATTATACAAGTTATCAGTTAAAGGCATCGTCACAGCTGAACCGTTTGAGACATCAGAATCTCTTCGCAATTTTGCATCCTCAATGTCTTAAGATGGCCCAGTTTATAGTGTCAATTTTATACATCGACCAAAAAAATTGTAAAGAGTATATAAAATTGAATTGGGTGCATTTTGCAAACAACCCAAGATAACTGACTTCCTTTAGGGCAGAACCCATGACATGCATAGCGAAAGTGTTCAGCTCAGTGAGATCGAAATGTTCCAGGGTTTCACATGTATATGTGCAAGTGTGTATGAAACAGTAACAAACACAACACAGTGCAATACACTGTGACAATGTGGTTCCAACAAGTACGCAAGAAGCAATATATGTACGGTATAAATTGTCGAGCTCGAGCCCAAGCTTCGCCAGGTTGCCTCTGTTAGGCCCTTGAGCAAGGCCCTTAACGCTGTCCGCTCCGGTGGCTGACCCTGCGCTCTGACCAAGCTGGGATTTGATTTGTGAAGAATGAAATAATTTGTGCAGTAATGAATATGTGATGAATAAAGGCTGAGCCGTATTGAGAATTGTTCGTGCGATTGTAAATGCAGTAAACATTTCATGTTGTAATAGCAGCAAATTCAAATATTTTGCAAAAATATTGTAAAAAAGAAAAAAGAAAAAAAGAATTAATTAACTATTATTTTCATGCTTGAATTCATCATGTTAAATGTATAATTTGGGAGCTAAATATTTTTCAGTCATGACTCATGTAGGTGGAAATCATGTGTAGTTAATATTCTAGCTAAAAATTGTGTGCGTTAAACTATGCATCAAACAACAGATCAAGCGGTATAAATACACGGTGTAAATTGTCTGACAATCATAACCACGCCCACGACATCACATGACCCCGCCTACCCCTTTTCAAACCCCGCCCCCATGCTAATTACGGGTCGCCCATTCAGAGCGCGCGCCGGCTCGTGCTTTGTTGCTGCTGTTTCTGAAAGCGGAGAGAGAGTGTGAGTGTGTGTGTGTGTGTGTGAGAGAGAGAGGGAGAGAGAGAGAGAGAGAGACAGCTGGGGGTGAAAGAAAAAACCGGGGCGATAAAAGTGTTGTCGAGGGTTTTAAATTTGCCCCGGAAGGATACGCGGACTGGGCTGCTGAGTGCGAGCGAAGCAAAGCTGAAAGTTTGGGTAAGTTATTTCGCAAGCATGCGGTTCTTGTTTTCTCTTTTGTTCGGGTGTTTTCTGTTGCCGAGCTTCTGCTTTTTCATTTTTTTTTTCCCGTTCACAACAGCAGCAGGGTTTAAAGGAGTTAATTTAAACGTAGAGGGAACGTTACAAACGGTCACAAATTCTACACCCGGCACCCTTTGTGTTCGAAGCGGTTAATGTGATGTGTTTCTTTTGATGTTTGTATAACGTAACTTTGTTACACAAGCCTGGCTTCCTTATCGGGACTCCTGGCTCTCTGGAGGAAATGCTCCACATGGAGATGCACTGGCAGATTTAAAGTAATATTAATATGTCTTCTATGAAATATATGACCAGATGTAGTTATTAGATTATTAGTTATTAGAAGTATTTCTAGGCAAGCTGAATCACTGACAGCATTTGTTTAGTTTTTTTATTTATTTATTTGCATTTATTTACATAAGAAGGGTGGCATGTGTTTATTCAGAGGTTTGTGGCACTGGTGAAGGCATTTGTGCATGCACTTATTCATCTCGTCTTTTTTCGTTTACTCAAAAGAAGCCTGGTGTTCGGTTGTATTCTCCTCTTTCCTCTTTTTTTCTCTCTCTCTCTCTCTCTCTCTCTCTCTCTCTCTCTCACACACACGCACAACATGTGGTTCTAGTTCTTCCTGGACCGATCATGGTCTGGCAGCTCGAGTCACCAAGCAGGGCAAATCGGACCTAGTGTTGCATGAGATGTAAATGCACTAATTACACCGTTTGCACTCCCTCCCCCAACCAGAAGGGATCAAAATCCCCTCAGGACCCACACTGGGCTGATTTTAATTTTTTTTGGCCCAGCACCGGGTCCGCTCACGGCACAGGGGTCACCGGGTCATTTGGCGAGTGCCCTGATGGACTCCACATGCTGCTATAATCAAGAGATGACGAATGAATAGAAACCTGATCCGTTTCCATAGAGGATCGAGTCAGATGTGCTTGAGATCTTTCATTAGTTAATTTATTTTCTAATGTCTCGAGCTGTTTCACTGTCTAAATGTATTTCTATTGATACAGAATGATTATTGCAGAGAATAGTGAGGTTACAACAAAGGGTGTTGAGAGTAAGTACGCCCTTTCAATTAGAATCGTGCACTCACATGTTCCCTGGATGAACTTGGCCCTTTTGAACAAGAGCAAACCGTCACCTATTCTTCATTCGCTTTCTCTCCCTTCCTTTATTTTCTCCCGGAGTGAAGCTCAGGGGAGGCGGCCATGTGCAGTGCCCTACCAGCACTCCCAGATGTACTTAGAGAAGCTAGGCGCCCTTTCAGCCTTGCTGAAATATGAGCACTTTATCTGATCTCATTTGCGATGCGGTGTACAGAGCCAATAAAGGAGAGAAAGCAGAGAGAGAGAGAGTGGAGGAAAGAAGAGGAGGGGGAAAGGGTGCTTTTGTGTGTTTTTCCACAAAGCTTTTCCTTGTGCCATTTTGCACCTTCCATTGATGGATTGGTTGACACTTTGAATTGCAGATATCTGATTCCCTGTCCAGTTTGTGCACGTGTGTGTGTGTGTGTGTGTATGTGTGTTTGGACGTGGCCAAGAAAGGCAAAGAATTGTAGGCATCAGAGTTGTTTGATTAGTACTGGCAGAAACCTTGGAGCTGAGATTAATATTTTATCATCAGTCCCTCCATAAAAAGGCTTTGATGAATTTAAGATGAACATTTGGCTGCTTTTTTAAATTCTGATTTTATTCTACACCTTTTCTCTCTCTCTCTCTCGTTTTTTTAAACATTTCGTGTTGTCCAGTAGCATATACTTCATTATAATTGAAAAACAATTATTTCAATAAATCTGCATTTGTTGAATTAGTTTCGCTGGCGTGCCTGTTGGCCACAAGATTCACAGTAACTGTAGCTTTGTTTGGAAATTAAACAAAGAGCGAGACAATCAGGAGAGAAGATCAGTAAACATATGCAGTTTACATGCAGCACACAGCTGTGTGTCACTCACCCAAATACACCGTGTGAAAAGCTGTGACGGCTGCAGATGGTTCGCTGATGAGTGTGTTTTGATGTAAATACACACCGACAGGGTGTGGAAGACGCTCCCCCCCCCCCCACCCCCGGCAAACATACCTGTATATCATGTGAACAAATAGAGTACTGTTAATGACTATTATATGTGGATTCTACTGTACAGTCTCGTTATAGGAACAGTAACGTAACTGTTATTACATGTTTTAGGGAGAAATCCACTGACTAGTTGAATTGAAAAGGGATTATCAGGGCACCATCATGCATTATGTATGCAATAAAAGAATTTCAGAGAGTATGTGTGATGCAGCTCAGGGTGAAGCAAAGTAACCCTTACCACACTGAATTTTATTACGTCCATATAATCATATGCCCAATGCTAGCAATTCCTAGTTTACTAATGAAAATCATGCCTTTTTTTTACTTTTGGAGCAATTACAAAGCTTCCGCCAAAACAGAAATTGAGATTTTTTGCAGCTTGTCATGTTACAGAAAGTACTAACATTGAAAACTCCTTTCTTTTTCTTTCTTTCTTTCTTTCTTTCTTTTTTTTTTTTACCTTTCTTATCATCATATCAGTGAATAATATCTTCTGACCCATCAGATTTCAGCTCATCATCTAATATTCTTTATTGCAGTCACTCTACCCAAGAGCCCGATTCCTTCGCCCCCGTCTCGATCGTGGCGCCGCTCCATGCAATCCTCGTACCAGCTTCCTCACCCGCTGCCCCCGCTGCCCGTCAGGAAGGGCGTGCGGGGCCGCCGGCCCAAAAGCCAGACCATCGCCATGCTCAAGGCCATACAGAACGGCCAAACACAGTCGCAAAGCAGCATACACAAGAGCACGGAGTCTGAACACCCGGAGCCTCGGCTGCACAAAAAGAGAGGTCCCAAACCCGGCAGCAAGGTAGGAGTCACAGGAGGGTTAACTCATTTCCATCTAAATGATGTCGTACATATTCATCAATCAGTAATGAAATGCTTTTTTATAACATGGCTCCGGGCGCAAAAGTGCGCAAGGGTTTCTCTGTGATTTGACAATTTGTCTACACGGGAAATCAAATTTAAAGACTTGAAAACTGGAAATATTGGTTTATCCTTTGACATAAGAGTATGAATTGGGCTCACGGGGGTTATAAAGGCAAGGAGCTGATTATAAGGAAATAACTTTTTCTCTATTCATTTTCATAATAACATGTTAATAATATCTTCATGTGCTCTTTATGCTACATATGATGATGATGATGAACAAGTTGTGCCGTACTATTGTTTACTTTATTACTCTTTTACTACCCTGTTGAAACAACGGAAAGCAACTAAGACAAAACAATTTCCCTCTGGGATTAATAAAGTTCTATAGTGTTTTCAGGACTCTCACTCTACCTTCATATTAGACATGAAAGAATTCTCTTTGTAAGCATGATGAACATAACAGTTTTAGTTTAGTATTAAAAAAGAGAAGGAGAGTTCATTCTTAGCAATGACTAATGTATTTATAATTGAGGGTTAGTGATTAAAGAGGAAGTCCTATAACTGATCTGAAACGAGTTGTGCTGTTTTGTTTAGCCTCTTGCTAATGAGAGGAGTTGTCGGTTGGCATGTCAGGAGGAATTATCCAAATGCAGTGTTTATTCACCGTAAAGCATCATTTCCTTCTGAGCGCTTCATTAGCCACGGCACAGGAGCCTAGCAATAGTCCAACTTCAGCCGAGGCTCAGAGACGGCCAACCACAGGCCTTTTGTTGTGTTGTGTCTGACACCGTTTTCACTCTCCACGTTCTCTGCAGAGGAAAGCGAGAGTTCTTCCCGCCCTGTCCAGCCCGTCTCTGTCCTCGTCTGTCTCAGACGGTCGACTCTCCAGTCTCCAAATGACCAAAGACTCCGGGCTATTGTCCACAGGTAACATCTTACACCTTCCTGCAAACGTGTAGGGAATAAATGTCTCCATCACCCATGATTCATAAAAGCGAAAATAAATATTTGGGAATCAAAGCTCATTTAAAAAAAAATCTCTAATAAAGACATTGAAAAACACTGCTCACTATCAGAATGAGACAGGTGAAGGATTTTATTGCTTACTTTGGCAAGAATGTGTCAGAGATATAGATCAAATATGTTGTAGCCTTTTAACTGTGAAAAATCCACTGACCCCTTAAGTACAGACTTATTTCCATGCCGTATTATTTCCATTGCTTTCTATTCTTGCATATGAAATACACACTAGCTCAAAGATGACTGTGTTTAAACGCTTGGATAATGGTGGGTTGTGATTTTTATTTTTATGTGATTTTATTATTTTTTTTACAGCTGTAATACGGCAAATTTGAAAAAATCACCCCATTCTGGTCAGCTTCCAGTGACCTATAAAGGAGCACCTGTGTTCCATTACTTTTCTTATTTATATGTATGGCCAATTTTTTTATACCAGTTTAACACCGGTATTTTATATTGACTGTATTATGAATGTGTAAAACCTTGCTTTAGACAAGCTAGAATGAAAATAAACAGTGAACTGAAAGTCTGTTAAATATATATAATATACTGTATGTTTACAGTGTACGCATAGTAAACAAGAAGGTGCAGCGTTACTAGGAAAGACTGCAATGCTGGAAACTTTTTTTTTTTTTTGCGCAAGTTTGCGTAGCGTCCGAGAGTCCCTAAAGACCTTTTTCCAATTTGAAGGTCAAAGCAAGAAATGTAAATGTATATGAGGTGAAGGGAATGCAGCTCTGGACGTTCAGCCAGCTGCCTGTGTAGCGTATGGTTGGTTACCACGGGCAACATTTTTAGTGTGTTTTGCCGATGAGATTATAAACCCCTTTGACATTAAATGCAGTAAGCTCACTGTGCACCGCAGAGCCGCTGCCTTTAATACGCCTCTGTGTTAATCAATATGACCTTTAAGGCCATTTACTCCAAAAATGCAAAGTCAGTGGAGAAAGAATATTTTATTTCTTGCGCAGGGTTAGGAAATAAATAAATAAATAAAATGGACACAGCTGTACTAGCATGCAGTTCTAAGTATACAGTAATTATATACTTTTCAACCAATATGTGCTTGAACACTGCTGCCATGTACTGTTGCATCTTTTCTTATAGCTAACCTCTCTCTCTCTTTCTTTTCTTTTCTTTTTATTTATATATTTATTTTTATATAAATAAGTGTGTGTCTATGTGAACAAGCATGGCGAGTGTGGGCCGCATCTGGACCGAAAGCTGATGCTGCAGCTGCCGGATCATTTCGGACCAGGCCCGGTGAACACGGTGCTGCAGCACGCCGTGCAAGCATGCGTGGACTGCGCGTACCAGCCCAAAACCCTCTTCAGCTTCCTGCAGTCCCAGTCAGACGGCGGAGAGATCATCCGAGGTACGAGCCCATGTGCTTGTGTGTTGGATTAACCAATAATGGAATCTAAAAACTCGCACTCCCCCCCTGACCCCCCCCCCCCCCCCCCCCCTGACCTCGGACACCACCAAACCTGAGCGTGTATGAAACACGACTATATTACTTTTCTTAGATGAAATTGTCTGCTTGTCTGCGCTGATATGAGATTTGGAAAGCTCATGTGTCCGTGTGAATTAATAAGTGAAAATCTTATAAAGAAAAGCAGCCCGTGGTGTGTTTGTGAAAGGAAGCCCGTCTGGGCAGCGCTGATGGTAATCAAGAATGACATCGTGTGTAACCTGGTTAGGAGAATTAGATTGGGGCTCGTCTCAAGGGGGAGCGTATACATATGTGTGTGTGTGTGTGTTTTGGTGCGGCCATCTGTTGTGATGGTCTGCTTTGTTAATTTAGCCAAACCCTGACAATAGAACACAGCGACTAGTGACAAAGAATCTCCCTCATATGGCAAATACACAAGAAGAGCAAAAAAAATTTAAATAATAAGTTGCTGCTGAATTAAAGTACCTTGAATGTGGAAAAATGAAAAATAATGTGCGAAACTGTACAGACATCTACTCATCCAGAGTAAAGTTTGAGGTCGGATGTTTGGATACATGCAAATACATGATACACAGCTCAGTAGAATTCAAAAGAAATATATTTGCATCCCAGCATCGTGGCAGCACAACAGGCAGCGTCGCCGTCTCACAGCATCCCTGGTTCAGTCGTGTCCTTGAGTTAACGTCTGCATTTCATGTCTCCCATGTTCTCATTGGGTTGTCTGGTTTCCTTTCACCCCCCACCAAAAAACAAACAAACATGTAAATCGATTGATTGGCTAAGAGAATGGGTATGTGAGTGTGTGAATGTTTGTGCATGGTTACCTAAAACCGGCCGGTGTCCCATCCAAGCTCAGGAGCCACTGCAGCACCAACCAGGATAAAGCGCTTATTGAAAGTGTGCGAGTGCTTATTTGCATGGGAATGTATCACGTCCTTATGCAAAACAGGCCTTCTTTTTTTTCCCAGGAATAAAATCTAGTTAGCATTGATAATTAAATGCAAATTTTTTGATTTCCATTTGTGTGGATGTGTAAGGAATTTGAGTAGAGGTGAAGCCATGATGTGTGTGTGTGTAGGTGTTGCTGGTTATATACAAAAAGTGTGTGTAGACCATAGTATTATTGTTCACCCCGCAGCATGATGAAAGTCAGAACACATCAGGAAACGAAAATACCACGGTAAAGGTAAAATAAGAATACACAAAGTAAATGGAATAAAGTAAATGAATACAATTGATCCCTAGTTATGTTATGCATTACTTGATTTTGCCAATTATTAGATTCAGTGAGTCCTATACACAGCACTTTGCAATATTTTAACCTCAAGAAACCTCATTTTAGAGTTCGAGAAATCAATTTCCAGCCCAGTAATCTGTTTAATTGTTAATCTGATATAACATAAAGACCTCTCAAATGAGGACACCATTATCTGCATTATGTATTATCTGAAACCAAAAAAAACCTTTTAAGTAAATGAAGGCACTCAGACAGCAAGTAATGTTAGTCCTTTGTGCTTCCAAGCAGCCTCAACAGAAAACAAGAAGGATTGGAGACATTAGATGATGTGTATTGTGCAGAACGGTCTAGTAAGTAATGTAGAATATATTTCAAATGCAAATGATTATTAATCATTGTCTGGCTTACTCAAACTGATATATACTTAATAGTTTAGATTATGTATTGTCCATATTAAGGTAGTGTTACTCCAGAAACAGTAGGAAATTAGAAACGGCACATTTTTCCTGCAGCCACAGCTATTAATACACCCGCAAGTTGTTGAGAATTCAGCAGTGTGGTATAAAATGCTTTAAGGCTTGCATTTTGGTCTTTTTCTATTACGGATGGACTAGAAAGTGGCTGATGTATGATGGGCAACAGTCAAGAACAATATACCGATGAGACACTTTGACTATATGACACATAGTAGAAACTTTCGAAGATACGAACATGTGTTCACGCACGTTCAATCATGGAAATTATATCACATGTTCGGCGTACATTGTCACATGCGTGCAGTGTGAATCCCAGGATATCCGGAAGCAATCATAAAAGCAGCAGCGATGAAGCTGGTACTGCTAAGAAGCGCCAAGCAATAAGAAGATAAAGATAAAAGTGAAGATAATTGAGAGAATGGAGCGAGGTGAAAAGATGCTTGTTCTTTCAACATGAATCGTTAAAACATCGGCACGATTTTAAAGAAAAAGTTCATGAAACATGAGTTTAATACTGTGTATAGTCAATTGTTTTTTTTTTTTTTTTTTTTTTTTTTTTTTGGATTTTTCCCCGATTTTCTCCCTAATTTAGTCGTGTCCAATTCCTCCCCGTCACTAGGGGGCTCCCACATTAAGGCTACTACTACCACTCAGCCGGGAGGGCCGAAGACTATCACGTGTTTCCTCCGAACCACGTGACGCCAGCCGACCGCATCTTTTCGAACTGCTCGCTCGCGCACCGTTGGGGGCGGCGTAACACACTCGGAGGACAGCGCTATCCGCTCCCTCCGTTGCGCGAGCTCACAGACGCCCCTGATTGGCTGTAGAGCCGTGATTAATGTGGGAGCACTAAGTACCTCTCATCCCTCCCCTCTGAGAGAGCTCGGCCAATCAGCTCTCTCTAGACCTCCGGCTGCGAGAGGTTACAGCACCACCCGGGATTCGAACTAGCGATCTCCGGATGATAGGGCGAGCGCTTTAACCACTGCGCCACTCGGAGCCCCGTGTATAGTCAATTGTGTTAGTATCCTTGTACCTAGACAATGTTTGTTGGACTTATGAACAAACTGGACTTACGAACAAGCATTCGGAATGGAACTCGTTCGTGTGTTGGGAACATACTGTAATAAGATAAAATGGCCAGTGTGTCTAGTTAGTTTGTGTCAATCCTCCTTACTTATTGCACTCTATGTTTTCTTGTCCACTTATTCAGTTCGCTCTGATGGAGGGATCCACTACGTTAAGTTGCCTCGAGCCTCCAGCGCTTCATTTGTCCTGCGCTTCCTTGAGACCCTGTGTCACCATTTGCAATCCGACAACCTGTTCAGCAGCCAGCCGTTCAGTCCACTAACCGCCAGCACACACAGCGCCTACGAGAGGAGTAAGTCAGGTATGCGAGTGAGAGAGTGAGTGAGTGAGTGAGTGAGTGAGTGAGGGCGAGTGAGTGAGAGAGTGAGTGAGAGAGTGAGGGCGAGTGAGTGAGAGAGTGAGGGCGAGTGAGTGAGAGAGGGCGAGCGAGTGAGTGAGAGAGGTCGAGTGAGTGAGAGAGGGCGAGTGAGCGGGTGAGCGAGTGAGCGGGTGAGTGAGTGAGAGGGTGAGTGAGTGAGTGAGTCTTGGTCATGGGGTACATTTGGTCAGAATATCCCAAGTTGTTAAAGAAAACATGAGTGCTTTTTTACTTTAATAAGCCACCCTTCTGTTTTTCACTTTGCAGTGAAGGAAGAGACGTCAGAAGCATTATCTATAGTGCGAGGTAGCAGACGCTTCCCCAGAGACTCCTCCACGTACAGCACTCCGACTCCTACAAACCCACCGAGGACGGACACACACTCTTCAGAAGGTATACTTGTACTTGCTATACCAGTTCTCAGACAACTGATGTACACTTTTATGGACTTTTAACAAAAACAGTGCTGCATCTCTCCATGAGCTTGTTTATGTCCCAATGTCTTTATGTCCTTCTCCCTCGCATGTGTGCTGATGTTTTTTTTTTTTTTTTTTTAGATATACAAGGAAACCAACAAGGTTTCTGTAGACTACAGTGATACCATGGCATATGAATGTATGCTTTAAGAATTTTTGTAAGAACTAAAATTTTGCAAGAAATGTGAGTGAACAAACCGTGCCGACCCGAACGTGGCTAAGTCGCGCGTACGTCTGGAAGCCGTTTAGAACTTGTTTGCGGAAACCCAAGCAAAGCGAGTTTTCTTTTTTTTTTTTTTTTGTCTTTTGTGCAAGATTCAGAGAAGACACAGCACCATGGGAACCAAATAAGCCACTTTCAGTCTGGTTTTTAAAGCAGCCGGTGCCAAGTAGAATAAAAAATTAAGGTTAAGTGAAGTTTAATTTTTTATTTATTTCATATTTTACTTCATTTACATGTCTTTTCTAAATATTTTGGTTGTTTTTATATGCAAAAACATGATTATATTGTTGGAAACTGGTAATATTGGTAATACTTTTGGGTGGCTGGAACGAATTAGCTGCATTTACATTATTACCCATCTGAACATGCGTTCCGAAGTACGACCGAAATTTCCGTAAGAACTCATCTCTGGAACGGATTAAATTCGTATGCCAAGGGTACCACTGTACGTAGAAACAATCGAGGCAATTTTACGATACTGAATTCTTAAGAAAGACGTATGCCAAGTACAAGCCTGTTTTGGTAGTGTTTCCAGAAAACCTTCTTTATAAGATGATTAAAGAACAATTTGGAAGTAGCTACACTGAATGAATTTGTGTGTGCATGCACATAAACAATGTTATTTTAACATGCATTTTTTACCTTTAATCTGACCAAAAATGGCAGCAGTGTCAGGTGATTCCCACAACACTGCCAGTGTGCATGCTTGTGTCCTGCGATGAGTTTGTATCCCATCCAGTGATCTTTGTCCTCTGTTTCGTGTCCTGAGTTCACTGGGATAAGTTCCAGCCTGCCCACAACCATGCACAAGATAAGCAGTACAGAAAATAAATAAATGAATGAAAGAAATTAGCTTTGAAGTAGAACATGAACATAAGCTCTGAATAACAAAGGACTCGAATAAACGGATAAACGAATGGGTCAGTTTTCTACTGAAAGTTTGCATACCGTGTTATTCTTGAAAAGGGTTTCAGGAAACAGCATTAATGTAAAGAATGTTCTAGCAAAAGCAAATTAGAAGCATTCTGAATGATTTGAGCAACCCAGCTCAGACTGTTAGTACACATACAAGTCTGTCCAATATTGGATCAGATCCTTTAACTAGGCTAGACTGGGGTAGATTTCAGTGAAATTCCCGTCTGTAACGGCTGCAATTGTTGCGTACAGGTCAAAGCCGTAAAACTCCGACAGCTTAACATCAAGCCGAATGAGTGCTGTTTTTGGACTCGCACCCCAGTGCCTCTTACAGTATCTCGTATTAGCATTCAAGTTAATTGGCGGGATGGAGTGTTTCCTGCTGCTGCAGCTGAAAAGCCTGTGGCAATAGTTTGCCGCCTCTCTCCTTTCCCTTATTAAACGACGAGTGCCTCGGCATTCATCCATTTCAAATCCCGCACGCAGCCCCCTCCCATGCCTAATTAAAGCGTCCGCGTTGTTGCCTAATTAAGTGCCACAGACGTTGTAAGACCTTTGACATCCGTTGGCTTGGTGTTTTTTTTTTTTTTTTCCCCTTCCTTTTTTTGTTATACTGATGTGTATGTGCGATTGTAATAATAGTAAAAAAAAAAAAACACTGCATGTCTTTGTTTTCCATTTTTCAGCAAGAGCTCCTGAGTTGTGCGAATTTATGTATAAGGAGACTCACTATAGCGCATCAATAGACTCCAGATTCTTATCATATCATTGACGAGTTACTGTTTATTTGAATGACACAAACATTTATTTTTATAAAACTTTGAGGAAAAAAAAAATGATGGCACCCTGTAACAGGAGCATGAGCTAGCTTTTGTCTAGTATTTACAATGTGTCAGAGACAATGGCTGCAATGGCTGAGCTGCATTACATGTTTCATTTAGTGGTGATTTTTGTTATTTTGGTCTCACTGGGAGCTTTGTCTGTTGTGGAGCATTTGTGCATGCAATTCATCTGTGCATTAAACCTGCTTGATAGTGATATTTATCTATAGATAAATACGCAGAAGATCGACAAAAAAAAAATGTGGTTTGGCGTACGGAAAAGATTAATTACCCTTTTGATCACTAAACTGTGGTCTCTGTGATACTGTAGTGCAGCTTGTTCGAAACCAAGAACATGCTTAAGTCTCCACTGTCTCAAACTTCTTCCCAGGAGAAACAATCCCCTCAGAAAACGGAGTCTCAGCTGAGCAGCATTTCTCCGAGGAGCCCATGGACACTAGTTCCGCTCCATCTCGACCTCCAGCACTGCGCAACTCAACCGAGCATCGCAGTCCAGCTGGGAACAGCCCACACTACTCTCCCCAACAACCCCCTCTGCGCCGGGTCGCCTCCAACCCGTCTGAGCTGACCACCACGCGCATGCTTAGACGAGTGGAAGGTACGCTATGTAAGAGAGCTTGGTTTTACAAACATTTACCGTTTTAAAGAAGTGATGTTTCAGAAAGCTGTCATGCCCAGTCGAATGTTACGCCAGAAAAAAACATTCCAAAGATCCCTTGTGCATGCTTAAGATAGATACTTTGTCATGTTGTAGATCAGCTGAATCTCTGCCCATGTGTGTGTTTCTATGCCTTTGGAATTAATGCATAGTATAGGCATTGTGTGAGTGTTGCACATAATGAATTAAGTTACTCTGGTAATATAAATATAATCCAGAAATCATATTCCTGTCATTTGAACCTATGCATGTCTTTGTATAGCATTGTTGTGTGTGTGTGTGTGTGTGTGTGTGTGTGTGTATGTATATATATGTATATATATATATATATATATATATATATATATATATATATATATATATATATACACACGTGGACAAAATTGTTGGTACCCTTCGGTCAATGAAAGAAAAACTCACTATGGTCACATAAATAACTTTAATCTGACAAAAGTAATAATAAAAAAAAAGTCTATGAATGTTAACCAATGAAAGTCAGACATTGCTTTTCAACCATGCTTCAACAGAATTATTTAAAAAAAATAAACTTATGGAACAGGCCTGGACAAAAATGATGGTACCCCTAGAAAATACTGAAAATAATGTGACCAAAGGGACATGTTAATTCAAGGTGTGTCCACTAATTAGCATCACAGGTGTCTACAATCTTGTAATCAGTCAGTGGGCCTATATATAGGGCTCCAGGTAGTCACTGTGCTTCATTACCAACAATTTTGTCCACGTGTGTATATATATACTTTAGTGTGAATGGAACAATACTCTTAGACAGTGTGTGTGTTTTTGTTTGTTTGTTTGTTTGTTTGTTCAGCTGCCAGCTCTACCACCGGTCCAGATCACCAGACAGTTGAGCGAGAGACGTCCAACAGGAGCCCATCCTCATGGAGCATAGAGGAGGTGATGCAGTTTGTGCGGGACGCAGACCCTCAGGCCTTAGGGCCGCACGCTGAACTCTTCAGGAAGCACGTAGGCACCGTTTGCCCATATGATCTAAAATATCTCAGCTGTTTACTTATCAGACCTGTCCTAAATCCCGTACCGAGAACTCCTGAGAAAGACCGCACGAAAGTACTCTTGTTAAATAGCAGTTCACATACTTTTTTGTTTTATTGCAGGAGATCGACGGCAAGGCTTTGCTGCTGCTGAGAAGTGACATGATCATGAAGTACATGGGCCTGAAGTTGGGTCCTGCTCTCAAACTGTGCCATCATATTGAAAAACTGAAACAAGGCAAACAGTAGCTTCACTCGAGCGCTCGGGTCGCATGCAGCCTTCAGCGGCGGGTGGGGCGTCCGAGCGCGTCAAGTCCCCTCGCAGGTAAAACCGGGCGAGGACCCAAAGATGGATTTGCTTGCATTTGACGTAAAAAATACCAAATCCTTGTTGAGCTTATATAAAGCGTTATAATTGTAAAAACAATCCGAAAACAAAGCAAACCGTCATGCACGCGAGAGACAGACATGTCGTCAAAGAGCCTTTTAAAAAGCAGGGGGACAAAATGCTCTTCTCAGTTATACTAATTTTATATAGGGATCATCTTAGACAGAAATGCGGGTTAAATACTGCCACTAGCGACCTCAAACGCCTCCTTTTGT
The DNA here is from genome assembly GCA_030347435.1 of Clarias fuscus. NCBI lineage: Eukaryota > Metazoa > Chordata > Actinopteri > Siluriformes > Clariidae > Clarias > Clarias fuscus. The sequence goes on from CM059228.1 coordinate 7,096,284, forward strand.
GAGATGGAACGATGCAGGAACTGTTCAGCAGCTGGACTAAGCTGAACCCCAAAGGATTACTATGTCTCTGTGACAGAACCATGCTTAAACTGTAAGCCCACCTCCATACACACACACACACACACATGCAAGCACACACAACTTCAATAGTGATTAAAGCAAAGAAGAAAAAATAACGCACAGGATGTAATGAACCATCATGTATTATTTGGTAGAGAGATTTACATGCGCTTTTTTATTGTGAACAAAATTCTGTAACTTCAAACAGAGCTGTTATAAAACAATCGCTAAAATCGTTCACTATGATTAGACTGTATTTAAACACATTTCATATTGTTCAATCAGGAAACATTTTATTGAGACACATCATCCTAAGCCAAAATATGAAAGGCAGCTATCCATTTTTCATCATTGATCATAAAATAAAATATAGTTTAAAGTCGAAGGTGTTAGAACAAATCAGTTTAAATATACTGGAACAACTGCTTTTTTCTCTCTTTTAATTTATTGCTCCACACGATGCCAGTGTTTTTGCTTTTTGTGTATGTATCCAGTTTAAGTCGTGCCATCATTCTGCAGTGATTTTAGGATTTTTTCTTTCTTTAAATCATTCTTATTTATATGATTTAGATAATGTTATATACAGGTTAAAGTTTACAAAAATTTTCTAGATGTCTGTTGTTTCAGTTAAAATCACAGACAACTTGGAGATGTTTGTTAAACATCGAACCTGTTTTATAGCTAAAATACCACTCATGAAAATTCAAACAAATAAAGTAATTCATTAATTTAAGATGATCCCAGGCTGTGAATTTATCAGATATGATAAAATATCTGCGCAAATACGCACATTGTTACTTGGGTGAAATTCTCTTTTGCTACCACACAGAACCACAGAACTGTAAATCCATATGATGGGCTCCATTTACTAATCTCAGACTTTTCATGCTAAGTGATCTCTTGCCTTTTTTTCTCTTTGCTGTTTTTTTTTCTTTTTTTTGTTTCTCATTTTTGTTTTTTGGTGCTATTTCAATCTTAATAAGCACAATGCTGCATTTTGTAAGGAAAAAAAAATTGTGTACTTTTATATGTGTGCTACTTCTTAGGGCATCCCTACATTTTTTTAATTATTATTATTCTCAGGTTTTCATTTATTTTGTATACTTTTCTATAATAGCTTACATTGTGTGCAATTTTTTTTAATGGTCACATTTCTTTCATATTTTTTACTGGAACAAAACTTGAAAGAGGCTTTATGTTTGACCTCATTTAAAAATATAGCCATTTCCAGTACAACTTTTAAAATAAAATTTCAAAACAATATTTTGCCTTGTTTTGTTTTTTGAAAAAAAGCTAATATAACTATTGCTGTAACAGGTATCACTATCATCAATGATTTTCTCAAATAACAGCTAATTGGGAAATAATAAACATTCCATGCTGATTAGAGTTTTAATTTTTTTTTTAAACATGGCAGGTGTTATAATCCAGAAAACTAGGAAAAAATATTCCACACACAAGTTTGCTAAATTTTTATTTAAACATAGCAAGTTAAGTAAAACCTGGAGCTTACACAAATCCATAAACAAGCAATGCGTAATGTATAAATCAATTTATATGACAAGCATTAATAGTTAATAGCTACTGTAATCATATAGAAAAATGTAAAGGTCAACATATACTCTGTTTAAAAAAAAGAAAGAAAAAAAAGCTTAAAATCTCAGAAGTGTCCAGAATCTGTCTGATAATGTTGTAGCTGAAATACAACTGCAGTCGATTTAGGATTTTCCCCCCTAATGCCTAACAATTCTGGTTGCTTGATTTTCTTTCAGTTTCACTGCTGCTGCTTCAGTGTTTAAATGAACTGCCCCCAAATTATGCACATCCCTTTGTGGAAGTGCGTAAACCTAGCTAATCAGAATACAGAGACCAGAAATGACTGTTTAAAAAACTTTTTATCCCACTCAAGCTTGGGTCATTGTAAGACACCCATTTTGAAGCTGGTCGAACCAGTATTTCTAACTAACAAAACAAAAAAAGTGGGGTAAAAAGGTCTCCAGTAGCAACCGATTTATTATTTTCTGATTTATTCATCAGAAAATTCACATTAAAGCCGTGAATTAAAAAAAAAAAACTTTAGGTTTCACTTGTGCCACCAAAACATCTCTGACCTCTTGGTGCATGACTCTACAAGACCTCTGGGGGTGCGCTGTGGTATCCTGCACTGGGACGTTAGTAGCAGATACGTTAAGTATTGTAAGGAGCCTCCATGGGTCAGAGTTCCATGCATGCTTGGTCAGGTCTGAGGTGAGATCTGGGGAATCTCTTGAATTCTCTGCCTGCTAAGCCCCTTACACAGCAAGTGTTCTGATACCTTTCTTTCATACACAGCATAAATTTTTTCAGCAATTTCTGCTACCTTAGCTTAGAACATGAGAGAGTTCACCCTGAAGAGGTTCTGTTGGATCGATCCAGACGGACTGGCCTTTGGTTCCCTCAGGTGTAAACGAGCCTTGGGTGCCCATGATCCTGTCACCAATTTACAGCTATAAAGATGATAATCAATGCTATTCAACTCACTTGGTAGTTTTGTTAATGTTACGGCTGATCTTTGTATATCCACACACACAATGGATCTGTTGCTACGAAAAGCCGATAAAATTAGTTCTCTGATACAAATGACTATTCCTTGGACTTACTAAACTAAAGAATCCTGCTTCAGCATGCAATACAAGCTATTGTTATGAACATGAGCCTCACAGAGCGCCTAAATTCAACAAACAAGCTTTTTTAAGTATAGTATCAGCTTCAGGATCAGAAGTTGAGTCATGGATCTGTCTCACTTCTGCACCCGACATGCTGTAACTCAATTGGCTAATACAAACTATTTGAAAATAGTGTCCTCTGTGTCTGTTCTGGGCAAATAAAATGGTGATTCCTGGGCGGGGGTTGAGCTCCAAGCTGGAGGAAGACATTGTAAATGTCACAAATAACAGATGAATCTAAAGAGCGGATTTATAGCAAAAAACTATTTAAAAAATAAATAAAAAGGTGTGCAGGTTTTTCTCATGGACATGCACGCTGGAGACCTTTAACACTGTCCTGAATGATTAAAGAGTGAATTGTCATAATATTTCCCCTTTAAGTACTTGCACAAAACGCATCTATCTGCCAGGAAGAAATTTCATCACAATGTACATCTATATTTCGCCGCCTTCTGCTTTTTAAAGGGGTTTCTATAGTGTATAGTGTCAATTTGAGGAAGGTTTTAAGAGTCCACTGTTCTGTCGCAATAAACGGGAAAGGTTCTGCTGTTCAAGGGTTGGGCATGAGACCTAAATGTGCGCTTAAATATGGAGGATATGGCTGATCTAAGATCAGTTCTAAAACTGTTTCTAACTAGAAAAACAGAAATGCAGCCAGGTTAACAAAAAAAAAAAAGTTGTTTTTTGAGAATTAAACCAATCTTCTCAAAGGTTCTCAGAAAGCAACAGAGATTGACTACATGTTTTGAAGAATGGTTTGCTATTTTTAAAATCAGGAATCTACTTTCTTGGAAGAAATCTCATCAAATGCTGTTTCTTGACTGGAGGAATGTTTATATTCTGAGCGTTCATTCTCTTCTGATTTACAACTCTGTTCTCTAAAATCTGCCCCTGAAGTGGCCTTCTTAGTTTCTCACAAAACATGACCGAAGTGTCCTTGGTAGATTGAGAGACTCTTGGGATCTGCTTTGGAGTTTTGAGTCTGCCATTTTGTCCCAAATACTTTAAATCATAATTTTCGTAATGTTCTTCAGTTGTCCATTTATAGTGCATGCTGAGCTCCACATCAGAGTAAGCATTCAACTGATTGGTTGCTCGTGTTCGTGAACGCTTCATTGGCAGAAACCGTATTGTCGATTCTTGATTCGTTGAATTGCTTTCGTGATGTTTTCGCTTGTCCTCTTTGCTTGATTTGATTCGGCGTGATTTGTTAGCTACGGAAAGGTCCAGGACCTTGTCTGGATAGTAAGAAACCTGGAATTCCTGTTTTGTTTGTTTGGGCGCAACCTTAACTGAGAGGTCAAGCACTTCTTCCTGAGAAACAGGAGGAGGAGGTTGTGTTGGTAACTGCAGGAAATCATAGCCAGTCATTGTGTTGTGGGTACAAACTGGAACATCTTCGGTCATAGTCTGGGTGCTTTTGCTGGTTTTCATGGTTTGACTTGGTTTAAAGTGGGATTCTGTGTCTGGAAAGGGTGGGATTGGGATTGGGATCGGTAGAGGTAGAGGTACTGGCAGAGGAACAACAAGTGGAAACGGCACTAGCAAGGTGGCAGGGGGAAGCATGGAAAGCAATGGAGAACCAGTGTACAGGTGTGACAATGTAGTGTTTGGGGGGATAAAACCTGCATTAAAGGCATTGAATGGAAAAGAACTAGGACAAGCTGAGGAACCAGAATTTTTAAAGAAGGGAAGCAATTCTTGTAAAGTAGCTAAAACATCAAAGCTATGCACCATTGTGTTCTCAGACATCTGCGGTATAGTTGACTTTCCTTCACTGCTATGAGACTGACCAACTGGGAGACAAGACAGGTTCTGAGAGAGTGCATTGTTCTGGTTTTGGTGGTATAGAAGGTTTTGGTGTTCACTGATTGGACATGAGGACAGATGGCTTTTATACTGCATATGTGGCTGATCAAAGATCAGTGGTAGACTGAGACATCTGGGTGTAGGTGTAATTATGGGTGTAGCTATTGTTTGAGGTTCCATTCCTCCTGCTAGTTCAACTTCTCCAGGCAGAATGACTGGACTACCACCAGAGAACACATGTTGCAACGAAGCTGGCATTCTCAGAATTAAACCCAACAAAGGTTCTGACAGAGGAACGGTAATCGTTGTGTCTTCAACAACCAGTTCTGAAGAAAAGGCTGATGCTGAAGTCTTGCTCCAAGCCTCAGAAGGATGAGTTTGCTCTTCCATAGCTTCCGCTTCTTCGTGTGCTTTGGTTTTGACCTGCCCCATTTGACAAGGGTCCTGCTGTAAGCCCTCCATGGTGAACACTAATAACTGAGCATTTGGTCTTTTTCCTAGAAAAGAACAGAATCTATCATGAGTCAAATTTACATTGTAATAAATAGACATCAAATATAGATTGTTAAACATTTCCATCTAAAGAACATACAGTATAAGTCTTTGCTCTGGTTTATGAGTTAGATTTAATTTAAAGTAAACAGGATTCTTGGGCATGGTGTAACCTTTTCAATGTGTTTATTGAATGGGAGGGTTCACCCTGAAGAGATGCTTGAAAAGTTGACAAAGTTCACGAATAATTAAAGAAAACAAAAACGGCAAATCATCTAGATTTGCTCAAGCGTAAAAACCATTCATATGAATCATAGTGATGTAACATCTACCCAGGGAGATGATGAGATTATGATCACATGTTAGGGACTTTGTTGAGGCGCCGTGCATATGTCAGGGAGGGTTCACAGCATCTTTGGATTGAAACTAAATTTCTAGCAATAAATTTGGCATGGACGGATTAACATATGATGGAATATGCTGAAATAGGAAAATAATCAGTGACAGGGTGTTGTGATGTAGCCTGACATGAAAGCAGAGATATTGTTACCACTGCAAAGTTTATTACTGTTTTTATTGTTTGTCTCATTTCTCTTGTAAAACAGCTATTTCTTTGTGATTAAACCTTTTGACTTTGTTTATAATGAACTTCATAATCATGTTCGCATGTTAGTGCTAGAAACAATAAAAACAATGGTACAAAATCCTAACTAAATTTTAACTAAATTTAGTTTGCAGAGAAGAATGGACAACCCAAAATCATAAAACAAAGTTAAACATTCTGAGAATAAATATGAAATAAATTTTGTCTTTTACATCGCAATGTTCTAGCTTCAGAGTTCCTGTTATATGAATTTAATCAAAAAACATCAACTGACCAAACAGCAGAGGTGGAAAGTAACTTTTTTATGAAGTACATTTACTTCATTACTGTACTTAAGCACCCATTTCAAGTATTTGTAGTTCATATACAGTAAGTAGTTTTATTAGTGGATCCATTTTACTTTCACTTCACTACATCGTACAGCAAATATCTGTACTTTCTACTACATAATATTCCTGCATGTCAGTGAGTTACACTGGCCTGTTACATTTGAACCGGTAATATAAAGAGACATAGAGAAAAACATTTACTGTGACGTGAAGGCTACTGTAAACTAATACAATCTCAGTAATTTTGATACTTGAAACTTGACGATAAATACTTTTGTACTTTTCCTCGAGTACAAATGTAAATGGAGGACCTCTACTTTTACTTAAGCAATATTTTATCTACTTTTTATCAAGCACATGACTTTTGTACCAACTCTGCCAATCAGGTTCAAGAGTTTAATGCATGCATATTTTTACCCTTAGAATTATATTGTCCTGATGTTCTGATGCCTGATTGATAAGCATCCGCTAAGCAAATACAAACCGTAGCTTTCTGTCTATCTATTTCCTGCTATGTAGCTATTGATTTGAAAACAAGAATGTAAAATGTTCTTTCCAGTCAAAGAGGTTAAGCTCGGGTTAACAGGCCCATATGCCACTGTTTAAAACAAGACCTTTTCTGTTAAAGGCACCCAGATGTACCTGAGCATATACTGAATGTCTCCAGAATAGAAATGAAAACCTGATGAAGTAAACATTACTGCCCGGCCAACATTAGTGTTTGTTCATACCCTTGTCATTTGGGTGATATTTTCTTTCTGGGTTTTTAAGCTCCTAGCTATGTTAAAACACTTCAACATAAAAGTGTCTAATGAAGCCGAAATAGTCATAAAGTTTCTTCACGGAGAATTGCACTGCTTCATTTCCTCAGTGCGCTTGTCGTTTTGCTTGCATTGTTAGCCAATGAAGCTGTGTAATCAATAACCAGCCATAAATTCGAGCATTTGTTTAAATGCTTGGAATACAAACACATGTCTGACACCATGAGTTCCACTTGACGGGCCTAAAAATGACTAAACAGCCTGCCAAGAACTCTGAAATAAATCGTGGCCATAAAAAAAAAGCCTTTTAAATGGTAATTCGGTGTTGGAAAGTCTACAAGGTCTCTCGCTGACTGTGCCGGTGATTTATACGAGCCGAGGAGTAAATGTGTCATAAAGCAGAGATTTAAATGAGTCAGCGTTTCCAAACACACCAAGTACCTGCCAAGTTGACACTTATTTATTTAGCCTTTCTCGGTCTGCGTCCTTTCCCAAAAATAACTCGAAGATGTTACCTGAACACTGATTCGGCCTCTCTTTGGTGGTTTTAAGAGCAGCATACTGAGGCAATAACTGCAACTTTCCAACCTAGACACTATCTATACATTTCATAAAGTATCTATAATACTCATCTAATGCGAATGTAAGGAATTGAATATGTCAGGGCGGCGCGCTGGCTTAGTGGTTAGACAATACGTGAGTGAGTGAGAGATGTGTCATAAAAGAATAACTTTATCAATGTATTATTCCAGATAATGTTAGGGAACCCCCAACAAACAGTCTCACCAGCCATGAAAAGTAATTCCCTCAAATCCTTTAAGTTAGTAATAAAAAATAATAAAACAATTTTACTACTTACCTGACCATTCAGACTTAACAATTCATTCATTTATGAGGGGGTAACAAAGTTTCGAGACTAATTTTTCTAACATGCCAACAGATGGCAGCACAAGATTGCACACACGGTCACAAGAAGGCCCGACCTTCATAAGTCAGTGTGCCAAAAAATATTGTCCTGTGCACATCAGGAGCTGTGCAACTGGTGATATTCTGAACACGTGCGCTACCCTGTCTGCTTTTTGTATTTTCACGGATAGCAAGTTAGAACAAGGAGTGAACGTGAAATCCTGAGTGAAATTTGACAAATCTCCCACAGAGATGTTTGTCATGATTCGGCAAGTTTAAAGCGATGCTGCAACGAGTCGTCTGAGGTGTTTTGAGGACAAGAGATCAGGAAGACCTTCGACGAGCACAACCTCCGAAAATGTCGAAACCATTGTGCATGATGATTGCTGGAGAACAATCCACAATATTGCTGCCATTGTCAGTGTGTCATACAGAACAGTCCCGGCAATCCTCACGTGAGATTTGAACATACGCCGTGTTGCTGCCAAGCTTGTCCCCAGGCTGCTGACCGAGGAGCAGAAGGATACATCGAAATCTGCCAAGAACTTCGTCAGCGTGCCGCGAATGACCCATCCTTCATGTCGAGTAACAATACCGGTGACAAAACTTGAGTGTATGGGTACGACCCTGAGACAAAACAACATTGCTCACAGTGGAAGGGCCCATCATCTCCATCACCGAAAAAGGCGCCTTTTTCGGTGATGGAGATGATGGGCCCTTCCACTGTGAGCAATGGGGATCCCCGGGGAATGTCAAACAATGCGGTGAATGTCAAAAGATGACCTGCCTCAGGTCATTTTTTGGCATTCGCCGCATTGTTTGACATTCCCCGGGGGCCCGACTGTCAATATCGAATTCTACTGCCGGGTTTTAAGGCGTCTGCGGGAGGACGTACGATGAAAAACCAGAGCTAATCTAAAAACTTTTTGATGACCACTTTGTATATTAAATAGGAATGTAAAACTTCCGTCACTGTACTGTATTTGCCTGTTATTTATGTGCTATGCATGCTTTATGTCTCCTGAATGCACAAAGCAGCCTGTGCTCCATCAACACTGACACAGAGTAGCAAATATTCGTATGACAAGTGAAGAAACTGTATTTGTTTGTACATCTGCAGTTATGCTGCAAAAGCCCTCAACACTAGCATACATCACCATCAGCTCTAATAATGAGCAGAAAGCAGCCCTGGTTTGGGTTACCCTGCAGTGAGCAAAGAGAAGGACCGGCTTCACACAATATCAGGCAGTGTTTACACAAAACTAGACTATGGAGAGAGTCTCACACCGCTCTGCATCTCATTGTGTCAAGGTAACCCGTGCCATCTTCATGGGTCAAGAAGAATTCAGGAACTGTAGATATGAACACAGAAGAGAGTAAGTTAATGTTCCTGTATCTGAGTGCTAGTTCAGAGTCATGTAAACTACACCGGATTTCTTTATGTGAACCAAAAGTTCATTTTACCATTGGAAACAAATGTACAATAATGTTCAAGAAAATGGCTTACTGGCCAAAATCCCCTCCATGAATGGTTGTTTAGTCCAAGGTGGATTCACATGCAGATAAACATTGAATTAGTACAAAAAAGAGAAAAGGAACATGACAGATGCTTAGTAAAATGCTGCAAATGACAGCTTTATAAATACCCGTGTTCATTAGACAATAGTCCTCTTTAAACCTGAGTGATCTCATAAAGTGACTCGGGTAGTCATGAACTCTTATGGTGTACAGGCAATGAGATGAGGGGGAACAAGACGACAACGTACTACTTGTATTACGTTAATAAAGATGTTCTTTGTCCCAGTAGATACCATATTGCAAACAGGAAATGCGTTCGCACTACTGTTAACTTATTTCTCATGCTAAGAGAAAGATGAATGCATGGATTCATGAATGAATTGCAGTTTGTGTGGAGCGGTAACAATGTCAGTTATGTTAGTTTTTCTCCTTGCGGGATCCCAGTCCTGATACACCTGGTCTGAAGCGAGTTCATATCGAATTATTTCGAGCAGTAGTTGTATTTGGTGACTTAAATGAAAAAGGTTGTGTTCAAATTACAGATACATGTATCTTGATTACTTCCTGATGGCATGGTGGCTTAGTGGTTAGCACTGCCGCCTTGCACCTCCAGGGTCCGGGTTCGATTCCCGCCTCTGTGCATGGAGTTTGCATGTTCTCCCCATTCTTTGTGGGTTTCCTCCGGGTGCTCTGCTTTCCTCCAGGTGATCTGGTTTCCCCTGGCTAGATTAGGCTAATTGGCGTTCCCGAAAGTGAATGAGTGTGTGTGTATGTGTGTGTGTGTGCCCTGCGATGGATTGGCACCATGTCCAGGGTGCAACACGCCTTGTGCCCTAAGTCTCCTGGGATAGGCTCCAGCCCCCCCGCCTCCCCTCGCAACCCAGGATTAGGTGGTTTACACGACAAATGAGTGAGTGAGTGATTACTTCCTTATCCTGGTCAGGATTGTAAGGAATACACACAATCACAGAGCATCACCCCCGAACTGCTTCCCTACTACATAATGACTTCTTTTTAAAATTCAGTCCTAAACCCCGTTAACATAAACTGGCACGAAGTACAATTCTCAATTCTAGCTTGACTCCCCGATGCAGTAATCCCATGGAAGAATACTGCGCAGCATCGTGCCCTCACTACAGCAGTGCATACACTCAGTGTTTGGCTCTCTGCTTCAGTTTCCTAATCATGTTCCTCTGAGGCCAACGTTAATGAGCTAAATACGCCATATACGCAACTTAATATCCTCCATGTGGAAAGCCACTGCGCCAACACCAGAGACGCTAAAACAAATTAAAGGAGATTATGAGTGAAAAACGAGCCTCTCTGGTGGGTTTAAAGAGAAAATAGCACCCATTACAAAATAAATATACCTGCACCGAGCTTTTAAAATCGGATAATGGATGAGAGGTTTCTCTGCATCCACTATGCAGACTCCGTCTTTGTCTGCAGACTGGATCTGTAGACGATGATATCTGGAAGTTATAAGAAGAAAAAATGTCAAGAATAACAAGCAATATTTAACTTATTATATGTAAGAAATGATACGGCATGAACAGTTGGGATTGCTGAGATAATTGAGGTTATACTGTACAGGTCACACCACGCTGAAAGAGGTTATAAATGTATAGGGTGGTCAAATTAAATGATAAATAAAAAATATTCAGAATGCATTTCAGTTGTGGTGTGTTTATGTTAATATCTTAATATACACTATGTAACCATTGCTTTGTTTACTGTGATAATTTAACCATTATGTATGTTTGTTTTTTTTGCATACCGTAATTTGCCATAATGACTTCCAGGTTTTTCCCCATCCCTCCTCTTAAATATTTGGTGGGATCCTTGTGAAAATGGTTTGAAAAGGAAATGGGCAATAGCTACGTCCTGCTTTTATCATATCTCAGTGTAAAAGACCGAAGAAGAAAGCGAGCCTGAGAAAGTCACACCATTGATACCTTTGGAGTGATTTTAATCTACAGGGTGGGCCATTTCTATGGATACACCTTAATAAAATGGGAATGGTTGGTGATATTAACGTCCTGTTTGTGGCACATTAGTATATGTGAGGGGGCAAACTTTTCAAGATGGGTGGTGACCATGGTGGCCATTTTGAAGTCGGCCATCTTGGATCCAACTTTTGTTTTTTCAATAGGAAGAGGGTCATGTGAAACATCAAACTTATTGGGAATTTCACAAGAAAAACAATGCTTTTATGGTGCTTGGTTTTAACGTAACTTTATTCTTTCATGAGTTATTTACATGTTTCTCTTTGTTCACAGCCATTGACATGTCGAAGAGGTTAACACGTGATGAGCGGATCGAAATTGTGTTGATATCTGGTGAACGCAGTAACCGGGTCATTGCAGCAGATTTCAATGCAAGACACCCTACGAGACCACCCATCTCCCATGCTACAGTTAGCAAACTGCTTGCTAAGTTTCGTGAAACTGGTTCAGTGTTGGATTTGCCAAAATGTGGACGCATGAAAACTGTCACTAATGAACAAACAACAGCGGCTGTCCTAGCTTCATTCAGCAAGAGCCCACAGCGTAGCACTCGCTGTATGTCACTGGAGAGTGGTATTAGTCGAACATCCCTTCGTCGGATATTAGCTACTCACAAATGGCACCCTTACAAACTCCAGCTACTGCAGCATCTCAACGAGGATGACCCAGATCGGCTAACTATAACAGAATAACTAAAAGGGAGAGCCAGAAGGAAACACAGACATGAGGGCTCCCTGTGATGTAAAGCAACCAATCACCTCACCGTCAACAAACCTGAGTGATCAATGAGAGTGGGGAGGACAGCATCTAAACATACCAGTTCACCAGAATACTCTACGTTCATGAGTCCCCCAGATCTGCTCCTTTACCTAAGGTTAATCTATTTACAAAAATGCTTGGCTAAATAAATAGGTTTTTAGCCTAAACATAAACACTGAGGCTATGTCTGAGTCCCGAACATTAATAGGAAGACTATTCCATAACTTTGGGGCTTTGTATGAAAAAGATCTGCCCCCTGCTGTAGTTTTAATAATACGTGGTACTGACAGGCAGCCTGCATTCTTTGCGTGGCGGATCGTAAGACACTAGCAGTTCACTCAAATACTGTGGCGCGAGACCATTTAGTGCTTTAAATGTCAAAAGTAGTATCTTAAAATCTATCCGAAATTTCACAGGGAGCCAATGCAGTGTAGATAAGATAGGGGTGATGTGCTCATATCTTCTGGTTTTAGTGAGGACTCTCGCTGCTGCATTCTGTACTAACTGAAGCTTGTTTTTACACCTAGTTGAACAACCAGACAGTAAGGCGTTACAATAGTCCAACCTAGAGGTGATAAAGGCATGAACTAGTTTTTCTGCATCATTTAGTGACAATATGTTTCTAATCTTGGCAATATTTCTAAGGAGAAAGAAAGCTATCCTGGTGATATTATCTACATGTGCTTCAAACGAAAGGCTGGAATCTATAATCACACCAAGGTCTTTTACTGTTGCATTTGATGGAACAGAAAGGCCATCTAAAGTTACAGTGTGATCAGAAAGCTTACTTCTAGCTACTTGTGGTCTTATGACCAGAACTTCTGTCTTATCAGGATTAAGCAGAAGAAAATTAATTAACATCCAATCTCTTATGTCCTGCACACACTGCTCAATTTGAGCAAACTGGTTTTTCTCATCTGGTTTTGCTGAGACATATAATTGTGTGTCATCAACATAACAATGAAAACTAATACCATATTTACGAATTATGTTGCCCAGAGGAAGCATGTAAAGGGAAAAAAGCAGTGGGCCTAAAACTGAACCCTGTGGAACACCAAACTCCACTTGAGAACATGAGTTGTTTTTGTTATTTTCTATAAGAGTGGAGAGATACGTTGATCTAGCATCACTGAGAGCTTTTTTATAGTTCAGGATGCTCTCCTTCCAAGCTATTTTGAATACTAACAATTTAGTTTGGCGCCATTTACGTTCAAATTTTCGAGCGGTTTGTTTTAAAGCACGTGTGTGGTCATTATACCAAGGAGCGAGTTTCTTATCTCTAATCATTTTCCTTTTAACTGGAGCTACATTATCTAAGCTATAACGAAGTGCTGACTCTAGATATTCATTCGCCTGTTCGAGTTCTGTGAAGTCAGATGGCGATCCAATCAAAGTTGATAACTCTGGAAGATTATTGATAAAGCTCTGTGCGGTATTTGATGTAAAAGTAAGTTTAAGGTGGAAGCGCGGTGCTGTGCATACATTATTACTATGACACGCTTTAATCGAGACAAGGTAGTGATCTGAGATAACTTCAGACTGTGGAATTGTGATTATATTTCCTATACTTAATCCGAAGGATAATATTAAATCTAAAGTGTGACCTGCTTTATGAGTGGGTCCTACTACAGACTGATTTACTCCTACTGAGTCCAGTATGGACAAGAATGCTGTTCTCAGAGGGTCTTCTGGATTCTCAAAATAAATATTAAAGCCTCCAGCAATTAACGCTTTGTCTACAGAAACAACAAGGTTTGAGAGTAAATCTGCAAATTCACAGAGAAACTCTGAGTACGGCCCTGGGGGTCTGTATATGATGATTAGCGGGATCGACTGAGCTGACTTTATGTTCCTATAGAGAACTTCAAATGCATTAAATTTAAAACTGTGATTATCGTTATAAATAACTGCGACTCCTCCTCCTCTACCAGTTAGCCGAGGCTGGTGTATGTAGCTGTATCCAGGAGGACTAGCTTCATTTAGAGCTACATACTCGTCCTGTTTAATCCAGGTTTCTGTTAAACATAATATATCAAACTCCTGATCTGTGATAATTTTATTAACAATAACTGCTTTAGATGCGAGAGATCTAATATTTAACAGTCCTAGCTTCAGATCAGAGGTGCTGGCTGCGAATTCAGTGTACTCTGAGTTTGTGGTATCTATGTTAATTAAATTACTAAAACAGACTTTCTGAGTCTTTCTAAATTTATGTTTATGTTTAGCTCGGGGAACAGACACAAAATGGCCAAAATGGCCACCATGGTCACCACCCATCTTGAAAAGTTTGCCCCCTCACATATACTTATGTGCTACAAACAGGACGTTAATATCACCAACTGTTCCCATTTTATTAAGGTGTATGCATATAAATGGCCCACCCTGTAATACTGGAGATTAACTATAAAATGACAAATGGCACATGCCACACATAACACTGCTGTCTGGCATTTCCAAGGTCTCTGGTTTGATATTGAGATCGGGTTACTGTCTCCGCAGAGTCTCCTTTGGGTTCCTCTTAAATACACCTGTCAGTGGGATGGCTCCTCTAAATGTGAATGCACATCTGTGTGTGTGAGTGTGTGTGTGTGCATGGTGCTCAATAATGGCCCTCCTCTGAAGGTGAAGATGAATGAACGAGCAGGTAATATCTGTCACCATCCATTCATCTAGGAACCTCTGTAGTCCAACTAGGCACCATGGAGGCCAATGGTTTTTATTCCCATTTTACGACCGTGGTAGGACCTTCGGTCAACATTGACAAACGCATTCACACACTACAAGCAATTTGGGAACGCCAATTAGCCTAATCTGCATGTCTTTGGACTGTGGGAGGAACCCGGAGTACCCAGAGGAAACCCACCCAGCACGGGAAAAAATGCAAACTCCATGCACACAGACCCTGAGGTAGGAATCGAACCCGAACCCTGGAGGTTCATGGAGACAGTAAGTCATTAAGTCACAATTAAATAAATCCTGAAGCATTTTTCATTCCAGTAAACTCAGGGCAACAGACACGGGATACGCCGAAAATGGTGCCAACCCTTCCTCAGGGTACAGGCGCACACATGCTCACACACTATGTGCAATTGGCAAATTGTGAAGAAACTCATCAAGCACAGATAGAATTTTATACACTAACTTTATACTTTATAAACTTTATACACACAGACCAGAGGTGACATTTGAACCCCATTGCATTGTGCAAATTACAAGGTGCGAGCTGAACAAGTAGAATTATGTACACTACTGCTTAAAAGTTTGGGATCACTTGCAAATGTCATTGTTTGTCAAAGAAAAACACATTTTCATGCAATTCAACAACAAATTTTATCCATTTCATAAACAATTAAAGTCAGCCAACATGGTCTCCGTATCTGAACTCTATTAAACCGTTATGGGAGCAGCTTGACCGTATGGTATGAAGGAAGACTCCATCAAGCCAAGCCATCTTGTGGGAGATGCTCCAGGAAACATGGGGTGAAATCTCATCAGATTATCTTGAAACATTGACAGCTGGAATGCCTTTGGCCTGCCAGGCTGTAATTGCGCCAAAAAGGTTTTTTTTTTCTTCTTTTTTTTATATGAAGGCAAAGTTTAAAGAACAAATTCATCATTTCCATCAAAATCATTATTTCTAACTCTGACAATGTCAGTCTTTTGCTATATTTTCTGTTCAGACTAATTACTAACTTTGTGTGTGTGTTTCCTTGGAAAACAATAAAAAGTGATCCCAACTTTTGTGCGGTGACTTTTTGAGTGGTAGTGTACATATACTGTGTGTGTGTGTGTGTGTGTATATATTGTCTCATCGTCTACACCGTCTATTCCTTTATTCAGGGTCACGGCAGGCCTAGAGCCTAGAGCCCCTATCCCAGGAGGGCACGAGGCAGGGTACACCCTGGACAGGATGCCAATCCAGCCCACACATATAGCATGCATATACACACTCGCTGTGTGTGTACATATACATACACAGTAAATGCATAAGTACAGTAAATATTGTGCAACATGACTATGCAGTGGTTATATGCAGTAACTAACGCTATGATGTGCGTTGTGTATAAAAAATATAGCAGGTTGGCAGGATATACGTACATATATACAGTATATATATATATTGGATATACAAAACACAACATAATACAAGAAAGAGCAGTGCCATATTTTCGTGCAATGTACAGTATATAGAGATAAACTGTGTTTGTGTAAGAGATTCGGTAAGTTCGAGATTCACACAAATCTACGGGTAAATTCTCTGAGGACTTGTGACTGCAGTCGCTTAATGGTTCAAGACTGGAATACCCTACAGTTCTGTACCTGAGCCTCCAATAACGAACTGGATTCCATATTAACTTAAACTCTCCTCTTCTTAAACTTCCAGCCTCCTAACACACAGTATGAGTGCCGATCAATCCCTGCTATCTGTTATCACCCAGATGAGGATGGCTTCCCTGTTGAGTCCCTGGGTTCCTCTCAAGGTTTCTTCCTATTGCCATCTCAGGGAGCTTTCACCTTTCCACCGTGGCCCTCGGCTTCCTTATCAGGTACAATCTGATCATTTTGATTCAAACATATTACATTTCAAACTCATTTCCATGACTTTCTTTTGATTCTGTAAAGCAGATTTGTGACAATGATGACTGTTAAATTAAAAGTACTGTATAATAAAAAAATTCTTATAAAAAATTGTATTCAAAAAATACATGAAAATCCACTAAATGAAAATAAGAGTCTAAATAAGCAAGTAGGTTACTCAGATTCAATCACATCTTCATTGTCTGTATAGTTTGGTCCAGTGTGGAATATAAACTCTTGATCCAGCTCAAACAGCCCCAACAGCAGAGCGGTACACGGTTGATTTGTCGGGGTTTGGAGTTCTTGACTTCATGTTTAAATGAGTTTTAATCGTTTACTTTACTACAGCTGGAAATTAATACCAAGTAAGCACTATCCATGTTAGCTGACAACAACAAAATCACTGAAAAACGGTTACAAATCAAGTGGGGAGATATCCGCGCGGCACGTACACGCGCGTTAGCAACTGCGCAATAAAAGTCCTCACCAAACACAAAACCGGCTTCGTTTAATATGGATATTAAGTAGATACGAAGAAATACGTTTAGAAACGATGAATAAATCTCGCCGAGGTCTTACCTTTTAAACACGTCAGCCGTCAATTTGCCAATCACGATATGAAGTTCACTCTGAACAGCACTCTGTGTGTTATTCCATTCAAGCGCTTCACACTGAACCGCTGGAGGAGGGAGAAGAGTAGCACAGAGTCACAGCAGTCTGTCATCTGAACACACACTCCTGCTTTACAGGATACACACTCCCAATATCATAATAATAATAATACTTATAATATTGTTATGCGCTAAAATCCCCCCCCCCCCCCCCGCCACAGATTGCCCCCCCCCCCCTCCCCTATATAATCTTTATCAGATATTATATTAGAACAAAAATGTATAGGTTTATGAATTACAAATTAGAGCAAACGAATTTGATTATAAAATAAGCAATATATAAAATACATCTTCACTCACTCACTCACTCATCGCGGGGGGCCTGGAGCCTATCCCAGGAGACTTAGGGCACATGGCAGGGTACACCCTGGACAGGGTGCCAATCCATCGCAGGGCACAGAGACACACACACACACACACACATACACTCACTCATTCACACACTACGGGCAATTTGGGAACGCCAATTAGCCTAACCTACTTGTCTTTGGACTGTGGGAGGAAACCGGAGTACCCGAAGGAAACCCACCAAGCACGGGGAGAACATGCAAACTCCATGCACGCAGAGACGGGAATCGAGCCTGGACTTGGATCGAACCCGGACCCTGGCGGTGCGAGGCGACAGTGCTACCCACTACACCACCGTGCCGCAGAAAATACATCTTGAATAGGAATGTTTTTGGGTTTTTTTCATATACAACATGCATTTTTTACATTGCTTATTTTATAATAAAAGTCATTCCGTGTAAGTGTTCATAATAAATATATACTTAGTGCAAACATTTTTGTATTACATGACAAATCGCTGCAAAATAAATGTGTCAGAAAATAAACATTATATGAGAATTTGTATTAATGGTCCTGACACCTGTGATGGTTTGATTCCCGCCTCAGGTCTGTGTGCATGGGGTTTGTATGCTCTCCTCGTGCTTGGTGGGTTTCCGCCGAGTACTCCAGTCCTAAGACAGGCAGATTAGACTAATTGGCGTTCCCAAATTGCCCGTATGTGCGTGTTGAATGTCCTACCACTGTCTACCACTGAATGGACATAAATACTCAATTAAATGATCACTACAGGCCTCCACAGCCCCTAATTGGACTTCAGAGGTTCCTGGATGGATGGACTCATCAGACTTTTTCAATTGGCCTCCACACTGACAGTTATACTACAGAGGTTCCTGGAGTGATGGATAGACAGTGGCTTAGTTTTTAGCACTGTTGCCTTGCTTCTCCAGGGTTGTAGAAGATGATTCGAGTCTGCTGCTTGAAGGGAATTTCTCCAGGTACTCCGATTTCCGCTCACAATCAGTGAGCTGATTGGTGTTTCCAAAGGTCCCATAGGGTATGATTGAGTGTGTCCTTGTGCCCTGAACGCCCGTCCTACCTTATGCCCAAAGTTTCCTTGGATAGGCTCCAGCTCCTTGAAACCCTCCTCAAAGGATTCACTTCAAGTGACCAACAAGCAGGTTTTAACAACAATAAGTATTACACAATAAAAACTTTTATGAGGTGTTTTTTTATTCAATTTTTTAAATCACTAATGCCCTGGCTGGAGCTTTTTATGAAACACCATTGTAGGGTAACTTAACAATGCATTCATTCAAAACCCTTAGGACACAAGGCTGGGTTCACTTTAAAAGTTCACATTTAGCTTCAGATTGATAAAAAAAATATAATGTCTGTCTCTTTAACCATAGCCTGGCTGTTGATGCCAGATGTGCTGGTTTGAGTATTTCAGAAACTCCTGATCTTCTAATAATTTCACACACAGTAGTCACTCATCTTACAGTAAACACACTTTCCCTGAACACACTATCCCCATGAACATTAACTGAAGCTCTTCATCTGTATCTGCATGATTGTGTGCAGTGTGCTGCGGCCACATGATTGCCTCATTATGTACGGCATAAATGAGTAGGTTTACAGATTTTCCTACTAAAGCAGACAATGAGTATATATATATATATATATATATATATAAAATGAAAATATAAATTCTAATTAAGCTTCATTCTTGCAAGGAATGACATTTTACCTCTTCGTTAAAGCCATCTCTATAATTAAAATAAAGGTTTCTCGCTCTTTCAATGATATCTTACATCAGAGGACCCAAAACCATGTCAGAATGTTTTCCTTCTGTCTGTCTTTATGTCTGTCCAGCCAGATTTTGTAAAAGCATCACGCAAAACTGGCTGAACAGAATTTAATGTTTAACCTGCACCATAAGTGAAATCAAAATGTTGAGTAGAAGCGATGTTATGAACAGTTATGTACGGGATTTAATGATCTACTTTAAAATAAGATACTTGCTCAATGTAAACACACACCAGTGTGCACCAATAGGTATTAATTACAAAAGATATACTGAGTATTTTCTGAAGCGGTATAAGTGAATCTTTATTCACTGGAGTCATTTTAAGACAAAACAGAATCTTCATCCAATCTACGTTTTCACTTTCTCATCTGTGATTCACTCTCTGATTACCGAACAGGAAATGTATCTGGCTGACGATAAAAAAAAAGTACAACTTGGAGTAAACAAGGCGTAAGTTCCCATTGACTGTATTAAGCTGAAGTGACAGTAGATTCAAAATCCTGCTGTGAATTATGTGCATTTTCTAAAATGTCCTAATATTTAATATGAAATAATAATATCACTGATTAAATGAAGGCTGACCAGCTTCTACAAACTCTTTTCCTGTCAACAACAGGTTCTTCAGCTAGTAAATAAAAAAATAAATAATATTTTAGATTGCATGTAGATTATGATGATGTGGCATATTTTCCACAGAATCTAAATTTAGTTTGCTTTGAATTAGTTCTGTAATACACTGCACAATCTAGGTCAACTGTACATGTTGTTTATATGTGAGTTTCACCAGGCCATGGTGTGTCTTATTATCAGCCACATAACTGAATTAGGTCTGGAGGTTTCATAGAGGAGTGAAGAATTTGAATGAAGTCACCCTGGCCTCTTCCACTCATGTCGTCTCTAAAAGGCTCATTGTTTTCACTGTTTGCTTCAAAGACTGGAATTATCTTCCCAGCGTCCCAAAGCCTTAAAGCTCGTGGGTCAGAGGGGACGACCATGGCGCAGCCCCCTTAATCGCCCTTTAACCATGTCTCATCTCGCACCTTAATCAGTTCTCAAAGGCCATTTTTTTTTTTAGCTTTCTGCAGAGAACTGAGTGGGGCATTGTGGGCTTCTGCTTCAGCTGAAAGATTTTTTTTTTCTCTGTGATGTTTTACTTATTCCCATGATGTGTCTGGTGACACATCAGATTTATTAAAACAGTTTATTAATATTTGAAACATATGAAATGGATTGTAAATGCACCGCATCAATGAATTTTCCATTTTATGACTAAATAATAATAATAATAATAGTAATAATAATAATAATAAATTGTAGATCTTGCCAAAGGAATCATTTATAGCTTGAGCTTATAAGTATGAGGATCATGTTTTGCACTGCCCTCTGCTGGTTACATGACATACTGCAGTTTAGTCTAGATAATGTTTGGGTGCTGATCAAAGTTTTGTTGTTAATCGAAAATGATCATACATGTATGTGTGGCAAGTATATTGTGAATTATCTCTGTTTGCACTTAAGTAAAATTCATCCAAATGACATGGCTATTAGTCTATAAATCTATTACCTTTAGAATGAAGACATGATCTTCAGTGACACTCAAAGTTCCATTTTGTATCAAAGTTCTGGTTTTCATTGACATGCTGGTCTATGTTCACTTTGTTAATCAGTTTCCTATGTTACCGCTAATCTCTACCCTAAGAGAGCAGTCTTAGACTGAATGTAGAATGTAAACTAAGCTCAAACAAAGTGATCAAATTATCTGTCACAATTCGTGTTAATACCAACGTCAGCATCATCACACTTCTTGTCATCTTGTAGATCGCTAATCAGTCATGTAAGAATCATATAGCTACCCACACTGGATTCTGGGATTCGAGTTTAGCGTTTGCTGCATCCGCTACTTTGTTTGATTTCTTCTTAATATAACATCTTGTTTAAGAACTTGAAAATACCACCTGCTTATTCAAGTAAACTGAAAATGTCTGTTCATAATGTCTTAGATCATAAAGTTGACTATTTCTATGCAAATCTGAGCAGTAACTGCTAACTCCTTTTAATACAAGTTATCAGGAAACTGTCTAACAATAATGTTAGCTAACATTATCTTGAAAGAGGCAACTAGCCTAATACTGTATCTAGCTTATCATTTAGCTTGTGTGATTTCTGATCTGATGTTAGGTGCCTGCTGACAATTATAATGTGCTAATAAACTCAGTTTATCAACTGTGACGTTATTAGCTATCATCGCTATTATGTCCTTTAGCAACAAGGACAAGAAATTTTGCTTTTTTGTTTTGTTTCGGCATACGAGTTTGGTTTTTTAAAGCAGTTGGTGGCAAAAGGGATCATAAATGAAAGTTAAGTGAGATTTAATATCTATTTATTTCATATTTTACTTCATCTACATGTATTTTTCTAAATATTTTGATTGTTTATTATGCTAAATATGAATATAGTGTTGGAAATGGGTAACATTGTTAATATGTTTGGGTGGCTGGAACGGATGATCTGCATTTACATTATTTCCTATGAAAAAAATGTTTCACAATATGAATGTTCACCTTAAGAACTCACCTCCGGAACAGATTACATTTGCATACCGAGGTACTGCTGTAATAAATGCGCTTAAATAATCAATTAATCATATTTTGTTTGGGCTGAAAATGTCCAACTTTTGTTAGTGATTACTTTGTGTTAGTGAAACAGACATCCTATACATCAGGAATCATAACTGCATTGTTTAATTCTTTCAGTTTATGTTTCTCATAACTTATATGGATACTCTAACTAAGATATATTTGCTGTATTAGAAATATCTAATATGAACCTATTGGCTATACATTTGCACCGTTACATTCAAATGATTCCAGGCCCGACATAAAGAATTGTATGTAGACATAATGACCTGCTATGTCAAAGCTACATCCTATTAACCACATATTCTAGTAGGAATTTAATATATCAACTGGATTAACCTGGACAATTTATTGTAAAACCTGTAAAGAGAAAGTTATAAAGCTTAGTTTATGATAGTATATCACTGTGAAGCAGAAAGATTTCACAGTGGGCATAAAATCTCAGGTCACCTTGATTTTTTAACAGCACCACAGTGGAGCCCGGTGGATGATAGTGCATTTGAAAGTGAACACTTAATAATTACTAGGTGATAGCACATTCATTTTATTTTTAACAACCCCCCGCAGGACTGCTAAATAAAATGCCTACATAGTACTGATGCAACCAATGCCCTGACAAGCCATTTAGGATGGTAAAATATGAATTTGACATATTATTTGGGACTCCAAAGACATTATTATCTGCCAGCATTATCATGACATTGATTGTTTTCATAATTCTACATTAGTCCTTTTACAAACAACCTTTGTTTTTAACTTAAGAAATCATTTTATTGTGATGAATTATAAACGTAAGCAGGCTAACCTCAGCGAGTTTTTTTTTTCCTTTTTGACCTGATGATGTCATGGTCTGTGAGGTCAGAAAAAAGCAGAGATGATAGTTGTGAGGTAATCAGATAACACTAGATGCCCTTGCCTTTTTTTTTTTTTTTTTTTTCAAGAAAGAGCACAGAGTTGATAATTGTTAGGTAATTGGGATGTCCTTGCCAAGGAAGTCATACTTTACATATGGCTTACATGTCGATTCTATTGTCATGGAAATGTACCTCTAACCAACCAAACAATCAACCAGCAAATCTTTTAGCAACCAACCAGCCACCTAGCCAACCAACCATTCAACCAACCAATCAGTTATTCAACCAACTACTTACACAGCCGATTAGTCAACCAACTGTCCAGGCACTCAGCTAATCATTCAGTAAACCAAGCATCAAACCACCCAGGAAAACTTTCACACATGCAACCACAGAGCCAATCAAACAAGCATCAGCCAATCATTTAAACACCCCCTAGCCAACCATTCAACCAACCAACCAGCCAATCATTCAAACAACCACCCCCCAGCCAATCATTTAAACAACCAACCAGCAAATCATTCAACCAACTGACCAACCAGTTACTCAGACAATTTACACAATTTATTGAATCAATCAATCAATCAATCAATCAAGTCAAAATAAATTAAATGTTATTTTTTTAATGCAATCACATTTATTGGCCTTCCCTACGCACAGTTACTAAGCACGCCAGTTTGGCTGGCAAAGAATGGTTTCAATTTACAATGGAACTCGTCACAATGTTTACTAAAAATAAATACAAGGACAGACGGAGTTGCACAGCTCAAAAATATACAAAGGTGTGTAATTAATGTAAACTTTGAAAACATTTTACAAAAAAAAAGAAGAAATGACTTGTAACTATTTTTTCTTCCTTAAAAAGATCATATGTACAAGTTTATACAAAAATACAAAAACGGATGCAATTTGAAGTGAAGAGGCGTTGAAGTGACAATGCTGTCCAGCACAGAGACTTTTGCAGGTTAACCGATGGTCATTCATCCAGTTTCTAGTTTCATCTGGTTATTCATTTTATGCATGTTTATACCTGTATAACCCTTTGGCAAAAGCAGAGTGTGCTTCCCCATTTGTGCAGTGTGATACATCAGGTGATATGTGTAATCATTTCATTAAAGGAAACCATGTGAGCTACAGTGAGATTCTGTGAGGACATGAAGCAGAAGTATGTGTGTCGATTAGAGGTTTTTTTATTTTTTATTATTTGAACACCATCATGGGGACATGGGTTTGGATGCTGAGGTACTGACATTTCAATGAAGCTAAACCTAGAAACAAATATTTTGAAAGGCTTTACATTTCATTCCTCTTTTCCAATATAGATGTCAATGTAAAGCCTGAACAATGTTTAGGATCCTAAAATCCTAAAATGCAGCTACGGTAATCTGAGTCTTGTAATAGGAAGAAAGGAAGGGGTAAATACATGAACACTGCTACAATATCTTAAGATTTATGTTGTCACTAGTGTTGAAGGTATCTTCTTACATAAGTTTGGATTTTAAAAAGCTGCGATGAAATGACAAATGGCAAGTTTAATGGAAATGGCAGTAATAACACAAAATGACCTGGGTATAAAATCAGTTTAGAGCACCAAAAACAGTTGAAGTTTCATATCATACAGCACATATGTAAATTATGCAAGTTTACAGCTAATTAGAAAGTTTTTTTTTAAATAAGTACAGTATTTTACCATTGACTAATATACCCCTGATATGAAATATGATCAATTATATATATTTTTTTAGTTAAATAAAGCTTTATCATTACTCTTTTCTATATTCATTAACAAAATAATTCTCTGGATAAAATATCCCTTAATGAAAAATATTTGATTATAATTTTTTTTTACCTAATAAACATTGGAATCTAATAGAGAATTTTTTACAGATTTTTGTACTTCTATAGGTATGCATATGACCACACACAGATTAAAAGATACAGTCCATATGTTTTCAGTGTTCTGATAAAAAAAAAAAAAAAAAAACATTAAAAGAAAAAAAGAAAGATGATTCTAGACTTAAAAATAATGTAAAGCATGTGGAACATTTCTCAGTGAATGTTGTTACTGGAGTAATGTTATAGTATATATATAAAAAAAGTAATACAAAGTATTGTCAGGACATACAGTACATGGTAACTGAACAGTCCAGAAAAAGGCTGACTTATTTTCATACAGATTTGTTAGTCACACAACCACATATATACAAATAATGAGCAAAGCACTCTCCCAGCATTGCAAGTCAGCAATTACAGAGATGCGGCTACATGAACGCAAAACAGATGATCAATCAAAGATCACCTTTATTTTCCCCAAATCTTCCCCAGAATCAGCACATATATCGGCCAAATACACTCATATAATCTAAACCTGCCCACATATTATTTATTTTTAAATATCTGTATTCTATTTTTCTTTTATACCAACAGTGCTTTAACAGATTGTCCAGTTTGTCCACAAAAGGGATATAAAGCTGAGTCTACAATATACATACAACAACAACAACAACAACAACAACAAAAAACATTCTCATAAAACATATCACCTATTTAATGTACAAATAGTGAATGAATGCAATGAATGATTTTCCCCTTCAGGTATGTCCCCATGAATTATAGACCCTTATTGCATGCTTTACAGAAGACACAAAAAGGGGGAAAGGGAGCACCATGACAGCACTCAGCAGAAAACAATGATCTGAAATGGACTGATTCACAGCTTGTCCATCCTCCACATTCCGGCACAGTGTAAACTTAACAAATCTCGCTAATTTCTGAAAGGAAAAGAAAGAAATCATGCAAACTGAATTCAAAGTGAACAGCTTGCACAACTTTAAAGGTATTCATAGAATACAGGTCACAATTTCACTGTTGTATTCATCCTAGACATTAGCCCCGTACATGTTCTATAACTACAAAATGTATACGTAATACATAATGATCATAATTAAGTGCATTCGAATGTAAAACATAACATAAGCGTTTCTGGTAGTGTAAGCCCAAAGCTGGTTTTAAGAGAATTATAGGTAAAAGCAACATGGCAGGCTGTAACGGAAAATCGAAACTCTTAATGTCATAATGTCATGACCCAACCATGCGACATGAGTTTATTTCCATCATACATAAACATTGCACCGTTCCTTTGTATCCAGGATGTTTAAAGGAATGACCTTTTCCATCTCTAAACAAGTGCAAAATATTTGCAGGCTTTGCAAACCAATTCATTTATGCCCTTATAATCCTGGAGACTCATTCGGTTCTCCTGAATTTACAGAGCTTCTGTTGGGAAAGGCCACAATGTGATTGTCCTGTGTAAGCCTAACTTAAGTCCCAATTAGGAATCTCAACAATGGGAAGTTCGGTATTTGGTACTGCAATAACAAGTGTCAACAATGCTACAAACCACACGTTAGTAATATGTGAGTTCACCACCTGATCTTGGGAAAAGTATGAGTGCTTTGATTAGTCCTGATTAAGACTTTAGAAGCGTCGTGTCGAATATTTCCTTTTAATTTCGCACCCTACACAATGGTATATCACTTGTGAATATGACGATAAAGGAATCTGAAAAAAAAAAAACAGAAAAAAGATATATTGTATGTTTTCTACGTCTAAACATAAAGCTAAAAAAAATTTCCCCGAGTGAAAAAAGAAAGTATTGGCTATTGTTTTTTTTTTTTTTTTTTTTTTTTAGGAATCAATATCCACCAAGGATCTATATAATAATGGGTACAACGTGGTACCACAAGTTGATGGAAATGAAAGGTTAGGACTGATCAAAACATAAGTTCATTCAATTCATGGAATACAAAATGTTCAAAGTGAACAAAGGGACTTGATTTTTTCACTTCATTTTAAGATAGAATAGACTTGAGAAAAAATATATATTAATATATGCATATGCCCACATATCACATTTAATTTTCTGTCTTTTATTTTTTTATGGACCAATGGGAGGAATTTACTGTTTTGTCTCTGGTAGAAAACCAAATATGCCAAAAGCAAAGACAGATACCACTAGGAGGAGCGGTCATCATGTGGGCTTCCATCAGAGTTTTCAGTATCTCCTTCAGAGATTGCCTGCATTGGGGCAGTGTATAGCCGACTGCGAGTACTGTACCTACTGCTGCTGGCTGCAGGTGGGATCCTAGAACGACCTTGCCTAGAGGCAGCGGACATAGTAAGGGTCTTTGTTGAGAAACCCTCAATATTTGCCCTGGGGAAAGTATTGGGGAAAGGCTCTGTGCTGGCTGGAGACTCCTGCATTGGTGAAGATGGTTCCTCTGTTTGCCTGGAAACCTCTAGTTCACTTAGGGACTTTGGAGTGATGGGGCTCTTGAGAATTTCTGTTGCAGACATGCGGTAACTGGTATCTGTGCGACTGCCCTTCTTTAGCAGCAGTAATTTAAACTCTTCATTGGAGGTGCTGGATTTTTTGGCACTCCTGTAAATGGGTCCTGGTGCTCTCTGAGAACCAGATGCAGGAGTTGTGACAGTTGGAGTGACTGGACACATCACAGGAAGATTGACTGGACCACTGGAAGGAGCAACACTAAGACGACTCTTCCCGTTGAGCTCTCCCGAGTCTTTCCTCCCAAGAACTTTCCTCTTTGACCTAAGGTAATTTTGGTAAATTTTAATTTTGGTTAGAACCATACAGTTACAGGATGACATATACCATAAGAAAAATTTCTTATGGCCACCAAAATAAGTTATCATGCATATAGTATATTTATTTTTTTTAGATTACCTGTGTATCATGGCAAACAGATCTTCAGTCGTGCGTAGTTTATTAGGCGAAGGGAATAAACCATCATCATCACACTTAGAGTCATCAGTTAGAGGAGAATTTGAATTGTCACTAGGCGTTGAGTCTGCGAAAACATTGCAGCCCTTTGAAATTCTTTGTATGTAATATAGAACACTATACAAACAACATAAATACATTCATGCACTTCTGTTAATATGTTTCAATCTGTATTACCTTTGCTGAAGTAGTCTTCTGTGTCTGGAGTTGACTCGTCCTCGTGTCCATCATGTGAGGCACTTCTGGTAGTGACACATGCCTCATAGGCCTCCTCTTTGCTTTTATTTTCAACAATTGTGCAAGTGTGTGATGAGGCTTCTAAACTTCTGGCAGGCACTTTATCTGGGCTGTTGCACAATACAAAGTCACTCCTTCGTATTTCGCTGTAAGCAGGAGGAGACAGTGTACTGGCCAAATTCAATGATGGTTCCGCCAGAGGTTGTGGTCTGGGTTCTTGGTTGTGTTCACAATTATCACTTTCAGTTGACAATGCATCTTCCTCAGCGGTATACTTTCTGCACTCTGCTTCTTGCTGAGAATCACGGGTCTCACAAGCCTGTGCTGTTGGGGCTAAGAAGTCTTCCTGTTCATTGGTTGGTTGCACAGGAGTTCTAAATGCCGTCATGGCCCAATATGTTCCTGGGCCATGCTTTTCCTGCCTTATTTTAATCCCCTCATGTTGTGAAACAATGGCTTCTGGAGGCGAGCACTGAGATTCACAGTGCTGCACAGCAGGGGGTTTGTAGGCTGGTGGTTTCCTGTTATGCCTGTTGTCCACAGTCACCGTCTCAACTGTGACTGTGGGACACTTCGGTCGAGTTGACTGATCCGAATGCTCAGAACTATGGGTGCTCTCTGCTGGCTTATCAGTGGATCGCAGGTGAATTGACTTCAGTACTGTAGCAGTAATTACTGTTTGGGTTGAGCTGGATGCTTCTGCACTCGCAGCAGCACGTGCTTCCGCTAATGCAGCAGCTGCTGCAGCTGCTTTCTGTTTGTTTTGATGAAGGAGGTGTATCTGGTTCCTATGGGCAAAGGGCTTGATGTGAAGAGCACTTAGGTCAAGATGACTAGGTGGTGCCTGGGAATCATTATCTCTCCTGCAAGAAGAGCCTGCATCTCGAAGGACATGCTGTTGCTGCTGTTGGAGAGAGGAGAGTGATGATTTTCTTTCTGGCACTTTGGGTTTCCTCTTGCCACTCGTTGGGGACAGGGGAGCTGGGAAGAATGCAGATGGAAAGGACGATGTAGGTGTCTCTGACTGACTGGAGTATCCACTTGATGGGGATGCCAGTGCTGCAAGTTTTTCAGGAGACCCTATTCTAAAGTCACCTTCATGTGGTGGAAGTGTTGGTGAGGTGGGCCTGGACCTGGGGCAACATGCCTGAGTTTCCAGATTCTCTGGTGACTTGACACATTCAATAACTGTTGTACCCGTAGCAGTGCTGGAGTTGGACAGTGACCTGTAAGGATCACTAGATTTCAAGTCATTAAGGAGCCAAAGGTCTGCATAGTCTGACTGCACAGCACCCTCATCCTTAAAGGAATGTGTGTCAGAAGAACTAAATGGAGAGGAGCAGTCTAGCATATCTCTGATATTCTCTACACCCCAGGTGCCAAGCTGCTTGTCACACAGACCTGCGGTATCAAGGTGCCTGTCAGAACCAGCCAACTCCAGCTGCAGCTTCATCTCCCTGGAAGACAAAGGCAGGGGCAGCTCACTATTAATCTTTGGTTCGTTCTGCTCTTGAACATTACTGCTTGCTTCCTTTAAAGAAGAGCTACGTTTTGGTGGGGGTGGCTTAGCCTTTGGTTTTCTTAAAGAAAAACATCCTCTTCCATGTGTACTCATTCCCTTGTAATCTGGTTGAGGGTATTCATCCATACCAGGTGCAATGTTCCCACTTGGGCCACAGTCAGGGTCAATGGCTGCATAGTTGCAATAGCTTCCGCTACCTTTAAGACCACAGTCCAAATGCACAGAGGTGTAGAAGCCTTCAGTGTCAACAGTGTAATGTGTAGAACTCTCTAATATTTCACCCGATGGTTGCCCACTAAAGCATTCATAAGTTTCCCCGCTTGAATAACTGGGACAACTTATGCCACTTTCATCTTCCCGTGAGCGCTTTGGGCTAAAGTCTGGAGGACAAGGTTGATCCTGCTGGTCCTGGTTACAGTTCCACTCCCCATCACTAGCAGTACTAACACCTGCATCATCCATTTGATCTGTAGCTGAAGAGGTGAATGAACTGGACCTGTGTCCCTGACCTTGTGACCTGTCCATGTGGAAGGGGTCAATTATGAATCCAGTAGTATCATCAATTATATGAGACCCTGTGTTGAGAGACAGTTCAGAATCACAGTGTGAGGAACCAGTCAAGGGCGGTGAGGCAGCTGGTGGTAGTGTTTCTGAGGTCTGCGATGGGCATGTTGAGCTGCTTCCGCTCCAGTTCCCACTTGAAGATTGATGGTCTTCTTTGTGGTCAATCTGGCTACCAAGCACACCTGTGGTCGAAACTGAGTGGATGGGGCTGCTGAAGGTGTCTGAACTGGAGGAGATCTCACAGCTTCCCATATCAGAGTTACGTGGAAGCCGGGACCTACCCCTCTCAATCCAAGCATTTTCAGGACTACCCCCATGCTGTATAAGCTTTAAACTTTCCAACTTGAGATCTGGCATGGCTTGGTCATCAGTGCTCTCTTCCTCATCCTTTATCATCCTTCGTGCTGGACCTGGCAGAAAGTCCTCAGCCTCATAAGGAGAGAGCTCCTCATCATCCTCCTCCTCCTCCTCCTCATCATCATCATCATCATCACTGTCATCTTGATCATTGTCCCGTAGTCGACTTCCTTCTCTGGGCAAACTTCTTGAACGCAGACGAGTTCCCAAAGCAGTGGTATAGGCTGCATCAGAGCGATCTGGTAATGAAGTGATATTACCAGTGGAGTGAGAGAGGGAAGCTGGAATTCCTTGGCCCCTCTGTGCCCGGATTCGCCTTCGAGATGGAGCAGCAATCAAGAAGTCATCGGTCTGACAGCCAGAGTCCTTTGTGTTTAGCGCCCGTCCACTAAGTGACAGCTCCTCCTGGTAGAGGGACATTTGTGGGTTGCCATGGGCTACCACAGATCGTTCTCGGGCCACAGGAGATTCATCTGAGTCTGGTAAAATTTAAGAGCACAATACAAATAGCATTTTTTTATTTCACATAATATATCATATTATTCCTATTTATTAACTGCACAATGATACCAAGAATAAACATGGGTTGGTTTTAATGTGGTTATTTAATAGATGTAGTTCAATATTTATTTTTAAAAAAACACTCAATGTTATTAATGAAGGTCCTACAAACCAAGATGTAGTGTAAGAGTTTATCCATGTTCATGCTAGTTTTTGAGCAATAACAGCATTGTACAAGCTTAAAATTAGTTATTCTTACAAGGTACCTTACAAAATCGCAGCTTTATAAATTGCAGATAAATGTGAACGAACGTATAACAACAACAAAACAACCCAAAATCGAACAGCAGTGCATCAGGATATCATACCCATGTCTTGTTGTACCCGTCTGGGAATTCCTGTGATAGTTTTCCGTCTCCTTAGTTTCCTTCGCCGCTGTAACACGGACTGAGAATGGACCAATGAGCAGCGAGCACTGGCTTCTCGGTCAAATCCTGCACCTTCAGAAACAGGTGAAGGTATCCTTCATACTTATTAACACATTAAAACAGGACTTACAGCGTTAGATATACAGCAAGCTTTTGGACATTTAAAAGTAGCTGAGAAACGGCTTTGAAATCCACATATTTTTTCACATATTCATTTTTAGCAGAGTGAAATACTTTTCCAGACATACTTTTTCAAACCCCTGGAGCAGAGGGGTTTAATGGCCTTGCTCAAGGGTCCAATAATAGCAGCTTGGTACTGCTGGGTCTTGAATCCTTGACCTTCTGATCAATACCTCAGAAGCTTAACTGTTGAGCCATGGCTGGCCTTGGCGAAACATTACTGCCTTTTTTTTGCGTAAAAATCCCAGTACTAGTCAAAAGTTTGGACACACCTTCTAATTCCAGGGTCTTTCCTGATTTAAAAAAAAATGTATTTCTTTCTACATTGTAGGCATCCAAAATGTGTAATAATCTCCTGTGAACAGTTGATGTTGAGATATGTCTTATACTTATGCTCTGTAAAGCCTTCATAACGCCTCTATTCTGAGGTGCTATTTGTTAATTGCTGATTTCTGAGGCTTGCACAGTAACTCTAACTCTAAACTCTGCAGCAGAGGTAAGTTTTGGTCTTGATTTCCTGGGATGGTCTTCAGTTTCATCATGATGCTTGATGGATTTTGCAATTGCACTTGCTGTTCAGGAATGGTGAAAAATGATATACACAGTATCAGTCAAACAATTGGATGCAAGTTTGGATTTATTTTCTAAGCAACAGTCAGTTGTTATTTTAAGACATGAAGGTCAGCTATCCTGGAATTGTTCTTGCGAGAACAGTATCGTCACGTGCATTTGCAAAACCCATCAAGCACCATGATGAAACTGGCTCTCAGGAAGACTATCCCAAGAAAGCAATACCAAAACCTACCTCTGCTGCAGGGGAGAAGTTCATTTAGAGTTACCAGCCTCCAAGTGCCTAAGACTTTTGAACAGTACTGTAGATATATTAGATCCTGCCCAGTTATTATGTTTGTTTTAAAAATTTTGTTTGCTTGTTACAAAATTCGGTTGGCTCCCATGCATCACATGTGTAGGATGTTACATGTCCATTCTGCAAGTTTCACATCAGACTGCTCACTCAGGAACGCAGTCCTCACGTGCTCCAGATCACTTAAAAAATGCACTACATTAAAATCATAATCTAATCTGCATGCACACACAATACTCATATAGTAGAATTAGAAATAGAACTATACCAGTAACATTGATAGGGATGATGCAGGATGAGATGACTTGAGATTCATTCTTTATTCTTTCATCTGGTGTGGGGAGTGGTAGCGCTTTCGACCAGTTGGTCTGCTTGTCCAGTGTCGTGGGAACGTTGGGAACGGGACACTTGGGTCTGTGGCTCAGAGTCACCAACTTCCCATCTGTATTTGTATTGGTTCCAACCTGAGACAGAATAATTTAAATGTGTTACATGGAATGGCTTTGTAAAAATGAAAGCACACAATCGCTAACTGTAGCCCTACAGGAACCAGGTTTTCCGCATCTAAACATTACATATTATTTTTCATCGAGGAAGGAAGAGGCAGAGAGAATAGAGATAAAAGAGAGGCAGAAATAGCTGGAGAGGAAAGGAAATACAGATGGGGAATTGTCAGGCACATATCCAGAGTCAGGAATTTGGTCAAGATCCTGTTCCATTAGTACAAACAAAGAACACAGGAAAGGGTGTCAAAGATTTCAGCAAGGTTGATCCTTGCCATAAAAGCTCTAAAATCTCCTGCTGGATAAACAATGGCTTTAAAGCAGTTTGTGGAATGCACACACACACTGGCCACTTCATTAGGTTAGGTACACCTGGACATGTTAATGCAAATATCTAAACCAGCCAAATCACATGGCAGCAACTCCATGCATTTAGGCATGTAGACATGGACAAGGTGATCTGCAAGTTCAAACCGAGCATCAGAATGGGGAAGGAAGGTGATCTCTAGGGCTTACAGGGACAAGTCTAAAAAAGAGAAAATATCCAGTGAGCATCAGTTCTCCTGTCAGCTAAGAACAGGAAACTGAGACTACAATTCATATGGGCTCACCAAAATTTGACAATAGATGTTTGGAAAAAACGTTGACTGGTCTGATGTGTCTCAATTTCTGTTGCGAAATTCACTTAGTACGGTGAGAATTTGGCGTAAACAGCATGAATGCATGGATCTATCCATGGATCATGGTTCAGGCTGATGCTGGTGGTATAATGGTGTGGGAGAGATTTTCTTGGCCCACAATTGAGCACGGTTAAATGTTACAGCCTACCTGAATATTGTCCATCCCTTTATGACCACCGAATAACGTGCCACAAATTTCACAAAGCTAGAATAATCTCAAACTGGTTTCATGAACATGACAGTGAGTTCGCTGTACTCAAATTGCCTCAACAGTCACCAGATCTCAGTCCTTTTGCCTTTAGTGCCTTTAGGGTGTAGTATAACAGTAGTTTCGTATCATGGATGCACAGCCGGAAAATCAGCAGCAAGAGTGTGACGCCATCATGTGGACCAAAATCTCTAAGAAATCTTTTCCAGCACCTTGTTGAATATATGCTACAAAGAATTAAGGAAGTTCTGAAGGTAAAATGTGATGTGAATTTGCATGTTGCTGGACTGTTTTTTTTTTTTTTAAATACAGTATATATTGAGGTAAAACACTGTTACAAGTATTCCAAAAGCTGAAGGAATTAAATGCAACATAGTAAGATGTGACAGCATGAGGCACAGCAGACATTTAGAGAAGTACATCTATCAGAATTGCTCTGCTAAAAGAAGTGTTGGAGAAAAGAAAATGAAGTAAACTCAGAAACAGAATTCCCTCAGAAGCTTATAATAATGTAAAACTAATTCTAACAATTTAATTAAGTTGCATAATTTTTTATACACATGAAATCATAGGAAATGTTATATTTGAACCCTAAACCCTTGCCCCTTAATGTTACCCATTCGTAACCAGACTGCAGGGAGAATACCTTTCGCATCCAGGGGATGAACACACAACAGGTTTGAGGGGAAGCGGAACGACAGCGCTCATGCTAAAAAAAAAAAAAAAAACACACACACACACAAAAAAACAAAACAAAAACAAGACAAACACATGGCGCAACGTTGAATGGTTCAAAAGAATAGACATAATGTGAACGAGAAAAATAAAATAAAATAATGGCATGATTATTTACGGGGCATAATAGGATGACCCAAGGGAAGATCATCATGATACCTTGGTTCGAAAAGAAGCTCATGTTTCCAAAAGATGATAAAAAATAAATAAATAAATAAATAAAAATAAATAATAATAATAATAATAATAATAATAATGAAGTAGACATTATTTTTGATGAGTTAAAAGGTGAATAAGCTTTTGGAACAATATGGCTAAATAAATACACAAAATGCTTATATTGTTCTGTTTTTAAATCCTCAACATGACACATGACTTGGCTAATACATGAAAAGGAGCTTTAACCAAACATCCTGAAAACAATTTAGATCCTTTCCATCATCATTTACCTTTCTCTGTGCTGGCTGAACCTCTACCTCTCTCGAAGGTCTCTCCTGCTGCATTATGAGAAAAAAAAAATGATAAATTGCACATCAAAAACCAGGAGTCTGGTTTGAGACTTCATACATCGCAATGGGAATGAATCTTATCATTTTTTAAAAACATAAAATCAGTAAAAACAAAGGTTAATGCACTACAAAAATGTATGTGTGATGATTGGGTTACAAGAATGCAAGAATAAAAATAAAAAATCCGGAAATGAAAAAATCTGGAAATGAAAAGCTTTGACGCATGACTTTTTAAATGACACTTCTAACTTTTGTATTTTAATTACATTTTAACATTATTTAACAAGTCTTAAACTACAGTAAGTCACGTTATGAGGACCAACTGACAGGGAGTGTGAAATCAAGATTGTCGTGATTTAATTAGGAGGGATATAAAAAGGAGAAAACACCAGTGAGAATGGAATTCACCATGGATTGTAGCAAAAAAACAAACAAACAACAAAACAAATTATGTTCATGCATCTTATGAATCCAAATGGCAAAGTTATAGCAAAAACAGCACCTGGATAACTTTCCTGGGGAGAGTTTGCATGTCTGACTCTCTGGTGCTTCTTTCCTGTTCCAAGTGTTGGTGGAAAAAGGAAGGAAGGAACCCGAGATCTCAGTATAACTCAGACAGTAAGCATACAAACATCACTAATCAAATAGAGGTATGGCCAAAAATAACTAATTAAATGTCATATTGTTGGGTACAGGAGTGTCTCTGAGAGCCAGCTGATTACTTGTCATTAAAAACAATGTGAATTACCTTCCTCTGCATCGTCTGATATTCAGCTCTGTCCACCTGTGCCATGAACACAATGGAAAAAAGAATAAAAGACGTTTTGACATATTACTGATATATATATATATATATGTATATATACATATATATATATATATATATATATATATATATATATATACAGTGGAACCTCGGATTGCGAGTAGCGCGGTTTGCGAGTGTTCCGCAAGACGAGCAAAGATTTGTAATTAATTTTTCGAGCAAGTCTTGGTTTACGAGTGCCGAGTATCATGTATATCATGCATGCGCTTCCTGTTTTGACACCGAGAGTCACATGATCACAATTGAGCCAATGGTTTTTCTCTCTCTTGCGCTGCGGAATTGTGGGTAATCGTCTTCCATGCTGGGTCTTAGTGCTCGTCTCTTACTAGTATATTCAACATGTCCCTCTCTGTTTCAGCGTGTCGTTAGTCCTATGTGTGCGCGCGTGTAATTTGACACTGTGCCCCACACACACTCTCTCTTTCGCCTTTCCACCGCAACACCCCCCTTTATTCAACATCCCCCTCACTGTTTCAGCGTGTCGTTAGTCCTATGTGTGCGCGCGCGTAATTTCACACTGACACACATTTACACCCCCCTCCCCAGCTTCACACACACATGCAGACACATATTTTATATTAAGTATTTTGATGTATTAATTTTTTTGGGCAGTGGAACAGATAACTTGTGTTTTTCATTATTTTTTAAGGGAAAATTCGATTTGGTTTACGAGTGTTTTGGAATACAAGCCTGCTTCTGGTACAAATTATGCTTGTAATCCAAGGTTCCGCTGGACTATTATTATACTATTGTATTACTACAAAATCTAAATATTTTGTAAGTTAACAGACAAAGCATGAGAAAAAAATGTTAATTAATGAACAATATTCTCAAGCAGCATACAAAGCCCAAGCTCCATTCTACGAGACTGTTCATGTCAAAGCAGGACTATAACGAAATCTCTCGAAATTTCTCGTGCATTCACAGAAGACTTCAAGCACAGTACAGGGATGAGACTCTTAACTGCAGTAAAACATTTGAATGGTGCAAAAGGCAGCATGTCTATGAACATTCAACAAATACAATTCCTGATGCTTGAAAATCAATTTATAACTTGTCGCCAACTTTCGGAAGAGACGCATCTGTCTGTGGGACCTGTACACACAATCACCACTTGCACATTACAGAAACTCGGCTGGGAGTTATTACCACCATAGCGTACAGTCCTGACCTCACAACAAGCCTTTTCCACATATTTGGACCATTAAAGGAGTTTCTGGGAAGCCAGTGTTTAAACGTGAATCAGGCAGTCTGATCATGTCTCCAGCCTACTGAGAAACCTTTCTACCTTCATGGTGTCCAAGCACGAATGCAATGCTGGGATAAGTGCATTAGTGCAGGAGGGGATTATATAGAGAAATAAATGGAGTTTTTACTCTCATAACTGTATTCTGTTATTCTGTGTTGTATTATAACTAATATGTATAAAAACACTTACCATACGTGAGTGTCGACTCCTCTGGTCTTGCCTCCTGATGGAGTGAGGGGAGGGGAATGTGGGCATGGGCGGAGCCACTGAGATGGATATGGTGACCCGATTTCGCTCTCTGCTGGTTGAACGCTGACGCTGCTCTGTATAGGACACAGTTTGGATTAGCCGCACATTAAAACAGAAAGGGTTTAATAATTACTCCACTGGCGGACAAGTGTCTGAAAAACAAATCACAGTTATCTGTGGTTTGGTCCAACCATGTGCCATCCGACAGATACAGTACACTCCATCCTGGAGATATATACATCGCTTCTGTTGAAGTTACTTTAAGGGGTT
This sequence comes from Clarias fuscus, assembly GCA_030347435.1. NCBI lineage: Eukaryota > Metazoa > Chordata > Actinopteri > Siluriformes > Clariidae > Clarias > Clarias fuscus. The sequence goes on from CM059228.1 coordinate 7,133,754, forward strand.
GGGTTGCCAGCTTGACATGCGATTGCCATTCACACCATGGACAATTTGTGAACAAAAGTTAGCCTAATCTGCATGACTTTGAGCTGTAGGAGGAAACCAGAGAAGGAGGAAACCCACCAAGCAGAGGGAGAACATGCACACAGACCCGAGGGCGGAATATAACCTTCGACCCTGGAGGTGCAAGGCGACAGGGCTAAACACTACTCCATTATACATGATGTAAAGCTAAAATAAGTGAAATGGTGGAGCTGAAGTCATTCGACAGGGAAGAACTGTGACACTCTCAGAGTATGACATCACAGTATGCATCACCTCACAGTCACTAATGGAGCAAAGGTACAGACTCAACGTACATGCACCGTCTGTGTCAGGGAATACCACTAGAGGGCGCCAAAGCGCCCAGAGACACCATTTTGTTTCCTTTTGTTTTCATTTGTAGTTTTTGGTGGACTTCATTTCCCAGAATGCACCTCGGTCAGGTGATGTGGCGCTCACCTGAACCGAGGTTGCTCATTAGTTTTGGTTATAAATGTTCTTGTGTTCAGTTTGTCTTTGTCTTGCATCTGTTCGGTTTGGGTTACTGTTTGGTATGGTTTGCTGTCAAGTTCTGTGTTCTCCTAGTTCTGTGTTCTCCTGGCTCTGTGTTCTCCTGGCTCTGTGTTCTCCTGGTTCTGTGTTCTCCTGGTTTGTCTGTCTCCTAGCCAGGGTTTGCCTCAAATGCAAACCCTGCTGGAGATGGTCCTGCGTCGAGGTGGACAGCGAGCCGCCTCCGCCGCCGCCGTCCTGCATCGAGGAGGACAGCGAGCCGCCTCCGCCGCCGCCGGCCTGCATCGAGGTGGACAGTGAGCTGCCTCCGCCTCCGCACGGGTTCGTGGACGCCGTGCTCCTGCCGCTCCTGAATCTCCTGTGTTCTCCTGGTTTGTCTGTCTCTTAGTCTGTTTGTAACCCCTAGTCTGTGTAGCTCCATGTTAAGTTTAACCTGTGTTTAAAGTTCATGTTCTGTTCTTTTGGTTCCCTGTTTTGTTTTCATTAAAGACTTTGGTTCACATCACCTCTGCTACTATGCCTTTCTTTCGTCCCGCAAACAGTACCCGTGACAGTCTGTGACAGAATCGCCACCTCACAGACTCTACCCCTAAGTAACTATGAGATCACAGTATAGGGTCTGTGTATAAAAGGCCCGCGTGTAAGTCAAGAGTCCGCAGTCTACAAAGGACTGATTACTGATTTTGATATTTGATTTAATTACTATTCCACTCAATACAAGAGAGAAACAGTAATGTATATTATGCTATGAGTGTTTTTTGTGTGTGATTTCCATGTATTCACTAAAAGTTTTCTATGATATTGTGTATTACATGTTTACTAAATGGTTCATGGAACAGTATGATTTAAGCTTAGTTAAATAATTTTGTTGTATTTGTTTGAATTTTATTTACACACGTGGACAAAATTGTTGTTACCCTTTGGTCAATGAAAGAAAAACTCACAATAGTCACAGAAATAACGTTAATCTGACAAAAGTAATAATTTTTAAAAATTCTATGAATGTTAACCAATGAAAGTCAGACATTGCTTTTCAACCATGCTTCAACAGAATTATTAAAAAAAAAATAAACTAATGGAACAGGCCTGGACAAAAATGATGGTACCCCTAGAAAATACTGAAAATAATGTGACCAAAGGGACATGTTAATTCAAGGTGTGTCCACTAATTAGCATCACAGGTGTCTACAATCTTGTAATCAGTCAGTGGGCCTATATATAGGGCTCCAGGTAGTCACTGTGTTGTTTGGTGACATGGTGTGTACCACACTCAACATGGACCAGAGGAAGCGAAGGAAAGAGTTGTCTCAGGAGATTCGAAAGAAAATTATAGACAAGCATGTTAAAGGTAAAGGCTATAAGACCATTTCCAAGCAGCTAGATGTTCCTGTGACTACAGTTGCACATATTATTCAGAAATTTAAGATCCATGGGACTGTAGCCAACCTCCCTGGACGTGGCCGCAGGAGGAAAATTGATGACAAATCAAAGAGACGGATAATCCGAATGGTAACAAAAGAGCCCAGAAAGACTTCTAAAGAGATCCAAGGTGAACTTCATGCTCAAGGAACATCAGTGTCAGATCGCACCATCCGTCGTTGTTTGAGCCAAAGTGGACTACATGGGAGACGACCAAGGAGGACACCATTGTTGAAAACAAATCATAAAAAAGCCAGACTGGAATATGCCAAACTACATGTTGACTTCTGGGAGAATGCCCTATGGACAGATGAGACAAAAATGGAACTTTTTGCCAAGGCACATCAGCTCTATGTTCACAGATGGAAAAATGAAGCATATCAAGAAAAGAACACTGTCCCTACTGTGAAACATGGAGGAGGCTCTGTTATGTTCTGGGGCTGCTTTGCTGCATCTGGCACAGGGTGTCTTGAATTTGTGCAGGGTACAATGAAATCTCAAGACTATCAAGGGATTCTAGAGAGAAATGTGCTGGCCAGTGTCAGAAAGCTGGGTCTCAGTCGCAGGTCATGGGTCTTGCAACAGGACAATGACCCAAAACACAGCTAAAAACACCCAAGAATGGCTAAGAGCATTGGACTATTCTAAAGTGTCCTTCTATGAGCCCTGACCTCAATCCTATTGAGCATCTTTGGAAGGAGCTGAAACATGCTGTCTGGAAAAGGCATCCTTCAAACCGAAAACAACTGGAGCAGCTTGCTCATGAGGAGTGGGCCAAAATACCTGCAGAGAGGTGCAGAAGTCTCATTGACAGTTACAGGAATCGTTTGATTGCAGTGATTGCCTCAAAAGGTTGTGCAACAAACTATTAAGTTAGGGGTACCATCATTTTTGTCCATGAGTTCATTTTTTAAAATAATTCTGTTGAAGCATGGTTGAAAAGCAATGTCTGACTTTCATTGGTTAACAGTCATAGAATTCTTATTTATTATTACTTTTGTCAGATTAAAGTTATTTCTGTGACCATTGTGAGTTTTTCTTTCATTGACCGAAGGGTGCCAACAATTTTGTCCACGTGTGTAACTAATATTTATTAGAAATAGTGATGTACTTTGTTCGTGGTTTTTCATTTAAGGTTTAAGGACCACTTAGTTGAATCCACTTTGAACAGTTGTTCAAAGTTGCAAAGCTGTCAGACACAAGAATTAAAAGTGATTCCAGAGTTGATCCTCATGTCCCCTGTAGTTGACTATGGCTTTTTTCGGGTTTGAAGCAGAAGTTGATGTGCAAAATCCCAGATAACTCAACACATGGTACTATAGAGCAGTGGTCTCCAACCAGACATCACGCACTCGTAACAAAGCATAATATAAGTGTACAATATATACAACATACCATAAAGCATAATCCGAGTGAGCTCTGTGTTTGTTTCCCTGTGACGAGACGTTCCCATCTAGGAGTGACGGGGACAGTGACACCTGAAGCGTATTCCTCATGTCCATTCATTTCATTGCCTTCACTGCAGACAATCCAGTCTCGGATAGGTTGTTGGAAGTGGAAGCAGGGTTTTTAATGCCTTTGTGGAGATTTGAGGATATTCGGCTTTGATTTTAATCCAGAACTTCAGCAGAGTTGAAGTTGTTTCAGACAAACTTTTAAGGCCGCTTTTATTATACAGAGCGGGCTTGGAGCATGTGAATCACGATGTGCAGACGGAAGAGAAAGGGAGACGAGCTGATCATTTTTCAAAATAAAACACTCCAATAGCAGACTCCAATAGGCAATAAAGTGGAAATCAAATCAAACACATTTTTTTACTTTTTTCCGTGCGGCCCGGTACCATATCATCCACGGCTCGGTACCGGTCTGGTGGTTGGGGACCACTGCTATAGAGCATCTCTAAGGTACAGTCAGTATTTCTACCAAGCATTTGATCCACACCAGGATATTAAAACACACACCATATGCCAAACAAACTTTAAATATAGTCAGCGATCACCCCAATATCTAGAAGTTTTCTAGGTATTGAGTCATCAACACCTGCTCATACGACTGTCGATTACACAACTGTCAAGAAATGTCTAAAGACTGAGCTTGTCCTGGAACACAACATCAATGTCTAACAGATCCCAGTTAGCGCACAGACTAGCCCTCAGATCATCTGCAACGCTTTTAAAACTCACAACTCCTTAAGACGTCTTCATGAAAATAGCACATTACTAATCAGTCCTTGAAGTCTACTTTAGCATGAGGATGTTTTTAGGGCTTGTGGGTTGTGAAGACGTCCCTAATAGGTCTGTCGGGGCTGTAATTTCCCTGTAGACGTCCTGTTGCGACCATTATGCACTTTATCACATTATTATGCACTTTATCACAGCTTTATGATTCGCATAAAGATAAATAGTCTCAGTGAAGACCGGGTCCTTGTAACTCTGAACTCGGTTCACTTGGAGGTACTCTTGGACATCCAGCCAGACAAAACAATTTCCTCCTAAATAAACGAACACTCTTTGCATTTCTCTCTGTGTTAACGCTGACTGTCAGATCAGAGAGTGAGCTGAACGTGGGACTTTTGTAACGGAGCTACCATGCTGAGTTTTACATGCTCTACGGTGCATACTCTGTATGTTTACTCTGTATGTTTAATAAAATGTAGATGCGCTATTCATTTTGATCACATTCCTACATGTCCCGGAGAAGCGAAAGCTTAACAGCACTGATGAGTGGAACTTTATAACACTAGGGGGCAGCATAGGCCAGGTAGTACACACTCATGCTCTCGCTACTTGCAAAACTTGGTCACTCACTCACTCATACTGCTTTATTCTGTGTACAGGGCCACGAGGGGCCTGCAACCTATCCCAGGACACTTGGGCCATGAGGCGAGGTACACCCTGGATGGGGTGCCAATCCAACGCAGGGCACACACACACACACACACACACACACACACACACACACACACACTACAGGCAATTTGGGACCGCCAATTAACCATGTTTTTGGACTGTGGGAGTAAACTGGAGTAAAACTCCATGTGCACAGACCCCGAGATGGGAATCGAACTCAGACCCTGGAGGTGCAAGGTGACCGTGCTTACTACAAAGCCGCCATTGCCACCTGTAGCTAACCTTGACTAGGCTCTGCATTGAGGTATACAAATGTTTTATTTGTAACTGCACTTTTTATTGTTCCATGCTGATAAGTTTAAACAAAATGACAACAAAACAAGACTCAATCTTAAAACCTTTTTTCTTTTTTAAAGGTGGACTAGCACTCAAAGGTACAAGGTTCCTTCTGCGTTTGAAACTAGTAACAATAAAGATGATTTTTAGTAACACCTTTCACATGACATACATCTTCGCTTAGCTGCGCTTACAAACCCCTATATCAAGCAGTGAACAGAGTTAAGAGTGAATTGCAGTTAATGAGAAACTATACCGGCTTACCTCTGTGCAGTGCCCGTAGACTGAACTGGGCATGGCAGTGCAGCTCTTCCAGACATGGCAACCGTGTGCTGGGGTGAAACAAGTTGTGCTGCTGGTGCCATGGGGCCTGATAGTGGGATGTTAACTTACTCTCGACGTCCAGGTTCGACACCGCTGCAGAGAGACACACACAAAACAGGACGGACAATTATGGTGAAAGGTCGAGGTCTTCTTCAGATACACCAACACACAACGGCAAAAATTCGTCCAAGCTCTGAAACCACAGGGTGTAAATATAAGTTGCTTTTAACTATGCATGGGCTGGCTTGTATATCCTGCAGTCGTTTCATGCCCGGCTTGCGCATGTCCTCAGAAATGAACGCACCATGCCCATAAGGTGCAATAACCATGGTAGGGCGATGTACTGTAGTCGACAGGCACGTCAAAAATGGCGGAAACTTTCAGAATGATCCTTGTATAGGTATAGACTACCTGTATGATGTGTCTTTACTGCTGCGCAGTGACACAGGAGATAAGTACTATGTTAAATGTCGACATGGAAAACTCTGACTGAATTCTCCATTCTGCCCCCTACTGGAACTGTCCAGTAACACGCATAGTGCACAAGCAAGTGCTGTATGTTAAGAAATATTGTCACGGCGTTGCCATTTGACTGCATGGCTTACAAGCAAGTATATTTTTACCCATGCAAATTCCTTTTACTGACAAAATCATGTTCAGCATTACAATGCCCCTGTGCACAAAGTGAGCTTCATGAAGACTGGAGTGGAAGAACCCTAATGTCCTGCACAGATCCAGCTCTGTCCCCTCTGATAACAGGCTATAAGATGATCAATATTAATTCCTGTTGAAAAGGAAGAAATGTAATTGCTTGGATGTATTTTGATTCACATCATTAAATCAAACTTATCAGACATGAACTCAAAAAACAGTTCAAATTATAAACATTTCTTTCCCCCATTTCTGAAACATCAAAAGAAAAAGAGAGCGAGGGCAAAAAAAAGACAGACCATCTTCTCTCCAACCCTCTCGACTCTTTTTCCTCTTTAAAGCAGCATCTGCCCATCAGTATGCACCGCGCGGCTGTGCCCGTGAATAGCCCCGAGTCGGCCGTATCTAAGCAACCCTTCATATCTAATTTACAGTGAATTAGCAGATCCTTATCAGACCACAATTGCCAGCAATAACAAGAGATGTCCTTTTTCACCAACAAACAGACACAGCGGAAGTGTGTGTGTCTAAGAGGGAGCAAGAGCGAGATAGTATTAACTGCCTCTCTTTTCTCCTTCTAACATCATGCTTCAAGATGTCTTTTAAAAAAAAAAAAGATGTATAAACTTTAGGAAATTGAGAAACATCTGTTGGATTCTTTTAATCTAGACCGAAATGGGTAAGTGTTCATACCACTGAATGAACTCATGGTGAATCTGGAGTCTATCAGTCCAACACAGTCCAAAGTTGGAGAACATCCAAAATGTTTTGAATTAGCAATTCACCCACTACAACCTGAGCTTACTGTAGGTTCCAACCTCATAACATAGTGGACTAAACAATCGATTCTATTCAATTATATTGGTGGTTAGTGAGTGAGTGAGTGAGTGAGTGATGATAACTTTAGTACTACCTAAAATATCCCAAAACTCAAATGCACAGCATAGCACACACCAGCAAGGCTTCCACATACAGTAAGCACATATTTAACCGTCATTGCCTTTTGCTGCGTTGTTAGCACGGATCTGTGGCGCTTGAGTTTTGAGAAACTTTAGCTACGTATGTTTACACTGTCAGTTAAATATGACCCAATTCCGATTTTTTTGCTCCTATGTGACACATATCGGATATTTTCTATGTTCGTGTAAACCGGAAATAATTTCGAGATCGGTATCAGGCCTCCTTCATATGTGGAAATAAATCATATATAAATCAGATATGTGCTAATGTGATTGTCGTGTAAACAGACGGATCGGATTTTCTGAGGCATTGCGTTCTGTACGTCATTAAAACCGCGACTTCTTCGCGGTTTAATGACGTAATCAGGCACACCGAGGCGCTGCTCATCCCAAACAGATGCGCCAGTGTGCGGTAGCCCGCACCTGTTGCAAGCCACCAGAGAGCGACCCCGACACTTCCCGCACCCAGACATCCCTCTGAATGGTTGAGGACACAATAAATGAAGCATATGCGCAGGCTGCAATCATGGCCCTTTTCCTCCTTCTCCGTTTCGCGAACTTTGCATATGTCGCAGAGCTAGCATCGAGCATATTTCGCCTTCGTCCATCTTGGCTAGTGTGTAGTGCAAGAACCTCCCTTTAAGTATGCGCGATGTTTCAGACGGTATGGCAAGTGTAAACACTTGAATCGGATACGAGTCATAGTTGAAAGAACGTGTAAACAGACGGTCAGAAAAATCAGATATTGGCAACAAATCAGATTTGGGCATCGAGACCTGCAGTGTAAACGCGGCTTATGACTTCTGTAGTGTTATATGAATTCTTAAAAAAAAGAAAATGAAAAAAAAAAAAAACTGAATAATTGAATAAATGAATTGCTGTTGGCGAGTTAGCGATGTATAAAGTGTGAAACATGAGTTGGAGGATGTCTTGGCTAGATTAGTACACTGTTACTCCCATCCAACATCTAGCAATAAATCCAGTTTGCACATGAACCGTAAATACTTGGACATATCGCAGTTGTAAGAATCTGCCAAGCATAATCCTGTGGCTAATTTATCTCCATTACCTGCTTTCTTTTTTTATATCATCTAAACTGTATAAAGTGAATTGTCGAGGCATTAGATAAAATTTAGACATAGATTTAAGGGTGTCTAAGAAACAAAGTGAACATAAATTAATTCGTTTCTGATGACTGCAATAGGCTGATGTCTATTACACCAGTGTACTGATTTAAAAATACAAAGACAGTATTCAGTATTTGATACGGAGCATTTTTAGCACTTCTTTTCCTCACACTGCTTATTTCTCTGAATGTCCTCTCCTGAACTTCCTCTCTCTCTCTCTCTCTCTCTCTCTCTCTCTCGGTAATCTATTCAATTATTTCCTTTCTTTTCTGCACTTGCCGTCTTGCATCTCCGGTTCTATCTCTTTATTTCTCTTCATTACCACATGCACTTACCTCCCGAGCCGTGTGGTTTAATGAGCAAATCAGGTCAGATGCTGCAGTGTTTCCGAGCACACACACACACACACACACACACACACACACACACACACACACACACACACACACACACTCTATTACTCAGCGTATCACTCGGTTTCTGCTTTGTATCATCATAAAACCAGCGCTGCGGAGCAACAACCTGACCTCTACTGAGCACAACTCCGACCAAGCTCTGAATGGGGACGGCTTCCAAGCGACTCCACTGGGGTACGATGAGATACGGAATGGGGCGAAATGGGTGCTGCTTCAATCACGATCACTTGGACATACAATCAGCACTAAAGCAGCACTCATTATACGCGCATTAATTATGGCGACTGATGTCTGACACACAGCACATACTGTACTGTAGCGCAAGGAACGAGTTAGTTTTAAGATCTGCTGCCAAGACAGAGGCCTTTAGTTTCAGCTGAACGCATAAGCGTCCTACCTGCAGCATGCTCCCCCTGTCCTGCAGGATTACTCTTCCTCTTTACCCTCCTCTTCCTCTCCTGCAGGCCCAGAATGGGAGTTTTTCTCTGCGAGTTGCCCATTCCTCCGTGGGCCAGCTAACGTCAGAACGCTAGCGGCGTCCAAATGGAGAGATCAGAGCTCTGCAACTGCTCCTATTGCCTTCTTTCTGTCTCTCGTGCTTTCTATCCATCTCTCCCCCCTCCCTTTCTCATTCTCCCCTCTTTTGCTCTCTCCAATAGCTGCATGGTCAGCACTGTAAGCTCTCTCTGCCTGTGGCAAACTACATACACACTCCCCCCAAAAAAAGATAGATTTTTCAAGAAATTAACCACAGAAAAAAAAACTTAAACTATTTTTATATTATTATTATTATTATTATTAATATATATATATATATATATATACATACATATATATATACATACATATATATATATACATACACATATATATATATATATATATATACATACATATATATATATATATATATATATATATATATATATATATACATATATATATATATATATATTTTTTTTTTTTTTACATTTTTAAAAAATGAAAACCCCACCAATGTGAGAATATCCATACTCTCAGTGTGAACATCCTGAAAAATCTTGCAAAAGGAATAATAGTGTTGCAGCTATGCACTAATCCACCTCGTTACATTAAATCAACCTGGATGTCTTTAATGAAGTTCAGGAAGTTCAATACACAAAACGATAGACACACTTCTATATCCAGGGATTATGACCAGACATGGATCTAATATACAGTAGCACTGAACCACGCAGGAGTGCTTTCTGAATAACTAAAATAGAAATAATGATGACGCATGAAGATTTGACCCAAAGCAAAGTCGTCAACTAGAGAGGACCCTGGTGCACATTTACGAAATTTATTGACGTGATCACTGAGGGATGAACGCTAACCACATCAAAGCTCATACACACACACACACACATTATGACATAAGCCTCGACTGTCACCTAAAACGTACTTTCTCTTCCTGTGTGCAAATTAACATCCGTACTTTTCCATTTTTAGTCATTCATGCGCATCATAGAGAGGCGGAAGTGAGCAATAAACAGGAGAAACAAATAAATAAAACATCTCAGTCTATCTTTAGTCTCTTTAGTATACACTTTAGAATTCCTGCAATAGACCAAATTCCTACTCAAGGCTGTCTCAGGACGTCTCCGGTGAACAACCCAAGTGTGTCAGGGTCTCCAGGGTAGGCTACTGTAATCTGGTGTGTGATGCCACAGTAAACAGAGACGGACAGTCTGTGTAATAGACTCGGCATGACATCGTCAACACGGCAACATGACAGCTGCCTTCCTAATTTGTAAAAACATCATGAATGAGTCTATGATATTAGTCACTGATAACACAATTTTGAACAATTTTCTGGGCAGACACATTTTTTATAGCACTGCTACAGTTTTCTATCGTTCATTTATGTTCAGTTGTCAAAACGTTGTGGAGAGGTTCATTTCCCAACGTTACAGACATTGGGACACCATTGATATCAGTTCATTGTTAGTAAAGTTTGAATGACTTTGATGAAATGTCAGATGTTGGAACAACAATCTGGGTATCGATTGGGTTTTTTATGATACCGGTGCCAAATCGATACTTTTAAAATGGTACCGGTGCCTAAACGGTGCCTGAACCGATACTGTGTTTTGAAAAAACACAAAACAGAGCCAAAAAAACATAAAAAATGGTGGCTAACATTAAAGCATGTTTTTGTTTAATGCAAAATAATTGTTTAATATAAACAATATATTAAAGTTTAAAGTATGAATATACAAGTAAATACGAAGCACAACAAATTTACATAAGAACACACCCGGCTGCAATAATGTAACAGCAATAACAGCACGGTAGTTCCTGTAGCCATGGTCTTCTTGGTCCGCTACAAACAAGCTTCAGATTTTAGCAATTCTTTTGCAGAAATATGACTATTATTTTGCCAGAACTCGTTTTCTAGCAAAATACAACCCATCTCCTGACTCTGCTAGTGTTGGGGTCTGACTGGAGCCGGCGACGCCCACACTGCCAGCTGATGTCTGCAAGCCGTTAAACACGGTGCATCCCTCTGCTTTTAACTTCATCCCGCGTGTCGTCAAATGCGTCATTAGGTTCGATGTGTTTCCCCCTTTTACACGCAAGTGTTCAAAGGCATCTGTTGCATGTCACGGTGTCGGAATCCGTTGTTGGGAAAAACAGCCACACTTTAGACCGTTTAGCATTAGGCATTTTAATTAGGGAGAAAATCGGGGAAAAATCCAAAAAAAAAAAAAAAAAAAAAAGTGTGTTTAGCTTAGCGAGTTAACGCTACCTGCTGCCATCAGAGCCAAGGTAATTACTGCGTGCATTCACACTGCTGCATTAACGTGGATGCTATCATTAACTTAAAAGTTGTGCTTTTAAGTCAAAATGTGAAAACAACACGGACACTCGCGTTACTACAAAGATTATTTGGATTTGTATTATTAGAGCTTTCTGACTCAAGTGCATTTTCTGAATCAGGAAATTGTACCATGGTGATGCTTCTTAAGTCCATTTCAGAGAACCAAAAGACTAATATTTCAATCGATCACTCACAAGTTTAAGTGGCACTGAAGTGCAGCACCGAAATCTGTGTTCTGATTCAGTTCTACTACGTATAGGTACCCAACCCTACATGACAATGGGATAACGTTGAATGAAAGCCCCTAACACAGCTTTGCAAAAACCAAACTGGATACCAAAACTACAACCTACAGACGCACACACACACTCACACTCACACACCCCTACACATCATACACTATGGGGCAATTTGGAAACACCAACCAGCCTACAGTGCGTGTCTTTGGGCTTTTAGAAGGAAACTGGAGTCTGGAGTACCTGGAGGAAACATACTGAGGACATGGAGAACATGCAAAGTCAAGACAATCAGACCGGAGGCAAGGTGTGAGGTGACCAGGTATGAGATGACATTAAGCTGTTGTATCTCTAGGACTAACTTCTAAGCCTTTCTCCTCATCTCCAATGAATCGGTTGCAGATGGTGCAGCCCATCAGCACTTGGTTTGCTCTTAATCCCTTTGCAGACCAGTGAATAAGCTGACTGAGGAGAGAGAGTGTTAGGATAATCCATAATACATGCATAATGTTACACCATCTCTAGCATCTCTATAACTCACTATCACTTCATTCTCTTCTGATATGCTGTAATCAACATTATGTAAGTACAGTATTGGCACATCCTCCAGGCACAAGGACCGTCTGAATGGGGAGCTGGAGACTGTAGGGTTTAGTCACGGTGCTAAAAGAAAATGAGGAGTATGTGATCAATATGGGGAGTGCCTTTACATCTGTATTGAAGTAGCTTCAAGATTTACAGGTATAGCAAAACCATGAAAAAACACACAAAGCCACATATAGTATAAACAGAAGTGAAGTCATACCGTAATTGCCAGAGCAGTCCAAAGAAACCACACATTTACACACACCTACTGTAGGCATTCATTTACTCTCTATGTAGCAGTCAGTGAACTGAATCAGTATGTCTACCTGTGTATATGTGTGTGTGTGTGTGTGAGCATCCCTGCTGTCCTAATTCCTAATCCCTGTTAAGCCCTCATGCCCATGACCTTGGCATCAATGGCTCCTGCGGTAGGTGAGTGTTTAGCACAGTTAGAGGTGCCAAGCACAGTCATACTTTTAGCCCGACAAATACAGGCTTGACCACTGTGACTGGCAGTTTGAGGCTTTACACGCAGTCCAAAACTTGCACATGCTCACATGGGCCAAAGCCAAAACAGCCACTGTGATCCTTTCCTGGTCAAGCATTCAGCAGTGGCTCCTGACCACGGATTTTCTTTTTCCAGGATGGATGACTTTAAGAACAAAGTAGCCTCAAAAACACAAAGTTTAGCCCTGTTGCATCACAAGAACTGAAACAAATGGCTTAAAGTTTGGCATTTAAAAGCCTTTTGTTCGTGAAACAAGGATGCTGTGGTGCGCACGCATTTCTCATGTCCAGAGATCATCCACTCTGTAATCTCTATATCCTTCTCTCAATCTCAATACACTACAAAAAGAAGACACTGTCTGCATATACAGTACAGTACGTTTTGCCTTGGTTGGGGCGACCTATGATATTTGATTGTCATTATTTGAAGATCGCTGCAGAGAGTAGAAACGTAACCCTGGCAACCCAGACCGAATTAGTCAAGTCAAGTCAAGTCAAGTAAGTCAAGTAGGCTTTTATTGTCATTCCAACCATATACAGTTAGTACACAGTGAAACGAAACAACGTTCCTCCAGGACCAAGGTGCTACATACATGCAACAACACAAATTTACAACATACATTTCTACATTTCTAAGTGAATCTAAAAGAACTCTCAAATTTCTATACAAAAATACACAATAGACAAAGTGCACGTGCAAATGTGCAAACAAAGAGGTACATGACAGATACAACAAGGTAACACATAACAGTACTTTTTTGATGAAGTATGAGTTTGAGGTAGTGGGAAGAGCAGCAGTAAACAGTTTACATTTTGACAAGAGTATCGTGTGCAAATAGCAGTCAAATAAATATGGTGCAAAAAATTGCGAAGAGCAGCACAGGTAGGTAGGCATGAGCAGATTGAGATGGATGTACATCAGTGTGATTGTGCATGTGTGTTTATCAGTTCAGTCCAGATGTTATTTAGTTCGTCTGAGTGATTTGTGTGTGTGTGTGTGTGTGTGTGTGTGTGTGTGTGTGTGTTTATCAGTCCAGTCTCTTTGTGTTGAGGAGACGGATGGCTTGCGGGTAAAAACTGTTTCTCAGTCTGGATGTGAGTGCCCGAATGCTTCGGTACCTTTTTCCAGATGGCAGGAGGGTGAAGAGTGAGTGTGAGGGGTGTGTCCGGTCAGCCACAATGCTGGTGGCTTTGCGGATGCAGCGTGTGATGTAAATGTCTTCAATAGAAGGGAGAGAGACCCCGATGATCTTCTCAGCTGTCCTCACTATCCGCTGTAGGGTCTTGCGGTCTGATATGGTACAATTCCCAAACCAGACAGTGATGCAGCTGCTCAGGATGCTCTCAATAGTTCCTCTATAGAAGGTGGTAAGGATTGGTGGTTGAAGCTGTGTCTTTCTCAGCCTTCTCAGGAAGAAAAGACGTTGTTGGGCTTTCTTATGCAGAGAGCTGGTGTTGAGGGACCAGGAGACGTTCTCCTCCAGGTGGACGCCCAGGAATTTTGTACTCTTTACGATCTCCACAGAAGAGCCGTCGATGCTGAGCGGAGAGTGATCGCTCCGTGTCCTCCTGAAGTCAACAACCATCTCTTTTGTCTTTTCGACGTTCAGAGCCAGGTTGTTGTCTTTACACCAGTCCGTTAGCTTTTGCACTTCCTCTCTGTACGCCGACTCGTCGTTCTTGCGGATGAGACCCACCACAGTCGTGTCATCAGCGAACTTGATGATATGATTGGAGCTTTGTGTCGCTACACAATCATGAGTCAGCAGTGTGAACAGCAGGGGACTGAGCACGCAGCCCTGGGGGGCCCCAGTACTCAGTGTGGTGGTGCTGGAGGTGTAGCTCCCGATCCGCATTGCTTGAGGTCTTTCGGTCAGAAAGTCCAGGATCCAGTTACAGAGGGAGGTGTTCAGGCCCAACAAGCTCAGCTTCCCGATCAGGTGTTGGGGGATGATTGTGTTGAATGCTGAACTGAAGTCTATGTACAGCATTCTGACGTGTCTTTCTTGTCAAGATGTGACAGTGCCAGGTGGAGTGTGGTGGAGATGGCGTCGTCCGTTGAACGGTTTGGACGATACGCGAACTGCAGGGGGTCTAGTGAGGGGGGCAGCAGGGTCTTGATGTGTCTCATGACGAGCCGCTCGAAGCACTTCATGATGATGGGTGTGAGTGCAACAGGGCGGTAGTCATTGAGACAGGACACAGAAGACTTCTTCGGCACGGGGAACGACGGCGCTGCTCAGAGAGATGTTGAATATGTCAGTGAGAACACCTGCCAGCTGTTCTGCACATTCTCTGAGCACTCTGCCTGTGATGTTGTCTGGTCCAGCAGCTTTACGTGGGTTGACTCTGCGTAGAGTTTTCCTCACATCAGCCGTGGTGAGACACAGCACCTGGTCGTTCGGCGGAGGGGTGGTCTTCCTCGCCGTCACGTCGTTCTGCATGTCGAACCGTGCGTAGAAGTTGTTCAGCGCATCTGGAAGGGATCCGTCACTGTCACAGGTAGGTGATGTCGTCCTGTAGTTAGTTATGGCTTGTATACCCTGCCACATGCGCTGTGTGTCACCGCTGTCCCTGAAGTGATTGTGGATTCTCTGGGCGTGTGCGCGCTTCGCCTCTCTGATGGCCCGGGACAGTTTGGCCCTTGCTGTTCTTAGGGCCGCCTTGTCCCCCGCTTTGAAGGCAGAGTCTCTGGTTCTCAGAAGTGCACGCACCTCCGCAGTAATCCACGTTTTCTGGTTGGGTCGTGAGATGATGTTCTTGGAGACAGTGACGTCATCGGTGCACTTGTTGATGTAGCTGGTCACTGATGACGTGTACTCCTCCAAGTCGGTGTAGTCGCCGTAAGTTGCAGCCTCCCTAAACATGTTCCAGTCAGTGTTCTCGAAACAGTCCTGAAGAGCAGAGATGGCTCCTGCTGGCCAGGTTTTCACCTGCTTCAGAACCGGTTTTGAACGCCTGACGAGTGGTCTGTATGCTGGAATTAGCATAACAGAGATGTGGTCTGAGTAGCCGAGGTGGGGGCGGGGCTCTGCCCGATATGCGCCGGGGATGTTTGTGTAAACAAGATCCAGCGTGTTTTCCCCTCTCGTTGCAAAGCCCACATACTGATGGAATTTAGGAAGCACTGACTTGAGATTTGCATGGTTGAAATCTCCAGCAACAATAAACAGTCCATCCGGGTGTGTGTTCTGCAGATTACTGATCTTAGCATACAGTTCACAGAGCGCTTCCTTAGCATTAGCGCTAGGTGGAATATACACTCCGGTAATGAAAACGGTGGTGAATTCCCGCGGTAAATAAAAAGGTCTACATCTAACAGTCACAATCTCCACCAGCGATGAGCAAAAGCTAGAAACTAGCAGAGAGTTCTTACACCATTTTGTGTTGATGTAAACACACAAGCCGCCGCCGCGAGTCTTACCGCACAGAGCTGCGTAGTATTAACTTAAAAGGGACCTATTATGAAAAATTTACTTTTTAGTCATTTTAGACATTTAGATGTGTCTCTGGGTGTGACAGGATACAGCTCAAAGGAAAAATGTGAGAAAAAAAAAACTCTTTTTGAGAGAATTTGTGACCTCATACAGTATATCAAATACCTCATATATTCCCTGACTCAATGCACCAACTCCTCCCAGTTCTGGTTGACTGGGAACCATTTTTAGCTGCTAACCTAACCGTATTCAGCTCTTTTACGTCACTTGTAGATCACAAAATATTGAGTATGTCGTTGTGAAAAACAGCTCTTACATATAATTTCCACTCACAGTGGTACCTCGACATACAGTACGAATGTAATCTGTTCCAGAAGCGAGTTCCTAAAGTGAAATTTTGTATTGCGAAACGCATTTTCCCATAGAAAATAATGTAAATACAGACAATCCGTTCCAGGCTCCCAAAAATATATCCAATATTACCAATTTCCAACATTTTTTTCATTTAAAAACAATCAATCAAGCAAACAGCTATAAAAAGACATGTAAATAAAGTAAAAAATGAAATAGACATTAAACCTCACTTAACCTTAATTTATGATTGTTCACTAAACTTTGTAGAAAATACAAAAGAATTCACAAAAACAAGGTAGTTTTGCTTTGCTTGGCAGTTTTGAATGGCTTCCGGCCGTGCGCGCAACTTAGCCGGCGCTCGGTTCGGTAACTCGTATGCCGAAAATGATTCGCAGGCCGAGGCAAATTTCTTGCAAGATTGTAGTCCTTAAGGGCCGGAAATTTCCTAATTCATTATCATTCATATGCCGAGGTACCACTGTATTTTGTTTGTCAGAAATGGTAAAGCCTGAAAATGTAAATGAAGGTCTCGAACATGGATGTTTCGGTCGCTGCGTTCTGATTGGCTGGGAAAATGCAACGCAATATAAGAAATGTACAAGCACAGTTTATTTAAAGCTACAGACAAGGAGTATGAAAATATAAAAAAATCAAGCATGCTAGAATGCAGAGTCTGAATTGTTTTTTCAGTTGTAAAATTAACAGACATATTTATAAAATATATCAAACTGGCACACATATAGTATGCATACACACACACACTTCCCTGATATGAAACATCCAACGAACAGCACTATAATGAACTTCAGACAGAGTTAAAGTCTGTTTGCAATCACTCCATTTCATGCTTCTCTCTCATCGTTTATTCACAGTTTCTCTATTTATGTCTATTACAAAGTTTGCTTTTTTTTTTGCTTCCACACTCCTACGTCTTATGAAGCAACTCTAAAGCTGATATTATGGTCATTAAGATTTAAAATTAATTTCCTGGATAATAAGACTGCGCTTCTGGGACACATTCCCACTTAGACAGACACGCATTCAGTCCTGGCTTAATGACCAGGCATGCAATTGTGTGTATTCAGAGGAAGGAAGAAAGAGATGTCTGTTCCATTATCCTTTGACCCGCTTCATGCCGTGCCCTGTGTGGTGGCAGCCACTCCCATGCCCTCTTGATGAAAAAACAAACAAACGAGTGAATGTATTTTGCTTAAGGTAAAAGTTGATTTTTTAAAAAATTGTTCTATTTATTTGTTTTTCAAGGTGCATAAATGTTTTCTTTTTGCACATAAAATTATTTGAAACACCTCCACCTAGTGGCAGGAAGCTGGTATGATGATTGTGAGATTGTGAAGATAAAAATGCATAACAAATGTAGAACCATTTTAATGGATGAATGTGTAAACAATGATCAAAATACTTATTTAATTAAAACTATTTGTACAGTGCCTTGCAAAAGTATTTACACCCCTTGAACATCTCCACATTTTGTCAAGTTACAAACTAAGATAAATGTATTTTATTGGGAATTTATGTGATAGACCAACACAAAGTGACACAAAATTATTAAAAACAAAGAAAAAGGAAAATAAAGATTAATGGTAAATGTTTTTCTAACCTTTTTGTACAAGTAAAAATCTGAGATTTGTTCCACTGGATCTTAGTTAGGGGTATCAGAGTAAAGGCGGCTGAATACAAATGCATGCCACACTTTTCAGATTTTTGTTTGTAAAAAAAAAATTAAATTTTCCTTCCACTTCACAATTATGTGCCACTTTGTGTTGATTTATCACACAAAATCTCAATGAAATACATTTACGAATGTGCAAATTCTCATCACATACTGTATCCTGCTTCATCCTGTATTCAGGGTCGTGTGGGCCAGGAGCCTATCCTAGGAGACTTAGGGGATGAGACGGGGTACACCCTGGATGGCTGCTAATTCATCTCAGAGAATGTGAAAATTTTTCACAAATATTTCCAAAAGCCATACTTAGTCACATGACTAGAAATTATTATGAAATATTTAAAGAAACATGGCCAACATATGCCAAAAATGAATTTTTTTATGTTCAAATTCATGAGGTGGCGCGGGCCGGGGCGTATGCCGAGCTACCACTGTACAGTACATATGTTTTTCACCATTACAGTCCCAAGAAGCCTTTAATCTGTCCAAAGATACCATAAAATAAGCGAATGCATCTTTAAACAGTGCTACAGCACATCTCGATCTCACCTCACAATAGTGTGACTATCTGGAATGTACATTATTATAGCAGAGAATGCATACAATTAAATATCCTGACATTTACTTTTAGCAACAGATATCCTATTCTTACACCAGTATCTACTGTATGTCTTATATTACATTCTGATTCCAGGCCTTCTACATGTATAACCAATTCCACATGTGGAAATTAGCACAACTGGCAAAAGTTAAGTTTTACAACAAGAAAACAAGCATCATGTTGTTAACATAATCATTATCATTATGCGGAAGCTCGGTCAAGAGCTCTCTCGTTCCATCGCACCCCTTCCAGGCATGAAAAGGCAGCATTAAGCACACTTAGTGAGAACACTATACTATCAGTTGTCCTGATCAGATTGACACTGATGGTCCTTTGTAGGTCATTCAGGGCTACACAATCTCTCAAACACCTTGTAAAGCTTTACACACACACACACACACACACACACACACACACACACACACACACACACACACACACACACGCACACACACGCACACACACTCATGTTCAATGATCACCAGGACCAAACATAGGGTGGGTAGGGATGCAAATTTGGTAGAATGAGCTACGCCAAAGCAAAGCTTAAAACAAGCAAATTGGGTTTTTCTTGTCCACACTGACCTCTTTAGACACACCTGGATCATTCGTGACCAACTACCCGGGACATGACCTTTGACCCACTAATGTACTCGATCATCTCAAGAAGCCTCCAGGGGCTTATTGTAGACCAGGAGCCGCTCAAAAAGAACTCCATAAATAAACCTAATTGATGGTGATGTATTGACCCTGTCAGAGTGAATGGCCACACGCGCACACACATAAACACACACATACACACCCTCTTAATGTAATACTAATGCAAAAAATATCTGCCATTCCTCTAATAGAATTACTCGTTACTACAAAAATTAGAAAGTATTAGAATTCAATTTGCCATATAGATGCCACATCTACTGTACAACACACGAGTAATGTGCATTTTGGAACACATTTGGGTGATTTTTAGTCTCCACAGGCACTTATCTGGTTACAAGCTTTGCGATCATAAAGTTCCAGCCTCTCTGAAGCTCCACACTTGGGAAGATATGTGTAAATGTCAGCTGTTGACGCACTATTTGCAAAATCATTCAACTGCTTTTGCAGTAAAAACTCGAGATGATTCCTGGGGAAATTGTTATTCCACACGGTTCCCAAGATAAGCACACTGATACTGGCTGAACGTCCAGGGAGTGTGTGAGTGGAGAGGTGTGGCTTGGCCAAGTGGCAGCACCCATTCCCCTGCATGGCAAACTCACAGACAGAGAGAATGCAACCTGATATCCTACATTTAGTTACAAGACAACAGAAGTCCCCTGGTTCTGATATTTATATGATATGTGCTAAAAGTTTGGATTGTTTAAGAGAGGAGGTTTTAATCTTGCATGATATCAAGCTTTGTATATGTACTTAAAAAAAATAATAAAAAAAATAACTAGGGTCAGGATTGCAGTTTATCCAAAGTGTTCTTGTAGTTTTGCGAAAATCAGCCAACGTGCAAAATGAATGGATTCCTACAGTATATAAAAATCTGCTTTTTTGTCAGGTTCCAAACAAACATTCATACTGTAACACGCAAACTGTTTGACCAACCAAAAGTTTGAACAAGACCCGGTTTGATATATTGCGTGGGCTTGTGCAAAATTAAATGATCATCAGGGAGAGTAAAACACTAGTAACTGAAAGGGTTAATTATTTTTCATGGACATTCTTTTTTTCAAAAGTAGGAGAGATTTTCAAGCTCCTTAACATGACATTTTCAACAACGTCATTTTCCCAACAGACCCAAAATGTGCAAACTAGGAATAACAGGAACAAAAGGGAATCTCACACTCCTTAAACGTACCCTCATAACTCAAAACCGGTGTGTTTAGTCCCGAGGTTGACCAGAGCACTCAGGAGTTTTGATGGAAGGTTTGTGTAGGTGCGTGCTAGATTCAGGGAGATACAGCCTCCTAGTCCTGAATCAGAAAAACAGGATTTTAGGGGGCACTTGGATTCCTTAGAAAAAGTAATAGCGTCCCAATCCTTCAACCGGTACAAACAGCATTGAACGTCAAAGGTTTTGTGCCCCCCCCCCCCAAAAAAAAAGTAATAATAACAATAATAATGACAAGAGGCATGAAAGATTAGAGTAATATTGACCTAAATACATAATCAATTTCATGTGCGTGTTCGAATCCTGATGCTGAAGCCATCCACATTCACAAGTGCCAAGGGAGCAGGACTGGCAGTGCTCTCTGGGTGTGAGTGATAGCATATATTCCTTTCCCTGAGAATTAAACTGACAATAGTGAATCATGGGTCTTGATGAGCTTATATATGTGGGAGATGGCAGACAGGGGTTTCCTCCTATAATTCTGTCTCTTTAAAAGTCTCGCACTCTAGACTCGCACCGTTATTTGAAACTACAGTATCATGTTAATGTAGATTAGAATATCTGAAAACCGTACAGCAAATGCACAGAAAAGGGTCTTCTCACAAATTTTCATATACCCCAGCAAGTGAATGTTATTATCAGCTTAGTTATAGATTTATTTCCATTTCCCACTCCCACTGTATCTATAGAGAGAGAGGTATCTATAGACATATCAATCAAAGATACATTTTGTTGGGAAAAATGAACTGAAAATGACTTAGAATGTTACCCATAATGCATTGTGGAATTGCTTTAACCCTCATCATGATTAGCAAAAAAACCTTTCAGCTCAAACCAAACTGAACATCACCACAAAACACAACTATGATCTCTACATGTTTTATGAACGCCTTAAACTAGTGGTTCCCAAACCTGGTCCTGGAGGACCCTCGGACATGCACATTTAAGTGTTTTCTCAGCTCACAGCACACCTGATTAAAAAAAATCAGCTAATTAACATTTTTTTCTGAATAAGAGTGGGTGTGGTAAAGCAGGGAAAACACTAAAATGGGCAGGACAGGAGGAACCAGGGTTGGGAATCACTGCTCGAAACGCTACGATGTGAGTTAAATGAAGAATGAGGTGTGTAAGCAGATGCCTTAGGGGTATTATTAACTCACACGGCCTCAAGAAATCCATGAAATCTCAGGAAGAGAGTGCATACTCACAGCTAATCGTGTGTGTGTGTGCGTGAGCATGCCACTGCAGCGGGGTGGGGTGCAGCCACGTCGTGCAGCAGCACTGCGGAACCCATGGGGTGAACTGTGTGTGTGTGTGTGTGTGTTTGTGTGTGTGTGTGAGGGAGAGAGAGATACACTTCACATCAGGCTTGTTGGCTAATGGTACAAGAAAGCCATCGCCCATGTTATTTTTAACTCTCAGTTTCCATGGAAACCAGCACATATGCTGAGAGCAGTGTGCCCTGCTGTGTGTGTGTGTGTGTGTGGATGCATCAGTTCATCCTCCTTCATTTAGGGTTGACGTGACTCACAGTATGACGTGTCTGTTGCGGTGTGTGTGTGTGTGTGTGAGTGTGTGTGTATACAGTAAGTGAGTGTCATTTTTGCATTTTATTAACGTCAGGCTGGAAATAACACACACATTACTTTGACATCTAACTTCAGAAATAAGTCCAGAAACCACATGAGAAAGATGGTGATGATGGGAAATCACCTGCTTTTATGACTATATACACTCACCTTAAGGTTTATTAGGAACACCTGTTCAATTTCTCATTAATGCAATTATCTAATCAACCAATCACATGGCAGTTGCTTCAATGCATTTAGGGGTGTGGTCCTGGTCAAGACAATCTCCTGAACTCCAAACTGAATGTCAGAATGGGAAAGAAAGGTGATTTAAGCAATTTTGAGCGTGGCATGGTTGTTGGTGCCAGACGGGCCGGTCTGAGTATTTCACAATCTGCTCAGTTACTGGGATTCTTCACGCACAGCCATTTCTAGGGTTTACAAAGAATGGTGTGAAAAGGGAAAAACATCCAGTATGCCTCAGTCCTGTGGGCGAAAATGCCTTGTTGATGCTAGAGGTCAGAGGAGAATGGGCCGACTGATTCGAGCTGATAGAAGAGCAACTTTGACTGAAATAGCCACTCGTTACAACCGAGGTATGCAGCAAAGCATTTGTGAAGCCACAACACGCACAACCTTGAGGCGGATGGGCTACACCAGCAGAAGACCCCACCGGGTACCACTCATCTCCACTACAAATAGGAAAAAGAGGCTACAATTTGCACGAGCTCACCAAAATTGGACAGTTGAAGACTGGAAAAATGTTGCCTGGTCTGATGAGTCTCGATTTCTGTTGAGACATTCAAATGGTAGAGTCAGAATTTGGCGTAAACAGAATGAGAACATGGATCCATCATGCCTTGTTACCACTGTGCAGGCTGGTGGTGGTGGTGTGGGGGATCTTTTCTTGGCACACTTTAGAACGCTTAGTGCCAGCTGGGCATCGTTTAAATGCCACGTTCTACCTGAGCATTGTTTCTGACTATGCCCATCCCTTTATGACTACCATGTACCCATCCCCTGATGGCTACTTCCAGCAGGATAATGCACCATGTCACAAAGCTCGAATCATTTCAAATTGGTCTCTTGAACATGACAATGAGTTCACTGTACTAAAAAGTCCCCCAAAATCACCAGAACCCAATAGAGCATCTTTGGGATGTGCTGGAACGGGAGCTTCGTGCACTGGATTTGCATCCCACAAATCTCGTGGATTCTAAAGTGGAATACATGAAAATACATTGAAAATAATAAATAAGAATGTAAAACTAATTTCCCCCTTGTTAATTATATTGTTGGTTGCCAACTCAATGCTAGTTTTATTAGTCACAGAAGGACTGTGCTGGAAGAGCCAAATAAGTGGTTAAATAAACAAACAATAATAATAAATAGTGTTCGTGTCACTGTAGTATAAAAGCAAAATATATGATAATATTATTAATATTATATTAATAGAATATACATAATACTATATTTCTTTTCATGAAGTGTGTATAATTTTTTTAGCTGACTCTCTCTCTCTCTCTCTCTCTAACTTCCCCTCTATTCCGCTCTATTATTGCGGCTAAAGAAAAAATATTGTAATGAAAAGGAACTTTTGTCGAGTCCTTGTCTACATATCTTCCACCTAAGGCTTCCCCAAATTATGGATGTGCTGGTGGTGACTGTCTTTGAAGAAGCCTTCTACCTTTTACCTATTACTTCAAGCAGTTATATTTAGCATGCGCTCAATTAGTGTGTTACCTCATCATTTACTGTAGTTAGCATTCAGTTATGTCAGACAAATCATAAAATGTTTTAAAATGCAAAAAAACATTTTTATAATATTTAAATGAGTAAATATTGCTCCCTAAATAATATAATACATACAGTATATTGCTCCCTAAATAATATAATACATACAGTATATTGCTCCCTAAATAATATAATACATACAGTATATTGCTCCCTAAATGAAAATTTCTATTAGTATAAGGAAGAACAAATGTTGACAAATTGAGAAAAACAGGAGCCATTCCTTTCACATTTTGTTAGCATAAATTAGGTCTAGCTGCCATTAGATTTGTTAGCATGAATAGGGTGTAGCTAGCACAAGTTCTGTTAGCATGAGTGGAGATCTACCAACAAAAATGGGGTTTAGTTAGCAGGAGCTTTTCAAGCATGATTGGGGAAATTTCAATTTGAAACTTGAAATCTGTTAGCATGAATGGTGGTTTAGCTAGCATGGTGTTATTAGCAAAAGGGTTCAGTTACCATTACTGGTCATATATTGTACAGTAGTATCTTGGCATATGAATGCCCTGCCTCACGAATCTTTGCCTTAAGAACTAAAATTTTGCAAGAAATTTGGAGGAATCAGAAATTAAGGTTAAGTGAGGGTTACTGTCTAATTATTTCATATTTTACTTCATTTACAGGTCTTTTCTAAATATGTGCAAAAATATGATTATAGTGTTGGAAATTGTTAATATTGGTAATATTTTTGGGAGGCTGGAACGGATTATCTGCATTTACATTATTTTCTGGGAAAATACGTTTCGCAGTACGAAAGTGCACCTTAAGACCGCGCCTACGGAGCAGATTAAATTCGTATGCCCGCTGTATATGTATTACAAAACATTTAAATTGAGTATTTGAGGAAATGCACATTCGATCACAAAACAACAGACAGCTCTTCATCCCCTCTTGCAATGTAAGGTTACTATGGAAACTGCTTAAAGATTAGGGTATGATGGTGCTCTCGCACGGAACAGAGACTCAGAGACTGCAGAGTCTCATTTTTATTTCTAAAAGAAAAAGCTGGTGCTGATCAAAATGTTCAGTGTTCCAAATTCATTCATTCAGACATGCGCGCACACACACACACATGCGCACAGACAAACACAACCACACTCTCTCTTGCTCTCATTCAACAAACCCCAATGGCTAATGCAGCAGAGAGAGTGGGAAGCCGCAGCCAATAGAATGGCTGCATCTCTCTCTCTCTTTCTGTGTGTGTGTGTGTGTGTGTATTTGTGTGTGTGTCGTTGATGTTAGGCAGTTTTACGCCAGCAGCCGGAGCCCTGCTGCTGAAATGAGGTCACGAGTGAAGAGGAAACACCTATTACCATCGACAAAAAGGAGAAGCAAACACAAAGATATAATGTACACTCAGCTACACACATGACTAAAGCGGGAGCTTCACTCCCTGTTTTTGATCAGTGGAATTCACCCAGAAAAATCAAGGATAAATAAACTGTCAAATAAATACTTGATTTTCCACAAAAAACAAATAATACCAAAAAAAAAAACCTTATTGTTATATAATATAACATCTGTTACTATCATATTGAGGGCCAGGTTGCCAGGTAATAACAAGAGGAAATTTGATGTGCTTCCCAGGATTTCTAGGATCCACTACAATCATTAGACACAAGAACCATAAAAGTAAAAGACTATGAATGGATAGGTGGTTCTACATTCAACGGCCCTGGATGCGTCTTGTCGTTAACTGCTAAGCTGAGGATGAGGATGTTGCTACATGCAACAATTTCTTGGTGGGGCAGGATTGTTCATCCATACCGCTATTCAGCACACAAGAAATCATAGTCACATACATTTCAACAGCTACAAATATAGACAAAGACAGACAAACTCAGAGAACATGTTTGTTAGTGCAGTATTTATTTTATAGAACAGTCCTTTAAACAAGGAACTGACAATGTGATATTGTCAAACATTCTGTTTATTTTTATGCAATAAGAGCCAAACTTCCTTAATAGAGAGCTTTGAAATATTCTGCAAGTACACTCACAGGTCAATTTCTTTAAAAAAAAAAAAAAAAAAAAAAAATATATATATATATATATATATATATATATATATATATATGGACAAAATTGTTGGTATCCTTCGGTCAATGAAAGAAAAACTCACAATGGTCACAGAAATAACTTTAATCTGATAAAAGTTAACCATTAACCAATGGAAGTCAGATATTGCTTTTCAACCATGCTTCAACAGAATAATTTTAAAAAATAAACTCATGGAACAGGCCTGGACAAAAATGATGGTACCCCTAGAAAATACTGAAAATAATGTGAAAAAAGGGACATGTTAATTCAAGGTGTGTCCATTAATTCGCATCATAGGTGTCTACAATCTTGTAATCAGTCAGTAGACCTATATATAGGGCTCCAGGTAGTCACTGTGTTGTTTGGTGACATGGTGTGTATCACACTCAACATGGACCAGAGGAAGCGAAGGAAAGAGTTGTCTCAGGAGATTCGAAAGAAAATTATAGACAAGCATGTTAAAGGTAAAGGCTATAAGACCATCTCCAAGCAGCTAGATGTTCCTGTGACTACAGTTGCACATATTATTCAGAAATTTAAGATCCATGGGACTGTAGCCAACCTCCCTGGACGTGGCCGCAGGAGGAAAATTAATGACAAATCAAAGAGACAGATAATCCAAATGGTAACAAAAGAGCCCAGAAAGACTTCTTGTTAGGAGCCTCCACCAGAGGTCACTGTCTCCATGTCTGTAGTTCTTGTTGGTTGACTCAGTTTCCCAGAAGGCACCTCAGTCAGGTGATGAGTGCTCACCTGGACTGAGGTGCCTCATTAAAGTCTCTATAAATATCAGTTTGTTCTGGGAAACTGGGTCGAGCATTGTTTGTCTGTAGGTTTGTTTGTTTGTTTGTTTTTGTAACTACCGTCATGTGGGCATTCCTTTTTGTTTGTTTAAGTTTATATTTTAGTTATATTGTTTTACCTTTGGTTAAAGAGGGCTCTAGTTGTGTTTTCCTTATGTTCCTTGTGTTACTGGATTCATGGAGCTGTCCTGTTTCATGTTTAGTTAGGCTGTGTCTCCTCCTGTGTCCTGTGTAAGTACTGTTCTGTCTTCTGGTTTAAATTCTTTGTCTGTTTAGTTTTGTGTAGCCACATGAGGGTCTAGCCGCTAGCAGGGTTAGCCGCTAGTAGGCCTTAATTGGTAGTAGGGTTAGCCCTTAGTAGGGTTAGTCTCCTGTAGGCTAGCCTCTAGGGGGATTGACTGCTAGTGGTTCTGGTCGCTAGTAGGTTAGCCGCTAGTTTGGAATAGCCTCATGTGTGCTTTGCCTTTTGTGTTCAGTTCCCCACCATTAGGTCAGTACTAACCCGGTTAGCCACTAACTCCTTTAGATACTAACCTGGTTAGGTCAGCATCCAGTATCCCCAGCATTCCAAGTAGCTACTAACCTCACTAACCACTAACCCAGCCAGTCTAGTCCCGTCTCTAGTCTCTGTGCTCCTGGTCCTGTCTCTAGTCTCTGTGCTCCTGGTCCTGTCTCTCTAGTCTCCAGTCCTGTCTCTCTAGTCTCCAGTCCTGTCTCGCCAGCCCTGTCTCCTGTCTAGCCCTGTCTCGCCAGTCTCCTGTCTCTCCAGTCTCTAGTTCCCCTATGTGTCTTAGTTAGCTTCAGCTCCATGTTTCCTCATCCCCAGTTCTCTGCCGGTTCCTTGTGTCAGCTCCTGGTTCCCATGTCAGTTCCTAGTTCCCATGTCAGCTCCTGGTTCCCATGTCAGCTCCTGGTTCCCATGTCAGCTCCTGGTTCCCATGTCAGTTCTTGTCCCTGTGTTAGCGCGCCGTTCTGTGTTAGCGCGCCATTCCCTGTGTTTTCCTGAGCCCTAGTTTTAGTTTACGTTTTGTTGTTTTGGTTCCTTTGTTTGTGTCTGTTTTGAGTTTAAAATAAAAGACTCTTTCTGTTTGCACACCCCTCTGCGTTCATGCCTACCTTATATGCCCACGGCAACAACATCAGCCGGGTCTAGCCAGCACCACCAGCTAGACCCATGACACTTCTAAAGAGATCCAAGGTGAACTTCATGCTCAAGGAACATCAGTGTCGGATCGCACCATCCGTCGTAGTTTGATCCATGGGAGACAACCAAGGAGGACACCATTGTTGAAAACAAATCATAAAAAAGCCAGACTGGAATATGCCAAACTATATGTTGACAAGCCACAAAGCTTCTGGGAGAATGTCCTATGGACAGATGAGACAAAAATGGAACTTTTTGCCAAGGCACATCAGCTCTATGTTCATAGACGGAAAAATGAAGCATATCAAGAAAAGAACACTGTCCCTACTATGAAACATGGAGGAGGCTCTGTTATGTTCTGGGGCTGCTTTGCTGCATCTGGCACAGGGTGTCTTGAATCTGTGCAAGGTACAATGAAATCTCAAGACTATCAAGGGATTCTAGAGAGAAATGTGCTGGCCAGTGTCAGAAAGCTGGGTCTCAGTCGCAGGTCATGGGTCTTGCAACAGGACAATGACCCAAAACACAGCTAAAAACACCCAAGAATGGCTAAGAGGAAAACATTGGACTATTCTAAAGTGGCCTTCTATGAGCCCTGACCTCAATCCTATTGAGCATCTTTGGAAGGAGCTGAAACATGCTGTCTGGAAAAGGCACCCTTCAAACCGGAAACAACTGGAGCAGCTTGCTCATGAGGAGTGGGCCAAAATACCTGCAGAGAGGTGCAGAAGTCTCAATGACAGTTACAGGAATCGTTTGATTGCAGTGATTGCCTCAAAAGGTTGTGCAACAAACTATTAAGTTAGGGGTACCATCATTTTTGTCCAGGCCTGTTCCATGAGTTTGAGTTTTCTTTTTTTTTATATAATTCCGTTGAAGCATGGTTGAAAAGCAATGTCTGACTTTCATTGGTTAACATTCATAGAATTCTTATTTATTATTACTTTTGTCAGTTTAAAGTTATTTCTGTGACCATTGTGAGTTTTTCTTTCATTGATCGAAGGGTACCAACAATTTTGTCCACGTGTGTGTGTGTGTGTATATATATATATATATCTATCAAGCAGCTACATTTCTTACAGGTTTTGAAGTATGACAAACAACTAAAAGTATTTAATAAACATTGGAATTCTATTTATCCCATGCAGGTATTTAAAACCCTTAAATCTCAAGGATCCGTGCAGGCATAGATCTTAATGACAATATAAAAAAAAGTGCTTATATGTGAAGAAGTGACAAGCACTATTCTTTACCCGGTTCCGCTTTACCATTAGCTATCGACCAGGAACCAAGAATGTCAAAGCTAATGCTCTCTCTTGCCACTATGATGCGGAGGACATTCCGGAAACAACCGAGCACGTTCTTCCCTCAACTCTGTTTGTCTCTCCAATTCAATGGGAGATCGAAGATGAAATTCGTCAGTCTATGACAACCGAACCACCTCCACCAGACTGTCCAGCTGGTCGTCTCTATGTTCCTCTCACACAGCGAGAAACCCTCCTCCATCAGGCGCACGCATCTATGGGCACTGGTCACCCTGGAATGAATCAAACCCTCTCGCTACTAGAAGAACGCTTCTGGTGGCCTAACATGGCCGAACAGGTTAGAAGGTACGTGAGGGGATGTCGGGACTGTGCCACCACCAAACCATCCAGAAATCTCCCAGCAGGAAAGTTATTACCTCTTCCAGTTCCCCGGCGTCCCTGGTCCCAAATAGGGGTGGATTTTGTTACCGATTCCCCTCGTTCGGAAGGACACACCTGCATCCTGGTAATCGTCGATCGATTCTCCAAATTCTGTCGCCTCATTCCTTTACCCAAACTCCCCTCAGCAAAAGAGACGGCCGAAATGCTCTTTAATCAGGTTTTTAAACTTTACAGCATTCCAGAAGACATCGTATCTGACAGAGGACCCCAGTTTATCTCCAGGTTCTGGAAAGCCTTTTTCCATCTCCTAGGTGTGACCGTAAGCCTGTCTTCTGGATATCATCCCCAGAGTAACGGACAAATGGAACGCAAAATCCAGGAGATAGGCAGATACCTCCGTACCTTCTGCCAGTACCGCCAACACTCCTGGAGCCAGTTCATCGCCTGGGCCGAGTACGGGCAGAATTCACTCCGACAACCCACCACAGGACTCACCCCCTTTCAGTGCGTACTCGGTTACCAATCGCCTCTTTTCCCCTGGAACGGAACACCTTCTGAGGTGCCATCTGTGACTCACTGGTTCCAGGAGAGCGAGAGGGTTACATGAACCCTCTCCAACAGCTACAACGTGCAGTTCGAAGACAACGCATCGTTGCCGACGTGAGGAGAGCAGATACTCCCAACTTCCAACCTGGACAAAAGGTTTGGCTCTCCACACGCGACATCCGTCTTCGACTGCCCTGCTTGAAGCTGAGTCCCAGATTCATCGGTCCCTTCACCATCCTCGCACAGATCAACCCGCACACATATAAGATTCACCCTACCTTTCACGTCTCCTTACTTAAACCTTATCACTCACCCAGTTTTCCTGTTTCCACAGAGTCTGGTCCCGGAGACGAACCCCCCCCAGCACTGGAGCTAGAGGACGGAACGGTCTACGCTGTGAAGGAAATCCTGAGGTCCCGCTGCCGCGGTGGTCGTCTCGAGTATCTCGTCGACTGGGAGGGGTACGGCCCTGAGGAGAGGAGTTGGGTCCCACGAGAAGACATCCTCGACCCAAACCTCCTCAGGGAATTCCACCAACAACACCCACAAATGCCTGCTCCCAGAGGAAGGGGTCGTCCACCCCGGCGACGGGCTCAGCGGCCCTCAGGAGCGGTCTGTTGGGGGGGGGGGGGGGGATGGTTCTGTCACGGAAACACCAGGCTCCACCCTCAATCTCCGTTCCCAATCACCTGAATTCTGAGCGCACACCGAATTCACATTAGCACTACACTTCATATACACCTCACTCCCCCGCACTCAGCGTCTGACCACGCACATGGAAACAGACTCCGCTACGCACCTATCTGCAAGCCCTGCTCCTTGTTCATCGCGTCTCGTCTCGTCCTGTCTCCTGGTTCGTGTTTATATCGGCACCCGTCCACCAGCTCCGTCATCTCCACAGTTAAGACAATCCAGTTCATTCCATTATCTGTTTACTATCATTCACAATTTGTCAATAAATGCCCGTTCGGGTTTTATAAGATCATTGTCTGCTGAGTATGTCCGTAACAATATGAAAGCCTTGCCAGTGTGTGTTAATGAGGAGGCTTCAGACATCGAACTGTGTACAGTATTTGGGTTTTCGGATATGTCAGATAAAACGAACGGTATCATTACTTTTATACTGTGTAAATTTTACCACTACCGGATTTTGCAAAAAATGTAGAACTCTCAAAATCAGCATATTACTATACTAAGTAAGAGTAGCGATACTTCAAAATAATATTACTCAAGTCATCCAAAATATTTCTCAAGTAAGAGTAAAAAAGTATTCGGTGAAAAGACTACTCAAATACCGAGTTTCATCATAATATGAATGTCCGATTTATTTTTTCTAGAAATTATATAAGCAGTCAGACAAAATTATAAAATAATGTACAAATTGCGACATTTCCAAATAATGAAATTAATGAAATTAATGAAAATTTATAAAATAAATGAATAAAACTAAATATCTTTACAAAATAGCAAATTAAGGAATAAGAAACACAAATTATATAATCTCCCCTTCTTCACAATATAAAACTTTTGAAATAAATCCCTACTGTAGGTAACATATGTATGTTTGAACAGTGTAACTATTTCCTGGGTAAGATGCTGTATATTCAGTTGCCCTGCAAATGACTCTGACATGGCGCTAAGAAATAAAATAACATTAGAACATGTGTACAAGAGTCCCACTTCACCATAAACTGTGTCCAGTAGAACAAATGTAAAAAAATAGCCTCTAGTTTATTTTCTAATTATATATGTTAAGATTGCAACATTAAATAAAACAGCTAAACTAACCGCGACATGTTTACTTCTCTGTCTACCACGGCTGAAGACAAACCCCTCCCCCTTTCTATGTGGTCACGTGATGCCATTTAGTTATTCTTATTGCGGCTGATTGGTCAAACGGAGTCATGTGATTATCGTTGCTACATCTGATTGGTGAAACAGAGTCACATGGTAGATCCACCGGCTGCATTTCTCTGGCAAACACAAAGAATATGTAATGTGTCGAATGAATGGTTAGAAAAGTAACGAGTCGAGTGTAGTCGAATGTAACGGGAGTAAGAGTAGCGTTTCTTCTTCACAAATCTACTCAAGTAAAAGTAAAAAGTACGGTGCTGTAAAACTACTCATAGAAGTATTTTTTTTTTCAAAGTTACTTAAGTGAATTTAACGGAGTAAATGTAACTCGTTACTACCCACCTCTGATAGTCACTCTATACTGCACTATCCTAAGCCCTGTTTATTAATGTTTATTAAAAATAACAGCATCCCTGCTGATCTTTTGCTCTACAGTACACTACAGTCACTATAATTGCACCAACCACACCATAAACTCAAAAGAAGAAAAACTGATACTCTTTCAAAATGCAAGTTCCAATCAGTTTCTATTTTTTCCAAAAGCTGTGGGATATTTTTATGGTATTATTTAATTTTAAAACATTTAACATTTTAATTAAATAATATATAAATGATGAATTGATTCTGAATGAAAAACTGACCCAGCAATTCAATCAACTGAACTGACCAACAAAAGATTGATTAAATTCTAACTCTATTAGCTAGCTTACACTGCCTTGTACATTTCTTTTAAATGTGATCAAAGTACAATCCCATTTACAAGAAAAGATGGGACAGTATGGAAATTGGCAATAAAACCAAAAAGGAGTCATCTGTAAAGTCTCTTGCCAATAATTAATTATTTGACGATGTACCATGTGAATGTAATTGTTTGTTGAAAATATGCACATCTCAAATCTGTTGGTGGCAACGTCCTCCAAAAAAGTTGGCACAGGGCCAATTTAAGTCTAATAACAATGTGACAAGAAGACATTATATGATGATGGAGAAATACTGTAAGTGCTGTTAAACAACTACGTTATAGTATATAAGAAGTTACAAAGAAAGGCCTAGTCCTTCTAGAGCAGGGGCAGGAAAGTTCGTTCCTAGAGAGCCGCAATCCTATATCAAACACTGCAGTTCAGGTCCAACCCTAACCCTGATCAAACACACCTGAATAAGCTAATCAAGGTCTTCAGGATTACTAAGGCTACAGGCAGATGAGTATTGTTTTCAGGGTTGAAGCTGAAATCTGCAGGACTGTGGCTCTCTTGGACCGAAACTTGCCTACCCCTGTTCTAGAGCAAGGATGGGATGAGGCTTACCGATTTGCCCAAAAGATTTGCCCAATTTATCCAAAACTTTCGGGAGAGTATTCCCCTGTGTTAGTACATAATGTCATCAAGGATATCAAGGAAACCCGTCAAATCTCAGTGCGTAAACGATAGGTGGTTTTTGTTTTTACAGGTCATTTTGGAATTGTGGTTGTAGAAATGGCTCCCCTTCTTCTTTGCCATCTTCATTTGGCCAACTTTGAGCTAGGACATGAACTTTTATGTAATGAACCCAGATGAACGGAGTGATACACACCATTTCAAATGAATGGACAGAAATATCCTGTTTTATAATTATACATAAATAATGATTCTCTCATTATGATTCTGTCATGTTTTCCCCCATCCCTATCTCCCACTGCAGTGTATTCTGACCTATATATTCTCACTGTCTACCATGCTTGGGTACTTCACTGCATCTCGTGAACCCTGTTAGTGTGCTAATCTCATCAGTGGTGCTCATTCAATGTTTCAGACATGAAACTAATTCATTCCATCATTCATTCAAACTATTACAACATTCAATTATTATTATTATTTTTTCTTTCTATCATTTATATATATATATATATATATATATATAAACACCTACATTTGGATTAATGTTGATTCTAATCATTTAACACAACATCACTTAGTTATGAAGCTCTGACAGAAGGAGGCTGACTAAATCTGAATCACTTATGCCAAACTTAACAAAATATACACGACCCCTGTCTTTTTCGCTTTTTTCGTGTCTCACGAATCCTCCCTCGCAGTCGTTTAGTCATCAGATCCTTCTGGTTAACCTTTTTCTCTTTCTTATCAACAATTATCAAGCTTGGAAAACTGCATGCTGAGGTAAATAACTCTAAATTAATGAGTGAGAAGTAAGGAACATACAGTGTCTGTCAAACGTATTTGAACATCTCACATTTACATTTCTGCTTGTAAGGTGACAATATGTGGAAAAGTACAAGGCATACAGAGATGCTTAGGGTATTTTTTTTAATAACCTAACCCTGCTTTAAACTTTTCCATAACTTTATCCCTGACCTGTCTGGTGTGTCGCTTGGGCTTCATGATGCTGTTTGTTCACTAATGTTCTCTAACAAACCTCTGAGGGCTTCACAGAACAGCTGTATTTCTACTGAGATTAAATCACACACTATTTATACTGTAGGTGGACTCTATTTACTAATTAGGTGACTTCTGATGGCAAGTAGTTCCACTGGATGTTAGTTAGGGGTATCGGAGTAAACCGGGCTGAATACAAATGCATGACACATTCTTCAGATTTTTATTTGTAGAAATTTTTTAAACCATTAATCATTTTCCTCCCACTTCACAAGTATGTGCCACTTTGTGTTAGTCAATCACATAAAATACCAATTTAACAACAGTGTGTGTTTGTAACCTAACAAATTATGGAAAAGTTCAAGGGGTATGCATACTTTTGCATGGCACTATAAATGGGCAGGGTTAATCTCATGACACTGATTTTCCAATAAAATAACATGATTTCTTTAAATCATGTTCTTTTATTTCTTTACGTCACACATTCTTTTTGTACATTCTTCAGAACATCTACCGCACACGATATATAACGTAAAGTCAATTTACATTCACAGCCATTGACTTTAAATATGTTCACTTGTTTTCTGCAACCATTTGTGGTGTTTAATGTCTTGTATTACAGTACAATATGTTCAGTCAGTTAGGTTATACTGCATGTTAACTTCATTTTAACCACTATCAGTTATCTTTAATGGTTCATTGTGAAACATGACAGTCTAAGTGACATTACCAAGATTTTTTTTTTTCTTCTTTCACTCTCTTGAAGAATTTTCCTTGTCGGACAGCTTAAATTAATTTCTTGATTTCTGACCATCAAAAAAGCATTGAAAGTCTTTCCAGTACGCTGCAAAAACATCTCTTCCCAGAAAACTGCACCATATGTACAATAACGTATTGCTGATCTGATATATGACCATTCAAGCAAGGCCTTGCTACTACAGAAAATGAATCAACACCTTCTGATTGAAAAATGTAATTCAATTGTTACATTTACGAGCTTTGATTATCAGCTTTGATACTTTCCAAAACAGACGAAAACTTGATTCACAACAGACATGGCGCTAAGTAAATGTACTGCCTTTTGATGATGCCAAGTGATAACCTTGTCTAAGCCTCCAGCTTGAACAATTTCCTACAGACTACTTGAAAACGGTCTCTCAAAACGGGTGTGTTTTTGACAAGATAAATCATTAGCTGCAAGAATGTTCAACACATTGTAAAAACGAATCAATCCCTAAAAACCCTAACTAAACAACTCACAGCGGGGTTTTTTTTTGCAAGAATTCTGTTTAATCATCAGTGTGATAAACGGTTCCTCCTGGAAATTTTGGAAGGTTTTCCACTCACGACAATCTGCCAGGCCGCCCTGCTGTTCGCCCTCATGTTCTTTTTTACTATCTAGTAAAAGATGTTAGATTGAACCAGGCCAACACTTTTCATTTTCACAACTTACACAATTTATTAAAAAAATTGCAATATATTAATGTCGACGATAATCCAGGAACCGACATTTATTATTATTATTATTATTATTATTATTAATAAAACATATCTTCAAGATTTATTTTTATATTCATTTTAATTGCAAATCACAAGTAACATTGCTTTAAGATAATGTAAGGTTAAATCCCGATGATGCAACAGCCATCTGTGCCTGGGAATGCAAGTTAGTTAGATTAGTGGTACCCAAACCTGATCCCTGCACATTTTAGTGTTTCCCAATTCTCAACTCACTTAAATTTAACAATTCAGTGAATTAAGATCCTTTTCTTAATTAAAGTGGGTGTAATAGGTCAGGGAGAATGTGTCCTCCAGGACCAGGGTTTGGATCCACTGGGCAGGTGTGACAATAGCCAAGCACGAACATCTGTGAGCTCATGCAAGCGGATAGAGTGTGTTAAGCCACAGTTGTGATTTGCTTCACATGCCTTGGAGGAAGCACGTTACAGGTTTCGTCCTCCATGCTTATTATTTAACCTGGGATCAAAGGAGAACTGTTGTTTAGGTAAAAATTGGTCATGACTAAATAAGAGTAATAAATCGGTACCAAGCATGCGTATTTTTCACTCTGATTCCCAAAACACTGCACGATTTCCACCTCGACCAAAGGTCTGAACAACCTGTACACCAGTCCAGTCCAGACACCACTTGGATCCGGGACGGAACTTACATGCGCCTCTACATCTGCACCAAACACACACACAGTCTGCCTTAGGCAACAAACCACAGCTCAGAGCCTATGAGGTTTTTCTGGGGTACCACATCAGTCGTACGTTATTGGATGACTGATGTAGGTGTACTGCACTCAAAACAAACCACTCGGCCTAGAACAATTTTTCAAAATCGTCTCAAAGAGCAGGCAGATGAATGGCCGGGTACGTCGGGAGTCGTAAGTGCGGAATATTACGGTTATAGACGGTTATTTCATGCTGATTTGGTTGTGCAAATTCTTCAACAAAAATAAAGCTCGTGCATGACGTAGTCAAGAAACAAACTGCTCCGATATTTCAGAATTTTACATTCAACATTGATTGAATATACTGTAGATGCAACACATGTCCTACACAACCTGGCTCTTTAATAGTTTAATAGTCCAGCCGACCGCATCTTTTCGAACTGCTCGCTCGCGCACCGTTGGGGGCGGCGTAACACACTCGGAGGACAGCGCTATCCACTCCCTCCGTTGCGCGAGCTCACAGACGCCCCTGATTGGCTGTAGAGCCGTGATTAATGTGGGAGCACTAAGTACCTCTCATCCCTCCCCTCTGAGAGAGCTCGGCCAATCAGCTCTCTCTAGACCTCCGGCGGCGAGAGGTTACAGCACCACCCGGGATTCGAACTAGCGATCTCCGGATGATAGGGCGAGCGCTTTAACCACTGCGCCACTCGGAGGCGCCACTTTGATTCATTTTCTAACAAACCTAACAAATCTAATACGAGATTGTTAAGCCTCTTTCTAGTCGAATGTTACTAAAATTGTAAATGAAAATATATTATTCTATTGGCAGATGATTTCTTGTTCTGTTGGCAGAGAATTGATCTTCTTTCAAGAAATAAATTCCTGCAACTTTCGACTTCATCTGCCAATAGAAGAATATATTTTTGCTTACCATTTTTGTAAAATTTGACAAGAAATAGGCTTAATCTAAAAAAATAAAATACATTTTTTGTCTGTTCATTGGTCAAAACTCACTATTTCAATGGTATCTTTATGTTTCATACACTGGAGGACCAGAAACCAGTCTCAGTCTCTGTCCAGACAGACATTGTCACAGCATCACACAAAACTGGCTGGACAGATTTTAATGAAATTTTGCCAGTCCTTCTGTATTTGCCTGAATTAAACCTGAGCCATAAATAAAATCTAAACATTAAGTAAAAGGGAAGTTACGAGCAGTTATTTGCCAGATTATAAACCACAAATGGGTATGCGTCAAACTGTGGGTGCGTCTTAAATCGACCGCTGGACAGAATGTAATGAAACTTTGACATTGGTTTACATTTTTACTGCTGAAATAACAGCTCGTGTATAACAGGGAGTGGATCTGGATGACGACGAAAGAAGTATATGGAAGTATAATAGTGCCAAAATTCCTCAAAGCAAAATAGCAGGTTGAATTACATGAATTGAAGAAAAAAAAAAAAACTTGTTGCAATAAAAATGAAATTTGATTTTTTTTGCATTGCAATTTGATCTGAATTGAAAAAAATCCTTAGAGCATTTACAATGTTTGAAATTTTTGCCACTGCAATTTATTGTGGTTGTATATTTGAAATGAAAATGTAATTCAAGTATTTAAGATTCAATGCAAAAATATTCAAGGTACTAAATTGCAGTTAAATTCTTTTCAAGTGTTAAAAATACAATCTTCATTATTTTTCAGTCTTACAAATTCAGATCGACAAAATACAAGTAATAAACTTCAGGGCGACAAAATTCAGGTAATAAAATTCAGGTCGCTAAATTGAATTACTTGAATTTTATTACCTGAATTTGTAAGACTGAAAAATAATGAAGATTGTATTTTTAACACTTGAAAAGAATTTAACTGCAATTTAGTAACTTGAATATTTTTGCATTGAATCTTAAATACTTGAATTACATTTTCATTTCAAATATACAACCACAATAAATTGTAGTGGCAAAAATTTCAAACATTGTAAATGCTCTAAGGATATTTTTCAATTCAGACCAAGTTTTTTTTCAGTTCAGGTCATTCAACCTGCTATTTTGCTTTGAGGAATTTTGGCACTATTATACTTCCATAGAAGTACAACTTAACGTAAAACAAGGCGTAAGACACTCAACCTTACGCAGCTTTTTTCTTGTATTAATGAGTTAGACAGACAGACAGACATGTACAGTAAATGGGCTATCTTTTTTTTTCTTTTTTTTTTTTTTTGCAGTGAGCAGGTTTGTATTACTGCTTTCATTAATATGTTTTATAACATCTACAGTAACAGTTTAAACAGAGACATAAATTGAGGACACTTCATAGTAACCTAAGGCTAATGAAGAAGTTTATTGAACATC
Source organism: Clarias fuscus (assembly GCA_030347435.1). Lineage (NCBI taxonomy): Eukaryota > Metazoa > Chordata > Actinopteri > Siluriformes > Clariidae > Clarias > Clarias fuscus. Next base: position 7,172,806 of record CM059228.1, read on the forward strand.
TTTGGAAGGAGTCTCCAGTGCCAGAAGTTTGTAACAGAAATAAAGTTGTCATTGACATGTTCAGCAATAGGGAAAGTCTATAGACAGAGAAGCCTGTTGTTTGTTTAGTAACAAGAACCATTTTCAGTCAATATAACTAATACAACTTGTTTCTTGGATGTAGATATGTAAGAGACAAAGGTATGATACGTCATTGATTATTGAATATAATTGGTAATCACTGGCAGTAGACTAGAATTCAAATACACTGAAATACTACTGTATGTACAGATGACGATATTCAATTCGTCCACCACAGGAAGGAGAATGGTCTTTTATTTTTTCTGTTCTCAGCGGTTTGTCTTTCTGTTTTGCTTTACAGAGCAAAACCAAAACCGCAGCCATAAATACTGTGGGAAAAAGTGCTGGATCTACATTGTGGTTAGCTTAAGTGGAGTGCATGACATGTGACACTGAGGAAATCTGTCTGCTAGTTTCGTGTTCTTTCCTGTTTAGGTTTTGAACAAAAAAAGCCCAGGTTGAAGGTTGGAGTCTTTTTTTTAGAAACACAACATTTATCGCAAGCCTAATGAGAGATACTGGGAAGATAACGGTTCGAAGACTCGGCCTTAAACGAAAGTTTTTATTTTATCATATATCACTGTTACTTTTACGCTCTGAAACAGGATACAGCTATTTTCATTTGTAATGTTTTTGTACTACATGTACATCAGCGGGTTTGTTATTCGAAAGCCATGGGGGATTTGAACTTATTCATAATAGTGGAATATACAGCACAGTGAAATGATTTGTTCACATGTTCCAGTGAAGAAGCTGGAGTCAGAGCTCAGGGTCAGCCAGGATACAGTGCGTCTGGAGCAGATAGGGTTAAGGGCCTTGGTCAAGGGCCCAACAGGGGCAACTCGAAGGTGCTGGGGTGCGAACCCTCAACCTTCCGATCAGACACCCAGTCTTACCCTTTTCAGCTATTAAGATTGGTGGCTCAAATGGTAGAGTTTAAGTGCATTAAGTTTATCAGGAACTTTAAGTACATACAGTATTTGTGCTTTGCCTCTTTTGAACCCAGTAACTGCGTGTCTGCTTCTTATTTATTTATAATTTTTCAGACATTGATCTCAACATTGAAACATTTACATTTACAGAAAGTTTTTCTGGAGGCCAGACTGCCAAGCTCTTCGGTTATGTAAAACAGTTCTACTACAGTATATCAGCACTGACTGTTTATGTGAAGCACATGTTTCGCCTAAAAGGTTCTAAAACATACATGCCGACATAAAAGATTTTTTTTCGGGTGTACACGCGATAAAAGGATGGCGGCAGACGGCATTTTTGTTTTGCTGCAGGTGGATAAGTGATAAGTTCAGCTTTTTATTTCATAAAGGCGAGGAGGACTCAAATGGACACTGAGTATTTTATCTGAAAGTAACCTTCAACCCAGCGTCTTTTTTTCGGAGATTAAAAATGTTTTTGTTGCATGCAGAAATAAAATGTAGTTTTCTCTGTAGTAGTTCATTGATTACATAAATGCAACACACTATAGTTTTTATACATTGCATAAAGGTAAAAAAAAAAAAAATTATATATGCAGTGTTAGCTTAATCTTAGATGTCAAAAGGGCTCCTGGTGTTTTCTTTTCTGGAGGAAAAGAAAAAGAGTGTTTAAGGTTGCAAACCCCTGGTATAACCGAACTATATTGTGTGTTTAATACAATACAGAAACATAACGTATTAGCAAGAGTGCATTCATGTAAAAGCATGATTTTCACTGTACTACTTCTATGAAGGGCGTTCAAGTCAAACCAGGACTCGAGATACAAGAGAACACAATTATACGTGCAGAAACTCCCTTTATTTCTCTACAGTATACAGTATAATCCCCTGCTACACTAATGCTCTAATCCCTGTGTTTCACTAGTGCTTGGATACAATCAAGGTAGAAAGTTTTCTCGAAGCTTCCGCAAGTTATCCATCTATGTCAAGGTGTCCCATTCGCTGAGTGTTCTCACCGGAATGACTCCCGTGGGCTTCGAGCCGCCTCAGCCAGGATCGCCTTTGACTCGCGGCATTCTTTAAAACCTTTGCACTGTTCAAATGTTTTACTCTGGCTAAGCGTAAGATCAGCGTACTGTGCTTAAATTCTTCCGGAAAAATGTCAATCAGTTTTACTTCTTCATTCACCAGAAATTTCATCAGTCCCAATCTGAGTTGAACGCGTGCATATAATTTATATATATATATATATATATATACACAGTATTGTGCAATATTATCTGTAGTACAAATTTTGTTATACAAGTTTATTATGTCTGCATTATTATGTACAAGACCACTCCCTACCAAGATACATTAAAATGAATGAATAAATAACATTACAGAAGAATATTTGCATGCCTGTAAAGAAAGCGACATATAATATGACAGACCAGTTTTCAGATGGGGGAGAAAAAAAAATCAAGAATGCCGACTCCTGGGTTTTGCATGTAAATAGAAAGGAGCGAGTGTGACGAAGTTACCAAAAGAACTCATATTCTCCAGCATGCTCAGTAAAACCTAACAGCTGTTTTTTTTTTTTTTTTACAGTACTGTGCAAAAGTCTTGGGAACATCCGAACAAAAGCCGTAAGCAATGATGCGTTTGAAAAAATGTCTACATTAAAAGAAACGTCTATAAAAAGCACTAAGTAATAACATAAACAATAAACGGTCAATATTTGGTGTGGAAACTGTTTGCTAGAACATAAGCGGTAGTGTTCGATACAGATGTGTGCAGCATTCTAAGTGAAACATCTGTACTGAGATTGCTGGAGAATATGAGTTCTTTAGGTAACCTCGTCACACTCGCTCCTTTCTATTTACATGCAAAATCTACATTATTGTTTGTTTTTTTCCCACCTGAAAACTGGTCTATCATGTAATACGTCGCTTTCTTTACAGGCATGCAAATATTCTCATTTACTGTAATGTTATTTACTCGTTAATTTCAGTGTATCTTTGTAGGGAATGGTCTTGTACGTAATAATTTATATAACAAAATTTGTACTACAGATAATATGTTGTAAGATAAATACTGTAGAAAAGTAATCATTAAGAGGATCGTTCAAAAAACAAATAATCACAGATGTGTGACTCTTGTTATAAAAGTAATATAGATATATATATATATATAATATAATTGGTAATATTTCCTAAGCAACTTGTTCTAAGACATATCGAGACTGTAAGTACGTGTGCAAGATTTCTTATTTCAAAAGTTCAGAATGTGATCAGAGGTTAATAAAAGTCTGCGAGAGGCCAAAAGGTTAGCTTGACAACCACCAGGCAGGCCGTCTTTTGACTGACTGCGTCTGACTGGCTTATTAGTGACGCTTATTATTATGCTCATTCTGTGCAAAACCGAAGACCAGATGCTACATGTGAGCTCCTTTCATTATGTGCATGTGTATGTTTGTGTGATGAAGTGTGCTCTCTCAAGCCAGCCAACTGCAGCCTGACATTTCTGCCCTCCTCCCTTTCCTTTTCGTCACCACTCAGCCCTCAGTATTTGCAAAGATGTGAGACAGGTTTGCCTTGTGTGTGGTCACTTCCTCACGAGTCCCAGAAAAGCAAACCGGTTTCACAAAGGGGCCCAACCACGGCGCAACTGAATAGCACCCTCTGTGCTCCGAAAAAACGGAGAAGCCAGGTGTCAGAGACTTGAGGCAAAGAGAGAAGAATGAATGATAAATTGGGAGGGCAAAAAAAAAGAAAGAAAAAGACTCACATGATTAACGTTACAAAAGCTAACGTTGCCGGCCAAAGCGTGACTGTTGAATAGTAAACACTGAATTGTTCGATATACCGCAGGCACAGAGATAACGCATTAGCATGCTTGCAATAAGCCGTGAATAATACGCTTGAGACGAGGACCAATCCTGCACTTTATACGCCAAGGACATAATCTGACCGAAACGCCGTCTCATCTGGAGATTAGTGACTTTAGATCATCCCGTGCTAACAGGGTTAGAATCAAGGCTGAGTGCAGGACCTAATAAGTTGTAGTGAAGCGTGGCAAACCTGGGCAGATGATTCGTCCAAACTGTGGAGCTGCAAATGAACAGCCTGCTGAGCGCGACTGTGCCAAATGACAGGATTCCAACGGATAGTCAAAACGTCATACTTTTAGACAATACAAATTCCCACATACTGTACAGTCCCATGCCACAAGCTATATTAAAAAACACTAATATTTTCCCAGTTATTAGTACGAACTGAATTATTACTGGACTGGAATGCTAAATTTTGTTTTGGAAATCCTGACCTGCTTGATTTATAATGTTATGATGTGCTCAAAAAACGGTGTTGAATAATCTATATAAATAAAAGAAAGGTTTGGTCGTACATTGGTCAGAACTCACTCTTTCACTGATATCCTTATGTTTCATACATTGGACGTCTCTGAACAATATCCGTCTGCATTCCGTATCTGTATATCCGTCTGTCAGTCTGTCGAGCCAAGTATCCTTCGAGGTGGGCATGGCTTTACGCGTCACTCAGCAGAGCCAATCGACGCGGTACTGTAGTTTAGCGTATACACCCAGAGTGCTGTATGTGGAAAACAGAAACGGCGGCACTGTATCTACAAACGTCCACAATCCTAACACGAACAAGAGCGCACCTACACGGCTTACTTTTACGGCTTACTCCAAAAAAAAAAAACGTTACGTACACTATGAAAACTGAACATGGTGCCATGAATTAAACCAAAATTGTTGAAATTATGAGCAGATGCTGATCAGCTTATTTTTAGGTTTAACCTCTTAACTATTTCTACAAACACTTTACCCATCAATGACGTGTACTAACGCTAGTTTCCTACGACAGAAGCTGCAGGACAGATCACGTGCTTGTTCTTACTGTTTTCTTACGTAAGAATTGTAAAGCAACGCTGAAGGTGTAATATCTCCTTTGAACAGTTGATACTGAGAGGTGTCTTCTACTGTACTCACAGTATGCTCTGTAAATCCTTATAGCTCCAATATGAGGTGCTGGTTGTTAATCGGTGATTTCTGACGCTGGTAACTCTAAATGAACTTCACATCTGCAGAAGAGGTAGGTTTTGGCCTTGCTTTACATTCATGGCATTTGGCAGACACCCTTATCCAGAGCGATTTACTTTTTTAATCTCTTTATACTGTACATCTGAGCAGTTGAGGGTTAAGGGTCTTGCTTAAGCACCCAACAGTGGCAACTTAGTGGTGCTGGAGTTTGACCTCAGGAGCTTCCAATGAGTAATCTAATCCCACCTACCCCGTGAGAGCAAGGTTCATCATTGTCCTTGACTGGGTTTTGCAAATGCACTCGACAATACTGTTCTTGCAAGAACTCTTCCACATCAGCAGACCTTGTGTCTTGAAATAACAGCTCACTGTGGTTGTTGTTACCTAAATACGTAATTATATGTGTTATTTCACAGTTTTGAAAAAATCAAGTATTGTTTTAAATGTAGATAATAAATCCAAACTTTTGACTGGTACAGTACGAGTCCTTTAAAAATAACCAGCAACATCACAAATCACAAACAGCAGCCAGCTAGCTGTTTAATATTAATCTCCTACTTTAAAAACTCAGGATATTAGTATAGTACAGTACTTACAGTAGTAAATGTCACTCTGGCATGCATTATCCTTATACAGAGGAAACGATGAAGACAAGCACCGCCAAACTGCATAGTGCTGTATTAAAAGTTACTCCATGACATTGCTGCTATTCGCTGTTCTAGCGAACGTCTTTTACAAGCATTTTGCAATCTTTGTACTGTATAAACCCACACAGTTACGGATGCATGCAACCTTAAACCAACCAAACAGGACGACTTTTATCATTACTAATAATGCATCCTGTAACAGCACACACCCGGCGTTGCAGCAGGTAGACATAAATACGTCTTTTAAATCCAGCACGCTGCTGAGACCTGCACGCTCGCGCGTACGCAATTTACCACAGGGTGGGTTGGGGTTGGGGGACCCTCCGTAAATTACAGGGCAAGTTAATTGCAGTTCGGCATAGCTGTAATTATTCAACTGAGTAAAAATAGGCGCCTTCAATTACTTGATCACACGGCGGAGGTGGATTTGTTAGTGCTGGACGAGCGAGGCTCTGCGCGCTCCTGTTTTCAGAAGACGCCTTGCAAAAAAAAAAAATAATAATAATGTAATTAGTCTAGAAGAATAATTGGGGAGTGTTATGTTTCGTGAGTCCTGGAGAGAATTTTCTCTGCCGCGCTGAGCCTACTGTCAGAGCCGCAGTTAGAGATCATTAATAAACATCTTATGACCAACCAGAACTGATCCTTTAACAATGCTATGGTAAAAATAATATTAGTTTTTTTTTTTTAATTCAATGAACCCAAATGATCTAAGGAACTTGTTGGGAAAGTTATTTTACTTTGTTTAGAGCAAGAGTGCACAATATGTAAAGAAATCCTATTATGCAAAATACATATTTGATTAATTAATTTTTAGACATTCAGATGGGTCTCCATTGCTCAGGTACCAAAAAAAAAAAAAAAAATTCCTTTCAATTTTTGCATTGACTGGGACTACTGTGACCGCATGTAAGAAGATCACATCTCTGGCTTGTTGCTCAGCTCTGCTGTGCTGTGGTGGGCGTGGCTCATGACAAAGGACAAAGAAAAAGCAAAGGAGTAAAACAGACCGAGTCTGAGATCGAGAGAAGAAAAATCATTATCTGACGTATTTCAGCTGGAGCGTTAACAGACACACTTTTGTTTGTGGACCTCTGTGACCCTCTGTTAAGTTGTTAAAGCAATACTAAAATATGGAACCTTTAAAGGATAGTAACGCGAGCGTTAAGCTGTTCGCGTCTTCTCTTTCTCGTTCCACCCTGGTCACATGATCGACTGCACATTTCGAGCACATTTCTTGTGACGTCCACTCGAGCAGCTGCACTAGCCTGCAGGCCTGCGGTGCATCTCTGCGCGGTCAGAGCGGCGCATGTCAGTATGGGCGTCAAACCACGCAAAAAAAGTGCACCGCGTTTTTAATGCTTTACAACATTAAAACTCCTAGAATGCAGTCTGAGAATGTCCGCGAACAGTGAATCATCCTCCGTGTCCTGAATATGATCCGTTCCTGCCAAAGCGTATTCTAAATATACGAAAAAATTTTATCTAATCCAGAACATTATCGTGGTTAAGGCTTTTAAATCTCATCAAAAGCAAAAAAAAAAGAAAAAACCTGGCAAATCTGTTTGCAGCATGAGGATCGGCCCTGATACAAACATGCTACAAAAGAAAAAAAACAAACACTAACCATGAATCAGCTTTAACCTTGTCCAACGTAAAAAAGGACACTCTAATGATTTAAGCCACTTTAATGTCTAAATGGCGACTTGGAGGAACCCTGCCAAGACCTGAAGGACACGACAGCACGAGAGGAGAGAAGAGGAGAAGGGATGAAAGAAAAGACTGAGAGAGCATCTCCACTGGATAGGTCACGGTCCAGACGCCAACCATAAGCACTTCATCTTGGCCTGTGTTGCCATGAGTCTATCCTGGGGACAAAAATGTGAACACACCCTGGAATTGACGCCAGTCTTTCACAATCGCCCGCCGATCACGTCCATATGTGGGTCATTCCCAGACAAAGTTGCATGCACACACCTGTATAGGAAGCTCTACCGTTACAATTTCTCTTCATTGGAACGGACTGGTTAAAGCTTGACTGTGCACAGAGTGAGGAGCTCCATGGAGACATGTTTTGCCAAAGCTGATGTAGAAGAACTCGAGTGTCCTGCACAGAGCACTGACCTCAACCCCACTAGAGCAGCTTCGGGTTAACCTGGAACTGTACACTTCTGACTTCACTAATGCTCTTGAAGGTGAATGAATACAAATCCCAACATCCCTTCCCAGAATGCAAGAGTTGAGATACAGTATTATATGACCAAAATGTTACACAAGTATGATTTTGGCCATAGAGTGGAGTTTAGATCTAAATCATGTGATATTTGTAATAATCACTATGTCACCATGGTCAATGGCCTTGGGTGAAACCTTTGTTTTGTTTTGTTTTCAAACTAAATAAAATTAGACATTGTTTTTAGAAGAAAGCATTCTTTTCCTTACAGCAATTTATAGCTTCAATTTGTGTTTCTATTTTTGATTTTTTTTTTTTTTTTTATATAGTCTTTATTCGTCCCCACGGGAAAAAAAATGATGAAAGATATCCAATTCCCTAAATTAGAAACTTAGAAACGTCTACCATACATAGCACACTTCCACACAAACATTCTCGTACTGTGCTTTCGATCCCCCCACCACACACACACACACACACACACACACACACACACACTTATGATTTAATTATGACAATTCCCTCTGTTGCAGTTCATTCAGCCAAGTCGCTCCTCTCTGTTTTTCCTCACTCTCATGCTGTGTGAGAGAACCCACTCGCACGTTTCCACAGCCAAACACACACACACATGCACACAGATCGCATCTGTTCCTTTTGTGATAACAGGTTTTCCCTCAGTCTCTGAAACATAGAGGATTCCTTTCTGTCTCTCTCTCTCTACATCTCCATCTCCTTTAATCTCTCTCCTTTATGTGTGTATTATACTGCATAAACTTCGATATTTACAATATTACATAACTTTAGTCAAGATAAATACATACAATATTGGAAAACATATATATTGAAATATATACAATACTTAATCCATAAATATGCTATACAAATGAAATTGAATTGAATAAAATTGAATTGAATAAACCAATTAGTTGCCATGATGATGACACAAGGTGTGTTAAGTGATGGTTAATCTAATAAGTAATCTATTCGAACATTAACTTAACGGATATACAGATACGGAATGCAGAATTAAGATTCTCACAGAGGCATGCAAGCTGAAGAAACTCAATATTTTTGCTAGGATTAATGCAAGTCTTGCGTTATGAACCATTATTAATGAACCTTCATCTTCACATATTATACAGAATACATCTATTTATGCCCCACCAACAAACATACAGTAACACAAATGACTTCGTATTCACTTTTTATAAGCTCTACAGTGAAACCCTATAAAATGCTGATGGAAAGTTTTATGATTATTCTACACACAATGACAACAGGTGTTTATAATAAAAATTTGTACTTGGTCAAAATACCTTTGGCAGCAATGACAGCCCTACAGTAAGTCTGCTTGTGAATGATACTACAGGCTTGGCGCACCTTTTGGCTCTTGTGGAAGTTCCCTCCATTCGTCTTGGCAATGCTTCAAGCTCAACCAGACTGAACAGGTAGGGTCAGTGCACAGCCATTTTCAGGTCTCTCCAGAGATGCTCTGTTGTGACTCTGGCAGAGCCGCTCCGGGTCAATCACAGGGTTGTTCTGAAGCCATGCCTGTGTTTCCGTGGTGTTATGCTTTGGCTCATAGTCTGGTTGAACCATAAACCTTCATCCTAGCCTGAGATCCTGAGCACGCTGGAGATAGCTCTTTATTTGCATTAATTTTCTCTCCGAACTGACTCTCCCAGTCCTTTTACTGTGGCTGTACGTCTACTGCACGTGACTGTAGGGATGGTTTTAATAAGGTGATCATGTGCAGTGCCAGACTTCCTGATTCCAAACAGTTCAATCTTTGTGTCATCAGACCAGAGGATTTTGTGTCTCATGGTCTCAGAGTCCTTCAGGTGCTATAATGCTCCTGAAAGGAGTTTCTTTTCTTCTGTTACAGATCCGTGTCTTGACACAATCCTGTCTCGTAGATCTACAGATAGTTCAGGATGTGCTTTCACTCTGACATGCGCTTATACTGTATTGATAGGTTGTACAGTAGACTGTTTTGTTCACTGAAGTCAGACAGGCACAGGTGGAGTGCAGTCACGATGTAAAAGCAACTTAAGGACCACGGATAGGAGCAGGACGCATCAAAGCTCAACTGCTAACAAAGGGGGTCTTTAAATGGGATATCTCAGTCTTTATTTTTTGTTATAAATTAACAGAAAAACTAGAAAAATCTGTTGTTACTTTGTCAGTGTTGTATTGTGTGTAGAATGGTAAGAAAAATAAGATCTGAATACATTTTAGGATTAGTCTGAAATCTTCATATTTTTGTTTTTACAACAGCAAAAAGTGCACAAATTGATCAAATATTATTTATTAATTTATATATATATATACAAATATTTTTTTAAATTATTATATATTTATTAATTTATATTTTATTATATATATATATAATATTATATATTTATTAATTTATAGTATATAATTTATTAATTTTTATATATACACACGTGGACAAAATTGTTGGTACCCTTCGGTCAATGAAAGAAAAACTCACAATGGTCACATAAATAACTTTAATCTGACAAAAGTAATAATAAAAAAAAATCCTATGAATGTTAACCAATGAAAGTCAGACATTGCTTTTCAACCATGCTTCAACAGAACTATTTTAAAAAATAAACTCATGAAACAGGCCTGAACAAAAATGATGGTACCCCTAGAAAATACTGAAAATAATGTGACCAAAGGGACATGTTAATTCAAGGTGTGTCCACTAATTAGGCTCCAGGTAGTCACTGTGTTGTTTGGTGACATGGTATGTACCACACTCAACATGGACCAGAGGAAGCGAAGGAAAGAGTTGTCTCAGGAGATTCGAAAGAAAATTATAGACAAGCATGTTAAAGGTAAAGGCTATAAGACCATTTCCAAGCAGCTAGATGTTCCTGTGACTACAGTTGCACATATTATTCAGAAATTTAAGATCTATGGGACTGTAGCCAACCTCCCTGGACGTGGCCGCAGGAGGAAAATTGATGACAAATCAAAGAGACGGATAATCCGAATGGTAACAAAAGAGCCCAGAAAGACTTCGAAAGAGATCCAAGGTGAACTTCATGCTCAAGGAACATCAGTGTCAGATCGCACCATCCGTCGTTGTTTGAGCCAAAGTGGACTACATGGGAGACGACCAAGGAGGACACCATTGTTGAAAACAAATCATAAAAAAGCCAGACTGGAATATGCCAAACTACATGTTGACAAGCCACAAAGCTTCTGGGAGAATGTCCTATGGACAGATGAGACAAAAATGGAACTTTTTGCCAAGGCACATCAGCTCTATGTTCATAGACGGAAAAATGAAGCATATCAAGAAAAGAACACTGTCCCTACTGTGAAACATGGAGGAGGCTCTGTTATGTTCTGGGGCTGCTTTGCTGCATCTGGCACAGGGTGTCTTGAATCTGTGCAGGGTACAATGAAATCTCAAGACTATCAAGGGATTCTAGAGAGAAATGTGCTGGCCAGTCGCAGGTCATGGGTCTTGCAACAGGACAATGACCCAAAACACACAGCTAAAAACACCCAAGAATGGCTAAGAGGAAAACATTGGACCATTCTAAAGTGGCCTTCTATGAGCCCTGACCTCAATCCTATTGAGCATCTTTGGAAGGAGCTGAAACATGCTGTCTGGAAAAGGCACCCTTCAAACCGGAAACAACTGGAGCAGCTTGCTCATGAGGAGTGGGCCAAAATACCTGCAGAGAGGTGCAGAAGTCTCATTGACAGTTACAGGAACTGTTTGATTGCAGTGATTGCCTCAAAAGGTTGTGCAACAAACTATTAAGTTAGGGGTACCATCATTTTTGTCCAGGCCTGTTCCATGAGTTTATTTTTTTAAATAATTCTGTTGAAGCATGGTTGAAAAGCAATGTCTGACTTTCATTGGTTAACATTCATAGAATTCTTATTTATTATTATTTTTGTCAGATTAAAGTTATTTCTGTGACCATTGTGAGGTTTTCTTTCATTGACCGAAGGGTACCAACAATTTTGTCCACGTGTGTGTATATATATATATATATATATATATATATATATATATATATATATATATATATATATATATATATATATATATATTAATTACATATTATTTATTAATTTCCTATACACAATTTACACAAAACTTGGGACCTAAAGCAGCTTAATATGTGGATCTGACATTCTAAAAGCTCCTATAAATAAATTAAATTAATGCGTCTTCTGAATTTATAACTGAGAAAGAGTTTAACACATGCCATCATGCACCAGCCCGCAAAATCACAGAGGTGTTTATATGGACATAGACTAAAATGGTCACACCACTCAAGTTTAAAGGAAAAAAAAAAAAGTAGAAGCACAGCAGGCAATTTAGTGTGTAATTTTTCTCAGCAGAGAAGAGAAGAAAAATACCAACATAGCTGGTCTAGACGGAAAGAAATTCACAGAGTCGCACCTGCTTATAGAAGAACTTGCCCCACGGAAGGTCAGAAAAGTACTAGATTCACTTCGGTTTCAAAAGCAAGGCACTCCACCCCTCTTAAGTCTTTCCACAGGCCCTTGTGGTTTTGGTTTTTCTGGGTGGTTGAGTGGAGAAAGGAAGTGAGAGAGTGGCTTTAAGAGGATCGGCATACACACCTCTCACGTGCCTGTGGAACGTGGGTATACAGAGCCTGGGATGTCTGCCAAGCCACAGAGCTTTGGGCATCTGTCTAGAAGTTATGAGCCCTTTCCAGCATCCAGAGATGTTACAAATACAGTACAGTACTTTTTCTCCAGGGTACATTTGCACTTTGTCATTTAGTCTTTTTTATCAAGGTTTAAGAGAGAGAGAGAACGATTTGTACTCTACTTTAACATGTTTGAGACAACTCATCAACAACGCCTTTAGGTGGATAAAGTATGTTTGCATCTATGTGAACTTACAGAAACTCTAGTCACTTACTCATTCATTCATCATCTATACTACTTTATCCTGTATACAGGATCGCGGGGGGATCCCAGGAGATTTAGGGTATGAGGTGGGGTACAGCATGGATAGGGTGCCAATCCATCACAGGGCGCACACACACACACACACACACACACACACACACACACACACACACACACACACACACACACACACACACACACACACACACACACACACACACTCATTCACACACAACGGGCAATTACCCTAATCTGCGTGTCTTTGGACTGTGGGAGGAAATTGGAGTACCCGGTGGAAGTCAATCAAGCACGGAGGAAGAGCATGCAAACTCCATGCACACAGACCCCGAGACAGAAATCAAACCTGGACCGTTGAGGTGCTAGGCAACAGTGCTAACCACTAAGCTACCGTGCCACCTACTGCCAAGAACTGTTAGATTTATTTGTTTGATCGATTTTATTATTGGCAAATTCAGAATATATACTGTAGTAATACTGTAATCCTAAGTAATCCTATCCAATAGCAAACTCACCAAGACTACTTTCAGACTCTTCGTACAGCACCTCCGTAAGATGACGCGTGGAGCTGTAAATCTTAAATAGACTGTTGATTGGGTTCGATTTTTGATCGTTGACATTTTTTATTCGATTTAATATCGCTAATGTTAAAAGACCTGATCATCTCACAATATGAGAGAATTTATGGAAGATGGAAAGGGTTATATATATATGTATATTCGGTCAAAGTTGTGGTATACACTGCCACAAAGGTTTCCGACCATTTCAAAACCCTTTCCACATTTTGTTTCACACTCATCTTAAAATGGATTCGATCCTTTTTTCCCCCTCATTATTCTACATACACAATACCTTACAATGGCATAGTACAAACAAGCGTTTGGAGAGTTTTCGCTAAATAAATAAAAAAAGACTAATAAATCCAAAGTTACAAAAATATTCAGATCCATCACTTGGTTTAAACAACTTGGGCAGCCTCACTCACAGCCTGTAAATGATACTACAATCTTGGCACACCTTTCTTCTGGAAGTTACTTGCATTCTTCTTTGCAGAATAACTTACACTATTAGTTACAGGTTATATGGATACAGCCATTTTCAGGTCTCTCATTTTCAGTGCTGCTCTGCTCGGTTCAGGTCCAGACTCTGGCTGGGCTGCTCCAGGACTTTCACAGAGTTGTTCTGAAGCCACTCCTGTGCTTTCTTGTCGTTATCTTTGGATTGTTGCCTTGTTGAAATGTAAACTGTGGCCCAGCCTGATATTCTGAGCGCTCTGAAGAAGGTTTCCACTCTCTTTATTTTTCACTCTATTTTTCTGCATCTATTTGCCCCTCTATACTGACTAATCTCCCAGTCCCAGGTGCAGAAAAACACCCTCACCATGTCTGAACTTAGGAATGCTTTTAATATGGTGATGTGCCGTGCCCAATTTCCTAAATCTAAATAGTTCAATCTTTGTCTTTGTTTTCATGGTCTGTGAGTCCTTCACAGGCTTTCTGCCAAACTCCCATCTGGCTGTCGTGTAACTTTAAGTGAGGAATGGCTTCTGTCTGGCTGCTGTACCATATAGGCCTGATTGGTAGAGTGCTGTAGTGATGTCTGTCCTTCTGTAAGTCCTCCATCTTCACATCTCATAGTGATCCTTAGGTTCTTGGTTATCTCTCTGACCAAGGCCTTTTTTTTCCCCTGATTACTCAATTTGGCTGGGCAGACGGATCTGAGAAGACAACTTCTTATTCCGAATCTCTTTCATGGTAGAATGATGGAGGCTAGCATACTCTTGGGATCTTTCAATCCACATGTTCTTGTATATCCTTCCCCAGATGTGTGCATTGACACAGGTCTACAGATAATGCTCTCAACCTCATGGATGTGTTTTCACCCTGACCAGTTAGTGTGAGACCTCATATAGACAGGTGTGTGTCTTTCCTAATCATGTCATCATTCAGTTAGGCGCAGGTGGACCCATTCAAGTTGTAGAAGCATCTCAAGGACCATTGATTAGGGTATGATCCGAGGTGGGTAGTAACGAGTTACATTTACTCCATTACATTCACTTAAGCAACTTTTTGAAAAAACATTTTACTTCTGTGAGTAGTTTTACCGCACTATACCTCTTACTTTTACTTGAGTAGATTTGTGAAGAAGAAACGCTACTCTTACTCCGCTACACTCGACTCGTTACTTTTCTAACCATTTATTCATCACTTTAGATATTCTTTGTGTTTGCCAGAGAAATGCAGCTGGTGGATCTACTGTACCATGTGACTCTGTTTCACCAATCAGATGTAGCAACAATAATCACATGACTCCGTTTCACCAATCAGCCGCAATAACAATACCCGCATGGAGTCACATGACCACACAGAAGGGGGAGGGGCTTGTCTTCAGCAGTGGTAGACAGTGCAGCAAACATGTCGCAGTTAGTTTAGCTGTTTTATTTAATGTTGCAATCTTAACATATATAATTAGCAAATAATCTAGAGGCTAAAAAATATATAATTTTCTTACATTTGTTCTGCTGGACACAGTTTATGGTGAAGTGAGACTCTTGTACACGTGTTCTAATGTTATTTTATTTCTGCTGAGTCATTTGCAGGGCGACTGAATATACAGTTTATCTTACACAGGAAATAGTTACACTGTTCAAACATACATATGGTACTGTACCTACAGTAGGAATTTATTTCAAAAGCTTTATATTGTGAAAATAAAGGACATTTTCTTTCTATACCTTAATTTGCTATATTGTAAAGATATTTGGTTTTTATTAATTTACTTTATAAAATTTATTTCATTTATTTTATTATTTGGAAATGTCACAATTTGTACATTATTTTATGATTTTGTCTGGCTGCTTACATAATTTCTAAAAAAAAAATTGGACATTATGATGAAACAGTTATTTTTACGTTTGCTTGAGTAATATTTTGGATGACTACTTTTTACATCTACTTGAGTAATATTATTTTGAAGTACAGCTACTCTTACTTGAGTAAATTTTTTGGATATGATGCTCCAAAGCTTAAATGCATGTGTCATAATGGGTCTGAGTATTGATGTATATGGGATATTGCAGTCTTTACTATTGAATAATTTTTAAATAAATGAAGAAAACACTCCAAACACCATTTTTTCTTTGTCATTGTGGAGTACTGTGTGTAACAAAACAAAACATGGTAAGGTTCTTGGAACTTTTTGTCACGATTGTATTTTTATGGACTTTGTGGTACAGTAGCTCAGCAGGTTGAGGCTCTGGATTACTGGTCAGACCCTCGGTGCTTCAGAGGCTCCCTGTCATAGCTGACCCTGCACTCTGACCCCAGTGGCCTTCTTGGGCTTGGACTTTGCATGTTCTCCCTGTGCTTTGTGGGCTTCCTTTGGGTACTCTTGTTTCCTCTCACAGTCCAGAGACATGAAGTTTAAGCTAATTGGCATTTCCAAATTGCCAGTAGTGTGTGAGCAAGAGTGTGAGCGTATGTGCACTTGTGCCCTGCAATGGATTGGCTCCCTCTCCGGTTTGTACCCAACCTTGTGCCCCTAGTCCTCTGGTATAGGCCCTAGGCCTCCCATGACCCTGTACAGGATAAGCGGTATACAGAACGAGTGATAAATAAATCTTCTTCTTCTTCTTCACATTTGGCCTAATTGTACTGGGTGATCTTTATAATAGGATAGCATAAGCTCCATGAGATAAGAGAGGAACTCCAGAGGTGTGGATTTAGACTGGAAATTTTACTCGTGCTGAGAATTCGGTCATAATTCAATAAAAATGTGCCTCAGAATGAGGAATGCCTTTAACCTTGGTTTAGTGCAGAGTTGCTAGATATTGCATGGTTTAAAAAAAAAAAGTGTCTGACAGCACATCAACGAGTGGCTAATCTCTAGAGACTTATCCTTATACAGCAGCTGAACTGTGCTCATCTATAGCTGGGACATCATCATCCAAATTGGCCCAAAAGCCTATGACAGGCAGCAAGGTATGTGGGAATAGTTTTTTTTTTTTTTTTTTTTTTTTTAATGAAGACTCAGCATACTTACAAGGATATACTTCATTTTTTTTTTTAATTTTTCCTTTATGACCCCAATTTCCATGAAACTACCTGCATTGCAGTGGCAGCAAAAGGCCTCCAGGACGGTGCTCTATTCATTATTTAAGCTTCAGTCCACCTCCATTCTCACTTGATACTGAGTGAATAAACAAGGTCAGTCATGTTCAGGAATGAAATCGCACAACCACTACGATCACCGTCAAGATCTGACCCTCACTGAGACTAATCTACAGAAGCTGAGGATTTAAGACGGGACGCTTCCTTCTCTTGTTCTGCGCTATAATTCTGTTAGCAATGCCAACGTATCCTTAGACAGCCTTCGAATTACAACAAGTGTCATTAAAAAATGGTTTTTGAACATGAACAGTTCATACTTTTCAGGTCATGACATTACTTCCTTATTAGTGCTTTAAAAGTAAACCACTTGCTAATTTCTCATCATCTATCTTATAGACCATTCTTAAAGAATCTGGTCTGAGTAATTCTATCAAGTTAAATATATGCACATAGGCTACAATATATCAGACATCAGTTAAGGAAAAATAATCTTGGAAACGACTGAGATTTGAACTTCGGTGTCCTCGTAGGTATTTACGACCAGGGCTGTGATTATTTACTCAGAGTGTGTTGGTATTCCTAACTGAATAACCACATGTTTACACTGGCAAGCAGCTAGGCGCTTGTTTTGTGTCACTTCTAGTTTGTGCCTTGTGTGGCTCTAGCGACTCTTAACAACTGTTAGCTCTAGGCTTGTGGGTGTGCACTATTCTGGTTGTTCAAGTAGAAGCCAAAATGCACGAGGGGCGTTCAAGTCAAACCGGGACTAATAATAAAATTTCTCGTAAATGAAAGAGTAAACAGATTGATATTTATTGAAGACTTACTTCTGTGATAACACTCTTAGCCTGAAATCGACTGTTAGCTTGTTGCCGACTGGTGGAAGAGGCGTAGCTGTCTGTGGGAACTGTACACACAATCATTCACCAACACCACTTGCACGTTACAGGAACTAGCCTGGGAGTTATCGCCGCATCCCCTGTATAGTCCTGACCTCGATCCACGCCATTTCCACATGTTTGGACCATTAAAGTAGTTCCTGGGAGGCCAGTATTTCATATGTGAAGCAGGGACTCAGATCATGGCTCTAGCTTTGGTATCCAAGCACTAGTGAAACACTGGCATATGTGCATTAGTATATCAGGGGGTTATACTCTCCTAACTATGTTCTGTAATGCCACACAACCAAAAGTCCCGGTTTGACTTGAACGCCCCTAAATGCTTGCATTGTAAATGTAATTAAAGACCAATTGTTCGCTCGGATTTGATACAGTACATTTGTAAGGACGCTATTGCTTGCTCATGTAAATGCTTTTTATTAAGAATAACAAAAGGCTTAGGTCATCTAAAGTTTATCAGTAACCCCATTTCTATAACCACGGTAAGCAAAAACAAACAAACAGCTAAATCAGAATAAAGCATGAGCTTCCCGTGCATTTTAATAGAGCTGCAGCATTTTATTACAGACATGACTAAACTGTCTGATACTTTCTAAAGAATTGGATTCCCAACAATTCTGGACATCTGGATTTTTTTTCTTTCCTATGCCTAAAGACAAGCAGCTGCCGTATTTGCTGTAATTATTTTCCATGATTTATATAGACTGCTTTGTAAACACAGCCAAGAAGCTTGAACTTTGTGAAACAAACCACAGACCACCAACTATTTCCCCTACCCTCTAATTTCAAACCAAAAACCCCACGTCTCATTCAGCCACGGGAATCCCTACAGGTATAAACATGCCCAGAGGAAGCAGGTCCCACATCCGCGACCACGTAACGGATAACGGAATTCCTCGCATCAGTCACAGAAACCTGTGGCGACAGGCAGATGCATGCCGTGTACATGAATATGTACAGTAGACTGCATAACTAATGTGCTGGTGGTATGATGATAAAGTTATCTTTAAAAACTGTTTGCTAATCTGTGATGTACCGCTGGCAGAACAGGATGCTTTTGGGAAACCAACAAAGTCGGGCCGCGTTCCCTGTACGTGGAAATCCAGACTAAATAAATCAATCTCAGTTAAAAATAAACGAAGGAGATGTAACTCATGTCATAGTCTCCATCAGTGAACAGTTGGTAACTTCAACAAAATGCACTTTATGTTAAGTTAAACACATACAGCTGCACTTTGCACTAGTGCTGGGCGATATGACCTCACATCAATATCACAGTGAATTGAACTCACTCACTCATCGTCTATAGCGCTTTATCCTGTATTCAGGGTCGTGGGGGGCCTGGAGCCTATCCCAGGAGACTTAGGACACGAGGCGGGGTACACCCTGTACGGGGTGCCAATACATTGCAGGGCACACACACACACACACACACACACACACACACACAGTATGGGCAATTTGCAAATACCTATAAGCTTAATCTGCATATCTTTGGTCTGTGGGAGGAAACCGGAGTACCCGGAGGAAACCCACCAAGGATCAGGATAAAATGGAAACTCCATGCACACACCACAAGTGGGAATTGAACCCAGACCCTGGAGGCACAAAGCTGTAGTGCTTTTTGATTTATGATTAACAAAAAAATTTTCCCCCAATAGTTCGCTGACAAGGTTGGTAAAAATGCTCAACTTTTAAAACTTTTTTTTTTTTTAAAGCGTTAGCATACGCATTCCTATCTCAGTGATAGGTTTCTCGCCCGACATGCGGAAGGCCCGGGTTCGATTTCTATTCAATGACCAAACCCTAGCCACTGGATACAGCCCAACCCAAGCCTGGACAAAATGGGAGGGTTGCATCAGGAAGGGCATCCGGCGTTAAACCCTGTGCCAAGTTTTTATGCGGATCGGATGGTCTGCTGTGGCGCCCCATCGACAGAAGCAGCCAAGAGACTAATAACAAAACCATTTTTTTTTTAAGTTTTAAGAGAAAAGAAATTATTTGCATGGGCAAGATTATGTGAATCAGAGGTCCTGTATGTCAGATTTGATTAATTTTCGATTAATTGCTGAGAGGGGATTTATTTATGGTTCCACTACCAGGTATCACGCAAATATGCGTGATACCTGGTTCCATTTTGAGTCTGGTTCGTCTCAAGGTTTTATTCTCATGTCATCGACAAACTGATAAAGCTATTCAGCTATTCAATTTATTTCCAAACGTTTTATGTAACTACTGTTAAAAGTGCTACACAAATAAAACATAATCAAATTTAACTTTGGCAGCATTGTTTGTTAAGCTTTTTTTTTGACACCACATCTCGCCAGGCTAAATAAAATGAAATAATATGAAATAATATTTCACATCTATTGGGTAGAATGATCAAAATGACTTCTTTGACTTGCTGTAGCTGAAGATATATCTTCTGACTTTTTTTTTTTTTTTTTTTTTAGCCCGCGGTGTAAATTCTCCTCTCCTCTCGACCTTCTCTTTCTGGGGCATGTATCAGGCCTTTCCATCATGCATGCAAGCACCTCTACGACAAGCCTCGCTGAGAACCTTGATGTGTCTCCAGTGCAAATCAAAGGGCATTAAACATTAAAAGTACTGTCAGACCCAGAAGCCTTATGAAAGTAGGGCACGGAGACTGCTAAGAGGCGGAAAAACTGTCGACGTTACTCGGCTCCTTCTACTCTATTATTCAGGGCTGTTTTAAATATGTAAATGACTGTACATGCATGTTCAAAGATTCATGGTTTACGTCCACTACTGGGGAAAAAAAAAGAGAAATTCCTTATTAAATTTGCAGCCTGACTTTGATCTTTTGGTCCACTTTCAGTTCAACTTCATGAGAGACTGGTGTTAAAATAGCAGACAAGGTGATGCCTTCGGACACCAAAGAGCTAGTGAGGCTTCACGGTGAAAGATAAGGTAACGGAAAGCCAGTACAGCTAGTCATATTCCTCGGGAGTGAGACAACACCTGTCATTACCCTCCAAATCACACGTCCTGTCACCAGGTGGGCATGCTGGGAAGTGTTCTAGGCGTGTTTTTAGAATCAGGGCTTTTAGGGCTTCCCTTGAGCTCTCACACTGCTAAACTGATGGAGGATGGGACGTCACTTTCGGGTGGATCCTCAACAGGCTTGAGTGTTCCACCAGATCCACTTGTTTATCTTTGCCTAGACCCAGACAAAACACTAGAGGACTGTGTGTGTGTGTGTGTGTGTGTGTGTGTGTGTGTGTGTGTGTTGTGTGTTTGTGTGTTTGAATTCCTATCCCTCAACCCATCTTGATCTTGATCTTTCTGTGCGGTCGACTGAACATTCAAATCATCCATGCATTCATTCAATCATTTATTCTGCCAAACAACTACCTCTTATAGTCTCTTTGACTTTGATTCATATAAAACATTACAGCAGGACTTGTGCCACTGTGAGACGTTCTGATCAACATTAAAACCTAAAAAAAAAATATTTATATAGCAAAAATGATGTTTAAGCCGTTATGATGAGAGATTTTTTAGTCATTTTAGTCAGTCACATGACCTCTATAGTTTCTATATAAACTTGCGCCATGTTGAGTAGAGTTGAAGTTCTGAGCAGTTTTGTGGCAGATTGTAAAGTTTTGAAGTGTACTGCGCATGCGTCAAACCGTGGGCGCGTCTTAAATCGACCGCTGGACAGAATTCAATGAAACTTTTGCAGTACTGTAGTTAGATATCTGCCTCAAGTTTAACCTGCACCCTGAGTGATATCAAAATGTTGAGTAAAAGCGAAATTATGAACAGTCATGTACCGGATTTAATAATCTACTTTAACGTAAACTACTAATGCGCTACTTGCTCAATGTAAACAAACACCTGCACCAATAATAGATATTAATTGGAAAAGCTAAACTGAATATTTTTACTGGGATTAGTTCATATTTTTGGGTGGCACGGTGGTGTAGCGGTTAGCACTGTCGCCTTGCACCTCCACGGTCCGGGTTCGATTCCTGTCTCTGTGAACATGGAGTTTGCTTGTTCTCCCTGTGCTTGGTGGGTTTCCTCCGGGCACTCTGGTTACCTCCCACATTTCAAAATTGGCCGTTGTGTGTGCCCTGTGATGGACTGGCACCGTGTCCAGGGTGTACCCTGCCTTGTGCCCTAAGTCTCCTGGGATAGGCTCCAGGCCCCCCGTGGCCCTGAATACAGGATTAAGCGGTATAGATGATGAGTGAGTGAGAGTAGTTCATATTTTCACCTCTGAAATAGCAGCGCTGATGTGGTATAAGTGGATTTTAACGCGCTGGAGTCGTTCATCTTTATTCGATCTACTTTTTCACATTTTCATCTGTGATTAAAGTGTTTTTCCGAGTTCTGCCGTACAGAAAGATAGATATGTACGTCGGCTCTAATCTGAAATAATACTGACGTCACTGATAACAAATGACCAATTATTTCAACTATTTCTACAAAGTCTTTAACCATCAACAACAGTGATAATATAAACACAAAGTACTGAATAACTTACATACAATATATTGAAGTTAACAAAACAAGATAAATATATTGTGTTGTTTTAGAATAAATATTACACCTAATCTACAATAAAAGCAGTTGGCCTGGATAAATCTGATGTCTATCCCTAGCCACTGAAGAAAAAATCTGAATTAAACACGATCATCATCGTTCAGTATCATTATTGTTTTTTTTTTTTTTTAATGCTAAATCGTGAACAGTATTTGGTGACGGTTACAGAAGTCGCCGAGCTGCAGGACGCTCGGGACATAAAGACGCGTTATCAGCAACCCCCTGCTTAACTTCAAACCCAGGTGCCTTCCTTTGTTAATCTCCTCAGTTATGCATCTTACTGTTAAGAAAACAAAAGAAGGGAATCGTGTAGTGACCCTGCTGTCCCAACTAATTATTCATGACCCTAAACTCTACGTCTCCAGGCAGATGTGTGAGTCAAAGAGGGGGGGGGGGGGGGGGGGGGGGTGTTATCCGGCACATTTATTCATCTCATTTCAGCATTTCAGCAAGACAAGTTTCTGAGGCTGTTATAAACATAAAGAAAGAACCAGAGAGTAGAAAAGGGATAAAAACAGACGTTTACACTTTTTTTATATGCTGACTCTGTATTATTATTCTTTTTTTTCTAATGGGGGTTTAAATGTCCAGTAATTCCATTGGATTTTATAACCCCTTTCCATGCATTTTATATGGAAATTTAATGGCAATTGAATGGACAGTGGTTTATTGTACCTGGCATGGGATTCCTGGGAAATAATTGGGAAGTATTACTGTACTGTATGTGTAAAGACAATGCCTTATTAAGAAATGAACGTGTTTAAGGTGGCTGATTTTCAGTTGCATTTGCAAAACAGGAGGAAACGCCAGCACCTCACCTAAGCCACAGGATTAAAGCTTAGAGTGATTTAAAAACGACATACCTGTTGGCCCTTTGGATAAAAATATTGCAGTTCTTTGCCAAATGGACAGCAGCCCGCTCAGGATGCAGCCGTTTACAGTATAAACAAACCAGAGACTAATTATACAGACTCTCTGTTGTTCCAAAATAAAAATCCACCAAATTAAATGATTTGTTTTTACACCATAGGGTCAAACGTTTATGGACACCTCACAAAATCGCTCATCTGTGCTGGTTGAACACCCCATTCTAGAGTTAAGCCCTGCTTTCCTGTTATAATAACTCACTCACTCTTCTGTAAAAGCTTTCCACTAGACATTTTTAAGCACGGCTGTGAAGGTTTATGATGATTCAGCTGTAAGAGCATTAATATGGTCAGGCACCGATGTTACTGTAGGTGCGGAGGAGTTGAGGAGGCCCGGGGTGCAGTCAGTGTTCCAGTTCATCCCAAAAGTTGGGCGTAGTAGGGTTTAAGTCAGGGGTTATACAAGGCACTCGAGTTCTTTCACTCCAACTTCCAAAAATTTTTAGCTACTATTTACTTGGAATGATCTAGTTAAACTAGATTAATGGTTAACCCACCGTTAAAAATAAAAAAAATGCTGAATACAGACGCAAATCTGAGTCAGAATCCAGGGGTTTTTTATATAGTTTAAACATGATTTCATACACAGATTACCCAAAAACTAGGGGTGCTCCAATCAGGATTTTTGGGGCCGATCACCGATCTCCGATCACTAGAAGCTGTATCGGCCGATACCGATCCCGATCACATCGTCTACTTGAAGCCTTATCATGTAGCATTATTTATTAAACTATATCTAACAATGTAAATTAATTATTGAAATTACAAGAAGAGGAATATCATGAATTGACAACTGTATTTATTGGCCAGCAACATGTGCAACACGTCAACTTAAAACAGAGCAGCCTGTGTTTGGTTAGTAACTGGGAACAGCTTAGAGCTTGACAAATACAACTTTCCTGTAGATTAGTATAAAGTTAAATAAAATAACAGACAAGTGGGACGTGAGTCACCGGAAGTTCTGCAAAGTCCGCAAGCATCCGCGAGGACCGGCAAAAAATTGAAACATGAAAAATGGAAATGTAATCACAGCGCCAAGACTCGCGGTGAATCATCATGAACCGTACTTACGGCCACCGAGCGAAACTGCGTACGCGTAATAGCGGTATTACCGACAGCTGAGTGAGTGGCGGCGTGCGACTTGCTGAGCTCTCCCGCTCTCTTAGCGCTAGGCAACTTTGAAAACTGCTCGTGTTTGTTCACGTGACTAATCCTCAAATGTCTGATGAGGTTCGTGGTGTTAAAATGCTTTGGGTGCTTCCCACCTCGTGGAATTGGCTTGTTACACAGCTTGCAGGTTGCTAATGGATTGTCTTTTTCACACAACACGTAGAATCGCCAGACCGTTGAAGCCATTTTAACAGCGCGCAAGAAAATTGTCCCGCGAGTTTTGCGTCATCCGATCGGCTTTTCTATATCGGCCATTATAGAGACTGCCGATCAAACTTCCCAAAGCAATTATCGGCCGATTATGATCGGCGACCGATCAATCGGAGCACGCCTACTAAAAACCAATATCTAATTGTTATCTAATTTTTACCTCACTAATTCAATTCAATTCAATTTTATTTGTATAGCGCTTTTAACAATTGACATTGTCGCCAAGCAGCTTTACACAATCAAAAAAAGTAAGTTTGTATGAAATGTGAATGTGTATGAATCAAAATGATAAGATTGTCCCTGTTGAGCAAGCCGAGGGCGACGGTGGCAAGGAAAAACCCCCTGAGATGGTAATAGGAATTCATTAATGCACCTTAAATTGTAAACAGTGTTTTTTTTTTTTCCCCCTCACTCAAATTTTTTTTCCCCCTAATACAGTATGTGAACTGGCTGCTGTAACGATACCATTTCCCTTTGGAATGAATAAAGAAATATTTCTCGCCTCCCATGCGCAAGACCTGGGTTCAATTCCCACCCATTGCCCAAACCCCAGCTACTGGATGTAGTGCCGGTGCTAAGACTGGATAAAAACGTGAGGATTGCGTCAGGAATGGTATTCGGCGTAAAACCTGTGCCAAGTTGTTGTGTGGATCGGACGGTCTATATATCCATCTTTATCTATCTAACCTTAGCAAGATCACAGTGAACCAGAGCATGCTTAATTAATACTATGCAGGCGTGTCATGGTCACGATCATCGTGTAATTAATCAGGAAACTGTACGGATCAAAAATCTGCAACACGTAAAACTGAAAGAGTCGCCTCCCAGCCTTTCCTGTGATGTGTCATGATGGATGGATTGACGGGAAGTTGTTTAACACTCCTTTCCACCACGTTGTGTTAACCCCCGTTGTTAGGGCAAGTGCACCTCAGGGCAAACACTGCAATGTGGATCTCTTCATGACCCTTTGAGCCAATCCATCTGGCGGTGTCAGACACAGTAATAAAAGAGAAAAGTCTGCCCTTACATCAACAGCACGTCTCAGAGGAGTTCATCGCAAGGAGTCTGTAATTACAAGTCTATCGAGCGTCTCGGGTGAAATTCGAAGGTGCCACCATGCGCGCGATTTCAACCAACAAATTGGGAGCACGTTTGTTGGTGTGTACGTACTGTAGCTCAGTCATGATCATTTTAACCCTAAACTGTGATTTTCCGCCAATGATTCAAATTCTCACTGCAAGAATGTGTCACCAAGCCCTCAACCCATGAACACAATATCATTCAATCACTGCTGCGCCGCGGAAAATTAATCGACCCCAGGACCAGTACGATTTTAAAATAGTTTCACATGTGTATAAGTAAATGTTAATTGTATACTGTAAATAAAATTTTAAAAAAAATGATTTATTATTAGCTATTATTAACGTCATCTGTTCCAGGCTAAGCAATGTCTTTAAAAAGGAAAAAAAAAAAGAGTCAAAAATAAAAAGTCTTCTCAACCACCATCTAAACATACTACAATATAGAGCTCCTGCTGTGAAACTAATTGAAGCGTTGCCCGAGAAGTGTGTTCCATTATTTTTTTAATGATTCTTTAAAGCGGCATGTGTTTGCATGAGTGCATGTGTGTGTGTCAGAGCATGTGAGTGTTTCGAGGAGGAGGAAAAACTCTAAAAGCATTCACGCTATGAGGACCAATCAGAGCTCAGCTCTCTGTGACGCTGTCCAAAGCTACAAGCGTGATGCTTTATCCAGAGCTCCTTCCCTTCCAGGTCACTGGAGGCCTGTGGATGAAGAGCGTCATCAGAATGGCACGGTGCTTTTCTGTTAGCAGTTACTCGAGTAAGAAGCGTGATGTGCGCACTCAGTGCACCAGTGTGTGCTTCTCTGTTCGCTTGTGGTTACAAGCTGGCCTAATAAACCAATCGGACAATGAATTTAGCTGCAGGGCCACTCTGAGCTGAGTGAGGGAGAGAGGAGAGGAGAGGAGAGCAGGTTTAAGGAAGAGGAGAGTGAGATCGTATCTCTCCCTTACTGTAGGTTGGTTTTATGCAGCGCAGTGGACACGAGCATTGAACAGTTCACTTATTTATTTAAGGTATATATTTTGGCTTTGTTTCAATCCCTATATATGATGAAGCATCAGTAAATGCTGGTTGCCTTCGATTGCTTTGTATGTATAATAAAGAATACAATAAATATTTAGATTACAAATCTAAAATGAGTCATTTTTGGGGCATTGGCGGCTCAGTGGTGTGGAAGACCTGGGTTCAATGACCACCGAACGCCCAAAGCCAGGCGACTGGATGCAGCACCGGTCCCGAGCCCAGATGAAATTGGGAGGGTTGCGTCAGGAAGGGCATCCGGCGGAAAACCTGTGCCGAGTCGTTGTATGGATCGGGCGGCCCACTGTGGCGACCCCTTGAAGGAAGCGGTCCAAACGGCCAACGACGATGTAGACATTTTTAAACCTTTCTTTTGCCTTGGAGCGAAACTTCAGCAACGATTAAACGAAAGCAAGTCAAAATGCAAAGACAGAAAAAGTACCCAAGGAAAGGTGCCGTGATTAAGGTGCAAGCCTAGCGTTCTGCTTCGTCATCCATTCCCAAAGCACCATAATCATCCTGGCTTCAAACACACTGTAGCCTCAAGCTAAACCACACATCCTGACTTACACACCTGTGTAATTACCTCCCTTCTGTACAGCATCAGCAGCAGCACTGTAATCTGCTCGAGAATGATGAGTGGTGTTCCCTAACAGCAGCTTCCAAAGTAGTTTCAGGTCGAAGCTTTTACAGTAATGGAAGGAGTCTCCAGTGTGAGAGCACCGTCACTGATACAAGTGTTATATTAGTGTAAAAGATGGCCTCGACTCTTCCCTGGCATACATGTAGTCTGATTTGTTTCTATTCATTTGTGGAAAGAAGTACCGTGAGCTTTAGTTAAATGTTCTTATTGTGGTGTGTGGAGGTGGTCATAGGGTAGTCGTGGTGGTGGTTGTGATCGTGTCCACTTTAACAAAAGCAGGGTCTTATTTAGGCCCAAATATTATTATATATGCATTATTCTGTATTAAAAATAAATGTTGGAAGAAAAATCATCCTACAACGGTAATTGTTTGAGCTACAATTACCGTTCATACTTTTTAGCTAAGCATCATCTACAAAGAGGACATTACTGTACCTAAATAATAATAATAATAATAATAATAATAATAATAAAAAATCTGAAATGTTAGTTAATGCTTTATTAACTAATTAGGATTTAAAATATACCATATATTCAATTAATTCTGTCAGAAATGTGAACATATGTTTGCACCAACAAATACTGATTGAAGCATTAACCTAATTTTCCTTTAGAATTTGTCTAGAATAACTAATAACTAGAGTAACTAATTAATGTAATTAATGTAAATAATGCGTCTGCTTCAGGAATGACAGTCTTACTAAGTCCAGACTGGAGACCATACCAAACACCGTGTGTTTATTTTGACTGCAAAACGCAGCAGGTTCGCAAACGCCTAGTCTGTCTCCTCTTATTAGACGTTCGCATGAGATATTACACTCCAAACCACTTTAACACAAACACACACTTTTCCGGGACCACACATTTCCTCACTCGCTCATTTCTCGCAGCGTGTTTACACAAGCTTACGGCGGACTTTCATTAGCAATTAATCAAAGCGGCTCAGGTCGGGCAGACCCCACACCTCGAGCATGTCAACACTTCACTCATAACAGAAGCTGAAAGGTACTTTTCAAATATTCTCAGTTATGATATTATGATTTGGTGTGACGCAGGATATTTTGGCGTTAACAGCCACGCCCGAGTGTTTTATTCTTCTTATAATACAGCAATTTACCCAGGAGCACTTTTCTGTCCAATGATGGAATGTTTAGGAAATGAGTTACTTTCTGTTCACCCCTTTTACACATTATAGCAGCTCTAAACCATCACAATATCAGTATAAATACATGCAGCTGGGTGCATTACAGAGAAAAAGGACTCGGCGCTGAAGATCCCGGTGTGTTGGAAAACCTGAAGGAGAAGGAAATTCCATCCTAGAGGACCTTTTACGTCACTTTTTAAACTCGGTCTCTCCAGTCGACATGAACAAAAGAAACCTTGAGATTTAAATAAATGAATAAATTAGTTAATATATAAAAACAAATATGTTCTTTTTTTCTTTTCATTTTTGTTTTGACCAGCGCTTAAAAAAAGCCAATTAGATTTCCACCTAATGTGACCTCATATAAGAAGATACCCTCCTCGGCTTGTCGTCCAGCTCTGCTGTTCTCTAAATGGCGCAGCGGTAGCTCATTTATGAAAGAGGGGTGTGAAGCATGAAAAATACACTATCTGAGGGGTATTTTGCTGGAGCAATAAGAGACCCTTTGTGGGAGCTTAGAGACTTCTCACTCATCGCCTATACCGCCTTATCCTGTATACTGGATCGTGGGGGGGGGGCGGGGTACACACTGGATGTGCCGCCAATCCATCGCAGGGACACACACATGCACAAACGCACTCATTCACACACTATGGGCAATTTGAGCAAACACCAGCTAGCCTAATCTGCATACCTTTGGACTGTTGAAGGAAACCCGGAGCACCCAGAGGAAACCCACCAAGCACGGGGAGAAAAT
This sequence comes from Clarias fuscus, assembly GCA_030347435.1. Classification (NCBI taxonomy): domain Eukaryota; kingdom Metazoa; phylum Chordata; class Actinopteri; order Siluriformes; family Clariidae; genus Clarias; species Clarias fuscus. Next base: position 7,202,130 of record CM059228.1, read on the forward strand.
GCAAACTCCATGCACACAGACCCCGAGGCGGGAATCAAACCTGGACCCTGGTGGTGCAAGGCGACAGTGCTAACCACTAAGCCACCGCGTCACTATTTAGAGACGTATGTTAACTTCAAGAAATAGTAAAATGTTGCACCTTTATATCAACATTTTTCTTTACCATATCACTGATTATACATTGTTTTGTTACATTTGCTGCTGGTTCTACTGTATTACTATACATTTACAGTATGTACACCTTTTGCCAATTCATATTCGACTTTTTTTCTTCTCCTATCTTTTACAGAAGAGTTTTAACCAGGTGTTTTTTTTTTTTTTTTAACATTAATGACATTACGCATAATATGATTCAGCATTTCCAAGTACTTCCTAAGATTAAACCGATTTGTGCCAATGGGGCTCTGGAACTGTAATTCTAAACTGACTACCTGACCCAAGAACAAGCTTTACACCAAATCTCATGGCTGATATGAACCTCTGCCCATGTGCAAAGACACTCAGACTCTCACCAGCCGGAGGGGGTTCGGGGGGGCTAGAGCGACAAGGCCAGCCAGTCTGCCGGTGTTATCTCAGTCGTGCCAATGCTCTCCAGGGGACTTTCAACAACGAGAAACCACGCTGTGCTCTCTGGTACATAACAACACTCTCTAAGTAAAAATGTTAAGCATGGACAGGCCAAGAATAATAACCATGTTCAAAACACATAAAAACTTATGGACGGGTCAGGACGATATTCTACCACTGTCTTTTGTTGCGCACGTAAATTACCTCTCATACCTTTTGTTTTTGATTTTTTTGGTTTGGCTAGTAGGTCAGCCCAAGAGAATGGATGGAGCAAGAAAAAAAAAAAATCATTTCCCTCTTGATCAGCGTTTACACAGAATAGAGAGATTATTCTCTCGTTTGACCTACATGGCTTAATCTTTCCCTGCTGAAATCAGTTTGCTCGGAGAACACAGGCTGCTTCAAAACAGGTCATAACACATTCCTACTATATACTGTACATCACGGTGCTACCCGCGTAACTCTCTCATCTGTTAGTGTCTGCTCAGTTAGCTCATTCTTGCATATTCTGCCATTACACACAGACTCGGCTTCATTGTCACTTTTATGCTGTTCTTTGCACAATTACCAAGTTCTCTGCACAGTTACTACTATCTGCACTGTTGTCACTTACACATCAAGGTTGCATTGCAATGAACTTCATTTCACTCATTGGTTCCCTTGTTTTTAACTTATGATTTATATACTTGTAGTTTTTTTGTTCTTAGCATTGCACTAGTAGCTGGTCAGTTTTCACATTACCCTGTGTGTACTGACCATGTGTAAGATATACAGTGTACATCCACATCTACAACCTGTCTGAGTGTTACTGTCTCTATTGCTGCTGGATATACCCGGACTTTCCTTCGAGATCAATAAAGTATCAATCAATCAATCCATCTATGTATAACACATAATTGAAAATAAAAAGCCTCGGACACATATCACACCACCATCCACTGCATTCGTTTTCAAGGCAACAACCAGAGTACCTGGTTCGCTGAATCTCCGGCTGCACCTGACATGTTAATTAAAGAAGAGTATCCACTGCATAAACATCCATCCATCCATCTAGAAACATCTGTACTCCAACGAGGGATGGTGGAGACCAGAGGTGATGACCATTCTATTTATTCCCACTTTTACAGCCGTGGTAGGACCTCTGGTCAACGCATGCATTCATTCACACTACGGGTTATTTGGGAACACCAGTTACCCTAATCCGCACGTCTTTGGACAGTGGGAGGAAACTGGAGTACCCGGAGAAAACTCACCAAGTACAGGGAGAACGCGTAAACCGCATGCACACAGACGAGAGAGGAAAAGAGATTGCTCCTGAAGTTGTTACACAAACAAGCAATTTTTAAACTGTATCTTCAGGCACATTGCAGCCTGTCACAGTAAAAAAAAAAAAAAGTCTAGTTTCTTTAATTCAATCTACATCATTTACTCCCTCGCTCGTCTTCTATCGCATTATCTTGTATACAGGGTCGTGGGGGGGCCTGGAGCCTATCCCAGAAAATTTAGGGCAAGAGGTCGGGTACACCCTGGACAGAGTGGCAATCCATCACAGGTCACACACATACAGTACACAATTGCGAAAGGCACAATTCCAAACTACAGACAATTAGGGAATGCGAATTAGCCTAAGCTGCACGTCTTTGGACTGTCGGAGGAAACCGGAGTACCCGGAGGAAACCCACCAAGCACGGGGGAGAACATGCAAACTCCATGCACACAGACCCCGAGGCAACAGTGCTCACCACTAAGCCACCGTGCCGCCATACTGCATAAACATGCCACTTCATTACCATCCGGGCGTCACCATCCTGCATATATGCGTCCTACATGGCTGGGCTTAAGGCTCTAGAAGAAAAGGTTCATATTATTATAAGACTAATAAAGCCTCGTGCATGTATCCAGTGCATGCATATTGCTATTTTTCCATAAGCCATGGCACACCCTGCGTTCTCAGGATGATCAGCACCACTTACTCGACAAAAATGTAAAAAAAAAAAAAAAACATTAGTGCTCAGTGGCAGGTTGGATGACTGGGAGGCGAGCGCGCACCCAGGGCGCGACGCAGGTGCTGGGATACGCATGCAGGCGTGTGATCCATGATAATGTGGAAGGCTAGAGAGGAGGGAGTTCGCGACGTTACCATTAGGAATCGGATGTGTGCTATAATGCGAACCCCAGGGCGGAGATCTCGCGGCCATACTTACGCACGGCTTCCAGTTTGGGGTCGAGCGCGCTCGCGGTCTGCTGCATCTGGCCTATTTTGCCTTGCAGCAGGCGCACGCGCTGGCTCGTGGCGACGACGTCGTCCTCGAGCTCCTGGAAGACGGAGCGCGCGTGCCGGGCCAGGTCGGCGAGCTGGCGGAGGCTGCGCGCGAGCGCCACGTTGCTGATGGAGCGCAGGTCCTCGAAGAGCGAGCCCTCGTCGGCGTGCCTGCACAGCAGCTGCGGCTCCACCATCCGCTTAGCGAACGGCATCTTATTTGATTTTTGTTTTAGTATTATTATTTTTTTTTTTTTTGGCAAATCCGAAAACGCTCTCCTGTGCTCCTTTTCACCGCCGCCGCCGCCACCACCACCACCACCACCACCAGGACCAAACTAATCCGAGGGGAAAATGTTAAAAAATATGAAAAATTAAGCCAAACTCCATGGATACACCATCCGGGCCTCCATGGCTTCTCCCATCTCACTTCATCACTCCGGGATGCATGGATGGATGGAGTGCGCTGGAGGAGGAGGAGGCGGCGGATCCCTCCCCATTGAAAGTCTCCTCTCTCTCGCTCTCTCTCTCTCTCCTCCTGATTCTCTGAGCTGCTCCCTTTTCCCTTTTTTTCGTCCAACGCTTTTAAAGGAGAGGCTGAAAACGCGGGATGGAGTCTCTGCGGGAGGATGCGCACCCAGGCCGTGTTCACACCCCAGGCAACAGTGGACCACATCCGGTTTACTGATCAAATGTATTTGGCTGTTCATACTGGGCTTTAATGTGACCTACAGTGCTGAATGTATGAAATTTTTGAGCCGCCCCTCATTTCTGTAAAATAAAGTAAATGAATGATGTAGATCCAATTCAAGAAATTAGTTGTTTGACAAATGTTTCACAGAGACCTCAGATTTAGGCAATAAAACGCTGTAATTTTTACCCATTTAATTCTTATGTCTACATGCTTCGTTTTTTGTTGTTGTTGTTGTAAATGCCATTTCAATCTGAAACATTTATATTTTATCAGATCAAAAGAAACACATTTGCTAAATACAATTTCATGCCCTTTCATGTAGTGCCGTAACTTTTTGGAATTCAAATCTTTCAGTGATCTCAACTGTCATTCAGTTGGCCAGTTTACTGTAGATTTTACATGAAAAGACATAAACCTGAAAAAGTAAGATATTGAAACATGAATTTGGCACGGTTTGACAGATTTCTTTGCTTTTTAAGCTTTTAGCCAAAACCCCATTTAAGTCACAATTTTTACAGCTCACATGCTTCTAGAAGTTTACATCAGTTTTAGAATCAATACTCACAAATATAAATCATTTTAAATGGTTATAGATTGAAGCGAGACAGTATAACGCTAAAAAAATGGCCACTTTGGGGACAGATTCATCTCTCTAAAACAGCTGAAGTTAGCAACTTGAATTTTTTTGTGAAGCAAGATTGGTCTTTCTTTCTTTCTTTCTTTCTTTCTTTCTTTCGGTCTATTGTTACTATTTATTTATACATATTTATATTCTTTGTTAAGTTTGTTATACTTTTTAGATGTTTTTTATTCTCAAATGATTCACGAGACACCGTGTGGTTTAACAAACCATTCCTCTAAACAAAAACATTGCTCTGAAACTGCTCAGGTACAGGGACTAGACTGAAAATGGGAAAAAATGTCCAAAACATTCTTCAAAAACCCTGGAAAACTATTTCTCAAGACTACATTAAAAATTCAAGAAGGTCTGGTTCTGTGGAAGCAACTGCATTTATTTATTTATTTATTTTTTTCACACGCCATTGTTTAGTGTGAAGGTTGACCGGAAGTCCTACCATGGTCATAAAAATGGGAATAAATACAATGCTCACCATTTTTCTCCGAAGGTCACCACTGGCCTCCACGTCCCTATTTAGACTACAGAGGTTCGTAGAAGGATGAATGAATGAATTGAGGGATGGATGGATTATTAATAATGTTTAGAAGCAAAGACACCCCTATATGAAAAGTCACAGTTTATGCTAACCTGAGGAAAATGAGGAAATCACAAAATGGACTAGATTGCGAAAAGATATAGTTGAAGCATCTTATGTATATCGCAGAATGCCCGTTTTTAGTTGTTAAATGATAGCTGTAATGACAATCGGCCAGCTGAACTGATTCCTGCTCTTAGGCACTTGTGCCCTCTTTATTTTGTGCAGTTTCTCAACAGTGGAGTAATGTCATCTTAGTGTCTTTAATACTGTATGTTCCAATTATTTAGTGTTTAATATTCTAAAATTATTGTCTGAGGCATATTGCAAAGCTGCAGTATTGCAGAACCGTCAGATATTCTTGATGCTGGGAATATATACAACAATCGAAACAACGTTTTAAACTAATTCATTTATTCACCCATTCATCTTCAGTCTGCTGGTGGATCCCAGGAACACCAGATAATCATTTATTTACTGTTTGCTCTGTATTCTATGTTCTCATGTGATTTTTTTTTTTATTTTTACCCAACTGAGTCCCATTGAAACATAATGCATAAAGTCTATTCCTAAATACAGAAGAACTTAATTAATTAGCAGACATATTAGTGACTGACTGAAGACGTTTTAAGCTGTAGGTATCAGGAAGCAAGTACTACATGCCTACATTAAAAAAAAAATCCTGTGTTTACTTGGATTACACACTTTCAGTCTGCATTGCAACATGAAGTACCTGTCATGTTTTACTTTTTTTTCCTGCCACAGACTGGAATAGGCAGTACAGAGTATTTTGTTGAGCAGATTGTCTGTGTTAAGGACAGGCATTAAACTTTAAAAGTGCAAGTTATTGTAACTGGACTAAATGAAGCTTACTGGCGAACATGCTCACTGGTGAAATCATTAAACAAGTGGAACCTGATGTGTGGAGACTTTTTAAAGACTGTTACCTGACTGTTTTTTTTTTTTTTGTTACAGTGACAACAGCAGCATCTGGTGGTGCTGCAATGCAACTGCACCACCTGTACAAGTGAAATATATTGAAAGCACATTGTATCTCGAAAAATTTTAATATAGTGAATAACGTTAAAGAAGTTAAACTCGCATATATTCTAGATGTATTATATGTAAAGTCAAATATTTTAAGTCCTTTTGGTTTGATTTTGATTACAGCTTACAGCTCATGAAAAAAATAGTATCTCAAAATATTAGAATATTTCCCAAGACCAATATATATATATATGTTTGTGTGTGTGTGTGTGTGTGTGTGTGTGTGTGTGTGTGTGTGTGTGTGTGTATATATATACACTGTATGTATACAGACACACACACACACACACACAAACATACACACAGAACCTATATATATATATATATATATGTGTGTGTGTGTGTGTGTGTGTGTGTGTGTGTGTGTGTGTATACATACAGTGTATATATATATATACACACACACACACACACACACACACATACACAAACATACACACACACACACAAACATACACACAGAACCTATATATATATATATATATATATATATATATATATATATATGTGCACTGCTAAGGCGTACTGTAATTGAAGACCAGGTTGCTTTGCTAGCACAGCATCAGTGTCATGATCACATGTATTTTTTGTTATTTTTGGTTGTTTCTTTGACCAAATAATAATAAGAAGAAGAATAAGAATGAGAATAATAATATGCTCATTTTGAGAGTTCTACATTCATTCCTAACATCATTCCTATATTCTGTTAGTGGTAAAATGTACACGTTATAAAAGTAAAGTACACAGGTTAATGACGGCAAGGCTTCCAATATATAAGATTATCATCTTTGACCTATGATGATAAAAAAAAGAAGGCCTGATCATCAGTCATCATCTGCACCTACTATATTTCGCACTGATTCATGACTTAAGTTAGAGTTTTTTTTTTTTTTTTTAAATACTTGAATGATTCATGGGTGGGTGTGGCTAAACAAACAAAACATTCCACTGTAACTGCTCATGTGCCAAAAATGAGCCAATAGGTCCTTTAGGAAGCATGGATAGTTATTATTCCTCTATATTAAAATACAAGAACATCTGTTTAAAAAAAAAAAAAAATTTAAATGAGAGGAACTCGAGACTTCTTGCACAGTACTGTACATAATAAACCATAATGCAATAAGAATCTAAACGCAGCTCTCTCTGTACTGGTGTACTGAAATTCACATGTCATCTTCCCCAGTCTTGTTTTAAGAACTCAGTTTTGTTCTTATCAGCCTTGCTGTGCTTGCAGTTATTATAAATTACAACAGGGTAGCAAAACCAAGGACACAGACAACACTGATAATATGAAAGGAGTGTGCTGGGAACAGAAGTGGATCCGACATGCAGCTCTGCTTTGTGAGTAAAAAAAAAACAAAAGAAGACTATTACACCTAGGAGAAAGATAGGTCTCAAAAATTCTTGAATTGTTGCATCTTGTAAGCGGTATACTGTACAATGATGTTGTTGACTTGCTGTTATGGACATGATGTTTGTGACGTGAAGTGTTCATAAGTCTGAATGTGGAAAGAATGTTTTCAGTTGTCTGGTGTTTTTTCATACACATCGATCTGAGAAGACATTGTTCGAGAAAGCTGTTCAAAGGGAAAGATGTGGCGACCTGGGTACTGTACATTGAATTGACAGTGATTTGAGTTTTTTTTTTTTGTTAAAAATGGGATGTTTTGTCTGGAGAAGGATTTATTGTGTCTGTTCCTGAGGAGATGTGATTAAAGCTGAATGCTTTTGCATGGACAGGCTCGCTGGTGAAATGATTAAACCCCAACATGCGGGGAAGCTTTGTAGACCTTGAATGATTGCCATTTGTCCTGATAGCTGATAAGTGCCATTCTGACATGGTTTCGTTTCCATAGCAACTTACATATGGACTTTTATTGCAGATAAAAAAAAAAACAGATGATTAAAATATGGATCAAGGGCATTCAAGTCAAACCGGGATTTGTGATGTAATTTTTTGACATATTAAGGCGTCAAAATCGACATTTACAGAAGCCTACATCATCCAGTACGGTGATGGGACTCTTTGACGCAGTAAAACATTTGAATGGTGCAAACCAGAGTAGGCCAGAGAGAACAAAGAAGTCCATTTGTAGAGGATTATATAGAGAAATAAAGGGAGTCTTTACTCTCATAACTGTGACCTTGAACGCCCCTTATATGCCATTTTTGGAAAACATCTCCAGTGTCAGAACCTTGTAACAGTCAGACGTTAAGCTGCTACAATATAATGTTATCACAATAGAGGATCTAACTTATTTTTAAGGACTCCACAACTTCACTCATCGTCTATACCGCGTTATACTGTATACAGGGTCTCGGGTCTGGAGTCTAACCCAGGAGACTTAGTGCGTGAGCCGGGGATGGGGTGCCAATCCATCACATGCTCAGTCACACACTACAGGCAATTTGCAAACACCAGTTAGACTAATCTGCATGTCTTTGGACTGTGGGAGGAAACTGGAATACACCTGAGGAAACCCACACAGAGGAGGACATGCAAAATCCATGCACTAAAAAAAAAAGTTAAATATTCCAGACCCATGCTTGTTAATAATCATTATATAAACACTGAGCTTGCTCAAATTTTGACAGAAATAACATGAACATCCTTTTTGTGTTCATGGAAATAATCTCTCTTAAATACATGGCAGTCGATGCTCCTTCTGATGTGGTGTTTATAAACGGACAACAATGCTACCAGAAATGCTAATGCTATTATCATAAAACATAAGTCTGCTCAAAGTAGCCCATAGGATCCAAAGTTTAGCATCTTTTCAGCATCTTTGTGTATAGTACAGTATGTTTTAAACTTACCAGTGTTGTATTACAGCACCCCCTTCTGGCCATGATTGGAACATTTAGAGAAAGAAAAAAAAAAGAAGAAAACTCTAAATTTCTTGGATTTTCCCTTTATAAAACATTTTTTTTTTTATTTCAGGGCACAATCTAATCTCTGAATATGATTTTTTTTTAAAAAAAAAAAGACTATTAGCCTATACTGAAATTCAGGTGTACATATTGCCGATCTAAAAATTTTGAATTTTAAATGTCACAATCATTTCATCACTACATGCATGTTTCCTTCAAAAGATATGTCCTTACCTTTTCCTTACCATTCATGATGACGTCTTTCTCCAGCTTACATTTCCAAATGTCACTAAGATTTAGCTTCAGCACCATTTAGACACAGTCTGAAAAAGGCCACGCAGGAAGTGTGGGAAAGAAACTTTTGTGCAATTAGTACGTTGTGAGCTCAAAGTTGACCTCTCATTTATTTGTGAGTGCAAACATGTCTAAGACGTTATAACCTGCTTCATGAAATGAAACTTAGATACAAATTTTTAAATATTTTTTCATTTCACTTATATGAATAAAAAAAGGCGAAAATGAGAAAATTCATGATTTGGTTACTTATTATTTATTAGCAGTCTATATATACATTTGGACCAATAATATGGAAAAATGAAGAATTAAATAGATAAATCATAGATTAATCAAACATGAATTTTATATATTTCAAATTTTTCCATCCATCTTCAGCTGCTTATTTGAAATCGAGCGAGGGTTGGGGGGTTGTAGGGGGGTGGGGTGGGGGTGGAGGGGACTCAACCACCGACCTCAACCAAATCAGGTCCCGAAGGCGTTTGTAGAGATATGAACTCTCCACCTAGTACTCAGTCTGCCCCATGGAATCCTCCCAGCTGAACGTGTGAACATGCCAAGAACCACTCCCTTGACTCATTTGCCTTGGGAGGTCCTAGCAGGAGCACATGGCTCTGCACAACACAACTCTCAGGTTCAAAAGGGCACGAACACGCCTTCACCACAATACGATGATGGTTTCTGGAGAGGAAATTCGTATTTAAGGTTATCAATTTTTTCAAACCTCTATATCTATATATAATCTGTAACTTTCAAATGATCTGAACTTTCTAACTTTGAGAAGGTTCAAAACAAATAAAATCAGCAGTAAAAATGAAAACATATTAAACACATCACAAAATGGATTTAATACGTACAGTTTCGAATACACAAAACTCATATTTGAATACTTGTGTCAGCTTGTAAGCTCTATAAGATACTATTTACTAAGGTTATAAAAATGATATATCAGCAAGTGAACAGATAATGACCAGTTATATATTTATATAAAATACAACAGATTAAAGTACCACATTTATAGAGGTATAATCAAAACTGCTATCTGGATTATTTAGTGTCTCCTACTTCATGCCGGGGATCGAACCCGGACCCTGGCGGTGCGAGGCGACAGTGCTAACCACTACACCACCGTGCCGCCCAGTTCTACAGTTGAATATGGAAAATGATCACTTTTCCATATTATGTTTAATAAAGCCGAGACAATTTCCAGCTTAATAAAACTAAATGAAAAGGGAAGTAGATGAAAGCAGGCTTTAACGCTGTTCCTCTTTCCACAGTGCCAGTAAGGGACTAGACAGGGGAATTCAAAGTGTGAAATACTGCATTGTCTTTTGGTCATCTTTGCACAAAATATAGCATGTTAGCAGATTTTCTGTATTGTATTCCATTCACCAAAAAAAAGGAAGTCAAGGAAATCACATAGAAGCAATCCACATACAGTAAATAAAATAAGAAAACCCATTAGACCTTTTTTTAATAACATAACATACACTATAATATCTGAGTGTATTACAGGATATATTTCACAGGCTGCTTTATTGTGCACAAATAATGCAAAAGCAATCACCTTCATTTTCTTCCAATTTAGCTTTACTAATAAAAATTTAGTCCCTTTAGTTTTTTTACTATTTCTGCAATTTCAAAATAATAATAATAACAATAATAATAATAATAATAATAATAATAGAAGATCTTATTAGTAGTTCTTATTATTACTCACTCATCACGGGGCCTAGAGGTGGGGCTGGGCTGGAAGGTACCTTAGGGCACAAGCGTATCTTAGGGCACGTATCTGGAGCGTATCTTAGGCCACTAAGCAAGGTACACTGTGTATGTGTTTGGACTGAGGGAAGAAATACATTATAGCAGCTCTAAACCATCACAATTCTCTTACTTGAAGTTATCAGAATAAATAAATGCTAAATGCAGCTGGGTGCATTACAGAGAAAAAAACACACTCATGCACATATGCGCTCATTCACACACTATGTGCAATTTGGGAACGCCAACTTGCCTAACCTGCATGTCTTGGGACTGTGGACGTATGCGGAGGAAACCCACCAAGCACAGGGAGAACATGCAAACTCCTGGAGGTGCAAGGCGCCAATGCTAACCACTTAACCACAGTGAGGTCTTCAGTAGAATTATTATTATTATTATTATTATTATTATTATATTTTTAAGCTGCATTCAGCCACCTACTGTAAATTTAATCAAGAAAGTTTAGGTTTAGTTTTAGGAATGTGAGCAATTTTGTACGACAATGTCTTTTAAAGCAAAGTATGTGCATATATAATTGTGCTACATTTTGAGTTCTAGTACTGATATTATTTTGGGCATTTTACACAGAGTGAACAGGTATACCTAGGAATTTTACAGAGTGTGATCTGGCAACCCCAGGCTTCTACTTGTACTGCAAATTTATTTAGACCATCTTTAAAACATAATCTTTTCATACACAATTAGTTGGCCTGCCATAGCAATAAAACCCCTAACATGTCAAGTATATAATATTTCTTATCACAGAGGCTGCAAATGAACACTCATTCCTTAAAGTTTGTGAGTTGGAAGGACCTTAATGACTCATACATGGGACAGATTGCTGTAATTAGATGACTGGGTAAGAGGTCTTCAAAGCCTTGTGGTCTTGTGAGGTGTTCCAGGATTGCAGTTATTCTGGGTACTTACCAGTGGTGACCCAGTGACAGGATCACGGGAACCCACGGCTCATTGATGTGTGTGTGTGTGTGTGTGTGTGTGTGTGTGTGGGAAGTGACGGCATGCTAACTGGTAAAAAAAGGTGTCAGAACATTCAGTGGATCATAGCTTGCTGAGTATGTGGATGTGTAGACACTACAGAAAATGTTCTACTACAGAAAGGTGTTGCCTCCAGATTCCCCAAATCTTAGATACTCTGATTCAGTATCTGAGGCATGTGCTGGACAAATGAGTCTAATCCATGGAGGCCCCACATCACAACTTACAGGATATGTCTTGGGTTCAGATACCACAGCACACCTTCAGAGGTCTTGTATCCACGGGTCCATGCATCACTGTGTACACCCTGGATAGGCTGCCAATCCATCAAATGCACACACACACATACACACACACAATCCCACACTACGGCCAATTTGGGAATGCCAATGAAATTAACCTACACGTTTTTGGACTGTGGGAGGAAACCGGAGTACCCGGAGGAGACCCACCAAGCACAGGGAGAACATGCAAACTCCACGCACACAGAGACGGGAATCGAACCCGGACCCCGGAGGTGCAAGGCGACAGTGCTAACCACTACACCACCGTGCCGCCGAGACTGTGGTCATGTTGCATAAATTTACTCTCATTACTGATCACATGTGTGTTACGTGGTATTATTACTCATCTCTGCTGATGTTTTTATAAATGCTCAGTCTGGATTTTGTACAGCAAAAAAACAAAACAAACAACAACACTAAATGGAAATCACCTGTAAAAACTCAAACATGAACAAGATGACATTTGTAGCTGATAGTGTTTTTAGTCAGATTCTCAGTTGTGACCTTTATTTACTATTTGGATACAGTATACTTGTGACACATTTTACTTATTTTTTAGAAACTGGCTAAAGCCATGAACAGGTCACAGACACACCCTAATTTTCAAAAGTCACATTTTATCTAGTTGCTTCACATTTTTGCACACTTGAACTCTGATAATAAATGACATGATTTACTGTAGATTTTTACATGATAAGAAATATTACAACACTGACAAAATATGACTAAAGCTTTAAATTTGACTGTTCATTTACTTTAAAAGGCAACATAGTGAACACAAGCCCGAGGCGACTCAGAGCCCACTGTACTCGTTCCTGCGAACATGATCCTTGAAAAAAACGACTGATCACGTGTCGCCAACTTTCCTAAGAGATGCATCTGTCTGTGGGAACTGTACACATTCACCAACAGCACGTTCACATTACAGGATCTCTGGAAGTTTTTGCCACGTCCCCCGTGACCTCACTCTTAACCATTTTTGCATGTTTGGGCCATTAAAGGAGTTCCTGGTAGGCCATACTGTACGTTAAGATGTGAAACAGGCAATGCATGTCTCAGTACTGAGAAAACCTTCTACATTGATGGTATCCAAGCACTAGTGACATGCTCGGATATGCGCATTAGTGTATCAGGGGATTATATAGAGAAAATCAAGGTATTTTTTACTCTCGTTAATGTGTTTTGTTATGCACGAACAAAAGTCCCAGTTTGACTCAATGCGTTTTTGGTTTAAAGAACATTTGAAACAATAAACGATGCAAAAAAAGGTTTTCATTTGACTCACCCGACGGGTGTTAATGATTATAGCCTCTGGCTCAGTTTGACTTTGACTGTTTCAGAGAACCAATTTTTTTTTTTTTTTTTTTTTAACATTCTTACTCATCAATCTACGCCTTTCTACGTACTGCTTACTACGTACTGCTTATGTATGAAACACCCAATTCTATTGGTAATAATTCATTCATTAAATGCTCTATCCTGTGAGTGTTGTGCTGACGTATGTCAGGAATACTGGGCATGATGGTTGAAAACATCTCAGAGGGCACCTAACTTAAAGGAAATCCAAATGCACATGCGCAAAAACTCGGGATGAATCCAAAAAGTCATAATGAGAAAATGATGAGAAAGCGAGTTATAAACGTGACGGCGTAAAAGGTAAAAGCTGTTGTCCAGTGGCAAATCAAGTTAATGAACACCATTTTCCCAGGTAGTAGACGCCTCTGTGATGTCTTAGTCAGATGCAGATCAGAATCGTCTACAACTGTACATGTGTCTGGGTTAACAACACAAAGGGTATAACAAAGGTTTCTGACACTTTCTTTCTGTTCTCACCTTGTGTTCCAAATAGGTTAGTCTTCGTTTGAAATCCTTTCACCGCACTTAGCACTGTTTGACTTTGTGACCTCACAATGTTCATCTCACAATGTTTTCCTCACATACTGTAGTTTCGGAGAACATTTGAAGCCATAAGCGATGCAAAGAGAACGGCTTTCGTTTGTCTCACCCTGTGAGTTCAAAGGGTTGTGGCTTGTGGCTGAGTTTGCGTTTTTCTGCTTCAAAGAACAATTTTACGAACGTTCTTACGCCTTCATAAGGAAAAACAATCCTACTTGTAATACTTTAAATCTTCTTCCGCCATAATGTGTACACTGCTATGAGAGTCCTTTAAAAGATCCACGATGTTTTTCTTCACCATCACACACCTTTACGAAGATAGTGGGAGTAGCACTGATAATGTTTAAATGTTATTTACAGTATGGAAGAAATAATAGACAAGCCCCTTACGTCAGATTGTTTTGATAAGCGTGAGGTTTAGTCTAGATGGAAGTTATTCGAATATTATTAAAGAGTTATCAATGTGCGGAAATCGGTTAATATAAAATAAGTGTACAGTAAACAGTACATAACTAGTATTGTGTAATAAACTCACCATCACCAGAGAGAAGACTATAACCAGAATAATAAAACGTCACTTGATATCTAGTAAGCTACCATTATATATTAATTGCCTGTACTTTGTGCAAAGAATACGCACTAAATGATGCGCGTTTATTTGGCTTTATAGCTCAGTTCAAAGGGTGTATCCGAAGAACACACTTGATAAGGTGCTCACTTTGCTGAGACGCTCTCAGTGCTCCTGAAGGATGCTTGCTCTATGCATCTTGGTCTTGGCCGGGACCTCTGCGGCCTGGGCTCAGACGGTTGAGGACAAGGCCAGAGATTTCCTGAAGGAATTCGATATTGAAGCATCTCGCCTTATGTATGACTATAGTCTTGCCTCATGGGCCTACAACACAGACATCACGGCGGAGAACTCAGAAAAACTAGTAAGTTCGATCATGAATGGTTCGTCTTCTGAACGTGTTCATTTAATTGTTGAAATATGCTTTCGTATATGCCTGCAAACCAATGGAAATATTGTCCCCATTCTGATCATTCATTTCTTTAAATTCAGTTTTATTTATATGGTGCTTTTAAAAAAATAGTCATTGTCACAATACAGCTTTAGTGATTTCAAATATGTTCAAATATGAGAGTAGTCAAAACAAAAATTGATATTAGTCATTCTGTTCTGATAGTAATCATGCTAAATTGGAACACTTTCCATAGGCAGTACAGGGGGCAATCTGGAGCGAATACTACTCTAAGGCATCGGAGGCGTCCAATGCTTTCCCTATCGATCAGATTTCTGATCCAGAGATCAAGCTCCAGCTCCGATCACTCCAGGACAAGGGGTCAGGTGCGCTGTCGCCTGATAAAGCCAGTTATGTAAGTACAGCAACACAATTCAATATTTTCTTGACATGCATTGGTATGTGTAAAAATTTCAGTTTATGATGTTATGAATTGAGCATGTTAGATAATCATTTCTCGCTTCCTTCAGTGCGATAACCCTACACTCTAGACCCTTAGGTTAATAGCTAATACAGTATATACTCTTACAAACTGTCTGTTTGGGTTGCAGCTCAATAAAATCATGAATGAGATGAGTACTATTTACGGCACAGGAACGGTGTGTAAAATCGACGACCCTTTCGACTGTCAGACTTTGGAACCAGGTACGGCCATATTGGAGAGATAATACACTACTTGGGGTTATAAACCCAGTGGGGTTAATTATTCAGTCATGCCACAGCACTGCTTCAGAGAACGAGTGTTTCAGAATATGTTGATTACATTTATATAGCAGTGTGTCTCTTAACACACTAATACAAATCTAATACGTTGTCACACATGGACTTATCATGGACATGGGCAGAATGAAAGAATCATATTTATTCGTTGATATGGCGAAGTTTTCATTAAGGGCACGTGTACACATACATTATAGACGGAGATAAAAAGAGAGCAGACTTTCGTTTTTAGGATGGATGGCAGGCTGTTCCAGGAGCGTAAAGTAATCAGGTTAATAAAAGTCAGACCTGATTATTTTCCTGTAAACACACCACACATTTTGTACCTATTCCAGCCTACTCAATCTGACCTTATCAAACTTAATTGACTTACGCTTTTAACATTTTTGGAAAAAAAAAAAAATCTAATGTAACCAGAATTACTCTTAAAGTAGGAGTCTAACAAAACCTGCTACATTAAATATGTGAAGTCATTTAAACTGTCATTAGAATCTGAGAGAGGACAATGACATAAAACAAAGATTTTAAGCATTTGATAGAACACTTACAGTGGTGGCCAAAAATATTGGGACAAAAGTGAAATTTAATGTTTTAATGATCTTTTTATCTTTTAAACTTTAATTTTTAACTTTTTTTTAAAAAAAAAAAAAAAAAAAAAGAAAAGCTACAATCAAGGGGCCTCCGAGTGGCGCAGTGGTTAAAGCGCTCGCCCTATCATCCGGAGATCGCTAGTTCGAATCCCGGGTGGTGCTGTAACCTCTCGCAGCCGGAGGTCTAGAGAGAGCTGATTGGCCGAGCTCTCTCAGAGGGGAGGGATGAGAGGTACTTAGTGCTCACACATTAATCACGGCTCTACAGCCAGTCAGGGGCGTCTGTGAGCTCGCGCAGCGGAGGGAGCGGATAGCGCTGTCCTCCGAGTGTGTTACGCCGCCTCCAACGGTGCGCGAGCGAGCAGTTCGAAAAGATGCGGTCGGCTGGCGTCACGTGGTTCGGAGGAAACACGTGATAGTCTTCGGCCCTCCCGGCTGAGTGGTAGTAGTAGCCTTAATGTGGGAGCCCCCTAGTGACGGGGAGGAATTGGACACGACTAAATTAGGGAGAAAATCGGGGAAAAAAAAAGAAAAAAAAGCTACAATCAAGATAATTTAAATAATTTGTTATTTTATGCAATGAAATTGAAACATAACAGTCAATATTTAGTATGAGAGCCATTAATCTTCAAAACCTGCTGGATCCGGCTGGGCATAGAGTCAAACGTACTCTGGTGTGACGTGATTACTCCATGTCTGCTTGACTGCTTATCATATCATGATATCATATCACTGAATATCATGTACAGAAAATGGTTTCTTGACTGAAACTGCCTACTTCAACATTCTCCAACAGTTTTGATTGTGTTTCGGTCTAGAGGTGACCCAGGCCATGGCTCCAGAAGTTCAATCCCGTCGCCGTTTTTCACTAGTTTTTGGGTTAGTAAGTTTTGTGCACAGGGAGAACTAATACATGGAGTATGTTGTCTTAATGCTTTTGATCACCACTGTATATTCATTCAGTATTCAGATTATAATACACACCGTGTAATATTGAACGTATAACAATGTGCAAATTCTAAATGTTTGTTCTCATTTTCTCTTTTTGTTATATCTGCCCTGAGAAGATTTTTTTAATGGCTAAGTCCAGTCCATTTAGATTGATAAGTATATGACACTTGTTTCCTTTTCAAGGGCTGGAAGCGATCATGGCAGACAGCACGGACTACTACGAGCGGCTGCACGTGTGGGAAGGCTGGAGGGTTCAGGTGGGCAAGAAGATGAGGCGCCTCTATGAAGACTACGTGGACTTGAAGAACGAAGCGGCCAGGCTGAACAGTATAAATCATCTTGACTAATATAAACTTTAATACTGCACCCCTCCATTCCTTTATTTATTTAATAGATAACCAACTCATGATTAACTGAAGACGGAACTTGCTACAGAATGTATATCACAACGAATTAGAAACAGCGATTCGAGTAGAGATTGCTTACAAACCATAATTTTCTGTGTTTTTTTCATTTAAGATTATAAAGACCATGGAGACTACTGGAGGGCTAATTATGAAACAATTGATGATACGAAATACGCCTACACTCGAGATGAACTCATGACAGATGTGAGACGCATATATACTGAGGTATGTCTGAGGAATCTTTTTTTTATTTTTTTTTACTGACAGTGATATTAAAACTACTATTCAAATGCAGTTCAATAAATGAAAGAGTTTTACTTATCTGATGAAACTGAATGTTGATTTTATATTCTAGATTCTGCCTTTATACAAAGAGCTTCATGCATATGTGCGAGCCAAGCTGCAGGACACATATCCTGGCCACATCGCCCCTAACGGAGGTCTCCCAGCCCATTTGCTTGGTAAGATGAATTGATATCTGTTCATTATAGCAAATTACGTACATTATATGGTTCCTTTTGTTCATGCAATTGCTATTATAGATTGTATCTGCCCACAAATATTTTTTTTTTATTAAAATGCAAGTAGTACTAGTAGCCTGATGTAAACCAACCAAACAGGCAATTACTAAATGACTAATTCTCCAGTTCTGGAAAAACAGGCCAAAATGTGCACTTCTGCAATGTGCAGTTCCTCCAATGACCACAAGGAGCTGGCTCCAAAAATCGATTCCATCCCCACAGACTCCATGTTAAAACTGCACAACAGAAATAAACTGTTGTTGGGGTGAATTTTTAGGTTATGTACAAGGCAAATTTACATTAAGGCAGAAAATTATTCATAATTATGTTCAGGGTCAATTTGAGTGACAGCTGCATTGCAGGTGCACGTCTAGCTGTCTGCTATGCAACACTTTAGCCAAGCAGCTAAATGAAATCGTTGTAGTTTAGCCGACCACAAGAAATGTAGAAGTTGACACGGGACAACGTGTAGAGTATGGATGGCAGATTTCAATCAAATGCAAAGTTATGTCAACATATAAATTAATTAGCCACCATAGCTTTTTAGTTAAACTAATGCGAAGCTAGCTAGCTTGTGGTAACTGAGGTAAGTAAGTAGGCATGTTACAACCAACAGCCAAGCTCCTTTGTTTTCTTCCTATTTTCGGATTACGGGGGATTGTGACAACCAGAGCTCCCAGAGTTAAGCGTCAAAACATTTGGCAGACACCCTCATCCAGAGCAACTTAGATTTTTATAGATTATTGTACAGTATGTACGGCAATGTACTGACAGGGGCACTGATGCTTTCACAAACTCACTTTTTATCTTTATAGGTAAGAGTAGGGCAGGATTTTACTTATTATTATTATTATTATTATTATTATTATTATTATTATCTTTTCTTTACATTTCTTTACATCTCTCCTTCGCAACCCAAATGCCCTCATTTCTCTCTCCAGGTTCACTTTTCTTTTTGAATTAATTTTGGTCAGATTATGATACTCCACTGTCCTATTATAGGGAATTGAAACAGTTGTGATTGGAGAAGTCTGATTAGGATAACGTCATGCAGCTAGTCACGCATCTTTAAGATTTTTCCCTATGTGCATAAAGCTTTCACACAACTTCTGCTGTTTTCACCATTTCTCTTTTCCACTGTTTAAAACGACAAAAACACCCACTACAGTATAAAGTGCAGCCTACTTTTGCGGCTCTCGGTGTCATAAAAAGTGACGTAACGCTGTCCTTGGTGCAGTCCTACTGCTTGCCGAAAGTAAGAATATGAAGCTTTATAAATAAGTTTCGTGTCCTACATTGAGGACGGATCATCTTCAGTCCTAAATGAACGTTGAGCTCGATTTCTACGAGTGAGTCTGAGACGCTTAGTAAATACAGGCCCTGAGTAAGTTTGAACCTGTGACCTTACAAATTGTAATCCAATGCCTTAACGACTGAGCTACTGTTGAAAAACAGCACTTCAGAAAACCCACGAGCGATGTCACTGAGGGTTTGTCCACTTCCTATACTGTACATCCTCTGGGATGCATGAATAAAAGCATTGCTTAGCATTAAGGCTTACTTAATTTGGACTCTTTGTTTCGACTGTAAGCTTCATACCTGACCACATGTTAATTCCTGAAACTTAAAAAAACCCTCAAGGTCCCTACTTATATGCACCTTTATTGTCACCTACAGGCAGATGTGTGATGAAATAGAAATACCTCCTAATTCAATCTTTATTTGGATACAAAGTGCTTTTGGACATGATGCTTAATGATTTAATAAACCTAATTATTTTATTATTGTGACATTAAATTAGGTTATCCCTTTATGCATTTCCACACAATTACACACAATGAATATCAGTAGGATAACACTTTATTTAACGTTTATCTTTATTCTCTAACATTACAGTAAGAAAAAGTGAATTCTCTTACTGTCATTTTTTATAGCTATCATCTATGTGTCCAAACCAAAACAACAACAACAACAACAACAACAACACCATCACCACCATCACGGACACCAACACCACCACCAACAACACAAACCCTCACTGGCATACACTACAGATTTTGTATAATTTTTTTTTTTGTGTAATATTTTTTGGAACTGGGAAGGTGTTCAATATATTTTAACTAAAGGTGTAAACAACATACTGTATACTGTAGTAGTCGTACTGTAGTAGTTTTCATAAGTTTAACTTAACAAATACCAAACTTTATAAAGCCAACACAAGAGTATATAGGACAGGTTAGGGTATTGCACTATGGTCCAGAAGGTCCCAGGTTCAAACCCCACCAGGACCAGGTTGACCCTGTTGGGCCCTTGAACAAGGCCCTCACCTGCTCAGATGTGTAATGACAAAAAAGGTAAGTTGCTCTGGATAAAGTCGTCTGCCAAATGCTGAACTATATGTGTAAATGTATAAACCAGGATTGAAGATATTTAAACTAAGTCTAATGATTCCTCTTGTCTTTGATGTTTTTCAGGTGATATGTGGGGGAGGTTTTGGACCAGCCTTTACGCACTCTCTGTTCCTTATCCAGATAAGCCTGATATCGATGTGACCTCAGCAATGTTAGCACAGGTTAGACATTTCACTGATTACCTGCCTGATTACCACTTGGCAGCTGATTTTTATCTCAGTGCAAAGGTCCATTCCATCCAGATTTATATGTTACCTGATTTCTGGTTCCTTTATCTCTTTGCAATTTATAGCTGTAAAATGACAATTAGGAAATGTTTTATGGCTGATTTCAGGGCTGGAAAGAGAAACAGCTGTTCGAGGAAGCAGAAAAGTTCTTCAAATCTGTAAACATGTCTGCTATGTTTCCTAACTTTTGGACCAACTCAATGCTCGTAAAACCTGAGGATGGCAGGAAAGTGGTGTGTCACCCCACGGCGTGGGACATGGGCAACCGAGAGGATTACAGGTATGCAGGACACCTTATACATTTATTCGTCTTGTATTTTGGTCATTAAAATATTTGTTATTTCTTATTAAGGTATATCATTGGAAACATAATAAAATTACAAATTAAAAAAAATTAAGATTAAATAAAGGAAACTGAAGAGTGGTTCCAGGTCAGTTTTCTATTTGTTATACAGTACTGAACAAAAGTCTTGAGCCCTCACCCATTTTTTTCTAATTAAATTATAATAAATAATTTAGATTAAATTACAAAAAAGAAAAAAAAAAACTTTAAACTTTAAATAACTTTGACAGGCTGCAAAACGCCTAAAGATATGGTTTAAAAATATCTTGCTTACGTTACATTTTCAGCAGCGACCTCATTTCCCCTCGTCTGTTCCACCCACTAAGCATTCAACATAACCATATGCTAATCACCGGCCTGATCATCTGGCATCATCTCTACCTGTTTCTCAATGATTCATGCCTGAACTTAGATGACTAGTTTATACTTGAATGATTCATATGTCACAGTGTGGATTACAAATCAAAGGACATTCCTTTGGAATTGCTCAGGTACAGGGACCGGATTGAAAAACGTGCCAAAAATGAGAGACACAAAGTCCTTCAGGAAGTGTGGAGAACTATTTCTCAAGACGGCTTAAAAAAATCTAAGAAAGCCCGTTTCTTTGGAAGCAAAGGATGAAGAAATAATGTGTGGCTCAAGACTTTTGCACAGTACTACTGTATATTTCATGTGCGGAAATATTTCTACAATCCATTTGGGTATTTTTGTAGCCATCAAAACTAAATAACTAAATCAATCGTTTTAAAAATCTAAGTGTTTACTTTGTTAAAATGACTCACTTATGCATGAATATAAAATATAAATATACATTTACAGAGATAAATGTAATGGAACAGTGCTTCACATTTTTCAAAACACTGCGCTCACTGATGCATCCTCCTCTTCTCCAGAATCAAGATGTGCACCACAGTGAGCATGGACCATTTTCTAACTGCGCATCATGAGATGGGACATAACCAGTACCAGATGGCCTACCGACACCTGCCTTACCTTCTCAGAGACGGCGCCAACGAGGGCTTCCACGAAGCAGTGGGCGAGATCATGAGCCTGTCCGCCGCGACCCCATCTCACCTGCAGTCCCTGGGGCTCCTACCGGCTGATTTTATAGAGGACACAGGTACAGTGAGAAGACACTGGCTGCACAGGAGATTACTCCTTAACTGTTCACCAATAAAAGGTCCATTTTGAATTTGGTAATCAAATTACAAAATCAAGGTAATAATTTAGCCTCGTATCAGTTACTAGCAATAAATTCAAATAGAGTTGATTAAATTTGATTTACAGGGTCATCGGGGGCCTGGAGCCTATCCCAGGAGACTTAGGGCACGAGACAGGGTACATCCTGGACAGGGCTCACACACACATACACACACACACACACACACACACACAACAGGCAATTTGGGAACACCAATTGGCCTAATCAACATGTCTTTGGATTGTGGAAGGAAACCCACCAAGCACAGGGAGAACATGCAAACTCCATTCACACAGAGACGGGAATCGAACCCGAACCCTGGAGGTGCAAGGCGATCAGTAACCACTACACCGTGCCGCAGACTATAAATGTTTAAAAATGTGGTTTTAATGAATGACTTTTCTATTTCACACCGGCATGCGAGACACTGCTTAACCCCAATCAAAATATGTATCAAAATACAGTTAATAAAGAAGTTAAAACAACGATTTTAATGTAGGGATTGGAATGTAGGGAAACTGTTATTTCAGTTCATAATATTATTGCTTACTATTAAGCAACTGGAATGACTTATTGAGTAATACTTACTAAAAAAGGAAGTAGTTAAGAGTAAGAAAATGTTAAAATGTGGAGCTTTTCAAGTTAAACCAAACTAATAAATAAACAACCAGTCCTTTAATATGTTAGTTTCTAGGGATAGGAATCGCTCAATTATGATAGATAGGTGCCAATATGATTTACAGTTGATTTACATTTAAATTGTGTTTCTGTAAAGATTATGATTTTATACCAATCTTGACACAATATTATTATTATTATTATTATTATTATTATAAACAAACGATTCAACTGTAAGACTTGTGACGCTGTGCTACCTGTAGCTTATGGAGGAACAGCAACATTCTTCCACCTCAAATGCAAACATATTCATGGGATAAGCTCCAAATCTACTGTGACCATGACTCTAATAACTTGTTTTATTGAAAATGAATGAAGGAATGAGGGAATACTTTAATATATATTAGATATCCAATAAATAAGATATGGTCGGCACAGTGATTTGGCGGTTAGAACTGTCGCATTGCACCGCCAGGGTCCGGTTCGAATGCCGGCCAGGTTTGATTCCCGCCTCTGTGTGCATGAAGTTTGCATGTTCTCCCCGTGCTTGGTGGGTTTCCTCTGAGTTCTCCAGTTTCCTCCCACAGTCCAAAGACATGCAGTTGGCTAATTAATGTTCCTGTAATGAGTGTGTGAGTGTGTGTGGGCCCTGTGAAGGATTGGCACCCGGTCCAGGGTGTACCAAGCCTTGTGCCCTAGTATAGGCTCCAAGCCCCCCATGATCTTGTATACAGGATTAAGTGGTATAGATGATGAGTGAGTAAGTAAATAAGATATGAAATAAATAGGCAGACAAACATACAGTATATAAACATTTACGAAAAGATGAACAGATAGAGTTAGCTTAAGACCTGAACAGCAGTTTGTGCTTAATGCATATTGCCTTCCTTGCATTTTCTTCATAATGAAATCGATTCAAAGTGCAAACAAAGTGCAGACTGTGAAACACCTGAAATTACTCATGTCTGTTGCTTTGTCAGAGACAGAAATCAACTTCCTGCTGAAGCAGGCCCTTACTATTGTGGCAACGTTGCCCTTCACCTACATGCTGGAGGAATGGAGGTGGCAGGTGTTCCAGGGAACTATCCCCAAAGACCAGTGGATGCTCCGCTGGTGGGAGATGAAGTAAGAGTATAACCTTTACAATGAATTCACTCTTTTGACATCATTGGACTTTTGAAAATTTCTTTTTAATGCAACTCCCTAGTTAGTCATGTCTGTCATGACACCTTTAATGCAACGTTGCAAAGATTAAACCTGACTTTTTGTCATCTAGGAATCACAAGGATGTCACACATTTGTTTTAGCTTAGTTTTAAAAACCCTGTGTAGCTGAAAGTTTGTCACTTTAATCATTTTAAGTTAGTTAATACGTACCGATACTTATTGTGCATGGTCCCTCTCTATGTTCTTTACAGAGTCCTGTAGATTTTTGAACACTCTGGATTGCATAGTTCTTAAATACAAAGATTAAGGTATTGCATGAAACACAAGTGGCTTAGCGGTTAGCACCGTTGACGTGCACCTGCAGGTTCCAGGGTTCGATTTCCGCCTCGGGGTCTGTGTGCATGTGAGTTTACATCTTCTCCCATGGGCTTACTCCAACAGTGCAGTTTAGGCTAACTGGCGTTTCCAATTTGCCTTCAGTGTGTGAGTGTGTGCCTGGTGATGGATTGGCACCCTGTCCATGGTGTACCCTGCCTTGTGCCCTAAGTCTCCTGGAATAGGCTCCAGGCCCCCCACAACCTCGTATATAGGATAAGGCAATATAGACGACAATGAAATAAGTTTTTCCAATTTATTTAATTAAGTATTCTGTTTAATAAAGAATTGTTTACTGTATATGGAACGTACAGTTTCCTTAAATTCTAACACTTGTGCACTAGGTTAATGATGCTTCTTATTGTATGGTCTGTTACAGACGAGAGCTGGTTGGAGTGGTCGAGCCTTTACCAAGAGATGAGACATACTGTGACCCACCTGCTCTTTTCCATGTGTCCGGGGATTATTCATTTATCCGGTAATCTCTTCTCACTTCTAACTAGTATAACCCTTTTTTTTTAAATAAACAAATACATGAAACTTGTGACTTCAGTTCAGAACACATTCTAAAATAGACTGTTACTAAATAACCTTTAATGCTTGGAAATCCACAATGCTTAAAATAAATGGAATCAAACCTTTTCAATTTGTAGTGACAGCCATTTCCTGTTTCCCCTTTACACAGGTATTTCACGAGAACCATATACCAGTTCCAGTTTCAGGCTGCGCTTTGCCAGGAAGCTGGTCACAGTGGCCCACTTTATAAATGTGACATCACAAACTCAACTGTGGCAGGCAACAAACTTAGGTACGCTTTGGCTTTGCAGGTACCCAGGCTTGAATATGATTGACAGATAACTCGAGTGAATTAAAAACTATGATTTTTATATGGTTTCACATTCTGTAAAGACATTTAGGTTTATTTTTAGGATTTGTGGAAGGATCCTCTAGTGTCAGTACTGTCATTTTAAATTGGAAGAAAAGAAATTGCTGAGGCAAAGTTTTGCAAACCATCCACAATAAAACCATAAAACATACAATGGGCTTAATTCAATTCTTTAATTAATAAACATATATACATACATATTCATACCCATTAAAACACTTGAATGATGCAATGTTTTTAAAGCATGCAATCAATCCATTCAGACGTTCCCGTGAACATTCGGCGAGTGTAACGCCTGATATTTGAAAATCGACAGGTAACTTGTCGCCAACGTGCGGAATAGATGCATCTGTCTGTGTGAACTGTACACACAATTATTCATCAACAAGACTTGCACATTACAGGAACTCGGCCGGACGTTATTGCCACATGCCTGTACTGTCCTGACCGCGATCCAGCATGTTTTCCACATGTTCAGACCTTTAAAGGAGGTCCTGGGAGGCCAGAGTTTCGGACGTGACGCAAGCAGTCCGATCATGGCTCCGGCGTACTGAGAAAACCTTCTGCCTTGATGTTGTCCAAGCAGTGCATTAGTGTAGCAGGGGATTATATAGACAAATAACAGGAGTTTTTACTCTCATAACTTTCTTCTCTGGTTCTGCACAGTCAAATCAGTTTGACTTGAACACCCCTTGTGCACGTAAAGGGCCTAACACTCAGAATATGCTGTTATTGTTAAGTCTGTGATCAATTAAAACAGCTCTTAGTTGTCATTTGTCACTTTAATTAAAAAAAAATGTAAGATTATTTTAATAACCAATATCGCATAATGCACAAAAATCATAAACGTAAGAAATGACACTACTGAAACTGCCATTTTATGTTTTCTACTCACAGGAGTATGCTTGAGTTGGGGCGATCAAAATCTTGGACACGGGCTTTGGAGGATATCTCGGGTGACACCAGGATGGACTCCCAACCTCTGCTCAACTACTTCAGTACACTGTATGACTGGCTTAAGACTGAAAACCAGAAAAACAACAGACAGCCAGGGTGGGACGCTGCTATCGATCCATGTAAGTGCTCAATTGAAAGCACTTACTTAAAATAATAACAAATAAATAAATAAAAATAGTGCTTACTGTTATTATGTTAAAAGTCTCATTCTAATATAACCAGAAATCTAGATTTCATTTTACAAGCTAGTAAACGTGACAACATGATTTATTGTTATTAATAAGCTGCTCGTACACAGATTCTGAAGACGCTATTAAAGTGAGAGTGAGTCTGAAAGCTGCCCTGGGAGATAATGCAGTATGTTTATATTTATTTGATATATTCATCTTATTTTACTATGTGTATTATACTGTAGATATCTGTACGATACTACTATAGTACTATAGTAGTATATACTACTATATTATACTACTATATATACTACTATACATATGTATACATACATGTAAATGCTAATAAAAACATTTATTATTTTTTATTTTCAGTACCAGTGGAACGACAATGAGATGTACCTCTTCAAAGCGTCCATGGCCTTTGCAATGAGACAATACTATTTGGAGAAAAAGGGGGAAGTTGTCAATTTCATGTCAGTATCGAGACATGTGTATGCAAAACTGCACATGCACTTGGAACAAATCGTTTGGACTGTGTGTGTTTAATCTGTTTCTTTTTCTTTAAATCAACATTTGCCAGGGTAGAGAATATCCACACGTACAAAGAAACGCCAAGGATCTCTTTCTACTTTGTGGTGACCGATCCTACTAATTCAACTAGGACTATTCCTAAAGCAGAAGTGGAGGCTGCTATCTGGTGAGATCACTGCTTATATGGTGTAGGAAGAATAATCAAAGACAGGGTGTCATGATGCACAAATATTCCTCTTATATACCACCTCAATTTCCCAATGGTTAATAATCATAAAAAAATAACACATCAAACTTTTTAAAAACATACATTTCCGATTCTATTTCATATCTTGCTGAATGTCTTGCATAACAAGTTAGAACCTGTTGTTGTTTATAAACAAACTTAACGGTCCCATATTTTTTATGATTTCAGCACCAAGTTAAAACAGCTCAACCATTGTGTATTTTTCGTCCAGCTAAAATACCCTACCGATTATGCATATTTTCCCCTTTTTATTCCACTCTACACCACCTTCCATTACACAGTATGTAAATGAGCTACTGCTGAACCACGCTCAAGGGATCTCCTCATACATGGGGACAATAGGGGAAGCACACACTCAAATTTAGAAACTCTAGCCTACTCAGCATGTCTTCGGACTGTGGGAGGAATCTGGTTTAAACTCGTTATGCACGGAGATCACATGCAAAAACCCCAAGTAGGGAATCGAAGGCTTGACCGTTGTGATGCAAAGCCACAGTGCTTACCGCTACACCACCACTCAATAAACACATGCTTGATTCATGCAGATTCTAATAATTGCATCAGAGCTGTACCAGTAATGCTCTCGATATGCACATTATGTGTGTTGAATGCGCTGAGAAATGTAGGTACTCCCCAAATCTGGCGTGGGCTTTGCAATTGCATCACTCACCAGTGATGAGTGTAAAAACCCCTTTTTCCCCCCCGCTCAGGCTGTCCCGAGGTCGCATCAACGGGGTTTTTCTGCTGACAGATGACACGCTGGAGTTCGAAGGCCTGCGTGCTACGTTGGCGCCTCTTGCAGAACCCCCTGTTCAAGTGTGGCTGGTTGTTTTCGGAGTGGTGATGGCCTTGGTGGTCTGTATCGGCGTTTACCTCGTCGTCTCGGGGGCTGTGAACAGGAAGAGGTAAGAAAAGCAGGCTAAACTTTAACCATTTAACCTCGATTGTTAAACTGGTGTATTGCATCATCTTCTACCAGATGAGTAGAAAATAATGGGTTCCATAATGAATCTGTGACGCAAAACTGCAGAAGTATTTGTTTAAACAAATGCACAATTGGCTGACAATGTATTTGCAATCAGCAAACCTTGACGTTTCTATTATAATCGATGAAAAATTTTCAGTATAATACAAAATAACTGCTTATTGTTCCATTTCATTACAAGATCTTGGAGCAACATTTTGGGCCTTGACATGTGCAGATCTTCTATCAGAGTACTTAAAGGATAAATACACCACTAAGGATGTTTAATTAAAGCACTGCTTTAGTAATCAACTTTTCTGACTTACAGGAAAGCCAAGAAAGCGAACAAGCCTGAGAACCCATATGAGGAACCAACGAATGGAACAGTGAACAAAGCCTATGACAGCGATAGTGATCAAACTGGATTTTAATGAACTGATATGAGACAAAAGCCGAAGGAAATGATACTGCATCGTAATTAATCATAATTACAATATAATAAACTGTGAGACATATATGTCACTGGATCACATGAAGAGACCAATGTATTTGATGGACCAACATGCTCAAACACTTTATTTGTGTGTGAGAGCATTGTGATATTGCAATTGCGTGTATAATAAATCATGTAATACATATGGACGTGGAGAGCGTTATATATGTTTATATATAAACACAAAACGAAAGACAACAAAAATAAAAATGGAGACACTTTACAATAAAATTGTAGTGAAGTGGCATGGTCAAATTGGAACAGGCCACTCCCATCAGAACTGAAAAGCTTTGTTATAGGTAACAGACCATCAGTGCAATGCTGCAATGTGGTGTTGCAGTCATCGTTTCATGCAGTCATGCTTTTATTTATGAGCACAATGCAATAATAATAATAATAATAATAAACATTTAATTAATAATATACAAATACATACACAGTATGTCACAAAAGTGAGGACACCCATCACATCTCTGCAAATATTTAGTTATATCTGTTCATAGGACAACGCTGCATAAATGACTCTTTGATACAATGAAAAGTAGTCAGTGTAAAGTTTGTATAGCAGTGTACATTTATTGTCGCCTCAAAATAACTAAAAATACAGCCAATAATAGCTGAACTCCTGGCAACAAAAGTGAGTACACCCCTAAGTGAAAATGTACAAATTGAGCACAATTAGTCATTTTCCTTCCCCTTTGTCATGTGACTCATTAGTGTTACACTGTCTCAGGTGTCACCAGATAGCATGTGAGTTAAATTTGGTATAAAAGCTCTTCCAAGTTCAACATGGCACCTCATGGCAAACAACTCTCAGAAGACCTGAAAAAACAAATTGTTGCATTACATAAAGATGGCCGAGGCTATAAGAAGAGAGCCAACACTCTGCAACTGTGCTGCAGCACAGTGGCCAAGACCATCCAGAGCTTTAAGAGGACAGGTTCTTCTCAGAACAGGCCTCGCCATGGTCGGCCAAAGAAGCTGAGTGCACGTTCTCAGTGTCAGATCCAAAGATTGGCTTTGGAAAACAGACAGATGAGTGCGGCGTCCAGCATTGCTGCAGAGATTGAAGGGATGGGAGGTCAGCCTGTCAGTGTTCAGACCGTACCCCGCACACTGAATCAAATCGCTCTGCATGGTTGTCGTCCTAGAAGGAAGCCTCTTCTAAAGATGATGCACAAGAAAGCTCGCAAACAATTTGCTGCAGACATGCAAACTCAGGACCAGGATTACTGGAGCCATGTCCTGTGGTCTGATGAGACCAAGATAAACCTATTTGGTTCAGATGGTGTCAAGCGTGTGTGGCGGCAACCAGGTGAGGAGTACAAAGACAAGTGTGTCAAACTTGGTGGTGGGAGTGTCATGATCTGGGGCTGCATGAGTGCTGCTGGCATTGGGGAGCTACAGTTCATTGAGGGAAACATGAATTCTAACATGTACTGTGACATACTGAAGCGGAGCATGATCCCCTCCCTCCGGAAACTGGCCCGCAGAGCAGTGTTCCAGCATGATAATGACCCCAAACACACCTCCAAGATGACCATTGGCTTGCTAAAGAGGCTGAGGGTAAAGGTGATGGACTGGCCAAGCATGTCTCCAGACCTAAACCCCATAGGGACATCCTGAAAAGGAAGGTGGAGGAGCACAAGGTGTCAAATGTCCACCACCTCCGTGATGTTGTGATGGAGGAGTGGAAGAGGATTCCAGTGGCAACCTGTGAAGCTCTGGTGAACTCCAAGAGAGTTCAAGCCATGCTGGAAAATGATGGCGGCCACACAAAATATTGACATTTCACATTTTCATTTAGGGGTGTACTCACTTTTTTTGCCAGGGGTTCAGCTATTATTGGCTGCATTTTTAGTTATTTTGAGGGGACAATAAATTTATATACAAACTTTACACTGACGACTTTTCATTGTGTCAAAGACTCATTTATGCACTGTACAGACCAGAAGTTTGGACACACCTTCTCATTCAGCAAGTTTTCTTTATTGTGTTGTTTATTGTGTTCTTTAGCCCAAACGCGTCTCTTCTGCTTGTTGCCTGTCCTTAGCAGTGGTTTCCTAGCAGATATTCTACCATGAAGGCCTGATTCACACAGTCTCCTCTTAACAGTTGTTCTAGAGATGTGTCTGCTGCTAGAACTCTGTGTGGCATTGACCTGCTCTCTGATCTGAGCTGCTGTTAACCTGCGATTTCTGAGGCTGGTGACTCGCATGAACTTATCCTCCGCAGCAGAGGTGACTCTTGGTCTTCCTTTCCTGGGGCGGTCCGCATGTGAGCCGGTTTCTTTGTAGCGCTTGATGGTTTTTGTGACTGCACTCGGGGACACTTTCAAAGTTTTCCCAATTTTTCGGACTGACTGACCTTCATTTCTTAAAGTAATGATGGCCACTCGTTTTTCTTTACTTAGCTGCTTTTTTCTTGCCATAATACAAATTCAACCTCTTTGAATGAGAAGGTGTGTCCAACCTTTTGGTCTGTACTGTATATATATATATATATATATATATATATATATATATATATATATATATATATATATGTATATATATAATACATATTGATAAATATATAAACATTAAATAAATAAATAAACATTCACTACCGCTCAAAAGTTTGGGTTCACTTCAAATTTCTCTATGTTTCACATTTAACAATGTTGAATTGGGACATTCGGGGTTTCAAAGCTATGAAATAACCAAATGAAATTAGGTAATTATGTAACAACAACAACAGTCATTTTAAGACACAGGTATAGTAGAATGAATATTTCCCTGAATCTTTATATTTTTGTTCATCCATGTACAGATGTTTACATTCCTTGCGGATGAACCAACCTCGGCACTCTACTCAGAGAGGTAGAAAACAAACGGCCATGTGATCGGGTCATTCTCAGAGAAGGATTTCAGTTCATCCTTGTCACAGCACTGGAAAACAAATTATTCAATATAACCAGATGAGTTTGTTTCATTTGCAACTATATTACTATAACTCTAAACTACTGCACTGAATAACAATTGATGTTGATGGTTAAGCCATGTTGAATAGATTTATAAAGTATAATTGTTGATTTCACATGTTGTCCAGTTCAGTCTGTTGCTGTATTAAAGTTGCTGTATCAGGACTGCTAAAACAAAATGAATATGAATACATATTATCATTTCACATTATAATTATCTCTTACCTTGACAGTCAGAACTGCTCTGCCGTTTGCAAATCGGCATTTCAGAAACTGAATTGAGTCACTGCTTTTCAATACAACAACAATACAATGGTGTGTTACAAAAAGCAATCCATGTGAAAACAAGGAAAAAGTGTATTTTAATCATTACTATGTTGTGGGGAAAAATGCATTGTATGAGGTGTTATCCAAAAATTTTGAGACTAGTTTTCTAAAACCGCAATAGACACAAGGCTGCACGCACAGTCACAGAAAGCACAATAAGTCAGTGTGCCAAAAGACATCGTTCTGTGTAGATCAGGAGCAGCACAACTTGTGCTAATTTCACCACATGCGTTACCACATTTGCGATTGTATCATGCACAGCAAGTTAAAACAAAGAGCGAACGTGAAATTCTGCATAAAGCTGGGCAAATCTGCCACAGAGACATTTGACATGATGTGGTAAGTTTACAGCGATGCTACAATGCTTAGTGGTACGAGAGAGGAAGAACATCACTGGAAGACGATGAGAGATCAGGAACCGGATCTGTGATCAGCACAAAAAAATGGATGTTCTGCAACAACTATCTGCATCCTGTCACAGACCTCTCCTCACATGTGAGTTCTTTTGCCAGAAACAACATGATCTCACTTCCGCACCCACCCTACTTGCCAGATTTGGCTCATGCTTTCTTCCCAAAGATGAAAATCCAGCTGAAAGGTTGCTGTTTTTTAAACCATTGCGGAGATCCAGCACAAGAAGGTCTCCAAAAAGATGACTTCCAGGACATATTCCAGAAATGGCAGCAACACTGTGAGTGCAAGGGGACTATTTTGAATGTGATAATGTGTAAAAAATGTAAATAGTGTGTAGATAAGCAAAGTACTTTTTGTTTATCTACAGAGCTAATCTCAAAACTTTTTAGTACCACCTTGTACGTATGTTATTTCAGGTTTAATCCCACTGAGAAACTTGTATTTGCTATACTGACATTATAGAAGATCCATTATGCTACAGGAAATGGAAAAACACCGCTTATGCTTAGAACAATGCAGATATATCTATGTAACTCTGTACTGACCTGAGGTGGAATGACTCATGCAAGCCGCTCTTCTTGTTGGTTTGACCGTTTCAGGGCGAATGATTGTATTCTATAAACTCTGGATGATCACTTGCCGTTCTGAATCTTTCTTAAAATACCCTGTGAAAAACAAAGACATGGTCACTTCACAAATATTTCCTTGCACAGAACTACCACAGATGCTGGGTTCTTATAATAACTACTCAATGACATTTCCATAAGTCTCCAAATTTGGAGAATGACATCAGTGCAACTCCAGATGCACAACAGTACTGGTCTGTACTGTCATCTTTGTCATCTTTGATTAGAGGATCACTGCATACTATCAAGGACATTATTTATACCATGGGCAATCAAAATGTACCCTTTGTTTTATAAACTTGCTGGTACATTATTGTACCTTAAGCAAAGGTATAAATCTTGTGCATGAAGGTACCAGCCCAGTGACACGCCCGTTTGTACCTTAATGGTGTCTAATGCGTTCCTTTGGAAACTATAGAAAAGCCATTTTCCTATTCAATAACACATTCAATCAATTTATTATCAGTGGCTATGAACATGTATCAAATGCATATGTCTGAACACTGCCTCAGATTACAGAAAAGAAAATGCATCTTACAGGTTTACAGTCACTCACTCATCTTCCATACCGCTTTTATCCTGTATTCAAGGTCACGGGGGCACCTGGAGCCTATCCCAGGAGGCTTAGGGCACGAGGCGGGGAGTAAATCGCAGTTCAGGTTTAAAATAAACGAATATTTAATCAAAATAAACACTTCTGTTAGCTGAAAACCTTTCACAAAATTCAATCACACTAAAATTGTACAGTATATAAAATACAATTTTCCATCTACAATATAACTTGTCACAAACTGTTCACAATTCAATATAACCTTTATAAATAAATTTTTACCCACAAAATATCATTGTCTTTGTCACGACACGTCAAGCCACAGCACCGTCATGATCACCTGAGAACTCCCATTCCACACTCTCAACCACTTCTTATACCCCACCGCCTCACTCTCTGCTCTCCACACACCTGTACGCCATCAGTGATCACCTGTCATGCCTATTTAAACCACGCTCTGCCACCACCAGGTCGCCAGTTTATTGTGTGCCTCACCAGCCCAATATACCAGCATTTCTTCTCGTCATAGTCTGCCTAGTTATCGACCTCGTTTTGTTTCTCCGACCACGTCTTTGTCTCTCGCCCTTTGGATTCTAGTTTTTGGATTACCTGTTATCGACCACGAGCTTGGATCACGGACTTTCTCTCTCCTCCCCGGCTTCGACCCTCGCCTGTTTACGACCACGATTTATCCTCGCTCCGCGCCGAGCTCGCGCTGCCTACTCCAACCGGCTCACGCAGCTCTCTCTTCCCGCGTCGGCTCTGCACGCTCCCGCTTCACCGCGAGGATCAGGTTTCACACACCGGCATATACATCGGATCGCGCCTCGCTCGCGCCGGCTCTGTGCACTTCCGCATTCCAGCCATACTTCTCCTGCTCACACCGCAGCGCGGAGCTAAACTCAAGTCTTGTCTGTACTGTCACCACTCTTCCGGCTCAGTCATACACAAGCACTCACAATCTGCGCGTGGATCCATCGCGCCCCCTGCCGGCTCACTGACAGAATAAACTGGCCAAAAGGAATGGATCCAGCAGAGGCAGCTCGCCTGAGGGGGGCATTAGAGAGCCAAGGAGCCCTCCTAGGCACACATCAGCAAAATCACACAGATAACCAACACACTTCAAACCATCACAGAAACCCTGCAATCTCTTTCTGTTCAGATTCGAAATCAGCCACCTCCTGCAGTTTCTCAACTTCCTCCTCCAATGCTCTCCCCAGCACAGGAACCACGTCTCCCTGCTCCACCGACCTATGATGGGAATCCAGCCACGTGTCGTTCCTTTCTATCTCAATGTTCCCTCGTTCTGGAGTTACAGTCCACATCATTTCCCACAGAGCGTTCTAAGGTCGCCTATATCATCACTCTCCTTACTGAAAAGGCAAGAGAGTGGGGAACCGCTCTGTGGGATGCCCAAGTTCCATGCTGCTTCACTTATAAGACTTTTACTGATGAAATGAGGAGGGTTTTTGATCGATCCTTCACAGGGCATCAGGCAGCAAGCCAAATACTTCAGTTACGCCAGGGAGTACGTTCTGTCTCGGATTATGCCATCGATTTTCGGACTCTGGCCCCCTCGTGCGACTGGGATGAAAAGGCCCTTTTTGACTGTTTCCTGCATGGGCTTTCAGACCCAATTAAAGACGAGCTCGCGGCTCGAGAGCTCCCATTGGACCTGCATGGACTCATTGACATAGCAACACGTTTGGACGGCCGCAAGCGGATTCGGCGATCGGAACGGCAGTCATGTCTTACACCATGCACCTCGGTACCGGCCTTAGTCACCCCTGAGGCACCCCCTGAACCCATGCAGATAGGCCATACACGTATCTCACCGAAGGAACGCCAGCGCCGCAGAGACGATGGCGCCTGCTTCTACTGCGGTCAGGCTGGTCACGCTGTACGTTCCTGCCCATTAAAAGGTCAGGCCCCCTCCGTGATTCTGGGAATACAGGGGGGCCCAGCTTCTAGTTTTTCCCCGGACCAACGATCATGTTTTTCAGTGACTTTGACTCATGACGATAAATCTTATGCCACTTATGCCCTAGTGGATTCCGGGGCCGACCAGAACTTAATTTCCTCCTCTACTGTGTCCAAGTTTCAAATTCCTCTCACACCCCTACACCAACCTTTCACTGTTCAGGCCCTTGATGGTAGCAGACTTACTCCCATTACTCATCGCACTATCCCCATTACGTTACAGTTTTCAGGCAATCACACTGAAACCATCACGTTCCTAACCATCCAAAACGCTCATGCACCCATCGTGTTGGGGCTCCCTTGGCTAAGACTACATAACCCCCACATTGATTGGGTTAAAAGGAGCGTCCTTGATTGGAGCCCCGCCTGCCTCTCCTCATGCTTACACTCTGCTCTTATGGGCCGTACCTCGCCTTCGCCACAAGAAGATATCCCCGATTTATCCAAGGTCCCCACTGAATATCATGACCTACGACTAGTGTTCAGTAAGTCACGGGCTATTTCCCTACCTCCTCACCGCCCCTATGACTGCGCAATTGACCTCCTTCCTGGCACCTCTCCACCCAAGGGGCGACTCTACTCCCTCTCTCAACCTGAGAGAGAGGCCATGGAACAGTACATCAATGAGTCACTTGCAGCAGGGATTATCCGTACATCATCATCACCAGCGGGAGCAGGATTCTTTTTCGTTGAAAAAAAAGATAAGTCCCTCAGACCTTGCATTGATTATAGAGGATTAAATGAGATCACGATAAAGAACCGCTACCCTCTACCGCTAATGTCATCGGCCTTCGAACTCCTCCAGGATGCCCATGTCTTCACCAAGCTAGACTTAAGGAACGCCTATCATCTGGTCAGGATACGGGAAGGTGATGAGTGGAAGACTGCCTTTAACACCCCCACCGGCCATTACGAATATCTCGTAGTTCCGTTTGGCCTGACCAATGCGCCGGCCGTGTTTCAGGCCCTCATTAATGACGTCCTCAGGGATTTTCTCAACGTCTTTGTTTTTGCATATCTGGATGACATCCTAATTTTCTCACGCTCTGCAAAGGAACACAAATGTCATGTACGTCAGGTCTTGCAACGGCTATTAGAAAATAAACTTTACGTCAAAGCAGAAAAGTGCGAGTTCCATTGCACCTCCACCTCTTTCTTGGGCTACTCCATTTCCCCTGCAGGCATCCAGATGGACCCCACCAAGGTCAAGGCAGTCACCGACTGGCCGACACCATCTTCAAGGCGTGAACTCCAACGGTTCCTGGGGTTCGCTAACTTTTACCGCCGCTTCATTCGAAACTACAGCACGGTGGCGGCCCCACTCACGACACTCACCTCATCCAAAACCGTGTTCCGATGGAACTCACTGGCCGATAAGGCGTTCAAGGAACTTAAGCGCCGCTTCACCACGGCACCTGTCCTCATTTTTCCCGACCCTCTCCTCCAGTTTGTCGTGGAAGTGGATGCATCCGAGACAGGAGTAGGGGCTGTCTTGTCACAGAGATCCCCTGAGGATAACAAACTTCACCCTTGCTCCTTTTTCTCCCGCCGTCTCACTCCCCCAGAACGGAACTATGGCATAGGGGATCGTGAACTCCTGGCGGTCAAGCTGGCGCTCGAGGAGTGGAGACATTGGCTAGAGGGGGCAAAACACCCCTTCCTTGTTTGGACTGACCACCGGAACTTGGAGTACCTGAAGACAGCGAAGAGGCTTAATTCACGTCAGGCACGATGGTCACTGTTCTTCTCTCGGTTCCAGTTTACATTATCATACCGCCCTGGGTCTAAAAATGTCAAGCCTGATGCCCTCTCCCGACAGTTCTCCACGCCCCAGGACATATCCATGCCTGAGACGATTCTCCCCCCTTATTGCCTCGTGGCAACGACCCGTCTCGATGTGGAGCACCTTGTCCAACGGACTCTCGAACGAGAACCAGGCCCAAGTGTCGTTCCCCCCAACAAGCTCTTCGTTCCCGCCTCTGTTCGCCCCCAGGTGTTGGACTGGGCCCACAGTTCCAGATTGGCCTGCCACCCTGGGGTGACACGCACTCTCTTCCTCCTTAACCAACGTTTCTGGTGGCCCACCATCAAGGACGACGTCAAGGATTTTGTAGCTTCCTGCGATGTCTGTTCCAGGAATAAGAACTCTAATCGGCCTCCTGAGGGTCTACTGAGACCTCTCCCCATCCCTCACCGCCCCTGGTCCCACATTTCCGTCGATTTTGTCACTGGACTACCACCATCACACAATCACACCTGCATCTTGACCATTGTGGATCGCTTTTCTAAGGCTGCTCATTTCATTCCACTACCCAAGCTTCCATCTGCTAAAGAAACGGCAGAACTCCTGATTAACCATGTCTTCCGAATTCATGGACTCCCCAACGACATTGTTTCGGACAGAGGCCCTCAGTTTTCTGCCCAGTTCTGGAAGGCCTTTTGCACTCTCATTGGCGCCAGTCCCAGTCTCTCATCTGGGTTTCATCCTCAGACCAATGGCCAAACGGAACGGATGAACCAGGAACTTGAGAAATCCCTACGGTGCATGGCCTCTCAGGACCCATCCTCCTGGAGCCGCTTCCTCCCCTGGGTTGAGTATGCCCACAACTCGCTTCCTACTTCCTCTACAGGCATGTCTCCCTTCCACTGCTGTCTGGGTTATCAACCACCCCTTTTTTCCACCCAGGAAGAGGAGGTAGCTGTTCCCTCAGCCCTAACCTTCATCCGCCGTTGCAGAAGGACATGGCAACGGGCCCGCAAGCAGCTCTTACGCACAGTAAGCACCTTCCAGCGCCAGGCTAACCGCCACCGGTCGTCAGCCCCCCGTTATCGCATCGGCCAAAGGGTCATGCTATCCACACGTGACCTTCCCCTCAAGACCACTTCAAGGAAGCTCTCTCCAAGGTTCGTCGGCCCCTTCACAATCAACCGCGTTATTAATCCATGCTCTGTACGACTCTCTCTACCCCTCTCCATGCGTCGGATTAACCCCACCTTCCATGTCTCTCAGATTCGCCGCCTGGTTCCTTGCCCACTGTCTACACCCCCCCAGCCTCCCCCACCCCCTCGACTCATAGATGGGGGCGAAGCCTTCACTGTTCATAGGCTCCTCAAGTCTCGCCGCCGCGGGCGTGGCCTCCAGTACCTAGTAGACTGGGAGGGCTATGGTCCAGAAGAGAGAAGCTGGGTACCCGCCAAATTCATCCTAGACCGTTCTCTAATAACTGACTTCCACAGACTTCACCCCGAAGCACCCGCGAGAACGCCTGGAGGCGTCCATAGAGGGGAGGGTACTGTCACGACACGTCAAGCCACAGCACCGTCATGATCACCTGAGAACTCCCATTCCACACTCTCAACCACTTCTTATACCCCACCGCCTCACTCTCTGCTCTCCACACACCTGTACGCCATCAGTGATCACCTGTCATGCCTATTTAAACCACGCTCTGCCACCACCAGGTCGCCAGTTTATTGTGTGCCTCACCAGCCCAATATACCAGCATTTCTTCTCGTCATAGTCTGCCTAGTTATCGACCTCGTTTTGTTTCTCCGACCACGTCTTTGTCTCTCGCCCTTTGGATTCTAGTTTTTGGATTACCTGTTATCGACCACGAGCTTGGATCACGGACTTTCTCTCTCCTCCCCGGCTTCGACCCTCGCCTGTTTACGACCACGATTTATCCTCGCTCCGCGCCGAGCTCGCGCTGCCTACTCCAACCGGCTCACGCAGCTCTCTCTTCCCGCGTCGGCTCTGCACGCTCCCGCTTCACCGCGAGGATCAGGTTTCACACACCGGCATATACATCGGATCGCGCCTCGCTCGCGCCGGCTCTGTGCACTTCCGCATTCCAGCCATACTTCTCCTGCTCACACCGCAGCGCGGAGCTAAACTCAAGTCTTGTCTGTACTGTCACCACTCTTCCGGCTCAGTCATACACAAGCACTCACAATCTGCGCGTGGATCCATCGCGCCCCCTGCCGGCTCACTGACAGTCTTTACCCAACATTCAACGAATTGAAAAGCATCAAACACACTTTAACAAGATGTGCACAAACCTACTGTATCTGTAGGTTTGTTAGGTTATGTTGTTAGGGTGTTAGGTTTGTAAAAGCCCACTTTTACACTCTATACACAGTCATACATGAAAAACAGTTCCTGTTCAACTGAAGTGAACATCACATACCTGGGATTTCCATGGTGTTTCTTGCTGCTTACCATACACTTCTTTACAATGCACACAGACGCTGTGACCAGCAGTGGCACCATTCCGGTCAACCGAGGTCAGTCCATTTGATGGTTGTATGCAGTCACCGGTGCGGACAGATGCAGATGTAATGGCGCGGGTCTACTCATGGCAGACCCATGGCAACCCTCTCGTGCGGTCACTAGGCAACGCTGCCATGATGGCAATCACGGGCAATGCACGACACCCGGATGCGTGTCTATATAAGTCCCCAAGACAAAGCAAGAGACATGTGGACAAGAAAATAGAGGAGAAAATTGAAAAGAGAAGACTGAAAAAGAAAAGAGAAAAGAAAAAGAGAAAAGCTAAAACTGAAAATTGAAAAGAAAAGTGAAAAGAAAAGAGAAAATATAAAGTAGGGAAAAAAAGAGAGAGAAGAAAAAGAGCAAAAAAAAAAAAAGGACTTATTGGAATTTGCATCTAATGTCTTTGTCTTCCAGGGTTGCCAAGATTACAGTTTTTACTCCATTTTGGTTTGGTTTCAGAGAAAGTTGCTGGTGCAAAAAATTCAAGTCTATTTTCTGTATAGGAAAAGTGAATGTGTACGCCAAGACAAAGGGAAGTGTAAGAGCAGCCTTTTTATTTATTTATATTCTATTTGTGGGTAGGTCAATTATGCTGTGCCACTTCCATAAGATTTAAAAGGCTTTGCTATAGGTTACAGGTCATCAGTGCAATGCTGAAAAGCGGAGTTGCATTCATGCTTTTATTTACAATAGCTAAAAGAATTTACAATGTAAAAAAGTGCAGTAATAATATGTAACATACATTATATACATAGTAATTATATGTGACATACATACACATTAATAAAAATAAACATACGTACACAAAAAAACTTAAAGTAAATTATGCTATGATGCATATTACTTGGTACTGCAATGGCAGTTACATTTCACAAAAACCTCCTAAACACTTTAGCATAGTGTGAATGAAATGATAATAGTACAATGACTATATGATACTAATATACTGTATCATTCATCAGCAATGCATATTATTATCATATTTAATATACAGCGGAACCTTGGATTGCGAGTAACCCGGTTTGTGAGCGTTCCGTAAAGACAAGCAAAATTTGTCAGTGTTTGTTTGTGTGTGGAACAACTTTCACAGACACACACCAGACACAGACACACACCAGTTTACCGAAAAGAGACTCACCCTAACAAGCACACAGTTGAGTCTCTTTTCGGTAAACTCGTGTGTGTCTATTTGGTAAACTGTGTGTGTGTGTGTGTGTGTGTGCGCATGCGTGTGTGTGCATGAACGTCGTCCTACACCACAGCCGCCTTCATCCCCTTGTCTGCAAGCTTGTGTGTGTGTCCATGTATCCATGTGTGTTTTTGAAATTTGCTTTGATGTAAAAGCACGCGTCTGGAACGAAATATACTCGCAATCCAAGGTTCCACTGTATATAGTTACATGCATTTGTATATATATATATATATATATATATCATGCATGAGATATGAGAACTACACTTGCATGTATAACTAAATTTTAAAATGCAGAAAGCATGTTAGTATGTCTCTCTCTTTCCCTCTCTCTCTCTCTATCCCTCTAGTTAAGCAGCATAAGAATCTACACTTTTCTTAAGAATTCAGTTCTGTCTTTTTTAAAATCATACTTTACTTTGACTTTGACTTTGACTCCGAATTTGGCGTCGGAAAAAAGTTAAATTCATATTTCTGAGGATCTTTATCTTTTTGTTCATCCATGTACACATGCTCAGGTTCTGTGCGGATGAACCAACCACGGCACGCAGCTGATTCCAAGCTACGGCAGTTGTTCTTCGTCATTGAGAGGTAGAAAACAAATGGCCATGTGATCGGGTCATTTTCAGTGAAAGAGTTCAGTTTATCCTCGTCACAGCACTGGAAAACAAATAAAAAACAAATGATTTAATATAACCAGATGAGTTTGTTTCATCTGCAGGCAAATATATTACTATACCTCTAAACTACTGCACTGAATAACAATTGATGTGGAACACTGTTATAATATTAAGCCATGTTGAATAGATTTATGAAGTATAATTGTCGAT
Source organism: Clarias fuscus (assembly GCA_030347435.1). Lineage (NCBI taxonomy): Eukaryota > Metazoa > Chordata > Actinopteri > Siluriformes > Clariidae > Clarias > Clarias fuscus. Next base: position 7,243,967 of record CM059228.1, read on the forward strand.
TCCACATTCATATATACACGCTTCATATTATGATTATCTCTTACCTCGAATTCCAGAACTGCTTTGCCATTTCTAAATTGGCATTTCAGAAACTGATCTGAGTCGCTGATCTTCAATACTACAGGAGAGCCTTTCCCCAAATTCTCCAACACAGTCGACTTGTAGTAGAAGACAGTGGTTTTGTCTAAAAAAACAAAAATACCAATGATTTAATCTTCTTGTTGTGCATTATAAAACGCAGTCCATCTAAAAACAGGGGAATCTGTTAGAAATCATCAGAGGTCGTGATGGATCCAAGTGCAGGGGAGGAGCTCCTTGGGATTGGTTATGTTGTGTAATAGTTGATGTAGAGTTGGAAGAGAGCTTGGCAGAGGTGTTTTTATAAACGTGCTTGTTGCTGGAAAACTTGCTGCTCTATGTCGGGAAGCTGCATGTGCCGAGGGAGTGGCGTGAGAGCTCTGTGTGCAGCGCGAGCCTGGGAGGAATGCGGAAGCGCCGTGAGCCGGTGTTCTATCAATTCATCCTACTCATCATTATTTCCTACCCAGCCTTTCTGCGCATGCGCAGTAAAAATACGTCGAGCTTAAATTCATTCATGTGCGAATTTACTGAGGTATTTCATAGTTTTGTGCTTTTAATTGAAAGTTTAGTTCATTCACATGCGTACATATAACAGTTGACCTGTGAATTGAAGGGTTGGAGTGATTCTTTTTTTTTTTATCGTTTGTACCCATTTAAAAACTATGGGAATTATATTCTGACAAGTAGGAAAAACTGATAGAACACCTGCAAGAGAGCCTTGTGTGCAGCGCGGCTCGTGCAGGAATGCGGAAGCGCCGTGAGCCGACGAGAGAGCCTTGTGTGCAGCGCGGCTCGTGCCGGCGAGAGCGTGATCTTCGCAACGAAGCCGGCGAGCGCGCGGAGAAGTCGTGCAGGTTGGTGGCTGCTTTGCAGAGCTTAATCGTGGTCGAAGGGCGAGCAGGGTTCAAAGCCAGAGAGACAATGGGATATCCGTGATCCAAGGTCGTAGTTGTCAAACAGATCCGTTGGTCGATAATACAAAGTCCGTGAGCGTGGGAGTCCAAAACGTGAAGCGAGAGCGTAGTCGGGAAAAACAAAGCGTGGTCGGTATCAGGAAAGCAAGGTCTAGGAAAACGCTGGAGAATTGGGCTATGGAAGGCACTCAATAATCTGATGGCGACAAGGTGGTGTCAGCGTGTGGTTTAAATAGGTGAGGGAGATGATTAGTGATGGGGCACAGGTGTGTGGAGAGCGGAAGATGAGGCGGTGAGATATAAGGGGCGGTAGGGAACAGGGGTGCTTAAGTGATTATGACAGGTCGTGACATCATCACTCTGTTGCTGGAGAAAAGTGCGTTGTATGAGGATATAAAATACAGATTAGTTTTCTAACGTGCCAACAGATGGCAGTACAAGCCTGCACAAACAGTTATAAGCAGCATTGAACTTCATAAGTCAGTGTGCCAAAAGACATCGTCCTGTGTATAACGGGAGCTGTGCAACCGGGGTTAATTTGTAACTTGTAAGTGCATCACCATCATGCACAGCAAGTTAGAACAAAAAGCAAATGTGCCATTCTGCATAAAACTGGGCAAATCTGCCACAGAGATATTTGACATGATTTGGCAGCGATGCTACAATGAGCCGTTTAAGGTATTTTTAGTGGCACGCACTTCAAGTGAGTCAGAACATCACTGGAAGGCAATGAGAGATTACGGACCGGATCTGTGGCACATGAAAAACTGGAGTTTCTGCAACAACAATGCATCCTGTCACCGTCATCATTGTGAAGATCCAGCACAAATCACAGAAGATCTTCAACAAAAAAAAAGACTTCCAGGACGTATTCCAGAAATGACACTAACGTATTACTGTAAGTGCTGTATTGCTGTGCAAGGGGACTATTTTGAAGGTGATAGTGTGTAAATGTAGATAAATAAAGTGTACTTTCTTGCAAACAGAGCTAATCTCGAAACTTTTTAATACCACCTTGTATGTTATTTCAGGTTTAATCTGACTGGGAAACTTGGATTTTGCTACACTAGCATTATAGAGGATCTAACGGGAAATGGAAAAAAAAAAAACACTTTGGCTTAGAACAATGCAGATATATCTATGTAACTCTGTACTAACTTGTGGTGGAATGACTCATGCAAGCCGCTCTTCTTGTTGGCCCGACCGTTTCAGGGCGAATGGTTGTACGGCATAAACTCTGGATGATCACTTGGCATTCTGAAGATTTCTTAAAATACCCTGTGAAAAACAAAGGGATGGTCAATTCACAAATATTTCCTTGCACAAAACTACCACAGATGCTGGGTTCTTATACTAACTGCTCAATGACATTTTCAAACGTGTTCAAAAATTTGGAGAATTACATCAGTGCATATTTTAACTGTAACAGTACTGTTGTGATGTTTTCAGCAGAGCAGCATAAAGAACAGAAATAAAGTACTAAAACTTATTCCTCTATCTGTCACAGCACATAATCATCTTGGATTAGAAAGCCCATTGCATCGGACATCTTATGAGATATCAGATTTATTCATCTCACCTCCATTTCCATCGACAACACATTCATTGTTCAAACAGATGGCATTGCATTGTAGTGCTCCTGACAGATTCGCTACATGGTCCATATGATCCACTTGAAACATTTCCAGATATAAGTACATGATCTGTCTGTCAGAGGTACACATCTGGTGTAGAAAAAGCAAAGAAGATTTTTGAATATTTAGGCGGATATAAGGTCAATCTACAGAAAAGGTACAGATTTTTGCTATGTCAAGTAATTTAAATGTGCTTTGGAGTTTGTATGAGTTTGTGTCCTAGTCTGTTATTTCTCAAAAACTTTCTTGTATATTCTGAAAGTGATGTGTTATATTCCCTATGTGATGAATACGGTGATGTACTGCAAGGCGTCGACACTGGTATCGCACATCGACACTTTTCAGGAATTCTGAGTGAGTTTTCAGCAAAACTCATTTTGCTTAGTAAAACTACATTCGCCCAATTATGATATAACAAAAAACAGCGACAAAAAGGAATGCTGTAACCAAGTAGTTTTAATAGTTTTTTAATGTTTAAAAAATCCGGAGTTGAGAGATTCGCACGCCTACCATGATGATCCACAGACACCAATTTTATTATCAATGCTCTAACCTGCAAATGTCGGAGAAAAAGATGCATGAGTTATTACTCTCATACCATGAAGTCATGTTTTTGAATGAAGGTGGAAAAACCAGTCAGATGAATAATTGCATCAGACTGTGCGTCAATAGCCCACACATGGAAGAGGAAGGATTTTTCATCTTTGGAGGATTCTGGACACTTGTTTCAAAATAGAAGGTGTGTCGGAAAATTACACTTTCATGAAACCTACTTGTTTTCCTTTTTTTTTTTTTTTTTACAGAGTTCAAGATCGAATGTGAAGGAGAGAAAAACATACTAGTTACATACTAGACTATACTAGTTACCTTATTGATTAGGATTGTCTATCATATGGTCATTTACACTATTTATTATTTACATTTCATGCTTTGTTTTACATTATAGCATATTATGTACTATTGGTAATATATTATAGTATATATTACCAATGAATTAACTATGCACATTTAAGCTAAAGTGAGACTTAAAAAAGATTGAAAAAGAATTTTTTGAGTTTGATCTTGAAAAAGAATAGTGTGATACTGAGAAGGTAGTTTAGTTTGAATTTGAGTTTGAGTCTCTTTGCATGCATGTGCACAATTGATAGACCATAGAAGTATGAGTCTGTGTGTGGGTACACGTGGAAAAATCGTAAGAGTCAAACTGCTGAGCAGAAGTGGAGCTCTTACACGTTCCACAAACTGGTACTCTGGACACTATGTAACCTACAGCATTACAGTACACACACTATTCTTTTTTTTCTTTTCTTTTTTTTGAAAACACAATTTAACATGCATGCGTACGGACAAATCAAACAACTCAGTCAAATCGAGGCATTCTTTTCCTTAAACTACCCGAGCAATTTCACATACCACCTACACACATTTATACACAGATCCTAATTTTATTTTCTATAAACTATCTTAGAAGAAGAAGAAAGAAGATCTGTACCATACCTGCTCCATGTTGCTCTCTTGGAAGTCAAAAATGACTGTGGCAGGGATGCTAGAGTGTGGCTCATTTAAGACAGTGGGCTGGACTAAGTGTACACGTCCCTATGAAGTTGTTGAGTTTGAGAAAAAAAAAAAAGAGGAAAACGCAGCAACGGAAACAACGTACAAATGCCAAATCAATTTCTAGGAAATCCCCACACTGGGTTCCTCCTCCGCTTTCTATCACAAGCTCTAGAAAAAAAAAAATGCATTAGGAAGCCTCACATCCTCACATTAAAAAAGAAAAAAAAAAAGAAGAAAAAAAAAATCATGATGCTCAGGCAGATCCAGCGGTGGAGAACACACATTGCTTGACTTCTAAACGGCAAAACATGATAATTTGAGCCTCGAAATTATATATATAGATTCCATTTTGGGATTATTTATTTATTAATTTATTTATTTATTGCTAATACTGTTTTATTACTCTTTTTAGCATATGAATAAACCACTTGAGTGTGTGGTGATTTATTTTTGGCGCCATTACAGAACAATGACCAACTTAGCATAATGTGGAAGCGAATGAGTGAGTTTATAATATATATATATTTTTGCTGTTAACAACTATGTAGAAAAATAGGAAATATCTTTATTTATTTATAGGATAGTAAAATAATAGGCCACATAAATAAGTTGCTAATGCTTGATCTTTCACCTGTGCAAATACAATATGTTCATTCAGACACAGTAATCTCAGCATATCTTCCATTACTTTGAGTCAAAGTAAGTTTTGACTAAGCAATGACTTGTTTCAGCATTGTGTGTTTTACGGGTGTAATGCAATGCCATTCTGTACTCTACACCGTCATTTTACTTACTGTGATATGTGTCTTCTGACTTTTTTTATTGTGACTGAATAAAGCTGATCAAGTGATGGTAAAAATAAAAAATCTTCTATGTTAATTAAAGAATGATGAAACTCTCATGATGAAATAGCGAAGCAATAAAGATTATCTTACTGTGCAAAACGTCCACAGCAGATGCTGGCATATGGTGAGCATGTGTTCTGAGTGGGCTAGATGGAGCACTGGCTCTATATATAAACCATATATTTTTTGGAACTGAAATATAATAGAAACTAGGTTTTACTTTAGTGCTCAGTAAGGAAGTGCTTAGGTTGTACTAGTGAAGGGAAGTAAAAAACAAAGTAATGAAGTAATAACAATAACAAAGTAATGACGTAATGATGATAAAGTAATGAAGCAATGAAGGTAACATAGCACTGAGACTAAAACAAACACTGGATCGATCAACCAGGGTCGGGGTTTCAAATCCCGCCTCAGGTCTGTGTGCGTTGGGTTTTCATGTTTCCCCAGTGGTTTTTTATTTGAGTTTCATCTGAATACTCCAGTTTCCTCTCACAGTCCAAACACATGTGCTATAGGCAGATTGAGGTTTTCAAATTTTCCGTAGTGTGAGGTTAGGTGAGTTTCTGTGTGTGTGTGTGTGTGTGTGTGTGCGTGTGTGTGACCGAAAATAGGTTGTCAGTAGTGACGGGAGTTAGTAACCATTTCATCATCGATCATCAGTTTATGTTCAGCTGAGACTTGTATGAAGCTTCTGCAGTCTTACTGAGCTACATCGAGGTGGTAATTAACATCTTTCTTTCACAGTTAGCCATATGACCATACAGCTACAGTAGCTCCCGGATAACCATATGTTTAGTTCTGGTTAGCCATACACAACTGTGTTGTGAGCGTGCAGAGTTCAAGGCATAATATGCATGCAAGTTTCTCAGACTTTATGCCACAGCAGTTTCCTTGGTGCACGGAAAAAAAAAAACATGCAGCATGGTATGTTTTAGGATTTTAAAAAAATATATAATTGATTGCTTGACTCAATGATGCTCAAAAAAAATCAATGATGCTCAGGCAGATCCAGCGATATATATATAAAGATTCCATTTTGGGATTATTTATTTATTTATTTATTGCTGATACTGTTTTATTAGCCTGTTTAGCATATAAATAAACCACTTGAATGTGTGATGATTTATTTTTTGGATCCATGACAGAACAGTTACCAACTTAGCATAATGTGGAAGCGATTTGCTGTTAACGGAACCACTATGTAGAAAAATAGGAAATATCTTCATTTATTTATGGGGACGTTAAATAATAGGCCATATAAATAAGTTGCTAATGCTTTATCTTTCACCTGTGCAAATAAAATATGTTCATTCAGACACAATAATCGCAGCATATCTTCCATTACTTTGAGTCAAAGTTTGACCAAGCAATGACTTGTTTCAGCATTGTGTGTTTTACGGGTGTAAAATTCTGTACTCTACACCGTCATTTTACTTACTGTTCTTATATTTGTCTTCTGACTTTTTTATTGTGACTGAATAAAGCTGATCAAGTGATGGTAAAAAAATAAATATGTTAATTAAAGAATGATAAAAAGAATTGCATTATAGTTGATTATTACATACATACATATACATATTACATATATTATATCAACTATAATAATCTATGACTGTCCCATTCATACAGTAGTTAGCACCCCGTACACAGTCCCTGCTTTTTGCACGCAACTCCCTGGAACAGACACCAGGCTCCAGATGACCCTAAACGAGAGAAGCAATACAGAAAATGAATGAAATGAAAAAAAAAAAAAATTCTCTCATGTAGTTTTTGTTTTGCAGGGTCCCCAGGTTTACATTTTTTACTATGGTCTGGTTTTAGAGAAAGTTTCCAGTTCAAAAAAGGCACATTTATTTTATGTAAGAAAAGAAATAAGAAAAGAGAATGTGTAATCCAAGATAAAGGAAAGACTTCTTTCTTGTAGACTTTATTTCTAGTATATTTGTGCATAGGGAATTATGCTGTGGCCTGTCATTTGTTACCCTGAGCTTCACATAGGTGGTAAACACTCTATGAACATGAGGCTTGGACGAGACACGGTCATTCCCTATTCCCTCATTACTTTACTTGCTATAGGGAGAAAGAAAGTATCTAGAATTACCGTCAAGTGTAGCATTTGCGTTTGAAATCGGTTGCCATTTGGTATCAACTATTTGGTACATTCCAGCGAGCTCAGAACCAAGAAAAAGGGCTGGAGGAAAAAAAAACAGTAAACAACTATAGTGGCTGACAGTAAATCTTCAGTATTACTGTAGTCCCTGGAGAAAAGTTGGCCAGATTGAGAGCGGTATGTATGAATCTATGTCAAAGACAACCCCAAAAGACTTCAGAAAGGGAAATACAAAGGGTTAACCACAAGATGTAAACCACTCATAAACTTCAAAAACAGGAAAACCACATTAGTGTAAAACTTGCCCTGTATTTACTGATGATGTAACAAGTTACAGGGATTCATTCTGACTCCAAGGCCTGCATTGTCCTAACCAAGCCTGCATTGAACCTATACAGTACCTAATTGAACGGCATTTCACTAACTGAAGACAAAGCTGCTGGCAAAATACCCGAGAACCAACAGCAACCGAAGCGAGCCGCAGTAAATTCTGACGGACAGACCGTCTCAGACTCAAAGTCAACAAATATGTTGATGATTATTGTTTGGTGAGCATAATGCTGATGTGTTCTTCACAGGAAAATGTGTGTGTCCTGCAGCAGGAACGGCTGCATCTTAAGTCAAACATGAAAAACCAAATGTATACCAAATACAGTATAAAATATTTCTAATGATGGTCATGATTTAAAGTAAAAAAAAAAAAAAAACATAAATCAGCTCTGTTGCATCATCTAGAGCAGCTCTGTGCAACTTATTTGATAGCAACATTGTCAAGGGTCTGGGATTTGTGGCATTCATTACCCATTTTCGGATTACAACCATTTTGATACACACACATTTTGGCAGGCTCATAATTAATTAAACAAATGCCTGAAACAGTTGCATGACCAGGTGTGGCCTGTCCCCTTGTTAGTCCATGACTAATCAAGAAGCCTCGCTGTGGGTACATTTGTATTTGTAACTGCACTCTCAACTGGAACTCTTAACATGATCTAAATCTTAACAGCTAAATATGTGTCTATGCAAGTAAAGATGGTTAACATTAGGCTGGAAGAAAAAGACATACATGGGATTGACCAAGACGAGAGTTTGGAACATTATTAAAATAAGAAATTCACTCACAAGCTCAGCAACAGAACAAGGCCTGGAAGACCACAGAAGACAACTAAAGTGGATGACCACATGATTCTATCCATGGGCAAGAAGAACTTGCCAAGTCAAGAACACTCCTGATGAGGAGGAAGACATGGCATTGTCAGACTACACTCAAGAGACGGCTTTATAAAGGAAATAAAGATGCTAATAAAGAAGGCACTCTGATAATGATCAAGAAGAGAAATTCCAGATTAGGCTTTGCCAGAAAACTTTGGCAGATTCTTTGGCCAGATGAAACTAAAATGACCTTTTTGATGGGAAGAGTGAAGTACAGAACAACTTATAATCCAAAGCATACCACATCGTCTGTCAAACATGGTGGAGGCAACATTATGGCATAAGCACGTACAGTACGGCTGACATTTGGAATATGGGGTGATGACCTGACTGCTGATGAAAGTAGCAGGATGAACATTGAAATGCATTTTGAAACTCACTCGGATTCAGCCAAATGCTTGCAAAATTGATGTACAGTACTTTTAAATTGCAGATGGATGTTGACACAAAAACATACAGTACAGTGAAAGCTACCCAAGGAAAAGAGATAGAACATTCTTTACTGGCCAAGTTCCTCACATGTTCTCAGGCCAATAGAGCATGCTTTTCACTTACTGACACAAGTGGAGGCAGAAAGACTCACAAATCCTTATGTTTGTGTTTATTATTTATAGAGCTGGGATATAAAGTGTTTCATTTTAAATGAGATATGTTTGCAGCAAACTGAAATCCAGATCAAATCCATTAATGTGGTGCACCACGAACTTCCAATCCTCGTTCCACCATCTCTCAGAGATTGAGGAAGACATTCATCCTGACTCTTTTCTGTTCTGGCACCTACTGTAGGAACGAACTTCCTCTAGATGTCCATACAGCGGAATCTTTGACAATCTTTAAACAACGACTCAAGCCGTATCTGTTCCTTCAATACTTGGACTAATTCCACTCCCTCACTTAGTTAGTAACCTAGTAACCCAGTGTAAGTATTTATCCAGTGACGGAAACCTCAATGCACTTTTTGTAAATCGCTCTGGATAAGAGCGTCTGCCAAATGCCTAAATGTAAATTTAAATATGAAGCATTTCCCCACACTTTTTTGTGTTTTACTATGATGAGATAACAAAAAGTTTCAAGCGTAGCTCTGTTAACAAGCTCTGTTTTTCACGCAGATGACACAGCCCGTAAAGTTCAGAGCAATTTTGCCCTTTCTTGCTATTATTAGCCATTATTATTTGTTTTGCTTTTTCATTTGACATATAGTGGGCTCAAAATTGTACTGTAAAAGAGTGGTGTATCTGTTTTTTTTTTTTTTTCAGAACAAATTCTATGTACTATGATGCACTGAAATGACATTTATTTTAACCAACTATACAAAAATGACAGAGGAAAATTTTTGAAACTGGGTCACATAGGCAGAGAAATACCACGGATACACATGAGCACGGGTTTTTATCGTTTTTTTTTTTTGTTTGTTTGTTTATTTCATTCCCATATATTGATGGTAGTAGAATTCACCCTTCATGAAAGTAATGATAACTTTTGTTTGATCTGACATATGTGAAAACCCAAATACACAGTTTGACGTCTGGAGCATTCCAGTCAAAACACACCCCAAAGCCTCCATATAAGCAATTTTTTAAAATAGTCATTGATCTATGCTGTGTTGCCGTCACTTACTGTATCTGTGACGCTTGAGTTTTAATGGTTCACAATGCCACAAATGTTAAAAAATGGTGGGAGGGCTCTTGTACACACGTGGACAAAATTGTTGGTACCCTTCGGTCAATGAAAGAAAAACTCACAATGGTCACAGAAATAACTTTAATCTGACAAAAGTAATAATTTAAAAAAGTCTATGAATGTTAACCAATGAAAGTCAGACATTGCTTTTCAACCATGCTTCAACAGAATTATAAAAAAAAAATGAACTCATGGAACAGGCCTGGACAAAAATGATGGTACCCTAAGATAATACTGAAAATAATGTGACCAAAGGGACATGTTAATTCAAGGTGTGTCCACTAATTAGCATCACAGGTGTCTACAATCTTGTAATCAGTCAGTGGGCCTATATATAGGGCTCCAGGTAGTCACTGTGTTGTTTGGTGACATGGTATGTACCACACTCAACATGGACCAGAGGAAGCGAAGGAAAGAGTTGTCTCAGGAGATTCGAAAGAAAATTATAGACAAGCATGTTAAAGGTAAAGGCTATAAGACCATCTCCAAGCAGCTAGATGTTCCTGTGACTACAGTTGCACATATTATTCAGAAATTTAAGATCCATGGGACTGTAGCCAACCTCCCTGGACATGGCCGCAGGAGGAAAATTGATGACAAATCAAAGAGACGGATAATCCGAATGGTAACAAAAGAGCCCAGAAAGATTTCTAAAGAGATCCAAGGTGAACTTCATGCTCAAGGAACATCAGTGTCGGATCGCACCATCCGTCGTTGTTTGAGCCAAAGTGGACTACATGGGAGACGACCAAGGAGGACACCATTGTTGAAAACAAATCATAAAAAAGCCAGACTGGAATATGCCAAACTACATGTTGACAAGCCACAAAGCTTCTGGGAGAATGTCCTATGGACATATGAGACAAAAATGGAACTTTTTGCCAAGGCAAATTTTGCTAATTATACTTGAAGCATATCAAGAAAAGAACACTGTCCCTACTGTGAAACATGGAGGAGGCTCTGTTATGTTCTGGGGCTGCTTTGCTGCATCTGGCACAGGGTGTCTTGAATCTGTGCAGGGTACAATGAAATCTCAAGACTATCAAGGGATTCTAGAGAGAAATGTGCTGGCCAGTGTCAGAAAGCTGGGTCTCAGTCGCAGGTCATGGGTCTTGCAACAGGACAATGAGCCAAAACACACAGCTAAAAACACCCAAGAATGGCTAAGAGGAAAACATTGGACTATTCTAAAGTGGCCTTCTATGAGCCCTGACCTCAATCCTATTGAGCATCTTTGGAAGGAGCTGAAACATGCTGTCTGGTAAAGGCACCCTTCAAACCGGAAACAACTGGAGCAGCTTGCTCATGAGGAGTGGGCCAAAATACCTGCAGAGAGGTGCAGAAGTCTCATTGACAGTTACAGGAATCGTTTGATTGCAGTGATTGCCTCAAAAGGTTGTGCAACAAACTATTAAGTTAGGGGTACCATCATTTTTGTCCAGGCCTGTTCCATGAGTTCATTTTTTTTTATAATTCTGTTGAATCATGGTTGAAAAGCAATGTCTGACTTTCATTGGTTAACATTCGTAGAATTCTTATTTATTATTAATTTTGTCAAATTAAAGTTATTTCTGTGACCATTGTGAGTTTTTCTTTCATTGAGCGAAGGGTACCAACAATTTTGTCCACGTGTGTAATTGTAATTCCGGAAATTACAGAGAAATATGGGTCATGCTAGGAAGGGTACAGTACCAATGAGACAACTTGCTTACAGGGGCCCAGAGTTTGGAGCTACGCCCCAGCTGACCTACATGGACCTACTGCTGGAAAGCACATTAGTGGTTTGGCTACTGGGTAAGCTGGGCTCTATTTTTTTATTTGGTTAAATATTTCAAATGTCACTTGTACTAACTGGAATAAATAGAGTGCATCTTTTTTTTTTTTTTTTTTTTGGTACTTTACCACTGCAACGCTACAATCTACAGAATCTGAGCCATGCAGGGTGAGGAGTATGGATAGAGTTAGATAAAATAGCTGGGCATGAGCGTGTACATCATGTACGCACAGAACCAATGCCCTTATTTTTAGAATTTCACTCAAAGCTTTTCATCCAACCAGTGAACACAAGACAAATATGACCAATATACAATACTACTATTACAGTACTCCTACAATGAGGATGTCCATGACATAACTATTACCACTTTCTTAGTGATCTTTGTGATGGAATTTTAGCACTAATCAGGCTGGGCAAAATTCAGACAAAATGATTTATAAGTGAGCTACGCCAAATGATCTGTCCTATTAACTGGAAATTTGTCATGGTTATTAGAATATAATTAAATTGTAGGGAACAACACAACAAAAACAACTTCTTGAAACTTTACTTCTTCGTTTTTTTTTTGTTTTTTTTTGCAATGGTTTTATTCCATAATTTATGTGCTCTTTTACCACCGCCTAAAACCATCAAGTGTAATCTTGTGACCATGGTTAGGGTCATTCTCCTGTAAGTCACATTTCCTATTTTTGTTCATTTTTCTAAGAAGGAAGTGAATAAAACAAATGAAATTTAAACCGCATACATGAGAAGTTCACAGAATGTGAATTAATCACATTTTTGTTCAGAAGAATACGTGTTGTGAATTCTTGTGTGTTTTAGGACAAGACAGTGAGCTTCTTGATGCATGTTGATTCCTATTAGACACAGACGCATCTTTGCAGCTTATAAGTGAAGCATGCAGACTATGCATATGAATACTGTTAATTTATTTTGCTTTCTTTCGTGCTATGAGCGAATGCTCTAAAAGAAAAGGCAAAAGTCCTTTGTTTTATGGCCACAGCAGGAACAGAGCATGGTTTCCTGAAAGTGAAATGGTGTGTGCCTTTATGTTGCAATACATTAGACAAAGTGCTGCATCACACAAATGACAAATATACATAGGCTCATACACCCTGGCAGACGTAGTCCTCTAGACATTGGACGTACATGTTTTTATCACTTTGGTCAGTTTTTACGTCACTTTGGACTGGCATAAACAGAGATTTATGGCGGTGTTGTACCGTAACTTGCAAAAAAAAAAGCTGAAGCAATCTTTCATTTAATCCCTCAAGGGTTGTTGTGTTGTGTGTTGCACCTAGCCTTTAAAGGTAGTGTACTAGTGTGTGGGTGGTGCTTGAAATATAATCCTGCCAGTGAACCTGTATATTGGCTGATTCCCATGCTCTAAACTTGGGCAGCAAGCCCAGTCTTGAGTGCTGAAAGCTCGCTGAACATTCTGAGCAGAACGCTGGAATGCAGCTCAGAAGCAGCAGTGAACATGTTGATATTTAACCTACATTAGGGAATTATTAGCTAAGTAGAGTTGTACAGAATACAGAATTGGGCATATTAGAAATGCTGCACAAATTTGGATCAGAGTGTGACAATGTTTTCAAGACATGATGCAACAGAAATGTAGTGTACTCTATGAAAATACTGAAAATGTTGAAGGTGAAGGTGTCCCCTTCATATTAATGTGGAATTTGCTATCGAATCTACACCGATGCCACTTTGTTATGACCTCTAAAGGGGTCTGACTTGAATGCCTCTCATATGTGTATGCATGGTTCGAGTCAAACTGGGACTAAGTGTTCCCTTTATTTTTTTGAGCAGTGTATTAAGACCTTAAAAACAGTCGGCTCATTATTGTGTAGGTTCCCTTTGCACAACCTGAACAGCTCTGAGCCCTTGTAGCATGACACCACAAGACCTCTGAAGGTGTGCTGTGGTATTTGGCGTCAGAATATTATCAAAAGAAGTGTTGTATGTTGCAAGGTTGGGCCTCCATACATCTGACTTGTTGATTCCATGGATGCTTGATTTGATCGGTACGTGAAGAATTTGGAGGCCTTTGCCACGCTGTGTGTGGGTGTGATACATTGCTATGATAGACAGCTTTTACTCTTAAAGAAACAACCTAAAGTCCAACAAGTGACAACATGACACACTTCAATACTTGAAGTGTGAGGTAATGAGTTGAGGTAGTGGGAGTTAACAGTAAACAGGGGGTATGGTAGTGTGTGTGTGTGTGTGTGTGTGTGTGTGTGTGTGTGTGTGTGAGCAAGTGCGTGCACATGTATATAATTCTATGTCACATTAATTTTAGTTCCCTTTTTAATGACAAGTTGAGGAAGTGGATAGTTGGAGCTTTGGCCTTCTGGGTTGGTGGTAATGGCTGAATGGCAAATGGAAGATTTATACACTAACTCTGAAATTAAGGTCAAAAGTTGACAACTAGGCTTGATTCCTAGCAAAAAAAAAGTACATAAGAATCTCTGCTGAATCCAAGGGAAATCACCCTGGCAATTCCTAAAGACATTTAAAGCAGAACTTAAATTTTTTTTATCATGTTCATGTTGTAAAATTTTAAGGTTGTTTCATTAAATGTTAAGCAAACAAGTAAAAAAAAAAAAGTAGATTGTTATTTACTTTGGACCTCACCTGATGTAATCTCACACTATTAAATAGAGGTGCACATGTAAGTCATGCCATAGTGTAGTTCTCACAGGGTGCTCCCTACTCCCTGCTCCGTTTGCAGGGAATGTCTGTGATGGAAACTTTCACCTACAAAACTCAGAACCCTCTGCAAAGTCAACAGCGTAGACATCACTTACTCTGTGCGTTACCATGGTGATATAAGCACCTCAGGTACCAGAGAACACAGCTGCTGCTATGGAAATTTCACACTACTGCACCTTGTATAACTTATTAATTTATTTTATTTTTATTTGTACAATTTTATTTGTACAAAGAATGAACTGTTATATAGTCTTTGTTTGTATCGGTTTATTGTTATTCTCTCTTTTTTTTTAAAGAATGTTACATTTACAGACATCAAACTTTAAATATATGCAGAATAGAACATTAGAATTACTCAAGAAATGCACTCCAAAAATGCTGGGTTGTTTCTGTAAACACCTGGTTGAGTTATTTTGAACTGGTTTATTCTTTTTTCTCTGGTTTCTTTAAACGGCCTGGAAAATGTTTGAAATATTACTGTTATTGTGCCACGAAGTGTAGTTTTAAGAGTTGTTTAGGCAAGAATGCAGGTGTGTACCTGACAACATTATTCATGATCATTCACACCTCCTCACATATTGCCTTTCTAAACAAAATCCATCCTAGAAAATGTAAATTAACATATTGTTTCATGTGAATGAGTGAACAGGATGATTGTCATTGATGATCATCTGGAGGTTAAAACTCCAGGCTACAAGATCCAGGTCACAAAAGTCCTGTACACAAATGTTATGAATGTGTTTTGTGGTCTTATTTCAGTGACTTATTTTTTGTTTTGCTTTCAATAATCATGCATAACTGTTATTTTCTCCAATATACGAACTTGTACCTTGATGAAGTTTGTGCCAGTTTGTGCTGAATACAGTGTAATCAAATTTTAGCCATTTGTATGTTTATAAGTAACTGAAAGATACACCAATGTCAGAACTTCTTCAGGGCCCAAAACACCTGCAGACTCCAAGTGTAAACCTAATATTTGAAATGAATTGGAATGTATTTTTTAACCTTGTTATAGGTGTTTCACCATGTCATTGGTGTTACTATGTTTTTTTTTTTTTTTTTTGGATGATTGGTTATGTAATTAGTGATTGATATTTTAGAGTTAATATCAAGTATTTTTTGCTAAAATTTTCTTGTTGCTTGGAAAGAATTTCGGTTAAAAACATGCAATTTCATTTATCAATAATTTCGTACATTTTTTAAAGTACATTTTTCATTATTACTCTGCCTTTAACTAAATATCCAGGTTGTAATGAGAAAATATATATTCATAAGCATTTAATGTTGATTATATTATATGTATCATCAATAACAAAACAACAGCACATTAATTATTTAATAAATGTTTAAAAAAAACCCATTAAGCTCTGCTTTTTGTGGATTCATAAAGTATAAAAGTAAGTTATTGCTATCAAGTTAGTTTAAGAAGAAAGAAATGCATTTTAGGGATGTTTTTTTTTCACCCCTGATACACCAAGGCAGTTATCCCAGCGTGTCACTAGTGTTTGGACACCAGCAAGGTATACAGTTTTTTCAGTAAATGACTGTGTGTAAAGCTCCCACAGATAA
Organism: Clarias fuscus; assembly: GCA_030347435.1. Taxonomy (NCBI): domain Eukaryota; kingdom Metazoa; phylum Chordata; class Actinopteri; order Siluriformes; family Clariidae; genus Clarias; species Clarias fuscus. The sequence continues at coordinate 7,260,067 of CM059228.1, forward strand.
ATCCGTCTCTTTGGCGACAACTTATTCATCAACTTTCAAGAACCAGCCGTTCCACTCTCTGAATGATCACAGGAACGACTGCAGTGGGCTCCAACCCACCCCGGCGGGGATCATCACTCAAGGGTGTATAGTCGACGTTAAAACGTTTGGACCATTCACATGTTTTACTGCAGCTAAGAGTCTCATCACTGTACTGTGCTCAAAGTCTTGTCAAAGAAATGTATAGCCTACCTAGTACTGTACACATAAACCTCTACGGCTCCCAGGGGTTATCCCTCGGAGTCTAGACAAAGCTCAGTTTCAAATGTTATTAAGTAACACTTAAACATATGTCCATCTCTACCAGAAATAAATAGCTCCTTCCTATGCATTAAGAAAAAAAAATGATTAGTAGAATTGTCATTGCCTATATATATATATATATATATATATATTTACCATTATGCCATGTATCATCAGGAAAGGGAAAAGTGGACAAGGAGACTTGGTGTTGGAACGAGGAAATCCAGGAGTGTATACAGAAAAAGAGGCTAGCTAAGAAGAAATGGGACACTGAGAGGACTGAAGAACAGAGGTGGAAAGAGTACTAACATTTTGTACTCATTTTTTACTTCGGTGAAATTTTACTGAAGTACAAGTTACCATTATAAAAATCTACTCAAGTAAAAGTAAAAAGTAGCTCATAAAAATTTTACTCAGAGTAAAAGTTATCGCGTTACTTTTTTTTTTTTTTTTTAACAGCGGGGGTGCGATGAGGCATTCTAGCGTAGTTCAAGATGAGCAGATATAAATCTCAAACTAGTTCTTTTTAAACTGAAGGAACACCTTTGCATAATAAAGCTGGTGTCTTTCTTGTGCTTGAAAATCAAAGCGGTCACTTAAATATGGCGTTACGTCCCAGTGTAGTGTCGGCCGTACAGCAAGAGAATGGTTCAGGGTTCTGTTATAAACTGTATGGAAATGGTGGTATATGGCAGAAAGAACTAGATCCAGTCATTAACTGATGAAATAATGAGGTTTGTATTGCTTTACAGAAAGAAAGAAAGAAAGAAAGAAAAAAAAAAAAAAAAAATATATATATATATATATATATATATATACACACACACACACACATACACACACACACACACAACAGGAGGAAGATCAGATTCAGGGTGGACCCAGGCCAAAATAATAAACTAAATTGTATTTATATTTAGTAGCTAGATTACCTGAAAAAAAATAAATAAATAAAAATACAGGTACCTTCCCTGACTCCCTAAACCAAAAACAGTGAATAAATTCCCTCTTCCAAAATAAATGGCAGCCACGCCCCTACTACTGCTGAGTGCACAAACATACAGTGAAATTATCTACAAATATATGCAAAGACCAACCAAACCAAAGGGGCAAAGCAATAATCAAAGTCAATGGGAGGCAAAAAGTCAAAACCAGAATACACAACCAAATATCACAACACCAAAATCACAATCTCTTTCCTCTTTCCCGCGTATTTCTCCGGTTTATATATGGTGGCGCTGGTTGATGACGTCACTGTCAGGGCGGAAGCGACCGTGTGGAAGGTCAGGTAGATGCCGATGTGGGGAAACAGTCAGAAAACCTGGAGTGGAGTCTGGAGCGGAACGAAGCATTTACACAAAGCAGAATATTTTTATTATTTTTGCATTTTCATTCATTTGTTTTACTCAGTAGCGAATATGATTTAAAATGTAGCTAATTACAATACTTCAAATAAAACATACTTAAGTAAAAGTAAAATTACAGATTTTAAAAACTACCTTAAAAAGTAGAAGTACACAAAAAACTACTCAATTACAGTAACGCGAGTAAATGTCATTCGTTACTTTCCACCTCTGCTGAAGAGAGTAGACAAGAGTACAGGGAGATGCAGCGTAAGGTGAAGGTAGAGGTGGCAAAGGCCAAACAAAGAGCATATGAGGACTTGAACGGTAGGTTGGACAATAACGTGGGAGAGGTGGATCTGTACAGCTTGGTGAGGCAGAGAGATACAGTAGTGATGGGAAGGAAGTGCAGAATGTTAGAGTGATTAAAGATAGGGATAGAAATGTACTGACGGGTGCCTGGATGGTGAAGGGAAGCTGGAAGGAGTACTTTAAAGAGTTGATGAATGTGGAAAATGAAAGAGAACGAAGAGTAGAAGAGGTGACTTTTTTGGAGCAGGAAGTAGAAAAAATCAGTAAGAGTGAGATGAGAAAGGTGTGAGAGAAGAATGTTGATGGTTTCATGCCTAGAAAGAGTACAATGGATGCAGTATTTGCTTTGAGGATGCTGATGGAGAAGTACATAGAAGATAATAGGGAGTTGCATTATGTCTTTGAAGATTTAGAGAAAGCGTATGACAGGGTGCCAAGAGAAGAGCTGTGGTTTTATATGAAGAAGTCTGGAGTGGCAGAGAAGTTAGAGTTTTAGAAACATGTATAAGAGATGTAAGACAGTGGTGTGACAGAAGAGTTCAAGGTGGAGGTGGATCGGCATCAAGGATCGGCTTTAAGCCACTTCTTGTTTGTTCTAGTTATGGACAGGATAACAGATGAGGTTAGTCAGGAGTCTTCATGCTCTATGATGTTTGTAGATGACATTGTGCTTTGTAGCGAGAGGAGGGAACAGGTCGAGGAAAATCTAGAGAGGTAGAGGTACGCTCTGCAAAGCAGAGGAATGAAGGTTAGCCGTAGCAAGACAGAATACATGTGTGTGAATGAGAAAGACCCGAGTGGAATGGTGAGGATACAGGGGGCAGAGATAAAGAAGGTGCAGGACTTTAAGTACTTAGGGTCAACGGTCCAGAGCGATGGAGAGGTTGGAAAGAAGGTGAAGAGGTGTGTAAGGCAGGCTGGAATGAGTGGAGAAAAGTGTCAGGTGTGTTATATGACAAAAGTGTATCAGCGAGAATGAATGGAAAGGTGACCAGCAATGCTCTATGGCTTAGAGACAGTGGCACTGAAGAAAAGACAAGAGACAGAGTTGGAGGAAGCAGAGATGAAGATGCTGAGGTTCTCTTTGGGAGTGACAAGGATGGATAGGATCAGGGATGAGTTCATCAAAGGGACAACCCATGTTAGATATTTTGGAGATAAAGTGCTCCTTCAGAGGAGAGATTGTGAGCATATTGGTAGGAGGAAGCTGAGGTTGGAACTACCAGACAGGAGGTCTGCAGGAGGACCAAATAGGAGATTAATGAATCCAGTGAGAGAGGACATGACGTTAGTTGATGTGAGAGAAGAGGATGCAGAGGATATAGTTAGATGGAGGCAGATGATTCGCTGTGGTGACCACTGATAGGGAACAACCGAAAGACAAAGAGGAAGAAGGTGATATGTATAAAAAAAAAACTATAGTGTGCTCAAATTATCGACGTGCAAGCAAAACAAAAATGCCGTCTGCCGTCACCCCTTCATCGCGTGTACTGGAGCGTGAGGTCAGAGGTCAACCAAAAAAATGGAGCTCGAAAAAAGATTAATATATTTATTATCATTATTATCGACGACATCATAGTAATGACACAATAATTTAAACTCCAATAATATAGATCAATAAATCTTTAATATTATATTGGCTCACGAACTAAAAAATAAATACATTTCAGTACATCTTTAATTAATTATTATTATTATCAATAATACGGAGGAAGTGACATCAGCGCTGGAGATTTCTCAGAGAAAAGGTGCGTTCCAAACGGCCTAAAGTACCCTGCGAGGTATACTACACAGGGTGGTCACCCATGTTAAGTGTGATTCCGAACCTCAGGGAACAAAAATGTTCAGTACATGAAAAAAATGAAGCTCGAATAAGGATTTATATATTTATTATCATTATTAATCGACATCATATTAAAAGGGCACAAAAAATCTATTTTTATTTCATCAGGAAATCCTTATCAATATATGGCTAGTAATAGGTCAAAAATAAAGAAATCTCTGTACATCTTTAATCAATTATTATTATAATTAATCTATAATTCATTTACAAGTTATAGACATTTCAACAGTATGATTTATATTAAATATCCAATATTATCATATTATTATATCCGTAGTGTGAAATTTTCACTGCAGCAGTGACAGGTATCCCAGGGGCTTATGTCACCATGTGATTCAGGGTGTTTTGAATTGTGGAATTTTGTCGAGGGAAGTTCCCTTCACCAACATTGCACCCTGATGCATATTTTATTTTAATGTTACAAGATCACCACAATCTTTACATTTAGAATTATATTTGAAGCAACTAACAAACTAAAATAAAATCAATTTAAATTATATACTCATTCAAAAAATATTTATGAGTTTTAAAAGCAGTTCAGCTGACACACTCATCATCACAGGGTTAATGGATCTGCTTAAAGGCTAACAATTTAAATAGGTTACATCTGAATACATTTTTCCACAAATGTGTGCACAAACTTGCTGACTCTGTTGAATTAAGTGACGTAAATTGAAACTAAACTGATTCAGCACAGCTTTCCTTTAAACCAATTGAGTAACCTCAGCAGACAGAGAGACAGACAGACAGAAATAGACTGTACTCTATCAGTTTCATTCTGCTTTTCTGCCGTGTGGTAACAGCTCTCACACTGATGCAGGGTTTAGTGGTTATATAGTGTCAGTGCCGTGAGCTTCTGCTTTACCATGCATGTGAAAATATCTGATTTTACTGGGTGGTGTGGGTTGTCTGGACTGCAAAAAAAAAAAAAAAAAAAAAAAACATGCATAGTAATAGGAAAATGCTGGGTGTGACTGATATGAGTGTCACCTTATAGATTATTACATCAGTACCATTATGAACTTTTTTTTACACTAAATTTTACATGGATGGCATTTGGCAGACACCCTGATCTGAGCAGTGCCTTGTTTAAGGACCCAGAAGTTTTAACTTGCGTTGATGGGGGTTTGAACCTGGGACCTTCCGATCACTAGTCCATTGCCTTAACCACTGAACTCTGACCCCAAAACGGTTTATTCTTCTTTGCTGTCGTCACAAACAATTATGGTGCATTTAGTTGATTCTTTGCCACGAACTTGCATGGGTTCAGTAAGCATCGCAATTGCACAGAATCTCTGAAAACTTGGGAAACATGGGAAGTGAAAGTTAAATGGAACACTAAGGCAAACAAGTTATATATGCCAAGTTAGTTTTTCTCTGTGGTTTTATTTTAAGGAATTTCCACAGATCCACTCCTATTTGGTCATTAGTGTGAGCTCATAGCTCATAGTTTTATTCCTTTCCTAAGTAGATGACGACATAGAAGTTAGAACTGTTAGAACTAGGTAGAACTGTGTCTCATGTCTAATTCGGTTTAAGACTACATTTTGTTTACTATAACTGTTTGGCAAACCAATGGCCAGTTATTGGTCAGGTCATAAACACAGATACGTAAGCTATTGGAACAATAATTAACTGGTAAACACTTTAAAGTAGTAGTAGGCATTAATAAGAAATGACAACAGCAATCTAGCAGCAATAATTAAATAAATGTTATATATGTTTTATATTTGTGTATAAAACTGCAGAATGAACTAAACGAAAGGACATTTTTTTATGTATGTATTTATTTTGTATAATGAAAATATTAAATGATATTGTTATAATATACAGTATATATATATATATATATATATATATATATATATAAAATATAACAAACATTTATAAACCTTGGAAATCTAGGAAATTTCTAGAAACATAACATTCAGAATTTGTTAAGAATAAATGGGAACAGGACACATTTTCATAGATGATGTAGCAAATAAAAGCACATATTACTTGAATGAATGTAAAAAATTATGATAAATTGTGATATGATACATATTTACTTAATACTGCAATAGCAGTTAAATTTGCACATCAGTTCTGAGTAAAAATAAGTCAATGAGTCAAAAGGTCAAGTGTGGCTTTAATTTAAAAAAAAAAAAAAAAGAGAATGATGTAATTGGGTGAAAACCAATGGTGTAAAATAATCGTGTTTATGTTGCTGATCGGTTTATTGTGGTGCATTTAGTTGATTCTTTGCCAGAAATTTGCATGGGTTCAGAAAGCATTGCAATTGCACAGAATCTCGGAAAACTTAGCAAAACATGGGAAGTGAAAGTTAAATGGAACACTAAAGGCAAACAAGTTTTACATGCCAAGTTAGTTTTTCTCTGTGGTTATATTTTAAGGAATTTCCACAGTTGCACTCCTATTTGGTCATTAGTGTGAGCTCATAGCTCATTTTACATGGTTTTATTCCTTTCCTAAGTAGATGACGACATAGAAGTTACTTTCACTGTTATTTGATCCTTGGTCCACGCACACCATGCCAGAAGGTTTTGTGTGGATGAACCAACCACTGTACGCGGCTGACTCAAAGCGACGGATGTTGTCCTTTGTGGTTGTCAGGTAAAAAACAAAAGGCCATGTGGCCTTGTCATCCTTGTAGATACGCTGCAGCTTGCTTTTTTCACAGCACTGAAACAGAAAACCAATACAAGAGGACTTTTGGACATTGGAACTTATATGTATAACATCTCAGTATATGTAACCCTGTGTTGTAATTAAGCAATATAACACGAGAGAGGGTGCTGTTGTACTGAATATTAGCATGGCTGTGGTGTCTACGCAGGATCGAGACCACATCCTCGTGTGTGATATGGCTTGCATACAATAGTTCCATAAAAAGCATTTATTATTATCAACAGATTATGTTTTGTTTGCTCATTTAAATAGCTCATATCCTTCCGTACCTGACGAAACAAGAATTAGAAATGAGAACTAACTGTTGTTTAATGTTTAATAATATATACTGTATATATGTTGGTAAAATAATTAGAAAGTGTGTTAGCAACTACGATAAGTCTTCATCCAGCGCTAATGATGTCCCTCAGGTGACCTAGAATGAATGGCTGTTTTTGTAAATCCCATTCATGGACATCTGCCAGCCCGCACAGACATTTATAATCAATCCTGTTCACTCCAGTAGCCACTTTTGACACTCTGCCTAGTCACACACACTCCTTACTATCCTTTGTGGACACTCTTGAATCCCATCTACTAATGCCAAAACTCTTGACTAATCCTGCCCATTCGTGCAGACACCTTTGACCAATCCTACCTCTCCATTGACACTCATGGCCAATAATAATAACCTCAAAGTTGTCTATATGCTTCCTGTGCTGTATATAAGGAGTTCTGCTCACTGGAGAGTCATCTCATCAACTTACACAGACACTGTTGAACATTCCTGCCTCCTCCTGAAGGCACTCAAGACCAATCCTGCCACCTCATGCAGGCAACAATGGAAAACCTTGGCACCTTCACACATCTTGCCCATTCTCATAGACACTCTTGATCAATCCTGCTGATGGAGGGAAAACTCTTGATCATTCCTGATCCCTCGCTCGACCAATTCAAGTTGCTTCGTGGTATCTGTACCCTGACTGTATATATTAATCACTGTACTGTACAGTATATGACCAATCTTACACATTGCTGCACACAGTCCAATCTTACCTAATTGTGCAGACATTCTTGACCAACCTCACCACCTCATGCAAACTCTCTTGACACATTCTGCCCATTTGCGCAGACACACTGCACCAATCACACCCTGTTTGAAAACAGTTCAGACTAATCCTACCTACTTGCACAGACTCACTTGATTAATCCTACCAATTCTTACAGTTTTGACTAATCATTCCCCTTCAACAGACATTCTTCAAATTATAATAACCTACTAGATGTCTTTATGCTGATTGTACAGTATAGGACCAATCCTACCCATTGCTGCGCAGACGTATGACTAATTTCAACCTTGTGCATATATACTGTTGACGAATCCCGTCAACTTCTGCAGGCACCTTTGACCAATCCCACCACCTGATGTGGACATGTTCACCGATACTGTTCATCTCGTGCAGACACTCTTCACCAAACCTGCCCATTCTCCAATCCTATCCCCTCAGACACTGTTGAAAAGTACGTACTGTAGCTGATTGTATATTACAATCCTGCCCATTGCTGCACAGACTACTGACTATTCTCCGCACCTGCACACTCTGCACACCAATCTTGCCTCCTCATGCAAATGCTCTTCACCAATCCTACCATTCTCGTAGACATGTTTGCTCAATCTTCTATGTCTCTATATGCTGACTGTATATGACCAATCCTGTCCATTGCTAACCTTTGAGCTACCAGTGCCCACAGTAATACTTTTTGCTTGATCCCATGTGTTCCTTGTGATAATACATACCACCAATGTACACCACTGTACTATCTGTGTATTTTACATGTTTGTTAATGGGTTTCTTAAATTTAAATCCTTAAATAGATTCTTTCTTACCTCGACAGTCAGAACAGGCATGTCTTTCTCACACATGCATTTCAGAAAGTTTGTTGAGCCGCTGAAGTTTAAAACAACAGGAACACCTAATTTCTCATCTGCCTTTGCCATATAGTAGTAGATGGTGACATTTGCTGTAAGACACAATATGTATGTATGATTTAACTTTGAAGCTGGGGGTTTATATCATAAACAACATTTTTTATAGCATAGTTCAATAAGCATGGTCCTATTAGTCATGTGCCCATATCTTTTTGGTTGGTGTGCTTCCGGGGTGAACGCTGGCGCTGTTAGCTGCCGCTACTCTCGGGAGCGATACGTTTATGTTTTTCGGGAGCGATATGTTTATGTTTTTTCCGTAATTCTACCGTGTGTTGCTGCACCTGGGTAGTAGTCTAACTACAGCAGTGTTCAACCTGACCTGTTTACTGTCGGCCTGTGTACTATACCTGCCCCCGGTTCCAAACCGGTTAGTCCCAGATATTAGCGGCTTGGCGGCCGTTCGGCGGATATTGCCGGCTCTCGCAGCTTTTTCGGCTGTTCTGACTCACTGGCGGTACTGCGGCTACCGATGACCATTGGCGGCTGCTCTATCTACTGAGACCACTGGCGATTACCGGCGGCTGCTCCGACGAACACTGAGGGCTACCGGCGACAACCGGCATTTGTCTGCGACTACCCGTCGGCTGTTTGCGGTATTGGTGGATTCCAGGTGCAGACTAGCATCTGAGTTCACTTATTACTGTAGCTGCTTTCTGAGCTGAGTGCCACGCCATCTTTCTGTGACCTACTGCCCTGGGCCTCTAATTAACGAGAAATATGAGGCTTGACTTGCACGTCCTGGCTACACTTGCTTGGATCATTCTTTCACTCATCTGTAATCCAGTAGCTTCAATACTACGCTATACGGCATTGGAACTTCTTCAACTTCGGTCTTGTCACTCTCGGCCACCATCAGCACTGCTTCCACATAAGGATATTATTTACATACCTCGCTGTAAATATGTTCACCGTGGCTCTCGTCGGAATTACAACTTCGACGACACGAGAGCAGTACGCTCACTCTGGACTTCCAAACCTCGTCCACCTAGAAAAACTACACGATCTGTTGACCATGAAGTGTTGGCGCACCCCATCAGGTCTGCTGATACAGGTACTGTCTCTAGTGCTACTCTCTTTATTGGTCTATGGAACTTGCGATCACTCTCAACTAAAGGTCCCGTGCTTCACGATTTACTATGTGAACATGAGTTTGACTTCCTGTGTTTAACTGAGACTTGGCAGCATAAGGATGACTTTACAGAGCTTAATCAGTCTACCCCAACAGGATACACTTATGCTTGCAAACCACGCACAACTGGTCGCGGTGGAGGTTTAGCAGTGATTTATCGTGAGAAATGGAAAAAGTGTCGCATGTTTCTGTACCTGAGTTTACCTCTTTCGAGTCTATGGTTTTACAAATTAATGGTCCAGTTCCGACCATTCTTGTTAATGTATACCGTCCTCCTAAGGTTAATAGTGACTTTTTAAATGATCTTTCAATGTTTTTAACTTATATCAGTTCTCTGTCTCCTAAAGTGATTCTGGTTGGTGATTTTAACATACATGTTGATAATGAATCTAGTGCATGCACTAAGGATTTTTTGTCTTGTCTTGACAGTTTTGACATACAGCAATATACAAATTTTCCAACTCACCTGAAAGGTCACTCACTGGACCTTGTTTGCTGTTCTGGTATTACTCCTGTTGGTCTTACCACCTCTGATTTAACACTTTCAGATCATTTTCTGGTTTTCTTTAAAGCCTGTTTAATTTTAGCAAAGCCCAATAACCGTTGTACCATCACATTTCGGAATATTAAGAACATTGATATAACGACATTCACATCTGACCTTACTACTCTCCTTACGAAAGACTACTTAGCAACTCCGGATGGACTGGTATCTCATTACAAGGACGCGCTGCAGTCAACACTCAATATACATGCGCCTATCAAATCTAAATCTGTTTCATTTGTTAATTCTGCCCCCTGGTTTACATCTGATCTCCGTAAGCTAAAAGCTCAAGGTCGCCGTCTAGAACGTTTGTGTATCAAAACTGGACTTGTCGTTCATAAAGAAATGTATTCTGACCATATGAAACAATATAAAACCGCTATTAACACAGCGAAAACCGAGTACTATTCAAATCTGATCACATCTAATGAAGGTAATACAAGAACTCTCTTTACTGTTGTTAAAAACATTTCAAGGCCTCCAGATTCTCTGCCTTTACAGTTGAATTATGTAACACTCTTCTCAATTATTTTTCTGAAAAAACGGAGAATATACATAAATATCGAATGATCTTCCGGTAGCAGCTGATTCAGGACTCCTGTCTATTTTAATACTTCTCGATTTAACCTCAGCATTTGACACCATCTCCCACAATATTCTATTAGAAAGACTGAAGTCCATTGGAGTTGTAGATACTTCTTTGGCTTGGTTTTCTTCATATCTCTCTCACCGCACTCAATTTGTTCAGCTTGGCCAGACCAAATCTGCATCTTCACCCATCACTGCAGGAGTCCCTCAGGGGTCAGTTTTGGGACCTTTACTATTTATCATCTATTTGCTGCCCCTGGGGTATATTTTCCGGAAATATGGTGTCCTATTTCACTGCTATGCTGATGACACCCAGCTCTATATCTCTTCGAAGCCTACTTCTGACCTTCCTCCATCTTCTCTTTCAAACTGTTTAACTGAAATTAAGTTATGGTTCTCAAATAATCTTCTCAAACTTAACAGTAGTAAAACTGAAATACACCTCGTGGGCACTAAAAATACTCTTTCGAAGACCAGTAGTTTTTCGTTAAGTATTGATGGTTCCACAATCTCCCCTTCAACACAAGTTAAAAGCCTGGGTGTTATCCTTGACAACACTCTATCCTTTGAAGCACACATTAACAATATCACCAGGACAGCGTACTACCACATCCGAAACATTAACCGTCTCCGCCCGGCCCTCTCAATGAGGAGCGCTGCTATTTTGGTACACGCTCTCGTCACCACAAGCATAGATTATTGCAATGCTCTTTTTTTGGTCTTCCCCTCAAACTCCTACACAAGCCGCAGTTAGTACAGAACTCAGCCGCTAGAATACTAACTAGAACTCCTACAATGGACCACATAACATTATAAAATTCTGCTTCTCGTTTATAAGGCATTACATAACCTGGCTCCGTCATATTTAACAAATCTTCTCTTAACCTATAGTCCCTCTAGAAATCTGAGATCATTATCATCATTAAACCTGGTTCTTCCTCGTATGCGTTTGGCAACCATGGGATCTCGAGCTTTTAGCTACGCTGCCCCCTACCTGTGGAACCTTCTACCTTCCGATATCCGTAACAGTAACTCTATCGCTGTTTTTAAATCCCGTTTGAAAACACATCTATTCAGGCAGACATATCTTTAACACTATTGTGTGCATATTGTTTTTTATTTTATTTATTTATTTATTTTTTCCATGTTTGTATGTTGTTTTTTATGGTATGTAAGGTGTCCTTGAGTGTCATGAAAGGTGCCTACAAATAAAATGTATTATTATTATTATTATTTTTGGCTATATAATGTGTACTTGTATATTTCTTACCCAGGCAAGGGGTTAAAGTTGCTTGGAACTTTAGCTTGTACTAACCTGATGTGGAATTACTCGTGTGAGGTAATTGTCTTCTTGGAGTGGGGATGTTTTCAGGAGAGATGCTTTTATGCAATAAACTCTGGATCAAAACATGACCTCTTTCAAAGTTTTTCAAAATACATTCTCTGTAACCTGAAAAAAAAAAACAGAAGCTGGATCAAAACGATGTGCACCAGAGAATTAGTCTACTAGTTCTACATTATATGCTGACTGTATATAAATTGTATTAGTAAAGCTTATGGTTGCACAAATATTTCAACAGTTTGGAGTTTTGAAATGTATTTAAATGCTAAAGTGTTTTGTTGTGTGCATGTACAACACAATATAGTATATGCATGTACAGTAGAACAAATTATAACTTTGGGTTTGGAGTCATTGTTTCAGTGAATATTTTAAAGCAAGTTTACAGAAGTGTGAACTTGGTTGTGGCTACAAAAGTCTGTTGGTCTTGTGATTGGTTGTTTTTATCATAGTAAATGTTAGGATGTCACTGACGTAATAAACATCCCGGACAGAACTAAATGAATCAATGAGGACAGTCATCGATTTACTACAATGTATTAAACAAAAACAAAGAAAAAAACGACTGCAATAGTCTTTGCTTCAGCCCTCACCTGATGTGATCTTTCTCTGCTTAGTGGCCACGACAATGTCACTGAGGGCACATCCTGTGCCACCACAACTGTTGCAGGGGGATTGGTCATCGCAACATCTTGCTTGCACAACCGCGACACACGTGTTAGTCATAGAAACAAGCAGAATTTCCTCATCAGTGAAATTATCGTCTTTCATATCACTGCTCTCACGTTCAGACTCTTCCGGCACCGGCAGATTTTCTTCTTCGTGATCCAGAGAGATTTCTTGAACCATGTCAAGAGTAAAATATAGAACTGTCGTTTCCTTGTAGTAGGGTCTCATGCTTTCAGTTTCCAGGCATGTATTCTCTCCTTCATCAACACTTGCCCTGTGCATAGTCTGCAAACATAAGAAAAAAAAAATGCTATACTCAACAGGCTTGTGAAAGTGGTTACAGTAGAATAGGGAAAGTAAGTATTCTGATCATTTCATTTGGATATATATGATGCCAAAAAAAGACAGAAAAACAAAAAAAGGCTATTGGTTGGGAAGTACCTAAAGATCTCAAAGACAACAAAAGCTCCACAGCCATGTCAAACCACAACTAAATAAAACAAGTGTGCTTTATATGTAAGATCATATAACATTCTCTCAAACAAGACAGATAAAAAAAAAAACCACCAAGGATTAACTAAAAAAGAGGAACAACAGAAACCAATAATTGCACCATAATCTTCCTTCCTACTACCTATGCCAAATCCCTCTGATAAAGAAGAAGCCCAGCGATAGACATTTAAAAGCATTTAGGCAGTGCATTTTGGAACTAAAGCCTTTGATAATATTTCAGCTTGTCGTGTTTGGAGAAAAAAAAGTTGACCATATGATCAAGAAACAACCACAAACCCAATGAACTATGGATATACGAGCATCATAATATGAGGGTTGGTCCCTGCAAATGGTAATGAAGCATTACACATCATCAAAGGAAACATACTGGAGAGATGTACTGGGACATACTAGACAAAATAACTCTCATTGTCAGTTCCACTTCCACTTTTTTGCTACAGGTTGTATGCTACTGAAAACAAAAGCATTTTCACTTCCTGTGTCCAGAAGAAGTTGTCCCTAAACGTCCTAAACATCTTGATAACTGTGTGATTATCATTCTAATCTATATTGTAGCTACAAGTACATATAAAAAAAACATACATGAAATTATACCCAAAAAGGCTTGAAATATTTGACTTTATGTGTAATGAATCAAGCTCTCTCTCTCCATTATATATATATGTGTGTGTGTATATATATATACTACCCACAATAAGTTAGTGATATTGTTATTCACATGAGTGCTTTTCCGATTTGCTCTGAATTTTAATTAAATAAGTTCCCTTTGATATTACTAATAATGTATGAAAAGAAACACCATTTTCATTAGTTTAATATTTATTATCCCAAAAATTTAGACAATAACAAAGATAGCCCCAAATAACAAAAATTGACAATGTCAGTAGCGGGTGTTTCCACCATTTGCCGCAATGACAGCTTGACAGTGACGTCTCATGCTCCTCACTAGCCTCATGAGGTTTTGAGGTAATACGTTCCACTCTTCCACAAGTGCTACACGCAGTTCTGCCAGGTAACGTGGGGGTGGGGTACGATCATCCAGTCTCTGCTTCAACTGGTCCCAGATGTGCTCTATAGGGTTCAGGTCAGGGGACATTGATGGCCATACCATACGAGGCACTCTAACTTCCTGAGGTTGAGCTGTGACAATTCTGCCATGATGTGGTGGAATATATATATATATACAATGGAACTTTGGATTATGTGCATAATTCCTTCCGGAAGCCGGCTCGTATTCCAAAACACTCGTAAACCAAATCTAATTTTCCCATAAGAAATAAGGAAAACTCAAGTTATTAGTTCCACGGCTGTAAGACTGTCACAGACGCTGTGTGTGTGTGCGTGTGTGTGTGTGTGTGTGTGTATGTATGTATGTATGTGTGTTGTTGTTGTTGTTTTTGTTGTTGGTGTGTGTGTGTGTGTGTGTCTCGTCGCATGGATGCCCCGTGTGGTCTGCCTGGATTCGTATGGTGGCTGGGGATGGTTTCCATGAAGACTGTCCTGTCATTGAGTGATGCTCTGGGGACCTGTGACTTCAGTTGTTCGATAACTCAGGACCGGAATCCCCTACAGTCTACCTGAGCCTCCGGGAACAAACTGGACTCATTTTCATTTTAAAACATCTCCTGTTATACTGAACTTCCAGTCTTACACATTATTATGCTGAGCAATTCCTGCTATCCGTTATCACCCAGATGAGGATGGGTTCCCTGTTGAGTCTGGTTCCTCTCAAGGTTTCTTCCTATTACCATCTCAGGGAGTTTTTCCTTGCCACCGTCGCCCTCGGCTTGCTCATCGGGGACAATCTTGTCATTTTGATTCATATACATTGCATAAAAACTTACTTCTTTTTATTGTGTAAAGCTGCCAATTGTTAAAAGCGCTATATAAATAAAATTGACTTGACTTGACTTGTGTGTGTGTGTGTGTGTGTGTGTGTGTGTGGAATTAGCCCCTTCCCTTGATTCGTCTCACACAGTAAAACCCTTCCTCCCTCCCCCGACCTTGCTTTTTAAGTTTCACACACACTACGGAAACACTGTTTTAAGGGGGAAAGAAAGAAATAAGAAATCTCTCTAATGACACTCGCATGAGCACATACTAACGGAATCACTGCTGTAAGGTAAAAAAAATAATAAAAATGAACCAGCACCTTAATTTTGAAAAGAATCGTGACAGAGCAGAGTTTCTGTGTGCGTGTGTGAAGCCGGGGAGAGGGGTGTAAAGGCGAGAGAATGTGTGTGCGTGTGTCGGTGTGTGTGTGTATGTGTGTGTCGGTGTCAAATTACTTGCGCGCGCACACATACGTAGGACGTATACGTATATATACAGTACAGACCAAAAGTTTGGACACACCTTCTCATTCAAAGAGTTTTCTTTATTTTCATGACTATGAAAATTGTAGATTCACACTGAAGGCATCAAAACTATGAATTAACACATGTGGAATTATATACATAACAAAAAAGTGTGAAACAACTGAAAATATGTCATATTCTAGGTTCTTCAAAGTATCCACCTTTTGCTTTGATTACTGCTTTGCACACTCTTGGCATTCTCTTAATGAGCTTCAAGAGGTAGTCACCTAAAATGGTTTTCACTTCACAGGTGTGCCATGTCAGGTTTAATAAGTTGGATTTCTTGCCTTATAAATGGGTTTGGGACCATCAGTTTTGTTGTGCAGAAGTCAGGTGGATACACAGCTGATAGTCCTACTGAATAGACTGTTAGAATTTGTATTATGGCAAGAAAAAATCAGTAAAGAAAAGTGTAAAAAGTAAAGAAAAACGTGTGGCTATCATTACTTTAAGAAATGAAGGTCAGTCAGTCCGAAAAATTGGGAAAGTTGAAAGTGTCCCCAAGTGCAGTCACAAAAACCTACAAAGAAACTGGCTCACATGCGGACCGCCCCAGGAAAGGAAGACCAAGAATCACCTCTGCTGCGGAGGATAAGTTCATCCGAGTCACCAGCCTCAGAAATCGCAGGTTAACAGCAGCTCAGATCAGAGAGCAGGTCAATGCCACACAGAGTTCTAGCAGCAGACACATCCCTAGAACAACTGTTAAGAGGAGACTGTGTGAATCAGGCCTTCATGGTAGACTATCTGCTAGGAAACCACTGCTAAGGACAGGCAACAAGCAGAAGAGACTTGTTTAGGCTAAAGAACACAAGGAATGGACATTAGACCAGTGGAAATCTGTGCTTTGGTCTGATGAGTGCAAATTTGAGATCATTGGTTCCAACCACCGTGTCTTTGTGCGATGCAGAAAAGGTGAATGGACTCTACATGCCTGGTTCCAACCGTGAAGCATGGAGGAGGAGGTGTGATGGTGTGGGGGTGCTTTGCTGGTGACACTGTTGGGGATTCATTCAAAATTGAAGGCATACTGAACCAGCATGGCTACCACAGCATCTTGCAGCGGCATGCTATTCCATCCGGTTTGCGTTTAGTTGGACCATAATTTATTTTTCAACAGGACGATGACCCCAAACACACCTCCAGGCTGTGTAAGCGCTATTTGACCAAGGAGGAGAGTGAAGGGTGCTGCGCCAGATGACCTGGCCTCCACAGTCACTGGACCTGAACCCAATCGAGATGGTTTGGGGTGAGCTGGACCGCAGAGTGAAGGCAAAAGGACCAACAAGTGCTAAGCATCTCTGGGAACTCCTTCAAGACTGTTGGAAGACCATTGCAGATGACTACCTCTTGAAGCTCATCAAGAGAATGCCAAGAAAAGCAGTAATCAAAGCAAAAGGTGGCTACTTTGAAGAACCTAGAATATGACATATTTCCCTTTTTTGTTATGTATATAATTCCACATGTGTTAATTCATAGTTTTGATGCCTTCAGTGTGAACCCATAGCAAAGAAACTCCAAGATGAGATCTCTTCTTTGTCTCCTAGACAGAAATGAGCCATCTTTGAGACTTGAATGAGATTTAGATGTTTTCTTCATCATCTCAAGGGTGTCTCAAATGTGGCTCATTACCTTTAAATCTCAGAGATAGTTCATATTTGTCTTGTGTGTGACTCATATGGTTTTTGTTTCACCAAAGCAGTGTTTCCCACACATAAAGTATACATTACTTGTAAACTGTGCATTTGGGTTTTCTGATATCATCCTTTAAAAAAAAAATGCTTAGTCACATGTGTATAGTTAGTTAAAATGAAATTCAATTGAGTTCTCTATATTGAGCAATATATTCTGCTGAAAAAAGTCAGTCTATATTGCATAATCCTGACTCATATACAGTATATTTATTAAAACATAATGCAAAGAATGGCTAAAATTCTTTGGGGTTTAAGGGCTAGGGTTCTCTGGCAAACAGTGCCATCTACACTAGAGACTGTTTAGTAGTTTTTTTATATACACCCATTTACTCTTCACATACGGGTAGATGGACGGGAGGGTTAGTAGGTTGGATCTCTAAAATGATGATCTGTAGATATGTAGGTTGGTAACAACTAAAGTCAATTACAAAATTGCTTTGTAATAGATAAATGTTTTATTTCAAAATCTAGCTGGTTTATTAAAAAAAAAAAAAAAAATCCAACCACCAGTTATATTACTGTACACCCAGGTGTCTCTAGTTGAACAACATGGCTAACCTTTTACAAATGTGTACACCATAATGAATTTATTTAAATTAAACTGGCAAATGGCAAACTTACTTTACATTCTGTACAAATGTCATTACCAATAAAGAACAATATACAGAATATTTTTTTATCGAGAAGTGAAGCAATGAGATAACTTCGCCTGTCGCAGATCAAATGAAGACCAAGAAGACAAAGCCGACTGTGATGTTTTTATTTTTATTTTTATTTTTTACCTGTATCCAGGCTGTATATAAACCATGTACATTATTTAACATATAAGGAATAGAGTAATAGGCAAGACTACGTTTCTTTGCAATTATTCTGATTGTGTGTGTGTGTGTGTGTGTGTGTGTGTGTGTGTGTGTGGCGGGAGGGTGTGTGTGTGTGACGGGAGGGTGCGTGTACAGCCGTGGCCAAAAGTTTTGAGAATGACACAAATATTAGTTTTCACAAAGTTTGCTGCTAAACTGCTTTTAGATCTTTGTTTCAGTTGTTTCTGTGATGTACTGAAATATAATTACAAGCACTTCATACGTTTCAAAGGCTTTTATCGACAATTACATGACATTTATGCAAAGAGTCAGTATTTGCAGTGTTGGCCCTTCTTTTTCAGGACCTCTGCAATTCGACTGGGCTGCTCTCAATCAACTTCTGGGCCAAATCCTGACTGATAGCAACCCATTCTTTCATAATCACTTCTTGGAGTCAGAATTAGTGGATTTTTGTTTGTCCACCCGCCTCTTGAGGATTGACAACAAGTTCTCAATAGGATTAAGATCTGCGGAGTTTCCAGGCCATGGACACAAAATTTCAAATTTGGTCCTCGAGCCACTTAGTTATCACTTTTGCCTTATGGCACGGTGCTCCATCGTGCTGGAAAATGCATTGTTCTTCACCAAACTGTTGTTGGATTGTTGGAAAAAGTTGCTGTTGGAGTGGGTTTTGGTACCATTCTTTATTCATGGCTGTGTTTTTGGGCAAAATTGTGAGTGGATCCACTCCCTTGGATGAGAAGCAACCCCACACATGAATGGTCTCAGGATGCTTTACTGTTGGCATGACACAGGACTGATGGTAGCGCTCACCTTTTCTTCTCCGGACGAGCCTTTTTCCAGATGCCCCAAACAATCGGAAAGAGGCTTCATCCGAGAATATGACTTTGCCCCAGTCCTCAGCAGTCCATTCGCCATACTTTTTGCAGAAGATCAATCTGTCCCTGATGTTTTTTTTGGAGAGAAGTGGATTCTTTGCTGCCCTTCTTGAGACCAGGACATCTTCCAAAAGTCTTCACCTCACTGTGCGTGCAGATGCGCTCACACCTGCCTGCTGCCATTCCTGAACAAGCTCTGCACTGGTGGCACTCCGATCCCGCAGCTGAATCCTCTTTAGGAGACGATCCTGGCGCTTGCTGGACGTACTTGGACGCCTTGAAGTCTTCTTAACAAGAATTTAACCTCTTTCCTTGAAGTTCTTGATGATCCTATAAATTGTTGATTTAGGTGCAATCTTAGCCACAATATCCTTGCCTGTGAAGCCATTTTTATGCAGCGCAATGATGGCTGCACGCGTTTCTTTGCAGGCCACCATGGTTAACTATGAAAGAACAATGATTTCAAGCATCACCCTCCTTTTAACATGTCAAGTCTGCCATTCTAACCCAATCAGCCTGACATAATGATCTCCAGCCTTGTGCTCGTCAACATTCTCACCTGAGTTAACAAGACGATTACTAAAATGATCTCAGCAGGTCCTTTAATGACAGCATTGAAATGCAGTGGAAATTGTTTTTCGTGATTAAGTTAATTTTCATGGGAAGGAAGGACTATGCAATTAATCACTCTTCATAACATTCTGGAGTATATGCAAATTGCTATTATAAAAACTTAAGCAGCAACTTTTCCAATTTCCAATATTTATGTAATTCTCAAAACTTTTGGCCACGACTGTATGTGTGTGTGTGTGTATATGTGTGAATGTGTGCGTGTATGTGTGTGTGTCTGTGTGTGGCAGGAGGCTCAGTGTATGTGGGTGTGTGTTTGTGTAGTGGCGGGGGGGATATTGAATGGGAATGTACCCCTGTGTGTAATTCCCCTGTACATCAGTTATCTGCAGAAACATATAGACACCTATGTGAAACGGGACAGCCGCAGTGTGGGCGGAAGTGTATTTGTGAAGGACGGGAACTACTTACCAGTAGTGGAGACTCTGAGCTTAGCATCCTGACAAACTTTTTCGGAGGCAAATGCTGAGTTTCGACATGATTAATCATCATGAGCTTGTCCCCTTTGCTAAAGAACAAAGGAGGCAGAAATAATAAGATTATTCTCCACTACACTGTTTATCAGGAATATAAAAATACACATAAATGCATGAACAGAATAAAAGGACAATTAAAATGATATTTTAATGTCACTGATGTGACATTGTGTTTTTTATTACCTGCCAAAATCACTTGGTTTAGTGGTCAAAACTTTACCCACTTCATAACAGTGCTTGCCATCGACCACAGAGTGTAACAAGGCAACACCCCCAGTGAGGAAACTCTCCTAGAAAAGCACTTTTTAAAATTAGGTGAAGTCAACTCAAGTAAGACTAAGCTTTGTTTTTCATGGACAATGGGTATAAACTTTATCAGCTATATTATGTGACAAACAGCCGGACAAAAAGACAGACATACCTGTTCCATGTTGTTATCTTGCCAGACAGTAAAGACTATTGCAGGAGGGATATTGTTGTTTTTATAAAGCATGGTAGTGGGTTGGGCTTTCGTAACGTCACTCGTATTGTAGTGTATGATCTCAGGGCATTGAGAGCAGGCTCAAAAACTAAACTAGGAAGCTACATGAGGAAGAAGCAACCATACACAATACATTTAGTTACAGAAAGGGAAGAAGCTAAGCTCAGGGGGAAAGTATAAACTATTGAATGAAAGGGGACGCACAGAAAATAAGGACGTAAGTATTAAAGGTTTTTGTGAGGTCACAGAGAATTTATTCTCACTTTATTCTGATTCACACCGACAGTTCCTATTTTTAATCCTCCTTCAGGGTCGAAGGAATCCCCTTAATACAGCCATTTATTTTTTTTTACATAAGTGTCTATAAATACATGAAGCGCCACTACTTAATGTGATTTCACTATAAAATTCTGGTGAACAAACATGGTTAAGCTGTTAAGAGCAAACAGGAAAGGAAATGTCGCGGTCACTATATACAACAAACATACGTGGTCTCTAAAAATATTGCTACTCCTTCCATTGTGTGCAGGAGCAAAGGTTGCAGAGGTTTGGTTTATTACAACTATCACTTGCTTCTCGTTTTCTGTATATACAAAACGAATGAATGAAATATTTTCAGTGCTACTGTGCATGGTACTCAGATGAAGAGGTTTCTTTTTATTACTGCCAGATAACAATATACAAAACAAATTATTACATCAGTGTTCTCCATGCCAGCAAAGCAGAAGGACCTTAAAAAAAAAAATTCACTCAAGAAATTAAGTATTTTTGTTTTTAATAAAGTGGACACTCTTGAAAATGCCCAGCGTTTGCAGTAAAGTAGTGTAATCATTGTTTCCTGTTATCTACAAGTGTACTGATCTCAATAAAAAGTTGTTGAAAGTTGGGTCTCTCTTCTGGAAGCTGTAAAATAGAATGAGACATATTTTAACATATAGTACTGTATACTTTGCATGCTTTTTCAAGTTTGAATGTAATTCTTACTTTTAAAGAGAGAGAGAGAGAGAGAGAGAGAGAGAGAGAATACTGGAAAAAGAACGGAAAAGCTGAAAGTAGGAGATACTGTAAGATGTCAACATAAGTTTGAGAAATACTGTTGGTTTCAGCATGTTTGGTTTGAGAGAGAGAGAGAGAGAGAGAGAGAGAGAGAGAGATTTAACATGGATACCTCATTCCAGCATGATTTCATCACTTGGTAGATCCGATCTGTAGCCAGCTGGGGTCTATACAGGCGATGACCCTGCATCACTCTCTCAGCTACAGCTGCATTGTCATAGTGCTCGTAGGGCTGCTTTCCCAGGCTGTACACCTCCCACATCAGCACCCCTACACACAAAAAAAATCTGCTTTGTTACCATGCTCATTAAATTTATCATCAGCACCATGCCAATGCATCATCAATACTTCTGATCCAACAATCAAATCCGATTAAAACTAAAATTGTTTATATAAAGTTATATAATGTTATGTAAGCTTAGAAAAACGTTTGGAAACATGGTAATTCTGACTGAGCAAAGTTCTGCACACACTCACTCACAAAAGTGAGTTCACCCCTCTAATTTCAGTAAACATTTTTGTATAACTTCTCAAAGGAAATGCTATAGAAATAAAACGTCTCTAGGTTTACGTCTGTAACCCCAGTTCCCTGAAGGGGAAAGAGACGCCGCGTCACGAAGTGACAGCTTTGGGGACGAGATGCCCCCTCCGCCATGCTTATTGGTGCCTGGCCTGAGCCGAGAGCACCTGAGAGGACGGAGTCGGGTCGAGGTCGACAGCATAGAATTTAACAAATGTGTGCGGCGTGGACCACCCGGCAGCGTCGCAGACCTCTTGAGGTGTCGCCCCTGCAGCCAGTGCCTTGGAGGCAGCCATGCCCCTGGTGGAGTGCGCCCGAGCTGAGAGCGGAGAAAACTTGCCAACCTCGCCCCATAAGCCATGGAGATGGCCTCCACAATCCATCTACTGAGTGTGTGCTTGGTCGCAGGAAGTCCCCTCTTTGGAGGACCAAAGCACACGAATAGCTGGGCAGACCGTCTCCACGCCGTGGAGGCATGAGCATAGTGACGGAGAGCTCTGACCAGGCAGGTAAGGTTCAGCCTCTCCTGTTCCGGTATTGGGAAGGGTGGAGGGTAAAAAGCCTTGAGCACCACTGGCCTGGCCATTCTAGTAGGGACCTTCGGAATATATCCAGGTCTGGGATGTAAGAATGCCTTGACTAGCCCAGGGGCTACTGAGAGCGCCTCCAGATCACCTACCCTTCGGAGAGACGAGATGGCCAGCAGGAGGAGGGTCTTAAGTGTCACGCACTTCTCGTTTCTGTCCGTGAATGGTTCGAACGTAGTCCGAGATAGACCCTCCAACACGATGGTGAGGTCCCATGAGGGCACTTTGGAGTCAATTGAAGGCCTTAACCTCCATGCGCCACGGAGAAAACGGTACACTAGAGGGTCACGGCCCAGAAATCTCCCACCCGCAGGAGCGCGGAACGCGGAAATAACGGCCACATACACCTTTAAAGTGGAAGGGGCTGACCCAGCGGAGAACCTCTCCTGCAGGAAGTCCAGGATGGCCCCCACGGGGCACAGGGCTGAATCCAACTGCCGGTTCCCACACCATGAAGTGAGAACCCTCCATTTGGCAGTGTACAATCTCATTGTGGACGGGGCTCTAGAGCTAAGTATGGTGCGGACTACCTACTGGGAAAGGCCCGCGTCTATGAGGTGCGCCCCCTCAGTGGCCACACCCATAGATTCCACAGCTCGGGTCTTGGATGGAGAATCGATCCGTGAGCTTGGGATAATAGATCCCTCCTGATCGGCAGCTGGAGAGGCTGTCCGTCCAGAAGAGACACTATGTCCGAGAACCATACCCGGGTCGGCCAGCGAGGGGCCACTAGAAGGAGTCGAACTCTCCGCTCGCGGATCTGCTCCAGAACCACCGGGAGCAGTGCGACTGGGGGAAAAGCATACAGGTGTCTGCGTGGCCACTGATGCACCAAGGCATCCAGGCCCAGAGGCGCCGGATGTACGAGGGAGAACCAGAGCGGACAATGGGTCGTGTTGCGAGACGCAAACAGACCAACCTCCGCTCGCCCAAACTCCCTCCAGACGCCACTCCGCTGCCGACAGCCTCTGTCTGGACAGAAGGTCTGCTCCCCGATTGAGGCACCCTGGGACGAACATTGCTCGTAACGAGAGAAGCTTGCCCCGGCCCCACAGGAGGATCTGGGATGCCAATTTGCACAGTGAGCATGAACGCAGACCACCCCTGATGATTGATGTAGGCGAGCACCCTTGTGTTGTCGGTGCGAATCAACACACGCTGGCCCCGACATCCAGAAGGAAGTGTTTCAACACTAACCAGACTGCCGTCATTTTGAGGGCATTTATGTGCCAGTCGTGCTGATGTTCCTTCCACAGGCCCTGTGCGGAGCGACCCCTGTAGATCCCCATCCTGTTTGTGAGGCGTCTGTTGTCAGTGTCACCTGGTGACACGTGGCACCCAGAACAGAGCCTTGGGAC
The DNA here is from genome assembly GCA_030347435.1 of Clarias fuscus. Classification (NCBI taxonomy): domain Eukaryota; kingdom Metazoa; phylum Chordata; class Actinopteri; order Siluriformes; family Clariidae; genus Clarias; species Clarias fuscus. Next base: position 7,284,147 of record CM059228.1, read on the forward strand.
AAGAACCCGGGCTCCTTCCATGCCCAAATAACAAATATGGACATAAATTAGGAAAAATATGAGGACGCATGTATAAATGATAGATATCAGTTTATGCCTGAGGCATCACAATGGCTAAGTGGTTAGCACTGTCATCTTGCACCTCCAGGGTCCGGGTTCGATTCCTGGCCAGGTTCAATTCCCATCTATGGTACTCTGCTTATCTCACACAGACCAAAGAAATGCAGATTAGGCTAATTGCCGTTCCCAAATTGTCCTTAGTGTGTGAATGAGTGTGTACTGTGATGGGTTGGCACCCTGTCCTGTGTGTACCCCGCCCCATGTAATAAGTTTCCAGGCCCATGCTACTGTGTATACAGTATTAAGCGTTATAGATGATTAGCGCTGTATCCTGGCTGACCATGAACTCTGACCCCAGCTTCCTAACTGGGATATGCAGGAAAAAAAAATTACTTTGGTGTAATATACATCTGACAATTAAAAAAAAATCACTGCATATTATATTGTGTATATGACAAATAAAATGTTTATTTAAAACCTTAAAAGGAACCAGACTCAACAGGGAACCCATCCTCATTTGATTGACACGAGATAGCATGAGCATAATTTTGTCCCCAGTATACCTGTGGGCTATAAAACTGAAAGTTCAAAATAAAAGGGAAGGTGTACTGGTAAAGACAATGAGTTTTAAAGGGAAAAAAAAAATGACTTCTTACTTTATATACAGTAGAACACAGTACTGCATCTAAGGCTTTTCTGCTGTTCTCCCATGTAAGTACATTAATCATTGGTTTTTATAAAGTTTCCTGCTCTGAAAACCAACGATGAAGTTTGTCACCCAGAATACGAGCACAATACAAATAATCGACCTCAAATTCCACAACCCTTATGCCATGCAAATAAAAGGTTCTGCTGTCATACTGAGGTAGATTAAATTAATATATTTCAAAGTTATGGTGTATTTAGTATCTAGTTATCTATTTGTGTATCTGGATTTAGTTTTCATTGTAAGCCTTGATGCTGAATATGGCCCCTTGTGTTCTGTTTCAGATGACTGAGAATGGTTCCACTCGATGACCATAAAGATGGTCTTAGATTCAGCTTATAAGGGCAGTTTTTCTGTGGTGGTAGCAGGACAATTTTCTTGTTTACATTAACTTAACCACCTTTCCTATTATATATTGAACTTTCAGATTTATAGCACATAGATATAGCAGGGATTGATTTATGGTCCCACTATCTGGCGTCACCCAAATAAGAACTGGTTTCCACTTGAGTCCGGTTCCTTTCTTAGTTTCTTCCTCTTGCCACCTGTGGGAGATTTCCTTGCGACTGTTGCACCCGAGGTTATTAGTTGGTTGTTATTTAGTATGTTTTTGTGTGTGTGTGTATATATATATATATATATATATATATATATATATATATATATATATATATATATATTTTAATATGTAATTAAGTATAATGTATGTTTTTCCCTTTCATTTTTTCTCATTTATATATTTATATAGTTTGTTTTTTTTATTCTGTAAAGTTGCTTTGTGACAATGATCACTGTAAAAGTGCTATAATAATGAAATTGAATTTAACATTTAAAACAGATTTGGCTGTTTCCTTTCCTTAGTACTAGCGATATTCATGTATGCACTTAATTTTTTATTTAAGAGAGACTTGAAAAATCTGAGCTATCCAAAAAAACATTCATGAGGTTCCTGCTCCATCACATCATCTGTAAAATAGAGGAAGGCACCTATACAGTTTGTCCAGGTGACAGTAGACAATTCTTTAAAATGTAAAATGTCTGATGTCAGTGATTGAGCCATTGATTATTTTCCCACCAGTGATTGCATAAACCGAAACAATGGATAAGGCTTTAAAATATTTTAGTACTTAAATGCCATACTGTAAGTAATTCAATAATAAGGCAGACATGATAAGTATATAACAAAATTAAGCCAGAATAAATAATCATATCACTATCAATGCCACCTGAATAAAATTTGCCTGCTCTGCTTGGTGGTTACATGGATGAGTAAGAGGAAAGTGACATTTACTGATGTTTCATTTACCGTAAACCTTTCACTGCTTTGGAAAAAAAAAATGTTCACATTTACTTTTAAAAGTGAAAGGTCAATGCATTTGATGTTATCATATAATGTAGCATTAAGAAAAGAAAAGAAACAAACCAAACGCCCACACATCGGATTTGCTGCTAAACCTTGTGTAGTTCAAAACCTCAGGGGCCGACCACTTTACAGGAAACTTTGTACCTGCAGAACTGGTGTACTGATCATCCAGTACATACCTACACAGGAGGAAGAAACCATATTGTAAATAAAAGCACACAAATACACATGTATAACTGAAATTGTGTAGCAAATGCACATATTAGCCATAACATTAGGCCATTCCCAATTATACACCAGGAAAGCGGTGACAGGATCAAAGACACCACAGGTGCACCGGTGCCTGAGCGGAACAAAGGCCAGCTTGTCGAGTCCAATTCCAGAGAAAAATGCCAAACAAATGGCAAAAAAGACGACCAATGGGCACAATGAAAAGGCACCAGAACACATTAAAGCATTTGGCTGACACCTTACCAAGAGCGACTTTCATTTTTATATTATATTGCAATTGAGGGTTAAGGGCTTTGCCCAAGGGCCCAACAGTGACATGGCTGTTTATTGTTAATGTGTGTTTAGGGATACGTCACCTTGCCATTCCAAAGTCAGACACTTTGACAGTTAGATCTTTATCCACCAAACAGTTTCTCGCAGCCTGCAATAAAAACAAATGTAACTGCTTAGAAGAGCTAAACGTCCGGAGACTACTACTGAAAGGGTAGTAGTCTTTAAAAATAGCTCTGACAGAGAAGCTGGTTAACTCCCTCCTATCACTTAATCTATAACAGCTCCAGTCAGTTAGTTATGTTGTGTAACCCTGCGTTCGCACCGAAAAGTTCGCTCTCGCCGCCCTGCCGCTGACGCCTGTCGCCGCACCTTCGCCGCTCTGACGTAGACCGAATGCCTTTCTTGTATTTAAAGGGCCCGCAAAGCAATCAAGCTTGTTGATCTTGCAGACTGAGCAAAATGTGGAAGATAACAAGAAATTGATTGATAGAGAGAACTGTATTGTAGAAATAAACAAATTATAAGGCATTTGTATGGTGTGGCTTCTGTTCATTGTGAATTGCTAGTCTAATTTAATATTTTTTTTATTATTATATTCATATTATATTTAAACACCAACAATTTCAAACACCTTTGTCCACGCATCATTCTTTTTTAAATTAATGTCCCTGTACACAAACAGGGACATGTCATAAATAACCGGGAAACCCGCTACCGCAATAATTAACTTCTCCCCCATTTTGCTTGGTAACTAATGTCGCCGGTGTTATGCGCTAGACCGAATGCCTTTCTTGTATTTAAAGGGGCCGCAAAGCAATCAAGCTTGTTGATCTTGGAGACTGACCAAAATGTGGAAGATTGTTATGCGCTAAAATGCCCCCCTGCCACAGATTGCCCCCGCTATTTATATAATATGCCCCCCCTATTTTATATAATCTCTATCAAATATTATATTAAAACATAAATTCATAGGTTTATTGTTATCAAATATGATATAACTATTATAATTAACCCTAGGCACGTGACAGGTGTCGAGACCATGAATACAAATTTTCATATAATGTTTATTTTGTGGCACATTTATTTTACAGGGATTTTTCATGTAATACAAAAATGCTTGCACTAAATAAATATTTATGATGAAAAATTTAACGAAATGATTTTTATTATTAAATTTCCCTATACAACATGTAATTTTTATAATGCTTATTTTATAATCAAATCCATTTGGTCTAATTTGTAATTTCTAAATCATAAACCTATAGATTTCTGTTCTGATATAATATTCGACGGAGATTATATAGGGGGGGGCAATCAGTGGCAGGGGGGCATTTTAGCGCATAACACCGGAACAAAAGTTTACAAGACTGCGTTCCGCGGAATCCGCTCAAGCGGAGGACCTCTACTTTTTTATTGGTTGCCGCTCAACCGCGTCATAGCTCATTACCATAAAGTTGAGCTGATTTCAACTCCGTTCGCCGCGCCGCCCTTCGCCGCCGGCTCCCATTGAAAATGAATGACTTCCGGCGGCTTTGACGCCTTCGCCGCGTTCGGTGTGAACGCAGGGTAAAATGTGTAATGAGAGAAAATACAGAAGTGGCTGGAGCATGAATGGTAGTAGGGACTCCACCAAAAGCAGGAATGAAATAAAATCACAATCAAACACGTGGTTGTCCTTATCATACCGGAAAGCTGTTCTTACTAGATCTCTGTGAATAAACTGCTGATCCTCGAGGTAAGCCATTGCCTCACACACATCCAGGCACAAAGTAAGGAGACGCTCAGCCCTCAGCTCTTTCCCATGACGCCTCAGATATTCCAGCAGGCAGCCGTTACTCATGAACTCCGTCACAATGTAGATGGGAAAGCACTTGGTACACACACCATGGAGCCTGACAAGCTTAGGATGCCGGAGTTTCCTTTCAGAGCACAGAGACAAACGAATCCTGTTAAAAGTTATTGATCTAAAGAAATCAAACCTTTCACATTCATGTTATTAAACTATGCCTATTATATACAAATCGTCCCCAAATCTATGGGCAGAAGAGTGCTTTGAACCATGCAACCATAATAGGATTCATGCTTACTGGCTCAATAACTAGTCCGGCTTGCAATCTACAGTACCGTAACTATATATATATATATATTTATATATATATAATTTTACTAATTATAAGTAGTGATTAATAAGCTGTTTGTCTAGGCTGACCGTATGCAGCCACAGTTACTGTGTGATGTCACATCATGTATACGTGCAGTAATTGTCCCAACAATAACCAAATTGGGTTTTTTAGTTCTATTGCAATACTGGTATATTCGAAGGGAAAGATTTCTTCATGTTTACTTACTTAAATGATCAACCTTCATCCTGTCTGTCACCTTTATTTGACTTGCATTATCCCCCACTTGACTGAAACCTTTAAAACTTTTGTTTGTTTTCTCAGAAACATTACTTACTGTAAGGATTTTTAAACATTCTGCTTGCCTTGCATCGACTTCCCGTCTCTAACCTACACTGCTGGTTAAGACAAAAAGCACCTTAAATGATCTAAATGACTGTTATGAATATTTTCCTGGAATTAAATAATACTCCTAAGTTAAAGTAAACAGGTCATATGTTTATGTGCTTTTCTAAAATTAGTTCCGCATTCTGTTCTTCTCTCTGCCAGAATGCCTGATTTATTCACTTATGACTTCTGCATTACTTTGAATTGTGACCAGAAACACGTCTGGTCAGCATGAGGCCTGACTTGAATTTGCACACCAGCTCATGTAAAATAGGATACACAAAGACTGTTTAAATATTAGAAACAGAAGGCAGTATAATAAATATAAATGTATAATTTATGTATATGTGATAGATGAGTACATTTATATTTATGTCATTGTTCTTAAGAACAGGAACTGATTTACACAGTTACTAACCACTACACCACTCTTTACAGGTCTTACAATCAAGCCAGCATTAAGAAAAAAAAAAAAGGGAAGCAGGAGAGGTAGCACAAGCATGACAGAAACCTACATCATGATCTGGGCTTCTTCTATGAATTCATCTGGGGACATGCATCCCTCTTTCACCATTTTAATCGCCACCTCGTGTTTGCCTTTCCACACTCCGAGCTGGACAACCCCGAACTGGCCACTTCCAAGCTCTTTCACCGGGCACACATCTTCTCGACTGAGCTCCCATACATCTGAATGACATCATGACACACACACACACACACACACACACACACACACACACACACACACACACACACACACACACACACACACAAATGACTCACATCGAACACATACTATAGTGATTATAGGATTAAAATGCACAAATTGTATAGCAACTTGTATTTGGAAGCTGGATAACTTACACTAAAATATGTGCACAAAAAACAAGATTATGCCTTTGAATGCTTTAAAAGTGATCTGCATTTGAAACAATGTTTATTGTCTATGTATTATGTGTTTGTCTCACCCTGTGAGGGTTGAGGTGTGAGATGAATTTCTGTAGCAGGAAGTCGCAATCTCGTCAGCAAGCCTAAAAAAAGCAAATAGAATTTTAGGACAACCACAAGCGTGTTTCATAGGCTATGAACAAACATGCTCATATATTTATTTATTGTACATGGGGAAACTTAAGTTTTGATATTTCTGAGTAAGAGGGTGCTGGTTAAAATAACAGCAATGCAATGCTTTCCAGTTGAATCACCTGTTCTACTGAAATTGGTCGAGTACCAAAGAACCAATTCTAATGATAAACTACAGTATCCTGTGTGTGTGTGTGTGTGTGTGTGTGTGTATAAATGGCATTTATAGATATGAACATTTGTTCTGATGTGCATATGTGTCTTAAAAAGATGAAGAAAAAACCCGAACCTGCCCCATTGTGTTGATGGTATGCTATCATTTGGGGGATGGACTCAAACAGGTGGTTCTCTGCCAAGTAATAAAGTCCTTCTGCATTGACATTAATGAGATAGTGCCTTACAGTCCCATTCACCTCGCTGGAAAGACAATACACAAATTTCATGTTATACTTCAATGTTACAGTATGTCAACGTATCAAAACATACATGGGTATTTTTAAAAATATGGGATTTGAATATTTTCGTGCACATCCAAACTGCTTTTTAAACTGCATTAATATCGCCTTTCTAAGCAAGATGTTGATTTGTACTCAGGGAAATATTAGTTTCTGATCAATAAAAAAACTTCTTGATAAACTTCATCCCTAAGATTTTCTACAACCTTGGGATTACACTGGCATAGAATACTGTACATTTCTGGACTTGCTATTTCCTTTGACATCTGAGTATGATGTTCCTGGTTGTAACTTTTTTTTTTCAGGCTTTAACATGGTTTTAAATTTAGGGTAATATCACTGTTTGTTGGTTTGGCATGCCATTCTTTCACGCGAATAAAGCAAGAACGGGGACATAAAAAAACCCAAACAGTGGGTGTGTAAACTAGGCCAAAGACTACATGTGTAAGTTTCAGGTACGCTAGAGGTGCAAAGGATGTGGTCACAGTTTCATGTGTATTTTAGCCACCCAGTGCTGATGAGAAAAAAAAAAAAGATTTCTCTGTACTCACTCTAGTGCCAGACTAAAAAGCGAAACTGTATATATTCCTTTTTGACTGGAATTTCTGACCACAAATGATCCTTCTTTACCCTAATAAAAAAAAAAAAAAAAAGATTCCATCTTTACTATGGTAGAAAATACATGAGATAAAAATAAGCAGTTAGAAAACTCATGAAGTCAATGTAAACTTACTGGTCACCTTTAAAGGAAGATTTGTTCCAATGCTCAGTCATGCAATTATTTTAATGGGAAAAAATGTGATTGCAGTGACTTTTGTCATGGAATTGTTTCTAGTGCCAGAACAATCGTCAACCCTGCAGTGAATACTGTCCTGTATGTGACCTGTACTGTGTGTGTTGTGTCTAGTTGTTCTCTTCCAGACTCTTTCATCCATAACACATTTGTGAAAACCCCTAGAGATCAAACCAGCCTGTCTGGCACCAATAATCATGCCATAGTCAAAGTCACTGAACTCAAAGTCACATTTTCACCATTATGATTCCCAATGTTAATATATGAGCTGGATATCTGCACTACCAGCACTAGTTTATCCATTGTGCTGCTGCCATATGAGTGGCTGATTGCATGGAGCAACAGAATAGTGAGGTTCCCAATAAAGTGGCCAGTGAATGTTCATAAGAGTAATCTGATAAAAGTAGGTAAACATGTGAACAACTTCACGTACCTTCTCACGTAGCAGCTGCTCAGTCTTCACTCGAGACATGTTTCCCACATACCAGCTGGAGGAGTTGGATTCAACAAACCAAGTTAAGACAAATAAGCTGAAAACACATTAACCTATTTCTGAGTGTAGGGCTGGAACAGGCGTAAAAATGTTCATACAAGTAAATATATATACAGTACAGACCAAAAGTTTGGACACACCTTCTCATTCAAAGAGTTTTCTTTCTTGTGTTCTTTAGCCCAAACATGTCTCTTCTGCTTGTTGCCTGTCCTTAGCAGTGGTTTCCTAGCAGATATTCTACCATGAAGGCCTGATTCACACAGTCTCCTCTTAACAGTTGTTCTAGAGATGTGTCTGCTGCTAGAACTCTGTGTGGCATTGACCTGCTCTCTGATCTGAGCTGCTGTTAACCTGCGATTTCTGAGGCTGGTGACTCGCATGAACGTATCCTCCGCAGCAGAGGTGACTCTTGGTCTTCCTTTCCTGGGGCGGTCCGCATGTGAGCCAGTTTCTTTGTAGCGCTTGATGGTTTTTGTGACTGCACCTGGGGACACTTTTAAAGTTTTCCCAATTTTTCGGACTGACTGACCTTCATTTCTTAAAGTAATGATGGCCGCTCGTTTTTTTTTTACTTAGCTGCTTTTTTCTTGCCATAATACAAATTCAAACTCTTTGAATGAGAAGGTGTGTCCTGTACTGCCCTGTGTCTGTACTGCATGTATGTATGTATGTATATATATATATATATATATATATATATATATATATATATATATATATATATATATATATATATATAGACACACACACACACACACACACACACACACACACACACACACACACACACACACACACACACACACACACACACACACACACAAATGGTTAAAGAAACTCACGGATAGTGCTCTATTTGCTCATCCACACAGCGTTTCCTGTACAGGAACAAATACAGACTGTTATAGTTGACATTTTTTTTATTCTTTATTCTCCTTCTTTATTATTATTATTATTATTATTATTATTATTATTTTAGCATGTAATGCTTTCAGGATTGGCTTTGCCCAACATTTCATGTCCCAAAACTCTGTCCTGTCTCTGGATGCCTATGTAATTTGCAGTATGTCACAAAAGCCAAAAAATACAGCCAATAATAGCTCATTAGTGACTCATTAGTGTTTTGAGGGGACAATAAATGTACACTGTTATACAAACTTTTCATTGTGTCAAAGAGTCATTCATGCAGTGTTGTCCTATGAACAGATATAACTAAATATTTGCAGAGATGTGAGGGGTGTACTCACTTTTGTGACATACTGTATATTAGCATCACTCTATGTATTGAAATGTCACAGATTAGATGGGATTATACCCATCAGACATTACATTAAAACCTTAAAACATTATTATGTCCAATATTATATCCCCTTGTGCCATTAAAACAGCTCTTCGAGACAAACTCCACAAGACCTCTGAAGATGGTCAGTTAGATTGAGATCTGTGGAATTTTGCGTCCGGATCATCAACCTTAATTTTTTTGCCTGCTTAGCCCCATACACAGCAAGCTGTGGTGCACTATGTATTCTGACACCGTTTTATGACAGACAGCATTAACTCTTTTCAGAAATTTTTGCTATATTAACCTTTTTTTTTTTGTTGTGGGATTGAATGTCCAGGCTTGCCTTTGCTCTCCACAAGCATAGCTGAGCCTTGGTCCATGATCCCGTCACCAGTTTTCTGGTATGTAATTGATAATTAGTGTTAATGTTGTAAGGTTTTGGTTTGAACATTAACATGTTTTGAGATGTGGCTGACCTGTGTATGTGTTTAAAAAATAAATAAATAAAAAAGCTACATGGTTAATGTCGCCCACTGGTGGACGAGGAATGGCATTTGCTTTCTTCAGTAAAAAGTCACTCACTGTGATTGTATTTGGCTGAATTTCTCCTTTTTGGACCTCCGGGTCAGTTCATTTTTCTCACTGTAATATTTCATGCATGTGTGATATTTCATAAGATAAGGAAAATGGCATGTTTAGTTATTTGGAACACATTTTCTGGGCGTCATTTTGGGTGTCAAAATATTAAAAAGTCACAGATTATCTTTGTGACAAAGTTCATACTGAACAGTTAAGAAAAAAAAAGAAGAAAAAAAATTAATAAAAAATGAATGACAATTTATGAGATAAGGGATTCTTAGTAGCAAAATCACATGTTTTTGTATGAAAATGGGGAATTTTAATATTTTACCTGTTTTCAGGGTCCACTCCCTCAAGGTAATTAGAAGGGACAAGTCCCTCAGCGCTAGATGGACCATATGTTAAAAAAAGAAAAAGAAAAGAAGAGAATTTTCAACAACATGTACTACCTTTTTGCCAAAGCAATTGCTACATAATAATGTATTAATAGTGTTTAAAACTTAAAACGTAAACCTATGTCTTTAATAACTCTATTAGCAATATAAACAATATGTACACATAAGACAAACGCAAAAGCTAATACTTAGGACGCTTAGGTGGTTACACAGCTTGAAGATGTTTTCTTTTTAAACCTACTTATGTTTCGTCTTATTCTTCTCAGGTCAAAAGGGTACAAACTTATGATGAAAAGTACTGTCCTTCTCCTGCATGAAGTACTGCTGAGAAAAGAGTTCTCTCTCCTGTGGGCTGTCTGGGGTGATTAATGCTACATAATTAGCTTAAAGACATGCTTTCCCTGTTTTATCTCCCTTGCTTGCACTTTGCAGTTCTTAGTAACCAATACTCTGTTCTTGGTAAATAATCATCTGGTGAACTTGGATTTGCTAGTGAATTAGCTAAAAGACGAACGTAAAAGGTGAACTTTTTCTCTGTTTTGTGTTAGCACTCTAGTTCATTCCCACTGGCTATACACTGATCAGCCATAACATCACCTGCCTAATGTTGTGTAGGTCCCCCTTATGCCTAATCGTTTGACCTATAGACTCCAAAAAGACTATGAAGGTGTGCCGTGGGATCTGGAAGTTGCAAGGTAGTGGCATCCATGATTTGGACACGTTTGTCCAGCACATCACACCTGAACTCTTGGTCAGATTAAGATCTGGGGAATTTGGACGCCAAGCAAGCAGACCAATTGTTTGTCAGACCATTCTTGAACACTTTTTGCAGCGAACTGATGCCAGGAGAACAACTTACTCACAAGCACAACAAATAAATTGATAGTGGAATTCAGCACAAAAACAAGAGAGGAGCTACCAGCCTGGTAATAAGAACCCAGTGGAGAGAATGGATTTTTTTTTTTTAAACTACCTTGGTGATCACATCCACAGGACCTGTCATGGTCTTATTACATCAACACCATGGGACTGCCAGTGTCTTTACTACTGTACATTAGACATCTGAAGGACTTTAAACTGTCCTCCAACATGCTAAGGAACTCTTTCACCTGTACAATAGTGCAGTGACAGGAAGCATCACAGCTTGGTTTGGGAAACGACAGACAGACTCTACAGACAGTGCTCTGACCTGCACTGAGCTCCCTGGCCTGCATTCTCTTTATAGTAAGAAGTGCAGGGCCAAGAGCAATGAGACAGTGAAGGACCTCAGCCGTCCAAACAATGGACATATCTAACCGTTATTGGCACTTTTGCTTTGCACGTCATTGTTGGAGGGTCAAAATTTGTCTCCAGTCTATTTCTTTTGGTTACCCTGGTTTTCTCCCTCAGGCCCAAGACACGCAGTGTAAGCTGTATAGCGTTTCAAAAATGGTCCATATTGTACAGTATGATCGGCCATGAGTGTGTGTGCTTATGCCCTATGATGTGTCAACACCCTTGTTGGCTAATTTATCTGGAATAGCCCCCACAGCAGCTCAGGAACACCATGTCTTATCACCACTGAGTGAATAGTGATTTGTTTTATGGTTTGGAATAATGATTAGGTACAGTTTTATAAGACCTGAAATATATCTTATGATTATTATTATTTTGTTACCATATGAAAGAATCCTTTACCCAGCTGTGTCTCTGATTCTCGACTGGTCACCTGCCATCCTTTCCAGCAAGATATATCTGTTCCCCTTCACTAGACTTAGCTCTTCAGGCATCTTGGCAGTGTAGTCATACAGAGCCACAAACTCCAAGCAAGCACTGCCTTCATCTTCTGGGATGGGAGGAAGTTGAATTCTGTCTCGGAGCTGTAGAAATGCATGGTTACGCCTATCCAAACCTATTATACCCATTACATCACCACCACCATCGTCATAATCGTCACGAGTTTGTATATTTCCTGCTCACCTTCACAGATGGGATAGGAGGTAATGCAATATTTCGAGTTGTTTTTAACATCATTGATCCTGAAAAGAAAAGAAAAGAAAAAAAAAACAATACAACATCAGCTACATAGTTTCTGTAGCTGTTTTTAATTTATTACCTTTTTGTAAATACCAAAACTTTGATTTCACATTAATGCATCAATCTGGTTTTAGTTTCAACATTAGTGATAAACAGACATCCAACATCTGAATTCATTGAGGTTCTTTCACAGAACTGTATGTAATCAGTTAATTCCAAGCCACACACTTAACACCGAAGACACACCTTTTTTCCATTCACTGCAGCCTGGAGCATTCTTCACAGTCTGGCCGCAGCACAGAAATATTCCGTCTGCCCAGATTCCTTTGTGGTACTTTGCAGAGAGCTTTTCATTTCTTCTTATTACTGCAAATAATCATATACAGTATGTCACAAAAGTGAGTACACCCCTCATATCTCTGCAAATGTTTAGTTATATCTTTTCATGGGACAACGCTGCATAAATGACTCTTTGACACAATGAAAAGTCGTCAGTGCAACGTTTGTATAGCAGTGTACATTTATTGTCCCCTCAAAATAACTAAAAATACACCCAATAATAGCTGAACCCCTCGCAACAAAAGTGAGTACACCCCTAAGTGAAAAATGTGAAATGTCAATATTTTGTGTGGCCACCCAAACTTTACACTGACTACTTTTCATTATATCAAAGAGTCATTTATGCATACATAACTAAATATTTGCAGAGATGTGAGGGGTGTACTCACTTTTGTGACATACTGTATATATATATATATATACACCTTTCAACTCCATGATCCTTCCTGATTTTTATTTCTTTGTTTTTTTTTTTCTCTCTTTGGGTCTCCAAAACATGCAATAATCTACTCATGCTCTGTAAAGCTTTCATAACAGCTCTAATCTGAGGTGCTGTTTGTTAATTGGAGATTTCTAATGCTGGGTCACTCTCAATAAACTTCTCTTCTGCAACAGAGGTAAGTTTTGGTCTTGCTATCCTATGGTCTTGATGAGAGCCAGTTTCATCATGGCACTTGAAAGGTTTTACAAATGCACTTGACAATACTGTTCATGCAACCGACTATATGTGTTATTTCATAGTTTTGACAAAAAAAACACTATTGTTCTAGCATATAGAAAATAAAACAACATGTGTCCACACTTTCGACTGGTGAATGTTTTTAAAAGGGTTAATCGCAATTACCGCAAAATGGAAGCATTATACAGTTGTAAATAAGTGCAGAGAGAGCTTGCCTTGCGTCACCGCCTCTAACCAGTCTGTCCGACTTGTATCATCCTTTGCAAACATGTACAGGATGCATTCATCATATGCAATCTAATAGAAAAGGATCAATTAATGAACACTGTAGATTAAAGATGTCATTAAATAACCGACACAAGATTAAAATGTAATAAAAATGACATTGTTTCCAGATTATTTTGGAAAATATTTGGTATTTCAGTTTACTTAAAATTAAAAGTGTAAATCTCACATTTGCCACAATATAGCCCTGGCAATTTTCTCCCAGACAGACTGACGCACATACACACGTGGACAAAATTGTTGGTACCCTTCGGTCAATGAAAGAAAAACTCACAATGGTCACAGAAATAACTTTAATCTGACAAAAGTTTATAATAATAGTTTAAAAACATTCTATGAATGTTAACCAATGAAAGTCAGACATTGCTTTTCAACCATGCTTCAACAGAATTATTTAAAAAAATAAACTCATGGAACAGGCCTGGACAAAAATGATGGTACCCCTAGAAAATACTGAAAATAATGTGACCAAAGGGACATGTTAATTCAAGGTGTGTCCACTAATTACAAGATTATAGACACCTGTGATGCTAATCAGTCAGTGGGCCTATATATAGGGCTCCAGGTAGTCACTGTGTTGTTTGGTGACATGGTATGTACCACACTCAACATGGACCAGAGGAAGTGAAGGAAAGAGTTGTCTCAGGAGATTCGAAAGAAGATTATAGACAAGCATGTTAAAGGTAAAGGCTATAAGACCATTTCCAAGCACCTCGATGGTCCTGTGACTACAGTTGCACATATTATTCAGAAATTTAAGATCCATGGGACTGTAGCCAACCTCCCTGGACGTGGCTACAGGAGGAAAATTGATGACAAATCAAAGAGACGGATAATCCGAATGGAAACAAAAGAGCCCAGAAAGACTTCTAAAGAGATCCAAGGTGAACTTCATGCTCAAGGAACATCAGTGTCGGATCGCACCATCCGTCGTTGTTTGAGCCAAAGTGGACTACATGGGAGACGACCAAGGAGGACACCATTGTTGAAAACAAATCATAAAAATATGCCAAACTACATGTTGACAAGCCACAAAGCTTCTGGGAGAATGTCCTATGGACAGATGAGACAAAAATGGACCTTTTTGCCAAGGCACATCAGCTCTATGTTCACAGACGGACAAATGAAGCATATCAAGAAAAGAACACTGTCCCTACTGTGAAACATGGAGGAGGCTCTGTTATGTTCTGGGGCTGCTTTGCTGCATCTGGCACAGGGTGTCTTGAATCTGTGCAGGGTACAATGAAATCTCAAGACTATCAAGGGATTCTAGAGAGAAATGTGCTGGCCAGTGTCAGAAAGCTGGGTCTCAGTCGCAGGTCATGGGTCTTGCAACAGGACAATGACCCAAAACACACAGCTAAAAACACCCAAGAATGGCTAAGAGGAAAACATTGGACTATTCTAAAGTGGCCTTCTATGAGCCCTGACCTCAATCCTATTGAGCATCTTTGGAAGGAGCTGAAACATGCCGTCTGGAAAAGGCGCCCTTCAAGCTGGAAACAACTGGAGCAGCTTGCTCATGAGGAGTGGGCCAAAATACCTGCAGAGAGGTGCAGAAGTCTCATTGACAGTCACAGGAATCGTTTGATTGCAGTGATTGCCTCACAAGGTTGTGCAACAAACTATTAAGTTAGGGGTACCATCATTTTTGTCCAGGCCAGTTCCATGAGTTCATTTTTTTTTAATAATTCCGCTGAAGCATGGTTGAAAAGCAATGTCTGACTTTCATTGGTTAACATTCATAGAATTCTTATTTATTATTACTTTTGTCAGATTAAAGTTATTTCTGTGACCATTGTGAGTTTTTCTTTCATTGACCGAAGGGTACCAACAATTTTGTCCACGTGTGTAGTACAGTGAAAAGGAAGCAAAGTTCTATAGTAAGCATCTGATTAGCATTATGCAAAAGGCTTCAAGACTTTTGAAGTCACTAGTGGTCACCTACGTGTGTGTGTGTGTGTGTGTGTGTGTGTGTGTGTGTGTGTGTGTGTGTGTGTGTGTGTTAAAAGGAACCTGAAAGGGGAAGCTTCTTTCTACAGGGGCATTCATTTCTGGATCAACTTTCTCCACGCAGCAGATACTTTCTGTCAGAATTGACCCTTTCTTTTTCTTTTTCTTCTGCAAAACATAAAATCCATACAAAAAAAACACACTAACAAAAGGCAATCCTTTACTTTAAGAATCAATTATTATTTCTATAATATTTCCTGCATTAGTTTTCAACAACAAGGAATAACAATAATTAGCTATTAATAGCAATTAGAGAAGCTACTGTATTACTACACTCACTCCCTCCGTCCCTCACTCCCTCCCTCCCATCCATACCTCTTAATCCTGAAGGGGCCTGGAGCCTATCCCAGAACACTTAGGGCACACGGCGGGGTACACCCTGGACAGGGTACCAATCCATCACAGGGCACACACACTCACGCGCTCATTCACACACTTCGGGCAATTTGGGAACGCCAATTAGTCTGACCTGCATGTCTTTGGACTGTGGGAGAGAACCGGAGGACCCGGAGGTACCCATGCACACAGAGAAGGGAATAGAACCCTGGAGGTGCAAGACGACAGCAGTAACCACTAAGCCACCGTGCCGCCTATTATTAATATCTTTAACAAAATAATAGTAAGTGATTTCAAATGTTTTATGCTCTTGGTTATCTTGCAAATGTTTTTCAGTGTCTACACACAACATCTATAGACGACATACAGTAGCATCTGAATAATCAATAAACTCTTAATTTAATTGTCATATAACCCAGGAGCGTAGAAGGCCTACCCCCTTTTCCTGTTCATAGTAAAAGAGAGCCTGTCTGGTCAGAACGAAGAGCCGCTCTTTATAGTTCCTTGGAGATATTTTCTTTTTCTGCTGGGACATCTTCAGCAAGATGCCTTCTTTAAGGACTCTGCCTTCACTCATTTGAGCCACTTTGGTACAGGCACTGCACATTCCCCAATAAACACACACACACACACACACACACACACACACACACACACACACACACACACACACACACACACACACACACACACACACACACACACACACACACACACACAGGTGTAGATATAAAAGCAATTCACATATTGTTTCCAATCTTTTTTTTTTCTTTTCAATCAGACAATCAGTTTATTCCTCTATTCATTGTTCAGAACCCTAATGAAAATCAGGACATAAATAAACTAATAACATAAACACACAAGGACAACTTATATATATATATATATATATATATATATATATATATATATATATATATATATATATATATATATATATATATATATATATATATATATATATATATTAACACTTTATTTGTTCGCATTGCTACAGAGATGAATTTAGGATTCATGGCAAAATATTTACTAGAAAATTTAAATATTTAGAATATGATGAAATGTAACATTCCCCCTTTTCTGTGCAAAATAATTCAACCTATTTGTTTTTTTATATATATATTTCAAACTGTTTTTTTTGTTTTATTATTTCAAATGTTTTTGTTTTTTTCCTTCTAAGAATTAAGCTTACAAAAGTATTTCAACAAAATCAGACAATATCAAGTTGGAAATAAATAAAAATGGGCAGAAATAATTTCAGTAACCATATAATTAGTTCACAATATTATAATTATAATTTGACAAACTGAACTACATTTACATCCAGTAACGTTAATGACAAGGTTTAAATCTGAATGCATTCACTTTAAATCAGTTTTTTGCTGCTAAACAATTGACTAGATGCATACATCAACTTTATTTTCATTAAAAAAGGAAAAATATCCAGTTACCTTTGCAGGCAGAAAAATGATCCGTCTAGCCTCTAACCACTGATTTTAGTGTGCCCGTTGGTTTAGTTTATTCTGATAACTGCTCGGAGAAAATGCCGGATCACAAAGGCTTCAGTGTGATCTTGAGGGCACTGTTTGCCTATCATATTTGCATGGCCCTGACACCGCTCTCAGGAAACACAGACACGGTCTTTGTCTGAAGCTCACACCTACATGTACCTGTCCAATACAGTAAATGAATATCCTCTTTCGATCTTGTGCCAGGGTTTTGGTAAGTAAATTAGTCAACTACTACTACAGAAAGGCACACCTTCTCCCATGTCTGTGCAATTTCAAAATTTTGTTAGATATAAAGTTATATTGTTTCTATAGTAACAGCTCATACACAGGGACATGTACGGTTAACAAAACCGAAAACAAAATAACATTCAAAGACAAAATAACAAAACCCAAAACAAAATAACAAATTCAAAAACAAATTAACAAATCCGAAAACAAAATAACAAAACCCGAAACTAATTGTTAATTTTTTGTTTTGAATTTGTTATTTTGTTTTGGGTTTTGTTCATTTGTATCGCACTTCTCGGCCAGTCAGATACGAACCAGAAAAGGTAGGTATAGTTTGCGAATTACATTTTTACCGCTGATTGGACGAGACATCTGTCACTCAAGATAAACAGGAAGTAGGAAATTGTGTCTCTAACTTTGTTTGTTCTGCAAAACTAAGAAAATAATTACATTTTCATTAGAAAGCAAGGAAATTGAATTTATTCAACGTTACTTTGAGGACGGACATTCGTATGCCGTGATTTTGGATATGCTGATGACATATCACGGTATAAAGATTAGTTTGCGAACTGCTGTGTCTCTTTTAAAAGCGAAAGATTTTTTCCACAAGAACTGCAAACATTTGGCAGAACGCCATATTTGAAACCACAATAAGGATAGTACATGTTTGCACATTCATACACACACGAATCTACCGCCGCTACAGTACTTCCTGTACATGTATATCTTGAGTGACAGATGTCTCGTCCAATCAGCGGTAAGAATTTCATTCGCAAACTATACCTACCTTTTCCGGTTCGTTTCTGAATGGCCGAGAGGTGCAAACCAAATTAACAAAACCGAAAACTAAATAACAAATTCAAAATCAAAATATCAAAACAAAAAACAAAATAACAAACTAAAAATCAAAATAGCAAAACTGAAATCAAATTAACAAAACGCAAAACAAAATAACAAATTAGTTTTGGGTTTTGTTATTTTGTTTTGGGTTTTGTTATTTTGTTTTGGAATGTTTTATTTTGTTTTGGGTTTTGTTATTGTGGTTTTTAATTTGTTATTTTGTTTTCGTTTTGTTTTACACTTCTCGGCCACCGTAGACATGTCCTATATGGCAGATGCTCCATGTTATTGACAGCTAAATCCATGGAAATACTCATGGACACTCAATATGCAATATGTCATTCTTTGTCTGTGCTGTAGGGGGATAAAAATCCACGTTTTAACGGCTTTTATAAAAAGGCTTTAATTTAGCAAAAGCAGCGAAGTTCTCCATCACAGTACAACCTTTAAACCTTTGAGTAAGGTTTGTTGGTTGTTGGGTAACATAACAAGGTGCTCACTCGCTCTCTGACTCATGTTTCATACCGCTTATTCTCTTCAGGGTCACAGGCAGTCCAGGGGACTTGGGGCACTAGACGGGTACAAGTCCATCGCATGACACACAAGCATGCACACAGCACACACTGGAAATGCTAGTTAACCTAATCAGCATGTCTTTGGACTGTGGGTGGAAACCGGTGTACCCAGAGGAAACCCAATAAACAGGGAGAACATGCACACAGATGTGAAGGAGGGACTGAAGCCTCGACGACCGAACTCTCGACTTATTTACCCTACGAAACAGAAAAAAAGCCATGTGAGAAAAAATTTGAACAGAATGACAGCAAAACAAAAAAAAGCAGTTTTTGATTCATTTACCTTTACAAAATAACCTTGAGAAAAGAGAAAATGCTACAACACACAGGAGAGGCATAATCACTTTGTGTACAGGAGACATGAGATCCATGTGTTGTGTGCAGGAAGCTGTTGCATTTGCTATACTGTACCTGGTTATGCCTGCTATGCCACGTTTCCCTTTTTCAATCAGGATTTCTGACCTCTGTTATAACCTTACTATTAATCCCTTAGGACGACACTGTAGCTGGTGTTTTACAATATTTTATAATGTCATTCGAAATAATAAAAAGGTTATTCTAAAACAAGTAAAAATATTATTATTTTTATTTATTTAAAAATATAGAATTTTAATAAGATAATAAAATATTATTTTAATTAATTTTGTTTGTTTGTCTCTGTTAACCCTCTTCTTCTTTTGGGAGATAATTTAGCTTATTATTATATTTATAAATCTATTTTTATAAATCAATATTTTAAAAAGAGTATATCCAATGATTTCAAGCTTGAAATGTGTTAAACAAAACAAAAAAAAAGTCATAACGTATATTTGTTTTATTGCAGCCTTTAAGCCTGTAAGAAATTATAAATAGATTTCATAAATTGGGAATATTTGAAGATGGTTAAATTACATTTTACAGTGTAGGATGTAAGCAATAACATTTTCATGGTTGTTTTTCTGCAATTAAACATAGCTATAAATGCATGAAATATATAATTTTTTAATACATTTTACTTTGGCAGATAACTGTGGAATAAGATACATAAAACACTAAAACAAGCTAGTAAGGCCATGTCCACACGTAGCCGGGTATTTTTTAAAAACGGACATTTTTTCTCCTTTGTTTTTTAAAATAATTCTGTCCACATGAAAACGCAAAAAGCCCTGTTAAGCGCTGTTAGGAGCCTTGAGAGTGGGTATAAAATTTACAAGAACAATTTAGTTTTAATTGCATTATCTGCTTCTTTTACTTTCCTAGATTACTTTTAAAAATAAATAAATAATAAATATATATATTATATAAAAGTGCAGACGATCTAGATGAAGTGACTAGCAGCATGGGCACTATTTTTACCAGTACGTTAGACACTGTTGCTCCCATCAGATTAAAAAAAGTCAGAGATAAAACACTTGCACCGTGGTACAATAGTCACACTCGCGCCCTAAAGAGAGCAACCCGTAACCTCGAACGAAAATGGAGAAAAACTAAATTAGAAGTTTTTAGAATCGCGTATAAAGGTAGTATGTGCAGCTATAGACGGGCTCTAAAAGCGGCTCGGGCCGAGCATCTGAGCCAACTGATAGCAAGAAACCAAAACAATCCCAGGTTCCTATTTAGTACAGTGGCTAGCCTAACAAACCCTAAGATGCCTGCAGGGAGTATCCCATCACAGCTTAGAAGTGAAGACTTCATGAACTTCTTCAATGAAAAGATTGATATTATCAGGAAGAAAATAATGGAAATTCAACCTCTAACAACATCTCATGATCCAGTTCAATCTAAAGCTTCACAAATAGATTTTCAATGCTTTACAGGTGTAGGGCAGGAAGAGCTGTATAAACTTATCACCTCGGCTAAATCAACAACATGCTTGTTGGATCCACACCCAACTAGACTTTTAAAAGAAGTGATAAATATAACTGGAGCGTTCCTTCTAAACATTATCAACTCTTCATTATATCTAGGTCATGTCCCTAAACCTTTCAAGTTGGCAGTTATTAAGCCTCTTCTTAAAAAATCTAATTTAGACCCAAATGATATAATCAATTACAGACCAATTTCAAACCTTCCGTTTATATCAAAGATATTAGAAAAGATAGTATCAGTCCAAATATGCACATTTTTGCAGGAAAACGATATCCTCGAGGAATTTCAGTCAGGTTTCAGGCCCCATCATAGTACAGAAACTGCACTAGTTAAAATTGCAAATGACTTGTTTTTAGCTTCTGACCAAGGCTGCATCTCAATTCTTGTCTTACTTAGTGCTGCATTCGACACTATAGATCATGATATTCTCATAGATCGCTTACAAAATCACATTGGTATTCAGGGACAGGCGTTAAAATGGTTTAGATCCTACCTGTCTGATCGATTCCATTTTGTAGATCTGAATGGAGAACAGTCTGGTGTAATGCCAGTGAAATATGGGGTGCCACAAGGGTTAGTTTTAGGACCTCTGCTGTTCTCAATATACATGCTTCCCTTGGGTAACATCATTAGAAGACATGGGATTAGTTTCCATTGTTATGCTGATGATACTCAGTTATACATTTCCACAAAACCAGATGAAATACCCAAATTGTCTAGACTAATCTGGAGATTGTGCAAGCTTCAGTAGACAGAGGCCAACCCTGCGAGGTTCCTGAGGCATCCAGAGAAGGACCTGCTCCAGCTGAATTCTTCTTCATGTTGGTTTGGATCTACACATGCTGCTCCTGAGCTCCCAGTGATCCAGACCCTCATCTGCCCTCTGCACCTGCTGACTCATCCCTGTGCTGAACTGGACTTTGTGTTAATTTAAATAACTTCTGTTATATCGAACTTTCATCTGCATAACACACATGATGTTCTACAATTTCTGTTATCTGTCATCACCCAGATGAGGATGGGTTCCCTGTTGAGTCTGGTTCCTCTCAAGGTTTCTTCCTATTGCCATCTCAGGGAGTTTTTCCTTGCCACTGTCGCCGTCACCCTTGGCTTGCTCATCAGGGACAATCTCATTATCTAGACACATTTTTCTTACACATATATACATTTCCATAAGTCTTCTTTTCATTTTCTTTTCATTTCTGTGAAGCTGCTTTGAGACAATGACCATTGTTAAAAGCGCTATAGAAATAAAATTGAATTGAATTGAATTGAATATAAAAGCATGTAACATGAATGTCAGCAAAAACAACATAAAAGCATAATGTATAATACAGTAGTACATTTGACTTCTTATTGCATATACAGTACAACAAAGAGAAGTAAAATGCCTTTGTCTTTCTGGTTAGTCAACAGTTAAAACCAAATTGTGTTTGCATGTGACCACCTAAATTTTGACTCTCAGTTGTATGGCATAGCTATTTTTACTTCTGACACCAAACTCTTGGAGCCAATCAGAGTCCAGTATATCTAAAGAAACATCAGCTAGAGTTACAGGAATCTCATGCAGACTGTTTGCAAACTTCATTTGGCTCAACGGGTCTCTTTTTCTTGTTCTCTATTTATCTGTTTCTGACATTGAAAATGCTTCATCAGGTAATATCCTCGTGCTAAATAATTTCAAACTTGATGTATCCCTTTATACTGTATAATACCACAGTGCTGTTGAACTGAGATTTGATTAGTCAGAATGTGTTGATGCATTTTCTTACAGCACTGCCAGCTATCAAAACACCGCCATTCACATGGACTTACATGGGAGATGCTCTTTAGTCTTTAATTCCTTACTTACAGTAACATAGAATACGAAAACTGTACCAAAAGTAATACAAAAGTAGCCATCGTTTTTTTCTCTTTTTCTCTGCGATACAGTAGGTGGTTTAAATTGCACATGTTGGGAAAAGTTACTCTTCCTCTATACAAAGTCGCTGCTCAACATAGTCTCGATCACAAATGATAGATGCTCGTTTACCCTTTTGAAATAAACTTGGCTCACATTCTAGCTGTTTGTCTGTCTGTTTTTCTGAGATGTTGGATGTGCTGGTAGTTGGTGCAGGTCCTCATGCTCTCATTCTGGCCACCCTGCTCTTGAACCCCCAGCAGCATCTCAGTATCTCCAATGCGGAAATCCTTCAGGGGGTACAGCTCAGCAAGACAAATTCCAAGACTGGACGGACCAAGAGCAAAAGGAGATCTGTTGGTATGTTTAATCCTTATACTGTTAACTTGATCTGATGAATTAGATCATTAGTTTATATACTTCCAATAAGTTCATATACACAACTTCGCCAAATGAACTATATGTTTGTTTACACGATCCATTGCGTTTCCACAGGTACATGCACAAGGTCAGAGTTACATAAAGACCCGGAATGTGCTCCATGTCCTCCTTTGAACTTTAAAGTGGTGGATTCCTATGGCGAATGGGCTTCCCTGTGGGAGAGCCAGTTCACTGCTCTCAACATCCCTCACCTTCGCTCACACATGCTTGTTCACACTAACCCTCTCAATAAAGTAAGAGCAACCTTCTGACTTGTTAAATTCATTTAAAAGTAAGTTATCAATGCCATAAACATCTCTATAAAAGGTTCTATTAAAAGGTTGTCTGAAAAATCTAAAGACTAACAGTATTATTTTTGTGTACAATCCCAGAAAGCCTTGCAAGAGTTTGTGCTGGCAGAGGATCGTGTAGCTGAGCTTCACTCTCTCCCTGAAAGGGTTTACATTCAGGATAAGAATGCCTTTTTTAATGATGGACGCCTTGGCAAGCAAAACAGGAAGCTTCTCAGTGCTGCACAAGGACTGCAGAAAAACTTATATTTTAGCCTACCAGGAACTCAGCTCAGTGTGGACTTCTTCAAGGAGCAGGTCTGGGGTCAGTGTGGCATGGATCAATATGATGGATGTAGTTCTTAACACTGAACAAATGTGTGTGGCATGAGAAGAAGAAATGAACATACTCACATGTGTTTTATGCAACATAAATGTGTGATGTGGAAGTGGGCTGTTCAATTACTAATGATTAATAAAAGTGCACATGGAGCATAGAAATAAACCATATTGTTTAAAATGTTTAAGGAAACATTGCTGGGAAATGAGGCATGGTGGTTGGCTGGTACCTTGTACCTTCAGGGTCGAGTGTTCAATTACGGCCTCAGTCTGTGTATGTGGAGTGTGCATGTTCTCTCCCTGCCTTGTGGGTTTCCTCCTGGTGCTCCGGTTTTCTCCCACAGTCAAAAAATATGAAGATTAGGCTAATTGGCGTTTCCAAATTACCCATAGTGTGTGAATAAGTGGGTGTATGTGTGTGCCTTGTGATGGATTGGCAACCCAACTTCGTCCCTAAGCCTCCTATGACTGGCTCTAGACTTCCCACGACTTTGTAAGGATAAGTGGTATAGAAAATGAACGAAAGAATGCTGGGAAACACCAATGAATCTGTAAGTGGGGAAAGTCATGATGGCACCAACTGACACTTTAAGACAGATGACATATTGTGTGCATGGCAGCATATAACACATGTTTCAGTGTATTTAGTACAGGACTCCTTCAAACAGGTGCGCTCTTACAACCTGGACCAGGTCATCATCAAAGGCACTGTAGACAGAATTGCTCCAATTCTCTGTGAAAAACAAAAGAAAGTTGATTTCTTTCGAGTGACTCTAGACTCTGGAGAAACTCTCGAGGCCAAGAAGGTGGTTCTATCTACAGGACCCACCAGAGAACAAATGGCAAATATTCCTCCATGGGTAAGCGCAATCGCAGAGAATTACCCCGAAGAGAGGCTGCAGCACACAGTGAAACTAATGCACTTCATGTCTCAACATACGGATAAAGACAATCGTGTCACAGGTAAGCCTGTTTTCAACATTGCCTCTTTGTGGGAATGTTGAAATTTCTTTTGTGGCTGTTTTAAGAGCCATTCCATTAAGAATAAGCTATCTGATCAGGAATTCAATCCTGTACTATCCCAGGCCCACCTGGTGTATGCCATGGGAACCAGAGAGTAATGGTGATTGGTGGAGGCCTGACCAGCGCACACATCATTTTCATGGCTCTGCAACAAGGTGCAAATCAAGTGACCTGGGTCTTGCGCAAACATGTACAGGTAATATATAATATGACATAAGCTCTCCAGGAAGAATGGGCAAACTAATTTCCATGACCTATCCTATATACCAAACAAAAATATCAGCATAGACCAACATGCAAATATCCACCGTCACTATCATAAGTACCATCTCCTGATGGAGCTGGAGAAGTGCATGGCGAGAACAGGGACCATACCACAACAATGTTCCCTTTTTTCCTAGTTTGCGATCACTCCACTGTATAAAAGAGGATTAGGATTAAATGCAACAAGGGGGAATTGTTACAAAATGTAACATATCTATTCCGGGAATTCCCAAATTCAGTGATCAGTTTCTAAACAGTTTGGTTGGCAGGCTTTTCTTAACTCTAAACCGAGTGGTGAAAATAGCAACAATGTTTCTGCGTAAATGTGTGTACACATTTAGCTGGCACGCAAATAATTTCTGTTTTGTCAAGGTTCAGTTTTAAATTGTGAGTCATTACCCACATCTGAAAGGCTGCAAGGTATCTCCTGTGTGCATCTACAGTATGCAAACAAACATTCAGAATGTTGTGATGGAAAACTACGTTCAGAATTGAGCTTTGCATAGCTCATTTTTATGGCTTGTGGGGTTCCTTGTTCTGTTGGTCTATCTGTGGTCATCCTTTCTCAATTGTAGGGAGTTTTAAGCTCCTGGATAGTATCTGTGCTGGTTAAAGTCAGTGCTTATAAGCATCAGAGTGCCACAATGAAAGCACATATAGTACATCTTATTCTCAGAGATCACAAGATTGATGATCATCAGACCACATAACCTTTTTCTAATGCACCACAGTCCATTCTTTATGTCCCTAGCAAAGTGAAGCCTTTTTTTCCTATTAGCTCACTGAGAGGTGTTTTTCTTAAGGCTATACAGCTGTTTAGTTCCAATCATTCTCTACTCACCATGGTTGTAAAGGGTTACTCTTGATCACTCATCAACAAGGTAGTGCAGAACTGCCACACACGTGATGTTTTCTGTACTTTGTACAATTCTGTGCAAACTCTAAAGAGTATTAAATTAAGCTGTTGATCTGGATATGTTTCTACTGTGCTACTGCTACTGTATACACAATTGGCTGATTGGATAATTACATTAATAAGCAGGGGTACATGTGTTATATCAGCAAGTGAGGTTAATGTAGTTCAAATACTACCTAAGAGTACCTTAAAGGTACTGATAATATTTATTTTCCACCATTATGTGTCCAGCTCAAGCAGTTTGATGTTGGAGATGTGGAGAGTCTGATCGGCCGCTACTCGCACATCGAGCATGGCATCAAGCTGGATGGCCTGGCTTACCTGCGGCAGTTCTATGGAGAAAGGAGTCTGCACAGGAGGCTAGCAATGATCAAACAGGCACGCAAAGGAGGAGCCGTGACTCCAGAGGCTTATGCACAGCTGCAGCCCTTCATTCAGTCAGGGCAGCTGCTTGTCAAGGCATACTGCCAGGTACTGTATACCCATTTACTTAACCATTTGTAATGCTTATTGATTTATTATTTCAACGGTTCCCAACCATAATCCTGGAAAACCTTGCACAAGTCTTGCACATTTTTGTTTTCCTGGCTTTGTCATACGTACCTCAGTTGTTAATTGGAAAAGGAAAAGGAAAAGGTCGTTAATTGGCTGATTAGTCAAATCAGGTGTGCTGGAAGCTGAGAAAACACCACGATGTGCAGGACAGGGTGTATGTCAGGACCAGATTTGACAACCACTGATATACTTTTTATTTGGCACAAGTAAATTCTAATTTACTTTGAGTGCCATTGTTTTTATATTTTATATCAGTTGTACATTGCGTGTTTGTGCCCAATAAACACCCATTATTGTATGTCGGTGTGTAGGTTACTGAGGCAATGTGGTGCTATGAAACTCAGAGGTGGATGGTCTCCCTTTGTGATGGTGAGAAATGGACAGGTGACAGGATCTGGCTTGCAACAGGCTGCAAACTGGATGTCAATCAAGACCCCTTACTCTCAGATATCAAGAAGCACTTCCCAATTCAGGTTAACCATACCATATATATTCTACTACTTTATGAAACTTTGACAGTTACACCCATCAGCAATTTGCCTCGCACCTCTGGTCCTGTGTGCATGGAGTGTGCATGTTCTCCCCGTGTTTGGTGGATTTCCTCTGGGCATTCTGGCTTTCTCCCACAGTCCAAAGACTGAGTTTACGTTGATTGGTGTTTCCAAATTTTCACATAGTGTGTGATCAATTTAGTAGTATCGGCTTAGTTACCATTTATTAGACTGATTAATTAATTCATGTATCTTCTATACCACATATCAAAGGGTCACAGGGGCCTGGAGCCTATCCCTTAGGGCACAAAGCGGGGTACATCCTGGACATGGTGCCAATCCATCGTAGGGCACACACGCAATTTAAAATTGATCTAAAATTAATCTAATCTGCATGTCTTTGAACTCTGGGAGAAATCTGGAGTAACCAGAGGAAACCCACCAAGCATGAAGAGAACATGCAAACGCCACACACATACACAGAAATTAGGAGAGAATTGAACCATTGACTCTGGAGGAGTGAGGCCACAGTGCTAACCACTATGCCACCGTGCTGCCTACTACATAATCCACTGATGAATTAGCTAAATGTTTAGCAAGATAGTCATTGTTGGTGTTATTTTACAATCACTTTGAATAGCTGGAGTGCTTTAAGGAGAAGTTTAAAGATTTTCTTCCAACCCTAAAAAATCTTTAATGAGTTTTTTTTTTCTCTTATCTTTTTTTCATAGTAAAATATACTGACAATATCCTACTGAGGAAAAAATCCCTGTTGTTTTGCAGGTGCTTGAAGGATGGCCATGCATTTCAGAGACTCTCCGGTGGGCTCCAGGATGCCCTGTTTATGTGATGGGACAATATGCAGCACTTCAGGTAACGGATTTTGCAGCTTTACGATGTATAGTGTGATAAGATTCTCTATTTTTAAAACTTTTCAGCTTATCCTAAAGAAATGTACAAGTTTTAATGTTAATTTTGAATTATATTCCCAGGTTGGTCCCCATGCTGTGAACCTTGCTGGAGGTCAGGCAGCAGCTTTCCGCATCGCAAGGGATATCATAGACGAACATGGCAGTGAAGAACAGCACAAAGAAACCACCAAAGTGGAAAAGGCACGGACTGAGGAGTACATTTCTCACATGCATGGCCTCATGTGGCTATGATGCTAAAAACATTGGTATTTCAATTTGGGAAGAGAAGCTTACATTTCAAATGATTGTAATGTCTGTTCAGAATTAATAAACCTGTCATGGTCATGTTTCGCCACTGTGAAGGGTGTCACATCCTGTTAGTAGCATCCTTTCCTGACGTACATTCCAGACAGATGTAGTGTACTAGGCTCTGTGTGGTTTCTCTTTTTTTTTCTTAGATTCATTACTTAAAGCCTTTCCACACAGTGTGCACTACTGGCATCTAGTCGTCAAAATGAAGAAGTGCAGCTCTTATGCTGTAGTTGGGTTTTGTTTTCCGGCTAAGAACATAACTGAATGCATGATTACATTAGGTAATGCTGCCTATTACTGTACATTTGTTCATGTTTTATTATTATTTTAAATTCCCCAAAATAAAACAAGCCTACAAGCATACTGCTCCCCTTCAGGGTTGTCCTGATTGCTTCTATAACCATGCTATTATGTTTGCATATTTGTAACAGAGTGGTGAATATAACGCTTCCTGAACAGACTATAGGCTGCTCTGTGGCTTAGGTGTAGCCTTAGACCTCCAGGGTCCGTATTCTATTCCCACCTTGGGGTCACTGAGTTTGCAAGATCTCCCCATGCTTGGTGGGTTTCCTCTTGGTACTCCAGTTTCCTCCCACAGTCCAAAGACATACACATTAGGGGAACTGCTATTCCCAACTTGCCTGTAGTGTGTGAATCAGCGTGTGAATTTTGGTTCGATTCATTTCTTTCAATCGTATCCCGTAAATGCTTCGCGTGCCGAGGCATATTTCTTGTAGTAAATTCTTGTAGTAAATTCACAAGGCGGAGCATTCGTATGCCTTGGTACCACTGTACATGGCCTCAAGAGCTTCCTAGTTTAATGAATGGGAACAGACAACGTGTTGAACTAATTGTGATCTGTCCCTTTAAGGAATCCCCACACACGTGACTTGAGCTCGAAGGCCTATCCGGTATGCGCATGCGCAAGAGCTACTGCTGTTCCTGCGAAATGTAAACAACTTGTTCAGTTGTAAATGCAGAAGATTTCCGGAAGGAAATTCTATATACTGTTCTCGAAGTAAAACGTCGAGCAGAAAACATGATTAATTGTTGGTTATTTGTGTTTGTTAAAGCTGTCATTTGAGGAGTATAGCGTTAAAGCTGGTTAATAAATTTTAATATACTGATTAATTCGTTAAGCCTGGCTTATTTAGTTGTATAGCGTTAACTGCTAACGTTGTTTTTATTTCTGAAGGGACATTTTCCGCTATTCATGTGAAACAGAACCTCTCCCAGACTACAGTATGTTGTCCCCACGTTGATGAATCATCTCGCTGTGGAATCGACTCCGCATCACAATGCTTCGGATCGACGAATCGACTCCCGATCTTTAATCAACAGGTTTAACTGGTGGAGCTCCAGAACATTATTGTTATTGTTGCAGCTGATTAGTATACTGTAAGTGTTTTCTTGCAGACGTTTTGCTGATTTTATTTTTTTTAGAAGGCGCATTAAACATGACACAGCCAAGAAAAGTGAGTAAGATGGTTTTAAGCGTGGAGCAGTCGGAGGGAGTCGGGGCAAGAGTTCGGAGGAGCATCGGGCGAAGTGATGTAAGATTATTGAGTCTTAAACGCAGTGAAAGCCAGAAATCATGATGTCATATTTAGCGTGTAAGAGTGTATTTATTTCTTCTGTGCTTTTCATTAGCTTAGAAACCTGGATCCGTTTCTGTTGTTGGATGAGTTCTGTGTGAGTAAAGGAGCAGGATTTCCTGATCATCCTCACCGAGGCTTTGAGACGGTAACACACGATGATTCTTAACTTTATAGCATTACATCTGTAAAACATTTTTATTTTATAATCACCACCGTTATAAGACAATAGCTATGGATTTGCAGTGCCTCTAAAATACTCCAGGTGCAGGTGTTACGTGAGCACAGGTAGGGAGGGTGGAGGTCAGGTGTAGCACAGGTTTATTATAAAACTGAATATGTTTCAATCATTCAAGTGACAGGTACGAGGAAACAAATAAAAGAAACTGATAAATATTAGACAATATGATGCAATGCATTTGAGTATACTGCACATATCAGCTTATCACAGGAATTATTCTCAAAAGTATCATTAAGTTCATTGATTCCTATGTTATAGTTTTAAATTGAATCAGTGCTTCTTGTTTTAAAAATTAATTTAGCATTGTTGATTATTTTTTTTCGTCGTTTGCCACAAACGAATATCCAGGAGATATTTTGGACAGTTTTAGTTCGCAAACATCTCTAGCTTTCTCACTGTGACTCAGCAATGCTGCAGTGTGTGTGCTGTATGAGTGTTTTGCCACTAGAGAGCGCTCTTGTATTGCCTTGGACAAGAACACTTGGCTCGTTTCAACAGGGCTGATGATTCAGCGTTTTCCATATAAATAAAACAACTTTTCTGTCTGTACATTAGTCAGAACCTGCTCTTTCAATAATATCTTTACTCTTCATACATTGGAAGATCAGCAACCAGCCTCAGAAAATTTGTCCAGCCAGATTTTGTCTCGGCATCACACAAAATTGGCTGGACAGAATTGAATTCTGTCTTTGCCCGTCTTTATGTATTTGCCTGAAGTTAAACCTGCGCTATATGAATTAAAAAGTTTCAGTGGAGTCAAGGCGAGGAGCAGTTTTGTGCCAAATTAGAAACCGCAAGTTTTGACAGTGTACTGCTCACGTGCCAAACTGTGGTCACGTCTAAAATCAACCGCTGGACAGAATTTAATGAGACATTTGTAGTAGTTAGATATCTGCCTGCACCATAAGTGAAATCAAAATGTTGAGTAAAAGCGATGTTATGAACATTTATGTACCGGATTTAATAATCTACTTTAATATAAACTACTAATAAGCTACTTGTGTGTAAACACACACCTGCACCAATAGATACTAATAAAACTAAACTGAATATTTTTCCTGGGATTAGTTTATATTTCCACCACTGAAATAACAGCGCAGGAGTGGTAGAAGTGAATTTAAACACACTGGAGTTGTTTTAAGACAAAACATCATCTTTATCCGATCTACTCTTTCAATTCTCTGAGATTCGCTCTCCGATTACTGAACAGGGAGTGTGAACAAGGTGTAAGATACTCAACCTTACAAAAAAAAAAAAATCTTTGTATTAATCAGTTATTCAGAGAGCTCTACCGTACAGAAAGACAGACAGACATGTACATGGGCTTCAACCTGGAATAATTACATCACTGAAGCTCTTCAGATTATTTTTAGCTTTAACTTTTTAACTACTTTTAAAACCTCTTGTTGGTATAATTAACTTAAAACGAACTACATGGGAAAATTTACTAAAGTAGCCAATTTGTTGGCCTCCACAGTCTGTTAGCTCGCTTCCTGTCCATTAGGATGAACAAGACCTTTGCTGACCTTCATTTTCCACAGAAACACGATAATGGCATGGTTACTGCTACTACAGATGAAATATCTGCATCATCATGATGCTGAAGCACTTTGTCATCATCAAACAAACAAAATTATTGCATTACCATTAGCTATTTTTCACCACCAGAGGCAGTGTATAACCACTGAGTCTGACGTATGACACACAATAAAAGCTGCTGTCATTAACCAATCAGTCATTTTCATTTCTTTCCTTACAGGTTTATTTCTCCAAAGCTTTTTATAGCCACCTGTTATTTGCAGTCTATCTGCAGAATATGTTTTCTTTTCTAATAATATGAATAATATTAAAAAAATTCCACAGCAGTATGTCGTTCCCTAGTATCGAGTCAGTTTTTATCCCTTCCATGCTTTACTGTGCTGTACCTTACCCTAGCTTTACATTTTTTTCACCTACTGATTTACCTTCATAATATTTCGCAGATGCTCTTAACTCAGGTCATTGACCGGTGTGCTTTGTAGTTTCTAGAAAAACACATCCTCTTGCTAGTTCATCTCACCACCAGCTAAAACCCGGTTGGGGGTTAGTAAGGCATTAAAAGAAAAAAAAAAAAAAAAACCCAAGACGGGGTTTTTAAAAAAATAGTTTACTCAAGTGGTAGTTCAAGTGCCTGGCGAAGCAGTAGGTCTTTAGTGATTCAGCTGTTCAGACAGCCAAAGGGTGTTCAATAGACCACCTGAGTGGCAGGAAGGGGAAGAAACATGTCTTCCTTGTGTACCATGAGGGATTGTGTTTTTTTTTTTTTTTTTCAAATGTATTTCCTGATTTATGTTCAACTGTATTGCAAATATGTAAGTTTTTTCATAACGTATTATATGTCTTGGATGGTTTCCGGTGAGACTGAGGGTCAAGCACATTTTTCCAGCTAAGATAGCCTTCCATTCAAGTGTTCCACACTCTAGCAGGTTATTCAACTATTGTACTGTCATACACTAGGACATAAGTGCCTGTTTATTCGGTTTAGTTGTATTATTTGCCCTTGCTGCTACAATACAGGAGACTTTTTTTTTTTGCCTTTTCATGTAAACCAACAGTCTGAATGAAAACAAACCATGTGCAACATTTGATATTAACCAGACTGCAGAGAGGACGTGCGTTTATTTTAACTTTGTGACAGTTGTATAATGAAAACTTATACACAGAGCTCTCCAGTCTCACGGAATTCCTTGGATATTAATAATCAAGGCTTTAATTATTAGTACAGAAACTACTTACTCTCGTTCACTCATTGTTTATACCACTTTATCCTGTATACAGGGTCACAGGAGACTTAAGGCACGAGGCGGGGTACACCCTGGATGGGATGTCAATCCATAGCAGGACACACACAAACACATACACACACACTCAAACGCTCATTCACACTACATGCAATTTGGAAACGCCAGTTAGCCTAATCCTAAGGAAACCAACCAAGGAGAACATGCAAACTCCATGCACACAGAGACCCGAGGCAGGATTTGAACACGGACCCTTGAGGTGCAAGGCACCGGTATTAACCACTAAGGATGCTAATGCTAAGAAATTATTATTAATTAATTGTACCAGTATTACTTTAAATCAAAATTTTAGCCAAACTACAATTCAAGAGTAATAACAGTGATTTATTAGGTTATTTGAACGTTCTTTATAAGCCTCTTTGTCTAACAGTCAGCTAACATGCGATGGGTTCCGTAGAATCGCATTTGTTGAATCAGCAAATTAAAATTACAAGAAAATTTTATAGGTTGTGGAAGTTTTAAATGAGTGGATCTCTAGATCCATGTGTTTGAGTTGGAACGTTGAGCTGCTATGCAACCACACAAACAAAAAGGGTAAACTCTCACTCGGCTTGAGAACAAAGCGAGCAAATCCAGTGCCTGCACATCCATGCATGAAGGAGGAGTGAATTAAATCCAGTGGTATTTGAAAAGAAAGGTGTCCATGCCACATGCCCTATAAATAGCTCCTATGGATGTATATGGAAATCTACGTATAAGGAAATTGAATGGTTTTCAGGTGGATGGGTTCAATGGTGGATGTGATGTTACTTTTTTTAAACACCAGACACTTACAGGATTAATTCAGTTCTGGGATGAACATTATCAGCTTTTAATGGGAAGAAACTTAAGCATAATTCTGACATCGAATGGAAATTCAGTGCATTCAAAGGAGGTTGTAAAGATATGACAAGAAAGAAAGATATAATTGTGAAGGGTTTTGTTGGTCAGCTCATGTGGTCAAAGGTGCAGAAAAATCTACGTCTTGATGCTCCGACGTGTGCTTTGGTGTCTCCAGACACCTCCAAAGGGTGTCTCAGGTGCAGGAAGTGGTGGCACCTGTAAGGCACTCGGACCCTCATGTTTCCCGGTTGTTATATTTTAAACATTTCGGATGTTCCTGATTTAAATTAATACTTGGGATAATGCATGTGTCACATTTTGCAAAAATTCTGCAAGATAATTTTGAACCTTGTGATAGGATTTATTGATAGGTTTTAGCTTTGTAAAAGGGAGTTATCTGGAGCCCTTTGTTATACTGCTTTATGGTTCCACATAAAAGCTTTCAGGGTTTCTTGGCGAGGAGTGTCTTAATGGTTTGAGACTCAAGCGCGCAAGTGCTTTAGCAACGTTCCCATAATGCCTCGGTTGAACAGGTGTGTTTTCTTACGAACAGACACATCATGACAAACTCACAGCTGTGTTCAGAGATCACAGGCGGCTCCTTCAGGTCAGCAGGCGTCCGGAGGAAAAGATGGTGACCTTTGTTCCTGCCTCTCACAAGTTTCGCTGAGAATTCCTGTAGTACAGGATGTTTTATGTTTATTTTCTAGTGATTTAAAACACTTTTACAGTTTCTTGGTATTGTGCGTTGATCTGAGCTCGTATTTATTTTTGAAAAGTAGCTTCTTTGTTTTAATGTCAAATCAGGACTTGTGTAAGACTTTTTTCTTTTGGTGAGTTCCACACAAACAAAATGACACGGCGCATTCCCAGGGACTTAATTAGCAAAAAATTATTATTATATAAGTTCCAGTATTTGTTGCGCAAGTCCATTTCTTTACAAACTATATTTTTCTTGGAAGTAGAAGTTCATGCACCAACATAATTATCTGTTATACTGTATATTTGTATTATCACATATATTTGTTCTTTTCACAGGTAACATACCTTCTAAGTGGTTCATCAGCTCATGAGGATTTTTGTGGGCATTTTGGAAAACTGGAGGCTGGCGATTTGCAGGTAGAGCACACAACCTAATTAAGATCATCAGTAATCACTAATGAGCTAAAGCCTAATCCTCTCAATTGAGATGTAATAGTGTGTTGAGAACACAGATAATCATGGCTTCCAGGCAGTTAAATTCTGGTATTGTTTAAAAGCAATTTTGTCAACAGTTTAAAACAAAAAAAATTATAACAAGTTTATAAAATATGACTAAAACAGTCTAGTTTCACAATTGGCATCACAAATGCATACAGACACAGGGCTGAAAAGAACTAAAAAAAAAAAAAAGTCATACTTGTGTGCCATTTCCTATAATTCCAATGTTGTAAATCTGTCCTTCTGATTCAAGGGTCAGTGAGGAAATATGCCTGAAATATATCTGTAGCACACAGAGCGGTTTTCAAAGTCGGCATCAATTTCTCCTGTGCCCATTCCAGCAGCACTCGGACCAACTGCACCACCAAAGAGTTATGAAAGCTGCTGACAGTGTTTCACTCTATAACGCAAACCACAGAGTTTGCCGCTTTGTAGGTAGAAAGGTCATAGCATGCAGCTTTTTATTGGACATAAATTATTTTTATGTACCACTGAATAAACTTAATCAACCACTTAAAAAAAAGATATATATAATAATAATAAAAAGAAGAAGATGAAGAAGATTTTTTTTTCCTCACCCAATCAAAATGAACTGTGTGATCATTAGACACATACAGTATAATGCACTATAAAGCTTGAATCAATGATTAAAGACATGAGAACTGGCTACAGCACAGAGCTTTGTGGTACACTTATTTACAATAACAGTCTATTTTTTGGGGACATGGTCATACTAAGTTGGCTGAAGTGTTTGTGTGCGTGTGTGCGTGCGTGTGTGTGTGTGTGTGGTGGCAGTGGATGACTGCAGGACGAGGTGTGGTTCATGCAGAGATGCCTATGTCAGATGATCCTATGCGGGGCCTTCAGCTTTGGGTGAACCTGCGAAAAGCAGATAAAATGGTCGAACCTCAATACCAGGAACTGAAGAGCGGACAGGTTCCAAAGCCTAGCAAAGATGGTGTGACTGTGGCTGTCATTTCAGGTGAAGCTCTCGGGGTGAAGGTAAGGAACAAAAATCCATAACATCTCTTAAATTGTGTGGCAACTAAGTTTCTAGGCTGAATTTGGTTTGGAAAATCTCTACTGTCTTCTTCTCTACTGTCTCATTTTCACTTGGTCTACTTGAGTGTACCCAGAAATCGCAGGCGTAAGGATATCATCAGCCAGCTCCCCCATTTATCAGACACAAGCAGGAAATTAGGAACAGATTTTAAGGGGGTGGAAGTAGTGTTTTAATGTTGTAAATGTGAATTGGGCCTGAGTCTGGGTCCCCCAGGGCAGAAACGAGTGGAAGTGACCCAGGACTCAAGCTAAATTATGTCAATCAAGCAGCCATGTGTTGTCTGAAACATCTCATCACATCTGTTATAGAACATCTGTTTAAACTTTTAGTATGGACGAAAATTAAAAATATTGTAAGGGCATTGTTTGTAAGTAAGTAATTATTATTATTATTATTATTATTATTATTATATAATCATAAAAATATGAGTAAAAGCTCAGTAAAATGTGTCTATCACTATGGGAGCAAGCAGTTGTTTAAAAATGTTAAATTTAGTAGGAAGCTACAGCACTACCTAAATCCAAATAGGAATGTATTTTAATGTATGAAAAATTGCATGACAAATTTTGTTAGGATAATAAAACGGTGTGTTAAGTACATCAAGCAAGTGAATCCTGGAAATGTGTTACTTAGAATTTAAATATTCTTGCAACAATTTATTAATATCTCATTGTTTTTTTTTTCTTTTCTTTTTTTAAGTCAAAAATCTACACCAGAACTCCAACGCTTTATCTTGACTTCCGACTCAGTGAGGGTGCAAAACATGTGCAGCCAATACCCTTGGGTAAGAATCAGTGTGTATACAGCAACTGTGGTGTTTAGCCTTGTATACCTCTCAAGCACTGGTAATAAATAAAGATCTAATGAAAGTGGTACCAGCTGTCCTCTATTCACAGATGAATACATTGTTGCTCTCCTTAAACTGCAGAATACTCCATCTAGCATGCCCCATACACTTAAACTTTCACTTTGAATAGAGAACACAAACATCTGACTCATATCATAACAGTGTTTCTCAAAAACCATTTGAATCATAGTGCTGTTCATACTCATGACATAGCTATGAGTGTTTCCAGCTTTTGGGTCAGATGAGCATGCTTACTGAAGATCATATACCTCTGAATGCCCTTTCTTACCAAAAACTACTGTTCTGCACGACAGTGTCTACATTTAGACAAAACAGCTGTAGGGAAATAAGTAGTTGTTTTGTGTGTGGTTTCGTTTTTTTTTCCTGTGCAATTTCCCGAGTACTCACGGCATGAGTGTTAGCTCCATCCTGAAAGTCATTCCAAAGCGTTCATTCAGGAAATTCTGGGAAATTATTTATCCACAGTTCCCTCATTGTAGGATTTTAAATGTCCAAGTAAGTTAAGACAGTTACAGAGCAATTAAATGTATTTAGAGGTTAAACTGGAAATAATTTGTAACGGGCCAAAAATTAATGGCCTTTTTACAAAGTGTGTTTGTAGAGTCTGATAGTGTCTCTATGCAGAGGGAGTTGGCTGTGATGGAGAGCATTTAATGTCCTTCCATCCAGAATTGCTTAAAGACATTCCAGCTCCAAACCAATCATCAAACGAGTTTTCCAGACAACCTTGTCCATGGTATCCGTGCTTCCGAGGCTACCTCCCCAGCTTATTGTAAAAAAGTACACTGGCAATGACCAACTGGTGAAACATCAGCAGAAGCTTTTTTCCACATCATAAAACAACCTTCTGTTGTTCCTTAGTTTCCTTAGGGACAACATCTAACTTTGACCTTTCTTGTACAGATGGTCAGTGTTCAATGTTCAGTCCAAGTATCTAGCTTCAGCCCAAGGTATTTGTATGACCTCACCATCTCAACATTCACACCCTCAGTGGAGACTGGTACAGTACTGTAGCAGGGCAGACCCTGACCAATGAAAGTCAGTCACCATCTCCCTGGTCTTGGTGATATTCTGCTCTATGTGGTTTAGACTGCTACATCCCTTTCATCTCTATTCTTAATACATCCCACAATCATCAGTCATCAGAGAATGTCTGCATGTGGCATGACCTAAGGTTCTGCTTCCCTGCTTCTTAGCTGCTGCTGATCATCTCTGAGGTGCAGACATGTAAAATAGATACTTTATTGATCCCAAAGGAAATTCCAAATATTCAGCATTATTTATGATTTGTAATCATATGATTGTATGATTTATAATCTAGCAGATCAAAGGTCTGGATATGGTTCCAAGTGCTCGTATTTGTTAGCTGTTTGCTCAAACTCTCAACATGAGGTCTAAAGAAATGGGATATTCTTCACTGGCCAAGTCAGTCACCTGCTCTTAACCCAGTAGACGATGCTTTCATTTACTGAAGGCAGAAAGACCCACAAACAGGCATCAGCTGGAGGTAGCTGCAGTAAAGGCCTGACAAAGCATCTCGAGAGAGAGAGAGAGAGAGAGAGAGAGAGAGAAATCTGCATTTGTTCATGTCCAAGAGTTCCAGACTTAAAGCAGTTTTTGATTGCAAAGTATTTTCATCCAGGTATTAAAGAAAGTAATAATTATTAGTTTGTTACATTATTTATGAGGGTCTCAAAATGCATTGTGTGTGTGTGTGTGTGTGTGTGTATGTATGGAAATAGCTGTAATTCCTGATGGAAGGTTAATGCCACACTTTTGTCAGACCCCTTTTATTAAATCCAGGTTTTAAAATGTATTGCCTGTACATGTTTAGGGGGAGCGGAAGTAATAACTGAACAGGCAGTGTAGTATCTGTAGGGAAGAGGAAGTCAATACTGGTCAAATTCATTGGCCCTCAACATATCCCCATCTTTCTTCTTGAATGATTGATCTTCCTGCGATGATTTTCATACCATCCCAAACCTCCCTCAACAATTCGTTTTACTGCAACTTCATCTCCCCTTGGCCTTCATTAGGCTGATCTTGGGTTCCCTCAAGCTCCAGAATGCTCGTGAGCTCTGTCTTTTCACCATCCTTACTAGCATTATTTTTAAGACTAAATAGAGGCTCAACTTCTCTGGTATTCCAGGGATAGTTATTAGGGAAGCAGAGCATACGGTAGTTCCAACAGGCACAATGATGTCCTAAGACAATTTAAAGTAGTCTCTCATTGAGTGTGTGATCCTGTCACTATTACCACCATGAGGCTCGACCAGGCAACAAACTCCAACCAGTACATTAAAAGTAGGCCTTCAGAACCTTCTCAGCCTCATAGGATTATTTTCTGAATGTATGTGTAATTGTTGGCTGGCCCAAGACACAGGCTTGTAGTTGGGGTTCAGGTAGACAAGATAAATGTCAGATTTCTCTAGTAAGGGCATGGGGTGACCTCATCTCACAATAAGACAGGAGTCTTATTGTGGTGATGTGTGGTGATCTATGAGGTGGATATGGCTGGGTCAAGTCGAAAACACATTGAAAAATTTCTCCTGCTACTTGACAAAATGTCTTCTCTGTGACAGGATGTCAACTCATAGCTGACATCTCCACATGAGACCAGCTGAGTTGTTCCTTTAGGCCTATCATGTTTTTCAGTGTTTGTTTAAAACCTTAGAGCAAGCCATCCATCTAAGAATGGTAAAGATGTTATGCAAAATGCATACTGTAGATGACACTGACCAGCCCAAAGCAATGTCCACAGCCATCTGATCTAATGGCCGGATTAGGTTCCTGCCAGTACTCTTGAATAGGAACTTGATTGACGATAATGGGCACAATGATGCTTTTGGGTAGCTGTTGGATTTGTCAACTGACATTTGCGCTATGCTGCACATCACCTGTGTACATTTCCTTGAATGCCCAGCCAATAGAGATGAACCATTAGATGGTTAAATGTCTTATCCTGACCTAAATGTTATTGGTTTTGCCTCCTGGAACAACTAAATTACTTTTGTCTGAGTTTGTTATACCTTTCTATTTTTTATAACTGCAGAGTATGGCTGGAAAAGGATGACATACAGCTGTGTGGTCTGACTATCAATTGCTTTAACTTAGTTATTCCAAAGGGCCCATCATTTGATTGTTCTGCCAGTAAATACTCTCCAAGCCCCCTGATGCAGAACATACGTAGATGGCCCATGGTCAACAAAGTGCCCTTCACATACTGGCAGTCCCCTCTTCAGGAACCCTTCACAAATAATTCTTATGTTAAGGTTAAAAAACAGGTCTATCCATCCCCTGATTTAGTCTCGTGGTGAGATGTGTATAACTCAGTGCTATGATTTTGTCCTCTAGTAATAACAGTTATCAGTGAACATTTGCATATACACCTCTCACCTTTACCTCCTTTGCATTTTCTAGTGCCTTGCCTTGAATAATGTATGGTGTATTATGTATCCTCCAGCACACTTACCTGAAAACAATACATTCAATTCAATTCAATTTTATTTGTATAGCACTTTTAACAATTTACATTGTCATAAAGCAGCTTTACACAATCAATAGAATTATTTAAGTTTGTATGAAATGTGATTGTAGACAAACGATAGTCCCTGATGTGCAAGCCGTATGTACTGTATATAGCCAACATGTATAGCTTGACAGAGAGACGGGGAGAGGAAAAGATAGAGATGGAGCGAGAGAGAAAGAAGAGGAGAGAGCAGAAGAGGAGTTGGGTAACAGTTAGGTATGGTCACAGTCACGCAGTGTTTAAGGTGAATGTATATCAAGTGCAGAGTTCAAGCACAGGCTCCGGCAGGACTAACTATAACAGCATAACTAAAAGGGAGAGCCAGAAGGGAACATAGACATTAGGGCTCCCTGAGATGTAAAGCGACACCGTCAACAAACAGACTTAATATTTGCAGCTACACTTTTTATGTTAGACATGTCTTTTTTTGTGTTACACTTGTCACAGTTAGTTGTTATGGAGAACTTTGAATGCATTAAATTTGTGTCCTTGTTTTTGTACGATAGTCAGAATATCATTGTAAATAACTGCGACGACGACTCCTCCACCAGTTAGCTGAGGCTGGTAATACATCCCTGTCCAATCGGCCTGCTGGGGATTTGGACACTGGTCTTGGAAGTGTCCAGCTTACCTGCAATGCCAACATACTGACCCAGGCATTCCAAACCCTGTACCCTAAATCCAATCTTCTCACACCCTAATAGCAGCTGGGCAATTAATTGCTATGGTCTATTATTTCATCTGCATCATGCTCCTCCACCAGACACCACCTACAACAGGGTTTCTGAAACTGTTGGGTGAATGCGAATGGCTGACCGTTCTTGCTGCATGTGTTGTTTTGGGATAGAGCAGGCTTGCCACCTTTAACCCTTAAAACTCTGTGAAGGCAACATAATATTGGTCAACGAATGATTTAAAACACCAAAACACATCTGCTCATAGGAAAATCCTGCCAGTGTGTGTCAACTGGGAGGCCAAACTCTGCATTTGGGTTTTCTGATATGTCATGGAAAACCACAGTTACCACTTCTTTTAAACGTGTACATTTCAGCACTACCGGAATATGGGAATGACATCTCAAAAATTTAGACCTTATAAAAAAAAATGCAATTCTTCTTCTTCTTTTTATTATTACTATTAGTCACAGAAACAACCAAAAACAACAATACAAACACGTGATCTTTTGAATCTGTGCTATTTCGTGTCTGACTTTTTTTTTGGTTCAGTGGAAATATGGATAGTTGAATGAAAGTATATAAATTAAATAAACTTCAGTTCATCACATTGCCTAGGTTTTGCTGAAAAGAAGTTGTGTCAAAATCCTGACATCATATATATTCATTAAAACTCCAAAATATGTTTGTGTGTTGTGTGTGGTAGACCACTTTTGAGCTTTCAGGTAATGCCGACTTGTTGTAAAGTCTACCAGTATATTTTAGACCTGTGGGAAACACTAACATGTGTCCTGACAGAATGAAAATGTCTATTTATCAAAGAGATCTGCAGGCATAGTAATGCATTATTCAAGCTCATGACCCCATAGAGAGCGTTTTATATTCATAAAATCCAAATATTTAGGAAATCTTTTGAGAGTGTATTCTGTTCTGCTGACTAGGTTGGACTGCTTTTATCTACACTCTCTCAGGAATTGTGAATACTGGTAAGTACAAACTTCCTTCAAAATTTCTATTCGTGTGCAGACACAAGAAACCTTTTATATGAAATCCATAATATACAGAGTCTGTGCTTTTGTCCCATAATTTCCTGCAAGTTTTAGTGTATCTTGATTTCCACTCCTGGTCTTGGACAAAACACAGACCCATGAGGTTGTATCTACATACAGTATGATCTCTCTCCAACAGCAACAGCCTACACCATTGCCAGAGGAACAAATATTATGGCACTGATTGAAATGTTAATTTATTAAGGAGGTTTTTATGATTTGCAGGCAGATTTTCTACATGATTATTAGCTAATAAATTTTACAACCTCTGGAGAAAACAACCCCCCCCCCCCCCCCTTTTGAGTTCAGTCCAGCATTTGCATTATGTCTTTATATTGCAGAATTAATGCATGTTTATTAGTTTTCCAGGTTATAACTGAAGCTATACTTTAACTCCTAATGAGAGTGTTATTGTTTTCATCAGTGAGCTAAGTCTGGCTTTACATGTGCATATGTTTTCTGAGCTCTGTTTTGACTACAGGCAGACCATGTTCATAATTCTTTTATCAGCTTCAATTTAAAAAGAAAAAAAAAATACCAACTTAATCTTGCATAAGAAACATTCTGCTTGGATTGGTGACAAATATAGGATGTCTTTAGTTAAACATTATCTGAATACAAATATGTGATCTTCATGATTTCAGATGTTTTAACTAATTGTGCATTATATTCATAGGTTATCCAATTGACATAAAAGGATGCATTTGGTCTTTTGAGTATACATTATTGACTATATAATTGACATAATTGTTAGCAGGTGATAAAGAACAGGGGAAAAGGAAAGCTGCTTTGGCACTGAAGTTGTTTCAAGAACCCACCGCATTACAGTTCATTGCAAACAAGTTGAGCAGCTGTGCTTAATAATTACATTCACTGGAATCATTCAGCATCTAAAACATGAGCATGGACATGATTCAAAGAGAGGGCTGGGCTTTCTGTAAATACTATTCTTGCCCAGACGTTGTTTTAATCCACACATTTCGCGGAAGACGCGTTTACCAAGGAATTGTTGGTCATCGGTGCTAGTTGTTGATGGCAAGTTATAAAACAGATTTGTTTATATCCTTATTTAAATACATGGTTTCAGCGTTATACTTCCATTTATTAGGGCCAGAAGGAGATCAGAAGAAAGTCGAACCTCACCACACTGTGTTGTTTGATGATGGTGACTGTATAAGAGTGGAAAATAAGGTACATACAATACGCAGTAGAATTTAATTTTTTCCTCTTGCACTGCATTGTAATAAAATTTTTGTTGGTCTTGCTGTTACCAGGCAGTTGACGAGGCCCACTTTGTATTGATTGCTGGAGAACCCATCAAGGAACCAGTGGTGCAGCATGGTACAGTCTTTGCATTTAAAGAAAAAAAAATAATGACATAAGTGTGTATGGCATGGTTTTCACACAGAATACAATCACAGAATCAGTTAAATCAGCTAATTAGAAAATAGTATTTATGTTTAGTATGCATTCCAGGATTTGAAGTTTGAAATGAAACAATGACTATGAAGTTAAAGTACATAATTTACATTAAATGTGAAAGTATTTTCATTTATATTTATCAGTGATTTAAATATTTTATGAAATCATATAGCTAATTACAGTATATCATCACATTTTTAGTTTACTGTATGTTCATGAGAAACCACAAAAAAAGAGCTTTACAGACTCTGCAAAATTTACCGTTTTAAAAAATAAAAATACAAACATTTGGAAAAACGTTTTATTCACCAATAGGTCTGAACAAACATGAGATTCGGACTTGAACACATTTAAAGAAACACAAGAACACAAGTGAACAGTAGAAAGATGCCACAAACATGTTTTAAGTCATTTACACAAAATAAGTGCATCATTACTTACCTATGCGTGTTGACTGTGAATAACAGATTTTATGACATGACAAAGAATTAGTGCATTAATGTGAAAGTACTGTACGTGACAGCTTGAGAATAAATGTTTTGTTCAAATTATTTTAGCCAGTAAACTGAAAGAACTGTCCAAAAAACTTCAGTTCTAATATGGTTCAACAAGTAGAAGTGTAAATGCATTTAAGTTCATGATGCTTTTCGGAAGTCACTGTTATATTTCAAATCCAGTGTA
Organism: Clarias fuscus; assembly: GCA_030347435.1. Classification (NCBI taxonomy): domain Eukaryota; kingdom Metazoa; phylum Chordata; class Actinopteri; order Siluriformes; family Clariidae; genus Clarias; species Clarias fuscus. The sequence continues at coordinate 7,328,439 of CM059228.1, forward strand.
GTGATGTTGAACATGTTGAAAAAGCTCGCCCTGTTAATGGATTGATGTGTAATATGCTGCATCTCTTCACTTTAGGCCCATTTGTGATGAACTCTAATGAGGAGATCGACCAAACCATTAAGGACTATAGGACATGCACTAATGGATTTGAGAGAGCAAAACACTGGCAATCAAAAATACGTGGATCAATGTAAATGTTTGTGTAAAAAATGTGTTGAATTTTTACAGGTTAATGGAAAAACTTTATTATATTCAAATCTAATATATAAGCTACATTTATTATTATTTACTACGGTGAGTTTCTTCACAGTAAACACCAGCGATTGTAATTTCTGACGGAAATCCTTTTCCTTTTTTGCAATTTACTTGCAAGATCATAGATAATAGTTTCCACTGAAGTGATTAGAGTGAAGTTTTGAGGTCTATACATAAATACTTCCAATTACAAACCATTAAAGAGTACTGAAACCACCTCTAGTTGTCATCTTGTATTTTGAAACTCATTTTTGGCACTGTCGTGACATGACGTTATGAGCATAAGCACACGCACATATTGTCAATGTGAAGAAGTGAGTCAGTCTTGCCCTGCCTTCTATTGCGTAGCATTGTGTTATGATGGGAGACAGGCTCCAGCCTCTCTTCTCCCTTCCACCACATCCCCTCCTTCTCTCTGCACACCCTGCGTAGTGGTCTGGTTCACATTTAAAACCACATGTTGCTGTGGGTGTGCACGAGGAGCTAATGAGGAGCTTTGCGCAGCAGCTTGAATGGGACAAAAGGGATATGCCAGCCTGCCTGTCTGCCACCAACGTGCACATGGCTGCAAACTGGAAGATCTGAGCTCCATCCTGGATTGTTCTGTATTTTTTTTTCTTTCCTGCACCGGCACACATGTATGAACATATTCTTACTGTGCAACAGTGATATCTTTAGAAGGCCGGGGGTGCCATCTCTGAACACCCATGCCATATTCAGGCTGCATTCCTGTTGAATCATTGAAGCAAAAGAGGAAAGGAAGGGATTTCTCCTCCAACAGAGGAAGATTCAAAGCACTCCCAGATGTGTGTGGGTTTTTTTTTTTTTTTCCTTCAGTTCCATTTGGCTCTTGAGGTGTCTGCCCTTTCTGTGACAACTCTCTTCTTCTCAACTGTAGAACCATCTGACTTGTCTGTGTTAAACAGTGTAAGAGTGACCTTGAGTGTGAGTATAAGTGTGTGTGTGTGTGTGTGTGGTCTTGGAAAACTCCTTAAGGAACATTCCGTGTTCCCTTTATGTGTAAGAGGACTGGCTGTTTTGTAGGAAGCCATCGGTAGATTGGACACCAGAGACCAGGAGACGTACACCATGCGGACTCTGCTTTCCATTTGGCTTCACATACTTGCTTATGTCAGACTACTCCTGCTAGCGACCGATGTCCTGGCTTCAATCAGAGTGAGTAATGTTTATAATTCTTACTGTTGCCTTCAGCCAGCTATTACCATAGCATCTCAGTTCACTAATACTGGCCTGCAACAAGGCCTGTTTATCCGTAGTGGGACTTTTATCTTGTTGCAAATGCTAGTGATAGTTAAAGTTCTCAGACATTTACAACTAGTATGTAGCCAAGTGCATACATTCTCTGGCTGGTTACTATATAATAGGAGAGCTGGAAATATATCTAATGAGCAAACATGGCAATATGAGAATTCTACTGGAAATTCTGAGGATATTTTAGCATTTGCTTTATACTTATTGCTAGTCATGTCTGGAGAATAGCTTAATTCGTGTATTAATTAGCTGTTCATTAGCTTGTAAATGAAAAACTCTGTGACCCATCATTTATTTGCCATACACATTGATTTACTAAAAAAAAGTATAATTTATTTCTCATTTATTAGTTTATCATTAAATGTAGTGGATTCAATGCATTTTAGACTGTTTATCAGATTTATTTTTTAATTTTTTTGGTAATAGCGTAATCATGGTGAACAGTACATGCTTTCTTCTGTTTCACATCTGTCAGTATCATTCACTGCTACTCAGGCAGAGGACAGACAGAATTCATTCATTTCAGCCACATGTGGTCTGCATGGGCTCTAGACTGTGCAGAATTGTATTTTAAATCCATTATTATCATCTGTGGATTCTAGTAACTTTGTGTGCCTGTTAAAATATGTAAATAGAGTAATTAATTATTCAATGCTAATAATGGTGTTGAAATATTTATTGAACCAAATAAAAGATTATATTTAAGTAATAGTGCCAGTGCATTTGGTTATGGACAGTTCCTTCAGAGCAAATTTGGAACAATACAGTTGATATCATTAACACAATGTGAGGTTATGGTTAGAGGTGGTATTCTGGCAACCATAACACCATGAAATCCAGCCACATCTTCCTCACTTAGGATTCATTTAAATTCCTCACATTACTCATCCACACCTGTGACAGATTTGAATTTCCATGATCAAGATTAATCCACTCCACCAGTATTTGAGTAAGCACTAAGGTGCATTCATGGTAAAAAATAAATAAATAAAATAATAATAATGATATAATATAAATTATTTTTTAAAGTGTCAGATAACAGCACAACAGAAGCTTAAAATAGTGAGGTCTTAAAGTAGTGGTGCATTCATAGAGATATGTTATATATCAGCTGTTCATTACAAATCTTCTTAATGACTCAATTCTCCCAAGTCCGTATTTTGTTGTGTGTAGAAAAAGATTTTTAAAACAATGTTGTGATTTAAGAAAGATTTACCACTGATTTGCTTGCCTTTTTTAATGCATCACAATCATCTGGTAGCACATGCACTGCCCTAGTTAACTTTATTGAGTTATCATTGCAACTAGTGGTCAATAATGGGGAGTGCAATACGTGGTAATAGAGGGTGAGGGCCAGAAATCATACTGCATCACGCCTGTGAGCAGTTTCAGTCCTCCAAACTGGCCATTTTAAAAAATACTATATGGCCTTCTTGATTTACATCTTACATCTCAGACTTAGATCCTGGTTAACGATATAAGCTCTAGTGTGGGTGTCTTGATTGGGAGACATAGAATTAATTACTATTAATACTTAAATACTCCGGTTTCCTCCCACAGTCCAAGGCCTCCAGCGATATAGATCATAAGTGAGTAATACTTAAAATATGCATCTTGTTTTTAATCAAAACCATATTCCTACTTTGGTTTAATTCTATAGCCATCTGGAAGGAGGATGAGGCATTTAAAATTGGTAGGGGATAACCACCACAGTTACTGGCACCTTCAGAGAGCAGTGCATGTACTTCATCTGATGGCATTGTCAGAGCCAGCTGTCTATAATCTTAATCCACAATTGTCCATTTCCAATACACGATTAAGGGGAGGAGACGGTAGACTGTATTGCTCCAGAAACAATTTACTGCCTTTTTACTGACTTTTTAAACCTCAGGGTTTAACAATTTCTGGTCTCCTGTAATTTATAAGTTAGACAATGTCTATATGATGAATACAAAGAATAAAAAATTAAGAATAAAAAGAATTCTGGTCATCATATTGACCATTTTGATATACAAAAGAGCAAAATGGTACAGTCAAGTATATATGCAAGGAAAGCAACTAGCCCTTTTTTCCAATTCTGTTTATTTTAACAACCAAACTAAATATATTTTTTTTTACAACCCTACAACTACTTATGTGTACACAATAAAACATAAACCAATAGTGATATTGTGGCCATGCCCAAACTGTTACCACAGAGTTGTAAGCATACATTTGTCTTAAATAACTGTAGCATTGTGATTTTCCTTTATTAAAGGAAATGGCCCAAATTTGTTTTATCTTGACAATGCCCTGGTACTCAAACTAATAAAAAGACAAATAAAGGGTCTTTAATTTTAGTTGCACCATAGCTTGGTTACTATGGTCGGCACGATGACTCCCGCCTCTGTGTGCATGGAGTTTGCATGTTCTCCCCGTGCTTGGTAGATTTCCTCCCACACTCCAAAGATTAGGCTAATTGGTGTTCCCACATTGCCCCTAGTGTGTAAATGAGTGTGTGTGCCCTGCCATGGATTTGCAGCCTGTCCAGAATTCTAGGCCCCCTGCGACTCTGTTCACGGCCTTGAGTGGAGACGGTGCAGACGATGAGTGAGTTAGTAAGATGACCTTGGTTACCCACTTAATCCAAGAAATGTTTATTATAGATCGCATCTCTATTAGCTTACACCCCTTTGGTTAAGAGGTTGAAGCAATTTTCCTTTTGTTCATGGTAAGATATGGCCAAATTTGTTCTTCATCTCTTTTACATTTATAAAATTTTGCCAATGCTGATATTCAGAGTAACTTACAGAAGTGCTTTGTATCTTAGTTTGCTAAGCCAGGGACTAATTTAAGGGCTTGGTAAAGAGGTAGTTTTTACTTAAATGCAACCAGTGACTCAGTTGTTTGTACTGTACAACTGGGGAAGTTTGTTTTACCATCTAGGTAGACTCTTGACTCATGTCTTCCTAGTACCCAAGAGAGATGGTGGGGCTAGCTAAGAAATGTTTGCGGTTCTGATAAGACATGGATCACAGTGTGGTTGGCTCAAATCAGTGTTTTAAATATACAGGAAGCTACAGGAAGCCAGTGGAGGGACCACGTGGGGAGGTTGAAAAGAAATGGTGCAGCTGCATGCTGTATTAGCTGCAGATGTCTGATGGCATGTAAAGATAGACCTGCCAGGAGCGAGTTTCATTAGTCCAGTCTGGTCCAGACTGAACAAGTACCTGAGTAGTCTCTGTGGATACAAATGGTTGACTAGTGCTAATGTTTTACCAGAGAAATTTGCATGAATTCATTCAGGATTACTCCATGGATGTGTGAGATCTTGGAATGGGGATGCATCTCTGGTGATGTGTAGCAGCTTACTTCTCCAGGACATGCTGAGATTCATGTATAAAAGTTATTACAATAGCAGTGGTATGAAAACTCCATGTGATGATATGACCTCACCAAGAGAGCAGGAATAAAAGGAGATCACTTAGCACTGAGACTTGTGGGACACCAGTGAAGCAGCTGAATGGAGCAGGCCTTCCATAACTTTTGTGACTTGTTTTAAATGCTGTGGAGGGGTCAAAGATGATGAGGACTGATCACAATTTTGCTGATCTAGTAGTACAACGCTTGTTAGTAACTGCCACAAGGGGCAGTGGTGGCTCAGAGGGCTAGGCCACTAACAGAGTTACTGTTCGGAAGATTGGCTGTTCGATCCCCAGCTCCACCAGGTTGCCCCTGTTGGGCCCTTGAGCAAGGCCCTTAACTGTATCTGCTCCTGGGGCACTATATCATGCCTGACCCTGCGCTCTGTCCCCAGTTACGCTGGGATATGTGAAGAAAGAATTTCACTGTGCTGTAATGTATGTGACATAGAGAGGCTTAACACGAGGGCAGTTTCTGTGGGCTTTGCCACATTATAGTGAGATTATTTAGGATCTATTTACAAAGTCTTGGCTAAATAAATCAGTTTTGTGCCAAGACTTAAATGCTGGCACCGTGTCTAAGAGAACAACTGCTTGCATCAGTCCAACACCATCTTCATAGTAAAGTACAACTGTCTACTGTCACCACATTCATCCAAAAGCAGACCTACACATGACTGTAGCAGGTGTGGCTGATTATATAGGCCAATAGTAGTATGTTAAAATCAACGCAAAATTTTACTGGGAGCAGAAAGAGTGTGAATAAAATAAGGATGATATGCTCAATTTTATTAGGCTGGCGTCTCTCATCTGGCCTTGCTGAGACAAGTATGTCATCAACATAACAGTGGAAACGAATTATGTTGCCCAGAGGCAGCATGTAGGGAGAAAATAGCAGTGGGCTTAACATATAACCATGTGGAACATCTACAAACTAATAACTATCCGTAAAACTCCTACAGCATTTTCTAATTCATCAATTATGCTATGTAGATATGAGCATAGCTGCTGTTCTACAACAATTTCTAGGATTTTGGAGATAAAGGGGAGGCTTGATATTGGCCTATACTTGAACAGCTGACAGGAGTCAAGGTCTGATTTCTTAATGAGGGTGTCAGGGATAACCCCTAGAGGGCGCCAAAGTGCCCTAAGACATTTTTGTGTAGTTCTTTTAAGTTCCAGTTTCAATACTTCATTTCCCAGTTTGCAACTCGGTGAGGTGACATGGGCGCTCACCTGAACCGAGTTGATCATTAATTTCTTTATAAATAGGTTGTTTGAGTTTCAGTTTCGGTATGAGTGTATGTCGTGATTCCCGGTACCTTCTATACGTGTTTTACTTTGTTTTACTTAAAGTATATTTGTTTGTTTAATTTCCCTGATGTTTGTTAATAAAAACATTGTTCCTTTAAAACACCTGGACTTCTGCGTTTATGCCTCGAACCTCCAAACGTGACAGAATGCAAGACCCATAACTCAACGAAACCAAACTATTTATAATAAAACTAATGAGCAACTCGGTTCAGGTGAGCGCCCACGTCACCTGACTGAGGTGCATAATGGGAACTGAAGTTAAACACCAAAGGAACCACAAACATAAATCTCTGGGTGCTAGGTGCCCTCTAGGGGTTACCCCTGACAGAGGGGTTTAATGTCTGCTAGTTTTTTTTTTTTTTGGTTATTTCTGGTATTATCTGTTTGAGAAAAGGATCTGGTATACAATTTGATTTTGTAGAAGATATTAGTAAAAATTTGTTCAGTCTCTTGAAGGGAAATAAAATATTCTAACTGCTGATCTGATCTTTTGTTTGCCTGTTATATTTTGTTATTGAAAGTCCTCACTTCAGCAATGTATTGGTATGCAGGGGTCTATAGTGGTCTTATTACTAGTTAATTTACCCTAGAGATATATTTTTTTCTCTACAGTTATTTTTATTTTGACTGGAGCTACATTATCAAGATTATAATGGGATGTTGACTGGAAACATTCAGTTACCTAATCCAGTTCTGTGCAGTCAGATGGTGATCCCTGGGGATCTGTAAATAATAATAATAATAATAATAATAATAATAATAATAAACAGCAGAATAGACTGAACAGGCTTATTTGTGGCAATGTTTTTGTACACATTTCTGTTAAACACAGTTTATCAAATTCCTGATCAGCGATATTTTCATTAACAATAAGCACTTTAGATGTGATAGATCTAATATCAATCCAAGCTTCAGATGGGATGGTGGATGTGTATTCTGTGTAATTATTCTGTGTATTAATAGGTGAAATATGAAAATCTCGAAAAATGGTTATGTTGCTGCATGTACCATTTACACAAGTTTTTATTTGTCAGTCAACCCTGTGATTTTGTGAAACTTATTTTTATGAAGAAAAAAAAACATGCATAGGCATATTTTGTATCTTTTGAAAGCTGTCCTTCAAAAAAACAACTTTTTAGAGTATGGACAGAGACAACGAACATAAGGCTTAAGAAAACGTATTTCGTACAACAATTGCAATAAAACTTTAAAATGATCAAATTAATTATTAAAGGGAACACCCTTCTGAGAACTGTCAAGTGAAAGCCTGGGCAATTACTGTTGCTTCTGGTGCTTAGTTTAATCTACCATATAAACCAGATATAATGCAGTTTTCTTTCATGGAAGTGCAGAAATGTTCCCTGTGATTATGCCAGGCCTCCACCTAAATTTGACTTTAGCGATAACTGTCTTTTCCCTTTCATCACTTTCTTCTGTTTATTTTAGATTTATTTCTTAATATATTCTTTTTTTTTTCACTTTTCCTTCTATTACTTCCATCACCTCAAAAATCAGCTGGCGCATGCATGACTTTTCTATCACACAGATGCATGACAGGATTTTGTGCATGCTGTTCTCATCCAAATCGGATCCACCCAGCATATAGTAAACACACTGGACGCCAGGCTGCTATTTGCTTTGAAGCTGTTTAATTTGCAGGATATGGTGTTGACTAATGATGGTGGTGGTGGTGGTGGTGGTGGTGGTGGCGGCGGCGGCGGCAGATTCAGAGCTATCAGAGCTATTACTGGTATTTTGGACAGAGTGGCATCGCTGCGCTTTGGCTTTGATAGTCATTTTCTTGGGTTTTGTTTTTTGCATGCCTCTGGGGCACTTGCATTTTAAGACTTAATTGGAAGTTAAGTATGGATTTAGGCAGAGGTTTCGTTTTGTTGTTGACCTTTTTATTTCTAACCTCAAAGTTTTAGTTAGAGTTTTTGTAGAGATCTTTTGTCACCACTTTGGTGACTGACTGAGGGTATTTTACTTAATGACTTGCTGCCTTGCTATGCAGCAACAAAAGCAACTTTCTCCAGATGAAGGAATAAAGTGGACTCAAAGAGATGTTTTCCTCCTGAATTGGGGGCTCCACATTGAGAAAAAGGTTAAAAAAAGAAAAAGAAAGATGGGAAAAAAACCCCTGCAGTAAAATAAACTTAAGTAAGAAGGCAGCAGCACAACAAGCTACAGACATAAGAAGTGGTCGCCTCTGATCAGCACACCTGGCCTTCTCCTTGCCAAGAATTTTATCATTCCCCTGGGCACATTGCTGTTCAGACCTGGAGGATGCCAAAACACTAACAACAAAGGGTTAATTTGGCTCAAATGTTTTCTGAAACTTTTGTCATATTATGAAGTCGCAGTAAGTTTCTTAACCATGTTTTTGAGTCAGACCACCCATTCTTTCATCCTTATCTCATATCTATTCATTGTGCTTTTTGGATTAAACATGAGTCTGGGATCAGCTTTTATTAATTAAAGTTTTTTTTTTTCCATGGGCTTTCCTTCAAGATCCCAGCTGGAGAAAATTCTGTTTCCACATGCTTTATTCAGTTTCAAAAGGCTTTACCATGTCTGTTTAATCTCCTCGGACCTTAACTAATAAATTAGTATGTTGATTTTAACCTGAAAAGTCATGGATGTCTGACTAGAATTAACTTCACAAGCTTAAAATATTTTACTTTTTCTTGTTATCTGGAATTTAATGATCTCCATTTGACAGCATGTGATTTCTTCTGGGACTTTGTGAAAGCATTGCTAGTCTCCATCTATACTGAATTATTTAAAAAAATTCCTAACTGCTGTTCATTAGTCCATTATTTGTTTCATACAAACTGTGTTGCACTGACTGAGCTAATGGAATCATGTTCCAAGATGGATTGCATGTCCCAGCTGTTTAGGGTGGGCTGCTCTCAAAGGATGATCTGTGAGCTATGTTTGTGTCTTGTTCCAGATGCTGGTTTGTATAGGAAAGAGAAGGAGGCAACTGTTGTGAGTAAATCTAATCCATGACCGATGAGAAAGTAAATGCAGAAACATCTGCTGCTTGTTCCTGGTGCATTACAGGCTAACTCCCTCAAAAGTTTATTCCCTGAATGAAAATAATAAGGAACCATATGCTGGTCTTTTCAGGAAGGCTATTTTATTTCTCGATGGGCGTTTGTGTTTTCATTCACCAAGAGTATCTTGGTGTCTTACTCCGGTCACGGTTGTGGTGGATCCAATCCAAGGAACAAGAAAATTATGATTTTTGTCGCACATTCAATGTCAAAGATTCATGCTTTTTGGAATTGTGGGAATTGTTAATTGTATTCTTTTATAACATAAAATTTTTATTATTTTATATAGTACCCTCAAGAATTATTGGTAAATAATAATATATTAAAAACGAACGACGCATGCATTAACTGAAACTATGCATCATCTCATATATCATTAGGATAATGTAACTATACATTTTACATAACATACTTTATAGAATATTTCACAGTATAATATCATAATAAAGACATCATTTTAAATATATCTGGCCATGAATAAATCTATGTTGGTTGAATTGTTATGCTTGCTCTCCTTTTCAAAAACTGCTCTGACAAAAGTGTATACCTACCAAAAGAACTTTAACTTTTTCCCTCAAGAGTGCTGAAGAAATGTGATAAAGAAACTATTTGAAACTTTTTGAGATTTTATGTGTATCTTATGCCCTCTTGTGGTCAGAATAGGCATGTTTCTGGTAGTAATTTTAAAATCAAGAGTGCTTTCCCCCCTCTTTCTTAGTTTCCATGTTCTGCTCGCAACTCATTTATATCATTATTCACAAAAATCATCATTATGCAGGACGTAAACCAGGAGAAGTGGGAGAAGGACATCAGGTCAGCTTCGAGCTTGGATGAGCTGCTCATGTTGACTGATTTCCCAGACTGGAAGCTGTGGAGGTGTAGGCTTAAGCTGAAGCACACTGACTCGGGCTCCTTTCCAGAATCGCGTTCTGCCTCAATGGGATCACACAGATTTACACGCTTTGCTGCCAACTCTTATAGCCTGGAGGTACTCAAAGGTAGCAGTACAGACATATAAACACATGTGCAAGTGAAGCCACACACATAAACACAGATTGAACAAAGAAAATAATTTTGTCTCTTGTTACATGTAGTATGCCCAGTTACATATTATAGAATTTTTTTTTTTTTAATGAAGATGACATATGACTTATGAGTTGGTGGATAAATTGAAGGACCAAACCCAAGAAGCATCTGCAGTGCTTTTTAAAATACTCTGAAACTTTAAATCTGTAGACATCCTTGTACATATTGTAGTTGAAGCACCATACAAACCAAACAATAGATAAGGCTGTTTATACACATCGAGCTGCATGATAGAAAGAAATAGCGTTGTAAGGCCAACAAAATCAAACATGCCAAAAAGTAATGTTAAACATAGCATTGGATTTAATTTTACTGTACATGCTGGGTAATGTTCATTTTAATTACATATTTAGAATATTATAACGTGGTTATCTGCCAAAGTTTACCATTACCCTGAAAAGCATTGTATATGAAAAAATCCTCTGTGCTCTAAAGATTGAAGCATTGCTCAAAGAAGCTGCATTATTAATAAAACAAATGTGATGTGCTTTGTCCTAGCCATTGATGAAGAGTGGCAGAAAACGCAATGCATGCCCCGGGAGACGTATGTGGATGTGGCTCAAGAGCTTGGGACTAGCAACGACATGTTCTTCAAACCTCCATGTGTCTCAGTGTTCAGATGTAGTGGCTGCTGCAACAAAGAGGGAGTCATGTGCCGCAACACCAGCACCACCTATGTTGATAAAATAGTACTGACCTCTTTTTCACATTTTACACTTTTGCTTTCTATGTATTTATCAAAGATGTTTTTAAGTCCCTTTTTTTTTGCAAGTCTGAGTAAACTCTGATTTAATGAAATCAGGAAAGACCATTTAATTTAAAGGTGTGCCCAAACTTTTGACTAACACCAAATAAATCATGTCAGATTTTTAAATCTTTAGTGAGATATAACATGCAACAAAACTAAACTGAAAAACAAATAAAATATTTCAGAACAAAAGAAAAGCACAATCCTTAAATAATGCTTTTTTTTTAAAAGCACCTTCCATCTACTATAATTTAGCACTTAAAATGTTTGGCTCTACCACCTTGGTTTTGATCTGCACATCTTGATTTGGCAATTTTATTCTACTCTTCCTTGCAAAATAGTATGTTATGTTCTTTACCAGATTGTTTTAAGTTCTTCCTTATTCATATTTATATATTTTCCTAAAATATTCCTATTTGTTTTAGTTAAATTCTGTTTCTGTCTATATTACACGAAAGGCAGAAAAATAAGTGACATGATATCTTGTTCACTCCCTTATTAGTCATTCAAGTAGTCTTTTGTAGCATGCCGGAATTGGGAGCAGGAGTGATTATCTCCCTCTGTCCATGCTTCATTTCTCAGTTCTGCCTCAAGACAGTGTTGTTGTTGAAGTGGCACTATCCTTCCAGCACCATATCAACCTTTGAGCAAGGACTGTGGCTTTGTTTGAATGTGTGGGTTTCAGACCCGCTGTGACAGGAAGTCTTTCCTTCCAGTTCTGAGATTGAGGTCAATGTGCAGTAGAGGGCATATCTCCAATTGTCATTCCCATGCTGTGCCCTGGACCTGTAATGAACCTGGTAATACAAGAATTGTCTATAGTCTTAACCATCCTGGTGATTGAGCATGAGGGTTATGTGACAGCTAGGTAGTATTTTAACTATGTAAAGATAACAACTATTCATTCCACCATCATAAAGTGGCCTTGGCTTTGGCCTTGGTTTGCCCTCGGGCACCATGCGTACCTATCAGTACCCTTTAGTGAGGTATGTGGTACAAAGATAAAGTGGTGGGGCTACAACTGCTCTACCATGACAACCACATTGGGCCTGGTTCAGGCATCGGCAGGTCATTGCACAACCTGATTGATGCCTCAGGCTTTGGTTCCAAAACAACATGACTGATCCACGGACTGGTAAACCTTTTAATCATGCTATTGGCCATATCATGCACCGAGTTTTCAGTTGAGACTTTAGGGCTGCATATGCAGGACTGCTTGAGAAGGTGTTTTGATATTACGGCAGGCCAGGAGTGAACCCAACTTCCATGAAAAAAACATCCTGGATCTTGATGATATAATCTATGAAAGACCAGAATGGCTGTTCCTTTCAGACCTCTCTTGCTACATTAAGCAAACCTCTTGGTTGTTCCCAGTTTTTCCTGCAGTGCCACCGCATGTTACAACCTACACTTCTTGGTCTAGTTAAAGTGCTGCAAAGTGATATTTGTTTGTGACAGTTGTACAGTGTTTAAAAGTTTTGCTTCTGTAACAGCCAGCCAACAAAGATAAACGAAAGATCACATCAGTTTGTATTTGAAGGGTATACCTTGGTCTGTGAGCAGTTCCTTGGGTAGGCCCAACTTGTATGTTCCTTGATATGGCCTTAGAAAGAAGAATTATATTGGGGTAGTATGTGGTGTACTCTGCCATGACAATCATGGCCTCAATTCAACTTGGGCGGAGGCCCAATGGGGTATATGCCCACCCACTCATCCTCATGATTGCAGTGGTATGAGGGGGCAGGTGCAGTTTTCCAAGAAGCTAAATGCATTGTGGACATACATCTGTGGGGGTTCTATCATGAACTGTGCCACGAAAGGGTCCCTTGTTAGAGTCTGGTAGCCATGTATAATGGTGTCTGTGTCGGATAATGAACTGTGCCACGAAAGGGTCCCTTGTTAGAGTCTGGTAGCCATCTATAATGGTGTCTGTGTCAGATAATGAAACAAAATATGTCTCCCCAACTTTCTGTCCTGGCCCAGCAAAAGTGTGACGACACGTTCTTGGTCTTAAATAATTGTCTAGGGTGCGATGGAGCCCTGATGCAGGAACTGGTCCACCCACTTTAGTACTTTTTTGCTGTGTTTTAGTCAGGCTCTAGACAGTTTTTGGTAATTCAGATGAAGGTGTGCGGTTGGGCCTGGGGTGTGAGGCTGGCTTAATAGGCCTATTATGAAAACTCAATGGCAGCATAGTGACAGGCAAGGGTCTCTTACCCTTGGAACCTGCCTCAGTCAGCTGCTCAAGCATCTTTTAGCGCCATATCACCTTTTGTGCAACAAGCATGTTTTTTTTTTCTTTTTTCTTGATGCATAGGTTGCAGGTTTGTCTCAGGTGTTTAAGTTTCTTTAATTTCTACAGTATATAAAGATTCACTTGCAAGTCCAAGTTGGGTTCAGTCGAGTTCAAGACCAAGTCTAGTCGAGGCTCAAATCTTAGGCCCTAACTCAATAACTCTTGTTCTTGTTAAAATTGGGCTCTGTTAATACTGCAGCTATTCTTAAGCCACTTAAGATTCTGACTCTGTAAATCTAGAAGCATTTACCGAAATGGTGTGTGTCACGGTGTGCGCCTGTGATGGCATGCGCCCAAATCAATATCGTTCCTCACTCACTCCGAAGCTCACTAGGTAGACGGCCTCTCCTTCTGCAGGTGTGCGAAGGAGCGGGGCCGCCTAACTAGGCATGGCTGGTGAGTCTCTGGGGTGTGCCCTTAGAAGAGGCCCTTAAAGAGACTTTAAAAAGGGGAATGCTGCCCTTTGATCTTCGCGAGAGGTCAGCGCGGGAACGAGCTGCGTGAACGAGCCCACATGCCAACCAGACCAGCATGTGCTTCACCTTCTTTCCTTTCCCTTTCTTTCTGTTCTCCCTCCTTTAACCATTTCCTTCACTATTTTTCCTAAATAAATTACCCTTTTTCCGGTAAGACATCGCCTCGTGACCGTGTTTCATGGTGCTGCCTGTGCAACTTTTACATTGGTGGAGAAAGCGTGCACGGGGGCACCTGGCATAGACCTTGGGTTGAGTCCCGAACGAGGCCGGGGTTTTACATGGCAGTGCCAGCTTCGGCCGTACGCTCGGAGCTGAGGGAGGGGTTAATGTCACGGCGTGCGCCTGTGATGGCTGTGTGCCCAAATCAATATCGCTCCTCACTCACTCCGAAGCTCACTAGGTAGGTGGCTAACTAGGCACGGCTGGTGAGCTATCAGCGTTGATGATCCCGAGCTTCTCTTCACGCTATAAAACACAGCGGGTAGTGTAGCTCAGGGTCTGTCTGTTGGGAAGATGGACTTTGCTATACGGTGGGATTTTACTAAAGACAGTGGTATGCGAGCGGGGCGATGTGACGCACCCCAGAGACTTTAAAAAGGGGGACCGGAATGCCGCCCTTTAATCTCTGTGAGAGGACAGCGCGTGAACAAGCTGTGCGAGCCCGTCTTCGCATCCCCGCCGCCGAAGAGGAAAAGGCAGCTGAGAGGACTGCGTTAAGGCCCCCGATTCCAGCTGGGAAAACCCGCCTAGCTGATGGACGTCCAGGAGAGACTCCCGCCTGTGGCCATGCCCAGAGAGAGCTGAGAGGGGCTGGTCTTGGCTCGTATGCAGCGGAAGGGATCTCCGTCCTGGGAGCGTGCAGGAGCTCTACCTCCGCGTGCTCCAAAACTGCCACTCCGTCCACTGCCCACCGCTCACCAGCCTGTGCCCACATGCCAGCAGGGCACTGCCAACCAGACCAGCAGCTGTTTCACTTTCCCTTGCCTTTTTTCCCATCCTCCTTCCTTTAACCATTTCCTTTCCTATTTTTTCTAAATAAATTACTCTTTTTCCCGTAAGATCTTGCCTCGTGTCCGTGTTTTATGGTGCTGCCCGTGCAACATTGGGTTGCCTACAATGTGTTAAGACTTTTATCAATATAGTCATTAAACTGGGTTATCTGCAATATCTTCAGGAAGGACTCAAAGTTTCCATGACATTACCTGCTAAATTGAATCATCCTGAACCCATGTAAGCAGGAAGGACCAAGGTATTCCAAGGTGAGAGGACGATAATGAGAAAAAGGAGACTGTATTTAGTATGGAAATATAAACGACTACATCAGTCGTAGTACTCGCTGTCTCCAACTTTGCACACTAAGAGCACTGAGAACAACCACACAACCCTCTCAGTGAGTCCATCAAACCTAGGTCGTTAACACTCATTTGTTCTGGAAGTTCAGACACAGCACTCGTTCCATGTCTTCTCACTTCCAGTATTGATTGACTATGGAGTGGCAGGCAATTTCATTGACCACAAACCTATTTAAAATCCAACATTCCCACTTGCCCCACATACATCAATGCCACTGACAAAGGGCTGGTAGAAGCAGATATTATTACAGTTTACACACAATCCTTATTTGCAAATCAGTGCTATTCAAAAGGAAGTAATTTCCTTCCTAGTGACTACTCTATGCACCCTCTGACTTTATGATTTTCTTGGATGCAAATAATTTGCATATTTCCTGTCATGACATGGCCCTAATTGGTCTAGTTCCTGCATTCAACATTGTGTTAATCTTTCTCATGTCACTTAAGACTAACTTGATTGACAGTCCACAGAGCTCATCTGATATCAAGATCACAATCAAAAAGCAGGAGCTTAACAAGTAAGCCCAAAACCTATGGTCTACCTCCCCACCCAAAATACATTTGTGCTGTAGCGCTGGTTCCAAATACATCCCCATGACATCGGATATTCCTCCTTTCTCTCGTTAATCACCAGACTATGGAGGAGTATGGGGAGGGCATATTCATCTCTTTACCTCACCAGTCTCAGGCAAGTTTTTCTTTGAAGAAGAAAACAAGAATCTGCCACAAGAAGGCAGATTACAACGGATTATCACAACCTCAATGAAAGCAGCACCTTTATCCTCTTCCACTGGTGTTACTGAATGGTCCACTCCTAAAAATTTAAAGGAGCTGGTTTTTAGGATTTGCCAGCTTCTAATGCATATTTATCAAAAGATTAAGTTCCATTTCCAGTTTTCTTATTTCTCTGTTAAAGAAAGGAATAAAGAGCTGCTGAAACAGCATTTGCCCAACAAACATCCAGATACAACCAAAAGTTTTACAAACAACTGTTACTCCAGGGCTGGATACAACGTCTATGATTACGGCTGCCTCTGGGAAATAGCTGGCGGATAATAAATAAGCAGTTAAGCTTCCTTGTTTGGCAGACATTGTTAAGGAACTTCCAAAAATCACGAACCCACATTTTATTTACGATCCTCTACAATTCCCAAGGCTGCACAGTGCTTATGGTTACCACAGATCAGTTCTCAATGTCAAATCTCCACCTTCTACTGCAAACTACTGTTCGGTTTGGTGTGAACTAACATGACCGCCACAAATTACAACACTTCACTGGCAAGATCATGCCCATAAATTCCAGTTATATAATTCAAACTGGTCTTTTCCAGTTAGTGTCTATTTAAGCACTTTCTTCATGTTATTGCAATGCAAAAGCTCATGCTACTGATCCTGTATCATGTCTTTCTTGTTTTGAACTTTGAACTCTGTGCGGATTTTTTTATTCTTTCCTGCTCTCTGATATTGTGTGTGCCTCACGTGACCTTTTGACTATTTACTGAACTTTGAACTGTGTTCAATTAAAATCTTTGTGGTCTTGCGCCTCTGTGGTTAGGAGTTCGGGTCCTGCCTTCCGGTCTGTGTGATTGGAGTTCTCTCCATATTCTTGATGTTTTTTTCCAGCTACTCTGGGTTTCTCCACAGTCCAATGATATGCACATTAGGCTAATTGACAGCACCTCAAGTTCCCTGAGAAAGACTAAAGGCTTCATATGACTGTATCCAGGATGAGCAGCGTACAGGATGAGTGAAACAGAGTGCAATGGGTGCTTCTGTGAACTAATTTAAATAGAAATAGTAATTTATTATTTATTAAAAACTGTAAGAAATACAACTGGCATGATGGCTAAGCCTTGCCCCCTTACAACTCCTGGGTCTTTGGTGGTTTCTGTGCTCCAATAATTGTAGGTTTGGATTTTTGCATATTCTTTCTGTGTACACATGTTTCCTCTGGGTTCTACAGATTGTTCTATCCTCCCCAAAAAATGGAGTGGTTATTCCAAATTTTCCCCTTAATAATTTGTGACCCACATATTGACGCATAGTTCAACAAACTGGAATGATTATTCAAACAAATGATACCATCTTATGTTATGACAAGCATGGCATTTTAATCTTTTGGATCTATTTTATTGGTATAAACCAATTTAACGCTTTAAGATTGTAAGATTTGATTTAAGATTTAAGATTTACTTAGAAAGGTAATAGTTTTTTGCCATTGATAATTAGTAGGTTATTGTTTTTGGATTTGTTTCTTTCAGCTTCTGAGTGTGGTGCCATTTAAATATGGGCCTGAGCCAATGCTGATCAGAGTAGCTAACCACACGGAGTGTAAATGCCAGGAACCACAGATGATTCGCAGACATGCTCTGCCTCACAGGAAGAGAGGGTCAGTGCCGGCTTCATCATCTCAAATTAACACTGTGCTTTTATATCAGTGGCGTCATAGATGGTCTATTGTGTTTAAATTAGATTTTATTAGTATAAAGGCTCTTAAAGAGATTCTAGGAATTTCACATCGGGCCATGGCCAGACACTTGGATGTCAGATATGCTTCTTAATCTGACAGATCCACATGACAAAGTAATAGTAAATAGAGGTAGTAATTTCATTTAGATAGCCTGTTTCTGGAAGAGATCTTCTAGACATCTCCTAGACCAATTAAGGTCATGAGCATCCACAACCCAGCCCCTTATCGTCAGTACAGTGTCATATGTGTGGTGTGCCAAGCTCTATTACTGAACTAATTTCTCTCTCTCTTCCTCTTTCTCTCACTCTCTCACTGTGTGTGTGTGTGTGTTTGTGTGCGCATGTATGCAAATCGAACTACAGGTGTTTTCCCATTCGCCAGGCAGAAGATCCAGGCAGGCGACTATGTGACCAAGGGCTCATATGGGACTGCATGGAGGATCGGTGTGTACCTTATCCCTCCAGCAAACAAGGTTAGAAAAGCATCCATCTTTTTTCAATCTTCGATATACAATATTTGGCCTAATAATAATAATTTGGCGGTAAGGGCACGGTTAGGTTGCCGCTTTTACATAATTCGTGTTAATAGGACGAGGTAGGCGGCAAGGTGGTGTAGTGGTTAGCACTGTCGCCTTGCAAGTCCAGGGACCGGGTTCGATTCCCGCCTCTGTATGCATGGAGTTTGCATGTTCTGCCCGTGCTTGGTGGGTTTCCTCCAGGTACTCCTGTTTCCTTCCACAGTCCAAAGACGTGCAGGTTAGGTTAATTGGCGTTCCCAAATTGCCTGTAGTGTGTGAGTGAACACCAAAAGTGGGAAGAAGACCCTTCGCAAACTCCTAACTCAGATTTCAAAATTATTATGGTCGAGTTCTGTCCCACCTCTACCACTTCTACTAAATGAAATGTCCACCCTTGAGTGGTCCACTTCTGGTTGCCAAATGTCACACTTGAATAATTTAAGTTAAAAAAAATGATAAATAAATGAAAACACTTTATTACACAAATTTATTAAACACATTATTACCTGGGCAACTAAACTTTTGTGGGAAATAATGTGTGAAATTGTCCAAATCAAGGTCCTTGAAAGGATCATTATTTGAGCCTGATGAATATTGACCAATACTTTCCTTCATTCCCTGACCCACCCATCACTCTGGAAATGGGTTAATCTGGATTCAACAGACCACATGGCCGTTTTCCATCCTTCCAAAATCCAGTTTTTATACAATCTAAAATTTTATACAAATAAAGGCTTTTTTTTTTTTTTTTTTTTTACTATAGCCTCACTAACAAGTGGTTTTCTTATGGCTATACACAGCTGTTTAATTTCAATCGAGTAAATTCTTGTTACATTGTGTTTACTCACTTACTTTTGCTATTAAATATAGCTGTAATTTCTACACATTTTTTACAAGATAATTTTGAAAAGTGATCTCCCTTATCTCTCTGCAGTGATTATCCAATCAAAACCTTTTAAGTATTCGATTATTAAAGCACTTCTTTATGCCCTGTGTACCTCCTGGCCAGTTTTAATGGGCTTGATATAGCTGATAAAATAAATAAGAGTATTAATGTTATCTCTAATTTACCTATTAGGTCTGACTGGGTGGCAGTTACAAATCATTTACATGGCTCACAGGTCAGGCAGAAGGGCTTTCTTGACAGATTTTGCTTATGGTCCAAGGGTAGTCAGGACCAGCTCTTATTGCAACTTTAAACCATTAAAGAAACTGGGTTTTGCGCTACTGAGCCAATTTTAGTTTGACCATGTACAGCAGATTTCTTTATTCTTTGGACTGTGGGAGGTAACTGGAGCACAAAGAGGAAACTTCATGCACACAGATCCCAGGCGGGACTTAAACCCAAAGGTTCGAGGTTCAAGGCGACAGGGCTAACCACTAAGCCACCATGCCACAGATGAAAATTATATAATTTATACTAAAAATATTTTGTGCATTGTTTCTCTGAGTCGCATTGTGATTTTAAATTTTTTTTTAATGAAATGTTACATCATAATTGTTCTGGCTACATCGGTGGAAATTTTGGATAATTTTGCAAAACATTAAAACTCCACCTGCCACAGATTTGTCACAATGGATAAATCTACTTGCAGTTGTGTATGCTCTGTAAATATGCAATGTGGTATCCATAATAGTGTTGGTTAAGTTGTTTTTTATCTTTCTGATTGTGTAGTTTTTAATAGTGTATGCTGGCTGCAGTTTGGAACAAGAAAAATACAACCATTGAGTTTTTTTGCTCACAAAACCTTTTCAGATTTGATAAAGATTATAAGAAACTTGAAGGACATAGCAGATGTAACTAAGGCTACAAAACTCAAACGCTACCTGCACTTAAGTGTATCTCAGGCCTCATGTACACAAAGCACTCATACATCTCTTGAGTTTTGTAGTATGTTGTCTCTGCTTCTGTTGATAGCCCAAAACTTCTAAAATAGACAATATGCAACACTTTTCAACAAAAATGTTTTCTTATAGACAACATTTTGTATCTGCACACAATCATTTGCCAAAATTAACAAAAGTCCAAAAATGGCATTTATCTTTGCCTTACGGTATGAGGTGCATTTAAACTGTTCATATGTGTGGCAGTGGAACAATAGCCAAATATATTATGTAATTACCTTACAGTTAAAAAATGCATTTTACAATTTTGCTTTTGTTTTTTTTTTTTACTTAAAAAAAAAAAAAAAGGTTTTTAAGGATTAACAGTCTGCTGCTCTTCTGTTTTAGCAGAATTTCCCTCCAACACAAAGGCAGACGATTGTGAAATTGATCTTGAAAAATGTGAATGTATTCCCAAAGAAGTAACATCCACACGGAAAACTCCATGTTCATGTGCTGGGAGGAGGAGGCAATTCAACCATACATCATGCAGGTAGCAGTTATTTCTTCACTACTATTTTGTACTTTATCTTGACCTCAGGGTGCAAAGAAAAAGGTGCATTTTCGCGTTAGTCTCTGAGTGATCCATAATAACTACGTAACAAACCGTGCGCTATGAACTATGCCATTTAGTTGCTTAAAATATATTATTTGTGGTATTCAATAGATTTTCCCCTTCATGCTTGTCTTTACAGTTGCAATAGAAAATGAAGGGTTGCACACGGTGCAGGCATGAAACCTCGGACAATCTGCTTCTTCTGGAGCTGCGACTGAACGTCCACTCTAATTTATTTACATCCTTATTTATAACACTACCTTATGCGCATGAGTATAACATTTAACCCCCCTGTTCACACGACTGTGTTAAATCACATAACATAAAAAAGTAACAAAACATTAAAAATGTACTCCAGTTTACTCATGATAGGCAAATAATATACTGGTTTCCATGCACTGAATATAGCAAAATCTAATAAATGTTTTACTATAAAATGTTTTACTATAAAAAGTGGGATGTAATTTAATTTGATGCATGAGAAGCATATTGTGGATGTGCATACAGTATGTTACAATATATGGTATTTAATAATTGTGTCCATACTGTAATAAATTCAATTCAAACTATTGTCCTTTTAATGCTGTAATCAACAAGCATTTTCATATTGAGTTGAGCAAAATGCAATTTGGTGATAAAATACATATTTTGTATTTTTTTTATGTATTGAGTGATTTTAGAAAATGTTGATTTTCAGTGTAAAATTAAGCCTTTGCAGATTATTATATTATTTTATTTCATGATGATGGGACATGTGATCACCTGTTTGAAGTAAATCCATATTTATGACTGAAGGACTCTGGAGTTACTTAGCAGCATTTGTCAGTGACAAATGTGTAAAGGTTTATTGTTTACTTTTGTGGTTTCTTGCTTTACCAGTGGATTTTGAGAGTAGTAAAATATCTTCATGTACATTTCTGCCAGGTATATCTACAGATCTCATGTAACACTACAACAAACTTTGTTTCAATTAATAAAGCCTGAAAAAGTCATTATGCTATTTACTTACATGACCAGAGAAAATTATTTTTAACCTTTCAAGTGTCACAGTTTAATTTCACGAACCGATCCAGCACTGAAGGTGCAGTCCGCTGCTTTATTGCTTGAAGCACTTTAAAAATAAATGTATCTATGGTAATTCAAGTGAATGTCTGTGATATGGATTTTCCCTGGGACTTAAACAACATCATTAATCGAAATGTCTTTGTAGATACTTATTCTTCAATATTTGTTTCTTTTATTATTCATGAAGTAATTCTGTTAGGTTGTTGTCTGTTAAAAGTTGACTTATTGCTTTCTCTATTTCCTTCTCTAATATACAATTTTTTCTATTAATTGGAAATTCACAAGTCTGTTCTTTGAAATATTTGAAAGAAAGACAATTGCAAAAAACATTAACATTCTCACTTCTCTTCGAATATTAATCAGGTTTCCTGAAAGCCTGCCAGCTCATTTTATTGTCAGTTTTTGGTTGTGCATATGTGTACAGTACTTTACCACTTATTTATAGTAGGTGTTACAAATAATATAGAGCATTGAACTGTTCTCAGTCTCAGGCACAATGTTCAGCTTCCAGTCTTCGGCCAGATACCGTCCAAAATACTCAAAATATTTCCTAAGAAAAAGAAAAAGAAAGAAAATGCCAATATGTCAGTGTTCTTTGACCTGTGTTTTAATTCTACATCAATCAGCACCTGTTTTGGCCGTGTGGCACATTGCAGTTTTTTCTGTAGCTGTATTTTATACCGAACTTGCTTTATGTCTCAGCATTTATCTATTTACTGTACATCAGGAATGCTGCATAACAAACAAGTAAAATAAAATACATGAATAAAGCAAATTAACACTTAAATATCTTATAATCTTTTCCCATCTTAAAAATATGATCACTTTTCTATTCTATTCTAACGGAAAAATTGAAAATAGCATTCTTTAATAGGATGCTCATCTCTGATTCCATATTTCACTGCAGCCATACTGTAAGTAGTTCTGACAGCCATGGAAAACAATGGGTCAACCAATTTTCAGCAAATGACAACTCTAATTTAGATGCAGGTTGACAGTCGACACATTATTGAATAAAGGAAGAGCCTTCTGAGCCTTGAGTGATCTGAGCATCTGAGCCTTGAGTGATTGTTTCTCAAAGAAGATGAAGACAGAAGATGTTTTCTTCATGTCTGTTTGGCAGTCCTGGCTGGCAGTGTGGGCTCTTATTCATCCACGGATACACAGCTTTTCATTTCATTTCATTTCTCAAGTTGCGACACAATGTTGCGACACCCCAATGTTTATGTTTTTATTTTTTACCTGGATTGGTGATGGGTGAAGAGCAGGCTGGAATATTAACAGTATAAACTAATTAATTAATTAATTAATATAAACTTTTGTGCCCTTACCGTGTACAATACACGGCCTTAAGAAGGCAGTTTTAATCTACAGTGTTACAAATTTGTTTCACAAAAATAACTACAATGGGGTTTTATGTGAAATGCCTGAAATGTCCAAACACGCGCTCACACACGCACGCACACACGCACACAGTTAAACTATACTAATTCTTTCAGTCTTCTTTCATTTCTATCCCCTTTTTTTCGATTCGCTCAGGTCGATCAAGTGCACTGCGTCTTCTTTCGAGCTGGAATTGATTCTGATTGTTGTGTGTCATGTGCAGGTGAGTTTGTTCCCTGCCTGTGCCTTTTATTCTCCTACTCTGATTGGAAATCAGTTCTCATACAGGGACTGACCTTTCGCTGATGAGACTGAGTTGCTCATCATTGCTTCATCTCGGAGCTCTTTTATGTCTTGTTTTTAATATATCAAAAAGGATTGGTGTGTTGTCATCATTGATTTAAGCCATTGGGGGAAACACAGACATGCATGTCTTTTATTTGTCATTGTGGCTAGTAGTGGGACTGGCTTATTCCAGATAAATGGGGTGGAGTATGAAAATACTTAGCAGATAATGAGTTTGTTTTCACTTTTGTTATGGCCCTTTTAGTTTCTCACTGCATTTTTGAAAGATGGGATACTAAATGATACAATGACGCTTCAGCGCTTTCCATAAAAAGGTCCGGGGATACAGAATATTTAAGTTTTCAAATTTTAGTTGGCAAAAAAAAAATTGATTTACAGCTCAGCAAAGATCTAAATTAAAATGTTAAATTAAATTGTGGTGGAGAAAGTACACTATAAGTTACTGTAGTTGAGTAAAAATAGAGACAAATATTAAATAGATGTAAAATATAGGTGAAATATTACTCAAGTAATAGTAGAAGTCCCCCATTTATACAGTATTTCTCCTTGAGTACGAGTACAAAACTACTCGCATTCGAACTTAATTAAGTATCGAAAACATTGGGCTTGTGTATTATCTCACTGTAGCCTTTGTGTCACGTTTTCGGATGTGAGGCATAAACGCAGAGGTCCAGATGGTAAAGGAAACGATGTATTTTATTTAAACTTAAAACAGGGAACTTAAACACACAAATATACTTAAATAATAAAATGAAACTAAAGCACGTACAAGGTAATGGGAAACACGAACTAAACTTACAAACATTACGGGCTAGAAGTCAACAGATGCAAGACAGTTAAACTGAACTAAAACAAACCATTTATAATAAAACTAATGAGCTACTCGGTTCAGGTGAGCGCCCCACGTCACCTGACCGAGGTGCTTGGTGGGAAATGAAGTGAAACGAAAAGAACTACAAACAAAAATCACAGTGCGCTTTGGCGCCCTCTAGGGGTTATCCCTGACATAACCCCCCCCCCTCAAAGGGCGCAACTCCGGGGCGCCACAGGAGGTCCAGGGCATCCCCCCCAGGGTCCAATGTCCGTCCCTCTCACCCAGAGGCTGCCACCTATGGCCAGTGGTTCAGGTGGCCTGGTGCCCCTGTTGAAGCAGGGTGGCGGAGGCAGAAGACTTTCGCCGTCCTCACTGATGCAAGGCGGCGGTGGTAGAGGGAGCTCGCCGTCCTCCGTGATGCAGGGCAGCGGATGCAGAAGACGTTCGCCGTCCTCTATGATGCCAGGTGGCGTTGGCAGCAGAGGAAGAGGATGCTCGCTGTCCTCAGCGGCGCATGAAGGCGGCGGCGGAGGAAGAGGAAGCAGCTCGCTGTCCTTGGCGGCGCTTGAAGGCGGCGGCGGAGGAAGAGGAAGCAGCTCGCTGACCTCGGCGGCGCATGAAGGCGGCGGCGGAGGGAGAGGAAGCTCGAAGTCCTCGGCGGCGCATGAAGGCGGCGGCGGAGGAAGAGGAAGCTCGCTGACCACGAAGGCACTGTGCTGCGTCGGAAGCTCGCCGTCCGCGAAGGCACAGTGCTGCGTCGGAAGCTCGCCCTCCTCTTCGCCGCATTGCAGCGGCGGCAGCTCGCTGTGCTCGGCGGCGCGGTGCAGCTGTGCTACCAGCCCTTGGAGCGTGGCCACCTGCTCCCGCAGGTCACGAATGCGCTCTTCATTTATTTTAGCGCACCGCCGAAAGCTGCTCCAATCAAGCTGGGAGGTTGCTCCCTGCTGCACGTCCCACTCACGCTCCGTTCTCTTGCCGCTACGCCGCTCGGTTCTCCGGCTACCTTCCGCGCCGGCTCCCCACAACGCATACATCGTTGCCCTCCCCAAAAGAATCTCCCGGGGGAAGGGCTCCTCTGCTATGCCTCTTGCACGGTCTTGCATTCGTTGATTTCACCATGAGTAATGTCCGTTCCGTATGCTTATGCTTTAGGTTTTTGGTTTCTTTATTAAAGTCTATTTGTTTGTTTAAGTTCCCTGTTTATGTTTTTCTTTTTAAAATAAATCGTTTCCTTTAAAACCTGGATCCTCCTGCATTTATGCCTCACACCCAAGTTCGTGACACTTTGTCATTCTGAACTGTGAACGTATTGTTTTGTCGCTGTCTGAAACTCCTCTTCTGATTTCTACCACCTGCTACATGATTGAGTGTTTTATGGAGGAAAGGTAAATCACACACTTGCAGATCATAGTCAGCAGATGGAGATTCGTGGTTAAAATAATGCACACCGATGAGGTTATGTAATGCATTGGCATGCAGAAATGTTGTGAGGAAACAAGTGCTGTAGGAGGCAGTAAAAGTAAATTATAATACAGATAAATAGACTGATAAAACATTATTGTGTAAGATAAAATAGCTTGTTCTGACTTTTCATATAGATGACTAAATATTGTTAAATAACCAGCAATTGGTAATCAATTCAGCAGAGAAAGACAGTTTGACCCAATTAAGATCACATCATTAATGTAGGTATCTGTATATGCTTCTTATTGCAAGTGTCTTTTCTTGAAATTAAAAATATTGCTTTATTAGACATATTACCTGCTAGCTCTATCTGATGATTGAGCTCTCATGGAATATGTGCAAATCACCTACAGATAAAACACTTTTTGCTAAATAATTAAAAAAAAAAACATATTTATGTTGAAATAATATTTTTATACAGGCAAAATATATATCTTGCTTACAAATAAGCACTTAATCTTGGTTTGTAGCATCTACTGTACCGTTTATGTATGATATAGCCTTAACTTGAACAGGCAGATGGTTAGCTGTCAGAAAAACACATTTTTAATTGAATTTATTTTAGATCTATCTATCTATCTATCCAGAAAGAAAAGACTGTGTCCACTTTAATAGGAACACCTTTACTTCAACCCTCTTACGTAGTAAAAGTAAGATTATTGTCATTATACAGTAGTTTTACCTGACATGTGTTTGGAAGCTCTCAGAGGACAGCAGCGATAAAGAGAATGTAAGAATGAGGCAAAAAAATATAATTATTATAAAAAAAATAAATGCAAGAATATATGCAATGACATATATGTGTGCAGAGTGACTTGCATGGTACAAACAGTGCAGTGCAAACAGGTTTTTTTTTTCTTCTTCCAGTTAGCAGAAAATATAGAAAAAATTATAATAATTATATAGTCCTGGGTGTTAAGTGTTCAGCGCAACATCTTGGGTAAAAATGTGGAGTGGGGTGGGGCAGGGCGGTTATACGACATTTAGACAGGTTTATTACTGTCTTCAGTCTTCAGCGGCTGTGGGTGTGTAAGGGTGTGTGCATGTGTGTGAGCGGAGGGGAGTGTAAATCAGGCGACAGCTTTGGGGAAGAAGCTGTTCCTCAGTCTGTTAGTGTGTCCTGATTGTCCTGTATCCTCCTATAGAAAATCACTAAGAGCTGAGAAGAGACTTTGGCTTTCTCAGGAAGAAATGCATCTGGTAAGCTTTCTTTAGCAAAAAAAGAAAATGCTAATGGTCCCCGTTAGGTCTCGTGATACAGTATGCAGTCCCAGGGGTTTGATGCCACTGACTCTTTCAACCACCTCCCTTTACATATAGGTTTCATTCTTTTGGTTCTCCTGTAGTTGACAACAATCTCCTTTTGTTTTAGTGGTGTTCAGGACTAACGAACCATTCTGGAGGATCAGAAGTGATAACATTTTGATGAATTTTGAAATGGTTTTTTGAAAAAAAAAAAAATAAAAAAAAAATGGTTTGATGAACATGAAAGTGAAGTTGAACATCTCCCATGGCCTGCACAGTCACCAGATCTAAATATTATTGAGCCACTTTGAGGTGTTTTGGAGGAACGAGTCAGGAAACGTTTTCCTCCACCAGCATCATTTAGTGATGTGATATATACAGTATATTCATGTTCAATAAAAGTTTTAAATCCTAGTTTTCTGGGTTTTTTTTTTTTTTTTTTTTTGCTGTAATTTGGTTACATTCACCCATGGGGTAAACATTTATGGCACTTGAATTCAAATTCAACATTTTAATTGTTAGCGATCAGTGCATGGGCGTCAACTCAAAGCAAACCTCAAACGTGAACTGCCTAAATATAAACTGCACATTACATGCCTCACCAGAGACAAAAAGATTTTGGATCACTGCTACCCCACAATAAAGGATGCATATCGCTCAGTCCCCAGAGCAGCTTTAGGACTTTCTGACCACTGCCTGGTTCATCTTCTCCTGACCTATAGGCAAAAACTTAAATTTGCTAAGCCTGTAGTAAGGACTGTAAAAAGATGGACCAGTGAAGCAGAGCAGGAATTACAGGCCTGTTTTGACTGCACTGATTAGAGTGTTTTTGAAGCTGCTGCCGCCAATCTGGACGAGCTCACAGATTTGGTAACATCCTACATCAGTTTCTGTGAAGATATGTGCATTCCTACCAAGACATTTCTAACATACCGTTTAATAATGACAAACCATGGTTTACAGCAAAACTCAGACAGCTTCGTCAGGCCAAAGAGGATGCCTACAGGAGTGGGGACAGGATTTAGTGCAACCAGGCCAGGAACACACTAACAAGCGCCATCAGAGTGGCTAAGAGAAGCTACTCTAAAAAGCTGTAAAATCAGTTTTCTGCAAACGACCCTGCTTCAGCGTGGAAAGGCCTGAAAACAATCATTAATTACAAGAAACGATCCCCCAACTCTGTAGGCAATCAACAACTGGTTGATGACCTGAATAAGTTCTATTGTAGATTTGAAACTCCCAGTCTCACACCACATGTCCTGATCATCTTTCCACTCCACCATTATCACCTCTGACAACCACACCCCCGGTACTCCAGGTCTGTGAAAAAGATGTTCGCCAAATCTTCCTGAAACAAAAGAGAAGGAAAGCTCCAGGTCCAGACGGCGTTACACCAGCCTGTCTGAAATCATGTGCTGACCAGCTGGCTCCCATCTTCACACAGATCTTCAACAGGTCACTGGAACTATGTAAAGTCCCTTCATGCTTTAAACGTTCCACAATCGTCCCCATTCCAAAAAAACCTAAAATCACAGGACTTAATGACTACAGACCAGTTGCCCTAACATCTGTGGTCATAAAGTAATTTGAAAGACTGGTGTTGGCTTACCTGAAGGACATCATTGGTCCATCATTGGACCCCCTGCAGTTTGCCTATAGAGCAAACAGGTCTGCAGATGATTCAGTCAATATGGGACTGCACTTCATCCTTCAACATCTGGACAAACCAGGTGCTTATGCAAGAGTCTTGTTCATAGACTTTTCATCAGCATTTAATACGATCATCCCAGCACTGCTTCAAACCAAACTAACTCAGCTCTCTGTTCCTACCTCTGTCTGCCACTGGATCACCAGCTTTCTAACGGGCAGGCAGCAGCTAGTGAGACTGGGGAAATTCATGTCCAACAGCCGCACCACCAACAC
This sequence comes from Clarias fuscus, assembly GCA_030347435.1. Classification (NCBI taxonomy): domain Eukaryota; kingdom Metazoa; phylum Chordata; class Actinopteri; order Siluriformes; family Clariidae; genus Clarias; species Clarias fuscus. Next base: position 7,357,325 of record CM059228.1, read on the forward strand.
TGGAGCCCCTCAGGGATGTGTTCTCTCCCCACTGCTCTTCTACCTCTACACAAACGACTGCACCTCCACAGACCCCACTGTCAAGCTCCTGAAATTTGCAGATGACACTACAATCATCGGCCTCATCCAGGACGGTGATGAGTCTGCATACAGAAGGGAGGTCGAGCAACTAGCTGTCTGGTGCAGTCACAACAACCTGGAGCTGAACATGCTCAAGACAGTGGAGATGATCATGGACTTCAGGAGAAACCAACCTACACTTCCCCCACTCAACATCATGAACAGCACTGTGACAGCAGTGGAGTCATTCTGGTTCCTGGGCACAACCATCTCTCAGGACCTGAAATGGGACATTCACATTGACTTCATTGTTAAAAAGGCCCATCAGAGGTTGTATTTTCTTCGCCAGCTGAAGAAGTTCAACCTCCCACAAGAGCTGCTCACACAGTTCTACTCAGCTGTCATTGAATCCATCCTGTGCACTTCTATAACTGTCTGGTTTGGCTCAGCTATAAAAGCAGACATCAGAAGAGTACAAAGGACGGTTCGGACTGCAGAAAGGATTATCGGCACTCCCCTACCCACACTGCAAGAACTATACAGTATCCAGTATTAAGATACAGTATCCAGAGTGAAGAAAAGGGTTCGGAATATCACTTTGGACTCCTAACACCCAAGCCACCTTCTTTTTGAACTTTTGCCGCCTGGCCCACGATACAGAGCACCGAACACCAGGACAGTCAGGCACAAGAACAGTTTTTTTCCCCCAGGCAATTTACCTCATGAACAGCTAAAACATTCTAAAACATTCTTCTCATTGTGCATTAAATATATGTGCAATATTGTGTGAAACACCACTGTGCAATATAGTGTGCAATACCGCAGATATTTATTTAACTTATTTGTAAATAATCTCACAACCTACTCCATTTGATGTTAACCCAAAAAACCCATCCTTATTTTTTTTTTCCTGTTTTGTGTCGTGCAGTTTTGTCTTGTTTGTTTTGTTCTGGAAGCTCTGTCACTAAAACAAATTGTACGTGCAAGCGTACTTGGTAATAAAACTCTTCTGATTCTGAACTCGCACATTGTTATATTCCGTTGTCATTCATATTGCTGTTGTATTAGAGTGCTTTACTAAAGCATTCGCTAGTAACAGTATCAAGTTGATATACAAGTCGATCTGAATTTGATAGGATTCAAAATGAGCGAAATCAAAAAGAATCTCTCTAAGTAAGCAAGTAAATAAAAGATAAAAGAATAAATAGCTTTAAATGGTACTTCAGCATAGTAAAAGCACCCTAGCAAGAGTAAAAAAATACTTATTTTCCCCGCTGTATATGTATATATATATTTGACACATCAGCATTTTTATCAGTAAGGGGATTTCTAAGTGGGCTATTGACACTACCAAATTTTCTACCAAATGTAGCAATCAAGCCAAATATTGAATTCATACAAAGAAATCAGAATTAAGTATACAAGTTGAAAATGACACAGGGAATAAGTATTGAACACACTTTAATTATTTGTAGAAAAGCCTTTGTTGGTGATTTTGTGTCAATAGCCCACTTACTGATAAAAATGCTGATGTGTCAAATACTTATTTTCCCCACTGTATAGGACATTCAGGTTTAATTAAATTCTTAAATCCTCATGTTCTGGTGTTTATGCTGTAATTTGGTCATGTTCACCCATTGTTTTGTCCCTGTTAAGACATTACAAAAATTATATAACAAACTTTTTATTATGAATTTTAAAGCACGAGTTAGAGCATCTCATTTCATTATTATGAATCTATTGTAAAACAAAATAAAATTCATGTTTGCTTCAGCATTGGAAACAATATTGTTTTAGACTAACTAATTATACACAGTTCTTTGTTGTACTTGGTCTGGCTTTTAGATAAAATCCTTCCATGCGCCATCTGGCGGATATTTAGTGAAGCACAACACATTTATTAAAAATCTTAAATGGTGCTTGTGGGATTCAGCGGCACTGCGCGAGACGCCCTTTCGCGGGGGAAAAGCACGCATTCTTAATGGCCACATCTGTAAGTCACTATTGAACACCACTCCACTAGATGTTGATCCTCCTTTCTGTAGCATGTTGCATGAATTCTTGACATCAGTCCCAGTATAGTGCTGTCATCACAAACTTCACTATAGTGTAAGGTAAGTGCGTGGGCATGCTGTCATATGTAAATAATGTGAAAAGGGATGGGCTGAGGACATAGCCCTGTGGTGCTCTTGTATTCAGGGTGAGAGTGGATGGTGTGTGGTTGTCCACTCTGACATTCTGTGTTCATTAGTGAGTCCAAGATCCATGAGTGTAGTGGTTAATCCCCAATTTGCTGAACTTTTTAAAGAGATTATAGGGACTATTGTTTTGAAAGCATAGCTGGCACCCTGTCTGGTCTTGCTGCTTTGGTGGTGTTAATCTTCCTCAGGGTGGATCTCACATGGTACTGTAAGATGAGTACAGGTTCCTCTTGGGGGTGTGTGGTTGTTTGAGTTTCCACTCTGCTGGTGTGGTTGTCGAAACGTGTAAAGAAGAGGTTTAAGGTGTCAGGAAGTGTGGCATCATGGCTGGTCGGTTAGGTGCTGCTCTTGTAGCCTGTAATGGCTTTAATTCTGCTTTACATGCTGTGTTTTTATTTTCAAGTGGCCCTCTGTGCACTGCTGGTATCTGAGCTTCGTATTACCATTCTTCAGTTCCCTCTGGGCATTACTGTAAGCCAGTCTATCCTCTGCCCTGTAGGCATCAGTTCTTGCCCTAAACAGGGACAGCACATTTTTGTCAGGCCAGGGCTTATGGTTTGGGAATATCTTGATTCAATTCAATTCAATTTTATTTGTACAGCACTTTTAATAATGGTCATTGTTTTAAAGCAGCTTTACAGAATCAAAAGAAAATTATGGAAATGACTATAAAATGAGAACATGTATGAATCAAAATGATCAAATTGTCTCTGATAAGCAAGCGAAGGCTGACGGTGGTAAGGAAAAACACGGGACCCCCATGCAACAAGATCTCCGACCAAAAGGGGGCACGAGACGAGAGTCAGGCAGCTCCAGAGGGCAGAGAGGGGTCTCAGGAGCTCAGGAGCGGCATGTGTAGCTCAGAGAAGAGGAGAATAGAGGAGAGGAGAGAAGAATAGAGGAGAGGAGAGGAGAGAAAGAGCGATAACAGTTAGGGATGGTCACAGTCACATAATGTACAAGGTGAATGTATATTTTGTGCAGAGTGCAATCAGAGACTCCGGCACGACTAACTATGATGGAATAACTAAAAGTTATGATGCTTGACTACTGTAAATAGGTTTTAAACCTAGAACTAAACACATACACTGTGTCTGAGTCCTGAATATTAATTGAAAGGCTATTTCTAAACTTTGGGGCTTTTTTTTTTAAGTGAGGACCTTTGCTGCTGGTTCCTGGACTAAATGGAACCTGTTTATGAACCTAGTTGAGCATCCAGACAGTAAGATATTACAATAATCCAACATAGAGGTGAGAAAGCCATGAACAAATTTTTATGCATCCTTCAGAGACAATATACAGGGTGTACTATTTATATGGATACATCTTAATAAAATGGGAATGGTTGGTGATATTAACGTCCTGTTTGTGGCACATTAGTATATGTGAGGGGGCAAACTTTACAAGATGGGTGGTGACCATGGTGGCCATTTGGAAGTCGGCCATCTTGGATCCAACTTTTGTTTTTTCAATAGGAAGAGGGTCATGTGACACATCAAACTTATTGGGAATTTCACAAGAAAAACAATGGTGTGCTTGGTTTTAACGTAACTTTATTCTTATATGAGTTATTTACAAGTTTCTCTTTGTTCACAGCCATTGACATGTCAAAGAGGTTAACACGTGATGAGCGGATTGAAATTGTGTTGATATCTGGTGAACGCAGTAACCGGGTCATTGCAGCAGATTTCAATGCAAGACACCCTACAAGACCACCCATCTCCCATGCTACAGTTAGCAAACTGCTTGCTAAGTTTCGTGAAACTGGTTCAGTGTTGGATTTGCCAAAATGTGGACGCATGAAATCTGTCACTAATGAACAAACAACAGTGGCTGTCCTAGCTTCATTCAGCAAGAGCCCACAGCGTAGCACTCGCTGCATGTCACTGGAGAGTGGCATTAGTCGAACATCCCTTCGGCGGATATTAGGTACTCACAAATGGCACCCTTACAAACTCCAGCTACTGCAGCATCTCAACGAGGATGACCCAGATCGGCGCACACAATTTGCAGAATGGGCAAAACAAAAATTGGAACAGGACCCTCAGTTCACACAGAAGATTTTGTTCAGTGATGAGGCAAACTTTTATGTGAATGGTGAAGTTAACAAACAAAACCACCGCTATTGGTCTGACACTAACCCACATTGGATAGATCCCTCCAAGACTGTTGGAACAAAAAAAGTGATGGTATGGTGTGGTATATGGGGTACAAAGATAGTGGGGCCATTCTTCATCAATGGAAACCTCAAGGACACTGGATATTTGAAATTGCTACATGATGATGTGTTTCCCTCTTTATGCACTGAAGCTGGCACGTTCCCTGAGTTTTTCCAGCAAGATGGTGCACCACCACATTATGGGTGTCAGGTCCGAGCATTCCTAGATGAACAGTTTCCTGAAAAGTGGATTGGTCGTCGTGGGCCAGTTGAATGGCCCCCAAGGTCTCCCGATCTGACCCCCTTAGACTTTTATCTTTGGGGTCATCTGAAGGCAATTGTCTATGGTGTGAAGATACGAGATGTGCAGCACCTGAAACTACGGATACTGGAAGCCTGTGCTGGCATTTCTCCTGCGGTGTTGCTATCAGTGTGTGAAGAGTGGGAGAAGAGGGTTGCATTCACAATCCATCACAATGGGCAGCACATTGAACACATTTTCTAAGTGGTCAGAAACTTGTAAATAACTCATGAAAGAATAAAGTTACGTTAAAACCAAGCACACCATTGTTTTTCTTGTGAAATTCCCCATAAGTTTGATGTGTCACATGACCCTCTTCCTTTTGAAAAAACAAAAGTTGGATCCAAGATGGCCGACTTCTAAATGGCCACCATGGTCACCATCCATCTTGAAAAGTTTGCCCCCTCACATGTACTAATGTACCACAAACAGGACGTTAATATCACCAACCATTCCCATTTTATTAAGGTGTATCCATATAAATGGCCCACCCTGTATTTATTATTTTAACAAAATTTCTGAGATGAAACAATGCTATCCTGTTAGAAAGATTAAAATCTATAATCACACCAGGGTCTTTTACTGTTGTACATGATGAAACAAAAAGGGCCTTCAAGAGTTAATGTGTGATCAGAAAGCTTACTTCTGACTGCATGTGATCCTAGTATCAATGCGTTTGTCTTGTCTGGATTAAGCAGAAGGAAGTTAAATAGCATCAAGTCTCTTATGTCCTTCACACATTGCTCAACTTTATTAAGCTGGCTTTTCTCATATGGTTTTGTCGGACATATAACTTTGTGTCATCAGCATAACAGTGGAAGCAAATACCATGATTAAGAATTATATTGCCCACAGGACGCAGGTAAAGAGAAAATAGCAATGGGCCTAAAACCGAACCCTGGAACACCAAACTTCACAAGCTTGCTGGTCTTGTTGTTAACACAGTGTCAGTGCAGACGGCTATGTATGCCTAAATGAATGAGCTGTATTACTCCATGTCTGTACTCTATACAAATAACTCCTAATCTGTATTTTCAAAACAGTCCTGCAACAGTAAAGTAAATGCTCCAGACTCGGACAGTTGTAACAGGTGTTTGTGCTTTAAAGATGAGATGTCTGCAGGCTGGAATAATTTCCAATGAGATTTGGTCAAGGGATATTGGTGTAAACCTCATCAAGTATATTATTGTCTCTGGTTGGGAAATGTCCAGTGGTGTGAAGTTCAGCCATTGCAGTTTTTAAATCCATGTGATTAAAGTCTCCTGCTACAAACACAGCTCTCTCTGGAGCAAGTAGTCTAAGCAGTCTGGCTGGCTGTTAGTGGTGTCATACTGCTCGTCCAGAATTAGCACAGCATTGGTCCATGGTGAAATGTAAACAGATGTGATTAGGATGGCAGTAAACTCTCTTGGCATGTAGAAAGATCTGCAATGAGTCAAAATAATGTAATAATAAGGTACACACACCTCCAACTTTTTCTTACCAGTGTTGTCAGTTCTCTCTGCTCGGTTAATGGAGTGGCCTGCTAGCTCTACAGCCGCATTGGAGATATTGATATCCAGTCTCTGTTCTTACCATCACACAGCTGTCCATGCAATGATAAGTAATCCTTAGTTGTTTTTCATCCATCTTGTTGACAGGTGACAAGTTGGTGAGGAAGAGACTCTGCAGGACTGCGTTATGTGGATTATTATCTTGTAGCCTAGCTCGTGCACCAGCTCTTTTACCCTGCTTCCGATTCCTTTTCTTACACTGCCTTTGACACTTCACAGGTGGGATGATGATTATTCCACTGGGCTCTTAAGGGCACAGGATCTCCGGAGGGATAGAGGTCAGTTTTCCGATGGTATAATCCTGACATTGAGTTCTGATTTTAAGCAGTTCGGCTGTGTCTGCACACGTCGTATAACAGCTCAGAGCTGAAGCAGTTAAACAATCAACCAAGGATGCAGCCGCAACACAATGCAAATTCATATTAAAAACTTAAATGGGGAAATTGTGTGATGTCTGTGACTCTGGCATGGATGCTGATGCCAGATGGGCTGATTTAAGTAGTTCAAAAACTTGAACCACAAATGATCACACACAACAGTCTCTAAAGTTTACACAGGATTTTAAAACATGGACAAATCTGGATAGTGATTGAACCTTACAATTATAAACTATAATAATAATAATAATAATAATAACACCACAGAAGAATAAATTAACCCCAGAGAAGTTGTGGTGTGGTGAAATTTGTTAATTTACCTTTTTTCTGTTATCATGACATTTTCTGTTTATTAACATTATCTGTCCTTCATTTTTTTTCCTCCCTTAGAGCATTTTTAGAATTCAATTCATCTAACCTCTGTTCCTTTCCAGGAAGAGAATAGCAACAAATAGTGTGTGTGTGTGTGTGTGTGTGTGTGTGTGTGTGTGTGTGTGTGTGTGTGTCATTGGCAGCAAATGTAGACACATTTCAGCTTGAATTGTGCAAAGGTCAAACCCTCTGCATCTGCCCATGTGCCTGGCCCAAATGTTTCTTTCCTCCAGAGTGCGTTTCACTGCAGAAAAACAAGTACGTACATTCCTTATGGGGCTTTACCAAACCACAGGATATTGCTTTTGAATGTTTGGAGGAATTCACACTCACAAACTCTTTACGATGGTGTGAATTGTTATTGTTAAAGATACAGGTAGGTTTGGCGCTTTCACTTATGAATGTATATCTAAAATAAATTAATTAAGGTAAGGCATCACTATATTTATGGAATATTTGATATATTAAGAGCGTGCATGTCTAAGATGAGATATTGTTTGCCACTGATCTTTTCTTGATTAACTAAAAAAAACTTTCATTATCAGACTCTATTGTTCTGGGGAGGATGCTACATATGAAAAGAAATAATATTAAAACTCTCCAAAGTCCTGACAATCATATAAACTAAATGGGTTATTATCGGTTATTGGATTGAACAGCAAAAAGAAAAATACTGTAGGAGAACTGATAAATGCTTGAACAAACAACCCATAGTTCAACAACTATATCTGCCAATAAATGCAAATGGAATTAGTATACCAAGAAATATGTTTAATAGTCTTCTGGTTGTTTTATTGAGAACCTTTAATTCAAATGCTGGATAAACTTGACTATATTCAAGATATCGTCACCTAATAAGACATCTTTTACATCTTCTTGTTTAGAGGCAAAAATGGTAATGTGATTACAGAATGTTTACAGGTAAACAGAATGACTTAAAACTGTATCTTATTTATGAACTAACCAGTAACTGATGAAGAAAAAAAATGGTTTGTAGCTTATCCAGACATTTATTTTTATTTTTTATTTTTATTTAGCGTTTGCAGACTGTAGTTGATAAAAATGCACTATTGTATTCAAAATAGTATTTGAAGGGATCTTTTCGCCGAGTTAAGCTTATATATATATATATATATATATATATATATATATATATATATATATATATATATATATATTTTTTTTTTTTTTTTTTTTTTTTTTTTTTTTTAAACATTTTGCAGTTTTGCTGTACAGATGTGTCATGCTCTGTATTGCATCTCATCTGTCACTCTAAAACAGATCAAATGCACACGATCATGAACAATAGCTTTCTTTCTCTTCTTCCTTTATGTCAAATGTTAAGTGGACCAGAAAGGCCTTATTTCAAAAGTTGTTATTTGGAACACAAGTGAGATTCATCTAAGAACAAAAGATCCTTTGTGCTGTATTTTTCTCTATTACCAGAAATAAATGTGAATCTAAAAAGAACAGAACAACAGATGTGTCAAATCCATCTGAATGATTTTATACAGTTTTCACTGAGATGGTGGCATACAAACAGGTTATGCTGGATCAACCAAACATTAAAATATTGAGAATATTAAATGAAGACATAATGATAATAGCTTACCAATTTCTGCTTAGGGTGGAATATTTGGATATTTAGAATGATAATTGTGCTATTCTGACCAAACACAAAGAAAGAAATCCTACTACATTCTTCCCATTTTGACTCCCAATTACCCTAATAAATTCTTCACTTTAAATGCTCACTAACTCTGCCAAAATAGATGGAAAATGTTAGCAGACAGCAACTTATTAGATCAACGTAAAATTACATATTTGAAATTGATTTTAGTCTGGACTTTTCTGCTATTCCAGCTACATGTTCAAGTCGTTCTTTTGCTGTTTGGGACTGATTTGTTTGACCTGAATGCGGACTGGTCACTACTTTGCTTGTATTTGGCTCCATCCATGTTACTCACTCACTCACTCACTCTCTCACTCATCATCTATACTGCTTAATCCTGTATTCAGGGTCACGGAATATCCCAGCCTATCCCAGGACACTTAGGGCACATCGCAGGGCACAGACACACACACATTCACTCACTCATTCACACACTACGGGCAATTTGGAAACGCCAGTTAGCCTAACCTACATGTTTTTGGACTGTGGGAGGAAACCGGAGTACCCGGAGGAAACCTCCATCCATGTTACCTGTAATGGAAACAAGCTATAAATTTTCTCCTGCTGAAAGATTCTAGACCCTGGAGTATGATGCGACAACCAAAGTAGGCAAAAAGTAATTGGAGGAATGGTTTTTATGAATGTTTGACTTCACCTTTTGTTTAATTTACATCCAATTCTTAAAAGAGACAGAAAACCAAGTATTGGCAGAAAAACCAGAATGCAATTTTCAGTTCAACAGATTCTCAGTGGTCGTGATATTCATAAGGGATCCAAAGGCGTTTCATTTGTGACATGTGGGTTGATACATTAATATGATACAACAAACCTGGGACTAAACCATTAGTCTGGGGATGGCAACCTGATAACAACCTGGGAGAATTTGACTTTCCAGAACCAAAAGGGAACTTGGTACTGCCATCTAAATGACAGTAGGTAGGCCCATTGCAAAGTCCAGTCCAGTCTGAATCAGAAAGTCCATTCAAAAACCATCAAACAAAGTTTGCTGCCAAAGTGTGGAACTTGATGGCATAATCATAGACTGACCATGTGCCTTGTCGAAGACCCGGAATCTCCACCAATCCCAGAAGAAGAAGAACGGCCAAAGACTCATCTTATTTTGTCCATTAATGCAGCTGGAGCAGAATTATCCTGTCACTGAGAGGCCAGGTAGGTAAACAATAAAGGACCCAAAAAGCAGAGGCAAAGAATAAGCTCCATAGCTTTAATTCCGATTCCAGAAAAGGAACAGACAGACAACCAAATGTAGGCAGCAAAAAAAGACTCTCGAAGGCAGTACTAGTCAGCAGAGGTATCCAAACTGTGTCACAATCCAAAAATGCAAACCTACCCAAAAAGCAGCAAATATCCAAACAAAATCTTAAAATCTCAAATTACTGCTGTAGTCAAAATCATGCTGTGGTCAAGTCTCGCAATCCAAAAATACAGGCTTATCCAAAAATCAGCATACTGTATGTATATCCAAGTAACTTGGCTTGAAGGCAAGATAATCAGGCAAGGCATATGGGCTCAGACACTAAAATAATGTGGCTGATGAGCAGAACAGCTGCGTATGTGCAGGAGTAGCAAGGAAAGCTTGATTGCTGCCGCAGGCCGGATTTACCCCGGGAGCAGATCTCAATGTGCAACACAAATTCGTTCCATCCTCTGCATGGCTTCATGCCCAACCAGCAGCTCTTCAGTCATGGGGTGGCTTGACTTGGCCTTGAGTTGCCCTGGAAATAAATATTCACATGGAAATGGTCCCACTTGATATCCCAGACATTCATATCATATCATATCATATCATATCATATCATATCATATCATATCCAATCATATCCAATCATATCCAATCATATAATTGGAACTAAATAATAAACAAACAAATCATAATCTGTTAATAATAAATGGTGTTTGTGGATGTGCATGTTGTATAAAAACAATATCACACTTGAGGCTGTGCAGTTGTGCTGAATATCAACATGACTGTGATGCCTTTGGCACATGGGCTGTGTCTGATTGCCTTATTTCTTAATGTAATATTATATGATATTATATGATATTATATTAAATTATATTATATTATATTATATTACACTGGAAGTGTCATAATGGTTAATCATAATGTCATGCATTAAATTTATTGCTAAAAGAATTGGGGTAGATTTATTCATTTATTGCTAAATAACAACAAACAACAAAAACAACAGCAACAACAACAAAAACGTATTTAATTACATTTTATTTGAATAGCACTTTTAACAATTGACATTGTCGCAAAGCAGCTTTACACAATCAAAAGAATTATTTAAGTTTGTATGAAATGTGAATGTATACCAATCAAAATGATAAGACTGTCCCTGATGAGCAAGCCGAGGACGATGGTGACAGTGGCAAGGAAAAACTCCCTGAGATGGCAGTAGGAAGAAACCTTGAGAGGAACCAGACTCAACAGGGATCCCATCCTCATTTGACTGAAACAGATAGCAGGGATTGGTCTGCATCATATTGTGTGAGACTGGAAGTTCAGTATAATAGGAGAAGTTAATATGGATTCCATTTCGTTACTGGAGGCTCAGATCTCGTGACTCCTCAGCGAAACAGCTGTCAGCATCAGCTGAGGCCAGAACCATCTTCGTGGAAAAGTGGAACCGTCCCCAGTCACGCCACGTATCCCAAACAGATGACAAGGGGCATCCATGTCACGAGATCTCCAGCCAGAAGCGGGACACCAGGACGAGTCAGGCAGGTTCAGAGGCAGAGGGGGTCTGGATCACTGACAGCTCAGGAGTGACATGTATTGCTCGAGAGAGAGAGAGAGAGAGACAGGGAGAGGCAGAATGAGAGGGAGAGGTTTGAGGTTTTAAACTCACTTTATTATAAAAAAATTAAGGAAGGGACTATTTTACAATTTATATACAAATATATAATATTATATACCTTATACACATACACACATTAATACATGCACACACACACAGACATGCACACTTACATACATAAACACATACACACACTTATACATGCACACATACACAATATATTAACATATGTACAATTATTATTATTATTATTATTACTATTATTATTATTATTATTATTATTATTATTATTATTATTATTATTATTATTATAAGGAAAATATTAATAATAAGGAAAGGTTCTATAGTGGACAACTCCTCACTTTTCCTCCTGGTTTTGGCTATAGTGCTCATTTTAGTAAGTACTACACATATACACCATAGTATATGTGGAATACGATGATCAGTGGTGTCAAAAGCTGCACTCAGGTCAAGTAACACAAGTATAGTAACACAACCCTGATCAGAGACCAATAGGATGTCATTTACTACTTTAACAAGTGCTGTCTCTGTGCTGTGATGGGGCCTAAATCCTGACTGATACAGTTTGTTTCAGGTTTCTTAATTAGCGGTTTAATTTAATTGCTAATTTAAAGGATTTTGGAACAGACCCACTACTGAGTGAATAGTTAATTATTTTCAACAGGGGTTCTGTTATTGCTGGTACTATCTACTTAAAGAAATGTGTTCTAGAATAGGATCTAATTCACAGGTTGACGATTTTGAAGATGAAATTAGTTCATTCTTTTTAAGGGGAGTAAAGTATTCTAGGTTCTGATGTGATGTGGTTAGTTTATCATCTGTATCAATTAAATTGTCGGTTTTCAAAACCTGAATTTTTTGCCTAATATTTACGATTTACTTATATTTACTTATAATTTTTTAATCTCAGTATAGTTTTAACAAGGGCAAGGCATATAAAATATAGTAGATACTGACATGAATAGACCATGTTTTGTGTAACGCCCAGATTTTATTTGCCTGAAAGGCCTTATTGACCACACCATTAAAACCATTATATATACAGTCGTGGCCAAAAGTTTTGAGAATGACACAAATATTAGTTTTCACAAAGTTTGCTGCTAAACTGCCTATAGATCTTCGTTTCAGTTGTTTCTGTGATGTACTGAAATATAATTACAAGCACTTCATACTTTTATCGACAATTACATGACATTTATGCAAAGACATTTATTTTTCAGGACCTCTGCAATTCGACTGGGCTGCTCTCAATCAACTTCTGGGCCAAATCCTGACTGATAGCAACACATTCTTTCATAATCACTTCTTGGAGTTTGTCAGAATTAGTGGGTTTTTGTTTGTCCACCCGCCTCTTGAGAATTGACCACAAGTTCTCAATGAGATTAAGATCTGGGGAGTTTCCAGGCCATGGACCCACAATTTAAACGTTTTGGTCCTCGAGCCACTTAGTTATCACTTTTGCCTTATGGCACGGTGTTCATCGTGCTGGAAAATGCATTGTTCTTCACCAAACTGTTGGATTGTTGGAAGAAGTTGCTGTTGGAGGATGTTTTGGTACCATTCTTTATTCATGGCTGTGTTTTTGGGCAAAATTGTGAGTTTTTACTCCCTTGGATGAGAAGCAATCCCACACATGAATGGTCACATGACACAGGACTGATGGTAGCGCTCACCTTTTCTTCTCCGGACGAGCCTTTTTCCAGATGCCCCAAACAATCGGAAAGAGGCTTCATCCGAGAATATGACTTTGCCCCAGTCCTCAGCAGTCCATTCGCCATACTTTTTGCAGAAGATCAATCTGTCCCTGATGTTTTTTTGGAGAGAAGTGGCTTCTTTGCTGCCCTTCTTGACACCAGGCCATCTTCCAAAAGTCTTGGCCTCACTGTGCGTGTAGATGCGCTCACACCTGCCTGCTGCCATTCCTGAGCAAGCTCTGCACTGGAGGCACTCCGATCCCGCAGCTGAATCCTCTTTAGGAGACGATCCTGGCGCTTGCTGGACTTACTTGGACGCCTTGAAGCCTTCTTAACAAGAATTGAACCTCTTTCCTTGAAGTTCTTGATGATCCTATAAATTGTTGATTTAGGTGCAATCTTAGTAGCCACAATATCCTTGCCTGTGAAGCCATTTTTATGCAGCGCAATGATGGCTGCACGCGTTTCTTTGCAGGCCACCATGGTTAACAATGAAAGAACAATGATTTCAAGCATCACCCTCCTTTTAACATGTCAAGTCTGCCATTCTAACCCAATCAGCCTGACATAATGATCTCCAGCCTTGTGCTCGTCAACATTCTCACCTGAGTTAACAAGACAATTACTGAAATGATCTCAGCAGGTCCTTTAATGACAGCAATGAAATGCAGTGGAAAGTTTTTTTTTTCTGGATTAAGTTAATTTTCAAGGCAAAGAAGGACTATGCAATTCATCTGATCACTCTTCATAACATTCTGGAGTATATGCAAATTGCGATGATAAAAACTTAAGCAGCAACTTTTCCAATTTCCAATATTTATGTAATTCTCAAAACTTTTGGCCACGACTGTATATATGTGTACACTGTAAACCCAATTAAGTTGGCAAAACTAAAAAAATTTGAGGTAATCAGATAATTTTTTTTTTAAGTAATGATGTTTCCAATTTTAAGTAAAATCGCCTTTGGCATGGCAGGCGAAACACCTACCACTGAGCCACCGCTGCTCTATAGAGTTTAAGTTGGTGGAACTTTAAGGTGACAGTTACTGTTACTTAAGTACTTACGATTACTTAAAATATCAAATTTGTTTAGCTAACTTGAAAAATTTAGTTTCTACAAACTCATAAATGCCAAAAAGTTCTGAATAATCAAAAAAGTCTATTAATTTGACCTAATTGCAATTATTTAAGTTAACAGTACTCAATGTGTTTAATCACTTTGAGCATTAGGGTTTACAGTGTATGTATAAAAAAATGTATAATGCCATCTGTTGAATTTTTTCAAGGTTGAATTTTTATGATATAAAAGTATTTTCCAATTAAATTTCAAAATAGCCTATCTTCTGTTCTGTGATTCCTGCACGAACAAACAGACAGAAAAAAAAACATATGTTCTATTATTTCTATGCCCCCCAAATTATTATTATTATTTTTGCAAATATTTTCAACTTAATTTTTTGCTAGCAAAGCTCTGAGATTCTTATTCTCAGAATGAGAATCTCATGTGGACACACAGATAACCCTAACACATAAAGCATTCACCACCTAGCAGTGGAGGTCTAAAAAGTGGCATAGTGACAAGAGTGCCTTTCCACAATGTCCATCACTTCTAACAAGTGGTCATGTACCAACTACTATCAATACAGGTAAGGTTATCCCCCTCCTGAAATAGTCCACAGTAGATACCTCAAGCATTAGTGACTGCGGACTTATATCACTTTTGACATTTCTTTCTAAGAAAAAAAGAAGAAGAAGAAGAAGAAGAAGAAAAACAGTGTGATGGACATTTGCTTCTTACCTGGAGGAACCATATCTAGCATGGAATGGCTTCACATCTGCTCCAGGCAAATTCTCCACTAATGTGATTGGTGCTGGTCTTTCTGTAATGGTGAGGTCACATAAATCCATAAACTTTTATATCTTCTCCTTTCTTTATTCATGTTTCTGCAGGGATCTCAACATATCCGGCAGACATTTCATCATAGATAGCAGCTACTGTAAGTATCAGCTGAAATTAAATGCCCCTCGAGGCTTAACTGCTGAACATTCCTTGAAATCCATCCTCATACCAAGATCTCCCTGGAAGACTCTCAGATTTCACCCTTTGACAATGCGTACAACCTTGAAACAGTTCTTGATAAACAGCTATACCTCTTGCTAATCTGACTTGGTCATACAAGTTTTTTCCTAACAACATTAGGAGGATCTGGATGGTTCTACTCTATTTACTGAGGCCACCCAGTGTGCTTGTTATCTCAAGACTTACTTTTGCAATTTGATTCTGGCAGGTCTGCTTCTGCATGCCAACTATCCCCACATGCATGTGACAAACAAGACAAAAATATGATCTTTTCAACTTCTCCCTCAATACCTTATTGCTTTGTTCCTTCACTGGCTTTTTGTAGTTGCCCATATCAAACATAAAATACTAATGTTTGACCAAAACCAAAAATAGCCCACTTATCGTACAACACTTATCCTGGTGTGTATTGCACCACACTCCCTTTCAGCCGAAAGGTCACCTGAACAAACCAACATACAAGAGAGGAATGGATCAAGACACAATGTGTTCTTTAAGTCCACCAAGAGATTTAGATGGTGTCTACAAAGAAATTCTGTAAGTTTCTTTAAGTGGACACGCTACACAAATGCTGTATTTTTAAAATAGTTATTTCAAATTGGAATTTTAATGAAACCTTAATTTTGCGAGACCTGTCAAGGCCGCCAATTATTTATTTATGATACTATTTTAATAATATGCAGTATTGTAAAAAAAAAAATCTGAGAAGCCACAGATTATTTTTAAATATTGAAAGGAAGTGTTTCTGTATATTTAAAGGTGCACAGAGGCATTTTATAAAGAACTCAAATGTACGATGTTACAACTCCTGGAAGAATTTGTCTGTCAGGTAACTAAAATACGACATGTTTGAAAGACCCCCAGGAAACAAAAAACATATAAACAAATGTTTCTGATGGAAAAAGAAGTGGCAGCTGAGGACAGAACTTGGGTACAAATGTCATAGAAACCTATTGGGATGGTGACAGTCTCAGTGAGAAATCTTCACACATACAGAAATTAATCAGACAGACATGCTTGCAAGGAGTTTGTTCATTTCTACATTGTACTGAGCAGCACTATCCAACACAATGCCATGATTTCAGTAAAAAAAGGGTGCAAAGATACTGTAAAGATTTTATTTATTACTTTGTCCACTGGTACATTCAGTGGCATTAAGTTTAAGTAAATAAATTAGGTAAAATTTACAATATAAATGAAGATTATGATTAAAATGATCTTTTTGTTTACCTTTAAATATTCTTGCCTTATAAAGGGTAAAATTTTCAATCCAGCACTCATCAACACTTGACAATCAAAACTGAATTTGGTTAGGAGTCTCATGAAGCACTGTATAATTCTGCATATATTTACTTGGGCTGCTGAGAATTACTTCAACTTGAATAGCTCCTTAAAGAAGATTTTCTTTTAGAAAGGAATGATTGTCATTCCAGAAAATAAAGAATAGAGATTACACATGGATCGTCAAACTGAAGTGTTTCTGCATGAAAACACATCCCAAATGCTCAGAATGTGATGGCTTAGTCACCTGGTTTCCATAAGGTTTTTGAGACAATGGTTTAATCTAGCTAAAATAATTGGATATAGCATTCCCATACTGTTATTGTCATTCAAACGGTTGCAGTTAATTCTTCAATTGTTATAGAAAGAAAAATGTATTTTAAAAGCCAAATTTACAAAGCAATGTATTCATTGTCATTGTTCACTCAGGTTTGTTGACGGTGAGGTGATTGGTTGCTTTACATCTCAGGGAGCCCTCATGTTTGTGTTTCCTTCTGGCTCTCCCTTTTAGTTATGCTGTTATAGTTAGTCCTGCCGGAGTCCCTGCTTGCACTTTGCACTAATATACATTCACCTTATACATGTTGACTGTGACCATACCTAACTGCCATCTCTCCTTATTTTCTGTTCTCTCCTTTTCTGCTCTCTCCTCTCTCTCTCTCTCCTTTCCCTCTCTCTGTCTCTTTGTCGAGCTATACATGTTCGCTCCTGAGTTGCCAGTGATCCAGACCCCTCTGCCATCTGGAGCCGTCTAACCCATCCTGGAGTCCTGCTTCTGGTTGGAGATCTCGTCGCATGGATGCCCCGTGTGGTCTGCCTGAATTCGTGTGGTGGCTGGGGATGGTTTCCATTAAGACTGTCCTATCATCGATTGATGCTCTGGGGACCCGTGACTTCAGTTGTTCGATAGCTCAGGATTGGAATCTCCTACAGTCTACCTGAGCCTTCAGGAACAAACTGGACTCCTTTTAATTTTAATTTTAACACATCTCCTGTTACACTGAACTTCCAGTACACATTATTATGCTGATCAATCCCTGTTATCCGTTATCACCCAGATGAGGATGGGTTCCCTGTTGAGTCTGGTTCCTCTCAAGGTTTCTTCCTATTACCATCTCAGGGAGTTTTTCCTTGCCACCGTCGCCCTCGGCTTGCTCATCAGGTACAATCTTATCATTTTTTTATTCATACACATTGCATACAAACTTACTTCTTTTTATTGTGTAAAGCTGCTTTGTCAATTGTTAAAAGCGCTATATAAATAAAATTGACTTGACTTGACTTGACATGTACTGTAATATGTTTTTTTTAATCAGTGGTAATGAAAACTTCAATAGGATTAAACGGAACCTATTTAGCAATACAGTGGAACCTTGGATTACGAGCATAATTCCAAAAACACTCGTAAACAAAATAGACTTTTCCCATAAGAAATAATTAAAACTCAAATTATTCATACAGCCCAAAACAATAAATACGTAAAAATAATTAATACAACATGTAAAGTAAAAATAAAACAAATTAGCCTGCACTTAACATTAAAAAAAAAGTAAAAATCCAGACAGTTAAGTGTTTCCGTTTGGGCGCGCAGGCGCCGTGTATTTGTATGTATGCGTGGAATTAGCCCATCGCCTCGTCTTAAACAGTAAAACTCCTTCTCCCCCCCACACCTCACTTTTTAAGTTTCACAAATAACATACACAATGCAAACTGTCAGACTTTTTGCTCCTCCTGTAGTTTTCCCCCTGGCCTCTAGAGGTCATTTGTGTTCCCCTTAGCCTAAGTTCTTCATTGTGTTGTCTCATTAGTTATTCAGATCACCTGTGTCTTGTTTCCCCCAGTGTATTTAAGCCGTTCATTTTCTCCCCTCTTATTCACTCGGTTTTTGAGTCTCTCCTCTGTGTCTCCTGTTGAACTTCTGGCTACGACTTAGTGTTTCCCGTTGTAAGTTCCTCAGTCTTTTTTTTTTGGCTTTGATTGTTCATTACCTGATTGTTTTCTCCCCTTGTGGAGGCTTTTATTTAAGAGTTTATTATTTTGTCAATTCTTTATTTAATTCCTCTGAGTGAGAAGAACTTTTATTGATGACAAGCTGCCTGTGAATTTTTTTTCATATCTTTAAAAAATAAATCTACCTTGCCTGAGACTTTCTGCCTTGAGTGTGTTTCAGTTGGGTCCAACCCTATCCCCTCCGTGGCTCAGTGGTAAAATCCTCAACCCTCACCCCGGAGACCCGGGTTCAAGACCCGAGCTTGACAGAAAAACCGAGTCGCTCATGGACCCAGAAACACTCGGTACCAGGGACCTGATGAGGGTGCTTGCTCAACATGAATCATCCTTTCAGCGCCACGAGGCCATTCTCGGCCGGCAGGAGGAACTGATGGCTAAGCATTCTCAACTCCTGGAGGAGGTCACCAGTTCCATCCACCAGATCGCTGAACGGCTCCCTGGCCCCCCACAGTCCTCGGCCTCACCTGCCACTGCACCATCCCAGGGGGTCACTTCCATTTCTGAGCCTCGCCTACCCCCCCCCAAAACACTTTACTGGAGACCCTAGTTCCTGTCAGGGCTTCCTCACCCAGTGCTCCCTGACCTTCGAGCTCCAGCCCTCGAGTTTCCCCACTGACCGCTCAAAGATTGCTTACATGATTACCCTTCTCTCAGACAAGGCACTTTCCTGGGCCTCGGCAGTGTGGCAATCCCAGGACTCCTGTTGTGAGTCATATGCGGCCTTTAAGGAGGAGTTCAAGCGAGTCTTTGATCATCCAGCCAGTGGCCGAGAGTCTTCCAAGCACCTTCTTACCCTCCGACAGGGCTCCCATAGTGCAGCAGAGTTCGCCATCGAGTTTCGAACCATCGCGGCGGCGAGTGGATGGAATGATGAGGCGCTGATGGTCTGCTTTCAGGGAGGGTTGTCGGAGTCACTGCAAGATGAGTTAGCTCCCCGGGAGCCAGCAGCTGATCTCGAGTCCCTCATTACCCTGGCCATCCGTCTGGACAATCGCCTCAAAGAGCGGAAGTTGGCTCGTTGGAAAGCACCTTTACCCCAAGTACTTATGACCAGTTCTGTTTCGCCAGTTGCTGTGCCCCCCAGAGCATCCCTAGTCCCTGAACAGCATTTTGATTCCCCGGAGAACATGCAGTTGGGTCGATCCAGGCTCACCCCTAAGGAGCGGGAACGCCGCATGAAGGAGCGGCTTTGTCTCTACTGTGGATCCTCTGACCACTTTCGTTCCTCTTGTCCTGAGCTTTCGGGAAATGGGGGCCCCCACCCAGCTGTGGGAGGGCTGTGATGGGGAAAATTAGAGCTCCTCCTACTAATGCCGTCCTAGCCATCCCGGCCACTCTGTCCTGGGAGGGTCATCAGCTTCCGGTCAAGGCCATGATTGATTCTGGTGCTGCTGGCAATTTCCTGGATCGGTCAATGGCGAAACAACTTAAGATCCCAACGCAACCCCTGTCTCACCCCCAGGCAGTGACGGCACTGGACGGCAGACCGCTGGAACCGGGCCGGGTAACAGAGGCCACTCAGCCCCTGCAACTTACCATCCTCCAACACCAGCAGAAGGAGACCTTTTACCTTATTGACTCTCCTGAGTTCCCTGTCATCCTTGGTTATCCCTGGCTGCACACACACAATCCCCTCATCGACTGGGCCGCTAGCACTATTCTCAGCTGGGGCGTCACTAGCCAACCTACCTGTTTACAGGTGAATTCGCCCACATCTAGTTCCGAGTTTCATGAACCTATTGACCTCTCTCAGGTCCCCAGGTGCTATCATCAGTTCAAGACCGTGTTTAGTAAATCCCGAGCCACTTCCCTACCACCTCACCGCTCCTATGACTGTGCCATTGAACTGCTCCCAGGTTCCTCCCCTTCCAGAGGTCGGATCTTCTCCTTGTCTCTACCTGAGCGGGAAGCAATGGACACATACATCAAGGAGTCTTTGGCAGCCGGCATTATCCGTGCCTCTACTTCTCCTGCTGGGGCAGGCTTCTTCTTTGTGGGAAAGAAAGATGGGGGTCTCAGGCCGTGTATCGATTACCGGGCCCTTAACAAGATCACTGTTCGGAATCGATATCCCCTTCCTCTCATGGCCACGGCTTTTGAATTACTTCAAGGGGCTTCCATTTTTACCAAACTAGATCTGCGCAATGCCTACCATCTTGTTCGGATCCGGCAAGGTGACGAATGGAAGACGGCCTTCAACACCCCCACAGGCCACTATGAGTACCTGGTGATGCCCTTTGGACTCACAAATGCCCCTGCCGTATTCCAAGCCCTAATTAATGACGTCCTCCGGGATATGCTAAATTTATTCGTCTTTGTATATCTGGATGATATTCTTATTTTCTCAAGGTCACTAGAGGAGCACAAGCAGCATGTTAGCAAGGTCCTCCAGAGACTTCTTGATAACCATCTTTATGTGAAGCCAGAGAAATGTAAATTTCATGCCACCCAAGCTCAATTTCTTGGGTTTATTATCAAACCTGGCCATGTGGAGATGGATTCTAAGAAGGTTGAGGCTGTCCTTAATTGGCCCATCCCCACTTCAATCAAGGAGGTCCAACGCTTCATTGGCTTTGCTAACTTTTATAGGAAGTTCATCAGGAATTTCAGCTCGGTGGTAGCCCCCTTGACAGCACTGACTAAAGGAGGAGGAACCAAGATTCACTGGGGTCCAGAAGCATCAGAGGCGTTCCAGGATCTCAAACGCCGCTTCACCTCCGCTCCCATCCTCTCAATCCCTGACCCAGAAAAACCTTTTGTGGTGGAGGTAGATGCATCAGAGGTAGGCGTAGGGGCCATTCTGTCACAAAGAGGTGAGGACAGTAAATTGCATCCCTGTGCTTTCATGTCTCATCGTCTTTCAGATGCTGAGCGCAACGACCATGTGGGGGATCGAGAGCTGCTAGCAGTAAAACTCGCCTTGGAGGAATGGCGCCATTGGCTCGAGGGGGCTCTGCATCCTTTCCACGTCCTCACAGACCACAAGAACTTGGAATATCTCCAGCAGGCTCAGCGGCTCAACCCTCGGCAGGCTCGATGGTCATTGTTTTTTAATCGTTTTCAATTTATTCTGTCTTACAGACCCGGCACCAAAAATGCCAAACCGGATGCCCTGTCCCGAGCCTACTCTCCCGAGACAAAGGAGAAACCTCTGGCCCAGATTATCCCAAGGTCAAAGATCATCGCACCCCTTCAGTGGGACTTAGAGCGGGAGGTGCGGAGGGCTCAAGCTCATGAGCCGGATCCAGGAGGCGGTCCAACGGGACGCCTATATGTCCCTCATTCTGTTCGGGCCCGGGTCTTGCAGTGGGGCCATGGATCTCACTTGACATGCCATCCAGGAACTGCTCGTACACTCGAGTTCCTGCGGCGACGGTTTTGGTGGCCGACCATCCCAAGGTAACACCGTCATCCTAGTAGTGGTGGATCGGTTCTCAAAGGCCGCCCGTTTCATCCCTCTGCCCAAGCTGCCGTCAGCAAAGGAAACAGCTGAACTTCTTATGAACCATGTCTTTCGGGTTTTTGGTATGCCAGTAGATATTGTCTCTGATCGGGGGCCCCAATTCTCATCCCGGTTCTGGAGTGCCTTTTGCAGACTGATTGGGGCCACAGCCAGCCTTTCATCTGGGTTCCATCCTGAGTCCAATGGCCAGTCAGAACGAATTAACCAGGATCTGGAGACCACCCTGCGATGCATGGCAGCCAATAACCCCACCTCTTGGGCAACCTACATTCTCTGGGCTGAATACGCCCACAACACCCTCCAGTCTTCGGCCACCGGACAGTCCCCCTTCGAATGTCAGTTTGGATATACCCCCCCCATTGTTTCCGGAGGAAGAGGCACAGGTGGGCGTTCCATCCGCCCTGAACTTTGTTCGGCGCTGTCGGCAAACCTGGAGGAAGGCTAGGCGCATACTTCTTAGATCCTCTCAGAGATACCAAAGTCAAGCCAACCGCCACCGCCGGTCAGCACCCAATTTCCGACCTGGTCAAAGAGTCTGGTTATCTACCAAGAACCTGCCCCTCCGGGTTGAATCGAGGAAACTGTCCCAGAAGTTCATTGGTCCCTTTCGCATTGCCAGGAAAGTTAACCCCGTCTCATATCGTTTATTTCTTCCTAATTCTCTTAGAATTAACCCAACATTTCATGTCTCTTTGTTAAAACCTGTTTTGTCTTCTCCCTTTGCCCCCCCACGCAGACCCCCTCCACCTCCCAGAATCATCGACGGCCAGCCAGCCTACACAGTCCGCCGGATACTGGACTCCCGGAGGATCCAGAACTCACTACAGTATCTGGTGGACTGGGAGGGCTACGGGCCAGAGGAGCGCTCTTGGGTTCCAGCCAAAGACATCCTGGATCCCAGTTTAATCCAGGAGTTTCGCACACGGCAAGGTGCTGAAAGGAACGCCAGGAGTCGTTCCTAGAGGAGGGGGTCCTGTCAGACTTTTTGCTCCTCCTGTAGTTTTCCCCCTGGCCTCTAGAGGTCATTTGTGTTCCCCTTAGCCTAAGTTCTTCGTTGTGTTGTCTCATTAGTTATTCAGATCACCTGTGTCTTGTTTCCCCCAGTGTATTTAAGCCGTTCATTTTCTCCCCTCTTATTCACTCGGTTTTTGAGTCTCTCCTCTGTGTCTCCTGTTGAACTTCTGGCTACGACTTAGTGTTTCCCGTTGTAAGTTCCTCAGTCTTTTTTTTTTGGCTTTGATTGTTCATTACCTGATTGTTTTCTCCCCTTGTGGAGGCTTTTATTTAAGAGTTTATTATTTTGTCAATTCTTTATTTAATTCCTCTGAGTGAGAAGAACTTTTGTTGATGACAAGCTGCCTGTGAATTTTTTTTCATATCTTTAAAAAATAAATCTACCTTGCCTGAGACTTTCTGCCTTGAGTGTGTTTCAGTTGGGTCCAACCCTATCCCCTCCGTGGCTCAGTGGTAAAATCCTCAACCCTCACCCCGGAGACCCGGGTTCAAGACCCGAGCTTGACAGCAAACACTGTCTTAACAGGAAAAAAAGAAATCTCTCTAATGATACTCGCGTGAGCATACTAACGGAATCACTGCTGTAAAGGAAAAAATAACAAATAACAAATGAACCAGCATCTTACCTTTGAAAAGAATTGCGACAGAGCTGAGTTTTCTGTGTAAATAAAGCGCATGTGTGCAGCCGTGGAGATCTGTGTGTGTGTGTGTGTGTGTCGGTGTCGGTGTCAAATTATGCGTGCGCGCACACGCACCCACAAAGTACACATGAGAAAAGTGTGTGTGTGTCGGTGTGTGTGGGGCACAGTGTCAAATTATGGACGCGCACATAGAAGAGAGAGAGAGATGTTGATTATAAGAGACGAGCACTAAGTCACAGTTGGACCTTGACATCAAGCTAAATTGAACCTTACCCAAATCAAACTGTACATCATCTATTTAATCAATTAACACCTTCACTGTTATATTATTAGCTATTTATTTTTTGTTTAAGGTTATTGTTACAGTATACCCCACTGTATGTTTAGTAAATGGATGTTTATTTGTTTTACCAAGACACATTTATTATGTGCTCGCATACTTACTGTTAAAACTGATTCTGATTTTAGTTACGATTTTTGCTTATATGCATATTGAGCAAAGCCGGGAGTTGATATTTGGGCAAATACCAGCTGTGGAAAACTGAGGAAAAAGACCTTTTCTTAAGAATTATATTCACTGAACTGTCAAACAAATATCATTTAAAGAGTTTAAACATATATATATATATATATATATATATATATATATATATATATATATATATTAACGAACGAAACGAAACTGTACATAAGGTACACCAGCACATGGAGAATGAACCAGCAAGTTGAAATATTAATAAAGGAAATTAGTGAAGGACATGGCCATAGTGTAGTGAAGAGAGGATGTATATGAGCCTATTTATAGTGATGTCAGAGAAGGAGATTCCTCCCTGAGACAGAGCAGGGTTATTCTAAAGTCTAATTGCAGTTGTCAGAGAAAAATTCCTGTAGTGTTCTTTGCCACATCGGGGCTGAAGCATTTTCTTAGTGAAAGTGCTCTGCTGTTTAGTCAGTAGGTTGAGGAGGTGATGTGAGGTGTTCTCCATGATGGTTTACAGGTTGCGTATTCTTCTTTCCACTACCAGCTTCAAGCATCCTATATTACGCTAGACTTTTTGATGAGTTTGTTCGACTTCCACAGATACAGGTATGTGTACCTCCAAAAGTGAGTCAATTCCCAAATAGTCCCATGATAATTAATTATTAGGTAATTAATCAATAGGGAAAAGTTTACCTGTAATAAATTGTGTAAAAAGAAAAAAAGCAATCATAAGGCATGAAAATAACATCAGTCTTGTGTTAAAACCACAAGTGAAAATAATAATCTCGCGTTAATGTTGACATGTAAAATCTGTGTGACTTTTTCATAAAATATTTATTTTATGCACTAATGCAATTTTTGAGTATTTAGATTACACCAACACATGCCACATTATCATCATGCATGTAAAGCAACTTTAATATTAAAATAAATGTAGCCAGGATTTGCAACAGAATCTGAATCTTCATTTATACTCTAAAGGTATTAAATAATTCAATGTTTCTGAGACTCACTTACCCAAACACATAGACATATGTTAATCTACACTACATATAGGTTACACTGTACTGGTATTTCAGGGAAAATATTCAATTATTTTAAATAGTATGTTTATTTCTAATTATTTATCAATATAGATGAAATAATTAAGTATGAAGATATAGAAGTATAAAAATATATATTTTAAATGTAGTGTGAATTATGAAAGGAGCAGTAGGATTGGAGACAAGGAGTTTGAAGTGATAAAAGATGTGCGTCAGCATGCCATAAAGTGAAAAGTCTTAAGTGTAAACAAGTGATATATGCAACATGTAAGGAATATAAGGTGTGTGTGGTGTGTGTGGTGTGAAAAAAGCAAGTTCAATTGATTGAGTTCTTGGTGTTGTTCTGGTTCAGTGCCCGAATGGCCGGCGGGAGGACACTCCTCCTCATCCTTTCTGTGTTGGCCTTCAGGGAGCGAAGACTCTTTCCTGACTGCTACGGAGAAAAAAGTTTATTGTTCATGTGGCTGAGGTCCTTTCTTCCTGACCTTGGTCCAATAAATAAACAACATATTTGGTCGATATTTGGCCTGTATTAATTTCTTGATTTTAAAACAATTGCATGAAAGCAAAGTCACTTTTAATGGAATTAACTTTAATTATGCTGATACCCAGTACCACAGCTCTTCATCGTACAGTATTAGTTAGGTATACAGTTGTTTCGTCTCCATAGCAACCTTTTGAGTACATTCCATAATATGTGCTGCTTTGAAACATAAAGTCATACATTCAGTGTGACAAACTTTAAATGTCTCTAGCAGTCCACACATTCTAGCGAAGCCGACATTTTCAAAGACAAATGCAGCAGTGGAGCATTTGTGTGATGTTATACACCGTGATTCCGACTGAGACAGGAAATGGTTTTCAGACCTTGTATGCAATTAAGATAACATCAGGCAAGAAAGTGAAATGTTGAGGTAAAAGCTTCTTTTGAATAAGACACCATATTTTAATTTAAAGCAGCTTTTAGAGAGATGATGTAAGCTCATTCCAAACTGTAATTTGGTTTTTAATTTCTAAATCTCCTTTTTATTTAATTCTATCTCCACAAAAGCAAAAGCAGTTTTGCTGAAGATTTTGGTACTTTACATATTCATGGTGATCAGCTAGCACACAAAAGTATTTTTATTGACAGTTTGTTGTCTATAAAATGTCCAAGTACAATACCCCATGTATAACAGGAAATACTTTGCAAAATAAGCAACATTCAGTTTAGGTTAAGTAAATATTGTTTGTGGTCTGCTTGTCCAGCTGCTCTGATAATGGTCTTGTGATACCTTGATGATTACGGAGTGGCATTTTAAAGGAGGTGTATGCTAAGTTTCCGATGCCCAGAGAAGTGTTGGGCTAAAATCATGACAGACAGGGAAAAAACGGAATTACACTAATTTCTATATCTAGCAAAGTTTTATAATGCAACTCTGGTAATCTGTAATCCTTATATGCGACATGGATTGGACATGTCACTATTACGGAAGGCAGTATGTGACATTTCAAAACCCTCTTCAATGACACTGAGTTGGTCCTAACCTTACAGTTATGACAGCCTCTCAAGACCTTCAAGAGTGTTCAAGGCAATTTGTGGCCATTAGACAAAGAAGTATTTGTGAGGTCAATCAGTGATGTTAGACGAGAAGGACTGGCTTTCATCTGGCTTACACCAACCTCATCAAACCTTGTCATTATCGCCACCACTTCTGGCGATACTTGGAACTGCACAGAACTTTGATTTTATGCACCTCAATTAGGCAAAGAAGGTGGCTAAAACACCTGAACTCAATAATTAGAAAGGTTGTCAACATTCTTTTGCCCATTAAATGTAATAAATAAATAAATGCTTTTAGTAATGGCAAATGTAAGGATCCAGCAAAAAGGTAAAAGAGTAATATTAATAAATTGTTCAGACAAGCTATTGGAAACAATGTATGTTCTGAACACTACCTGGAAGGCTGTTCCATAACTGGGTCTTTGTAAGAGAAAGCTCTGCCCAATGCTTTAGCCATTATTAATATAGGTACCAACAAAGAACCTGCACCCCTTGATCACAGTTGGCACAGACGTGAATGAAATGGGGCAAGAAGGTAATGAGGCCTGAAGCCAACGAGGCATGAAGATGATGGAACATAAAGGTGTTACGGCCTTAAAATTTGGAAGCACAAAGGTGCTGATAACAACGAAAGATCCATTGCTTTTCACAATCCATTGCTCTGACAATTGAAAGATGCAATTAGAAATCATAAAGATGGCTCATAACTGCAATTACTATGATTGCTTTAGGACTGCAACGAGCATTCAATAAGGTCAACAAAATAGACTTAATGTAAAATATAATATATTTCTGGTAATATAGATGCATTTTAACTATACAGTGCACAGTTAAAGAAGGGAATTGAAGGTGATGCAGTTTCAAGGAGATGAGTATAATAAGAAGTGAGAAGGTTTAAAAGTTTAAAAGAAACATAAAGATTATGAAGGTTGAAGGATATTTGCACATAAAGGTGATTAGGATATGAGTGTTTTTTGGGGACATAAAGGTGCTAAAGGCATGAAGATGATTAAGCATAAAAGAGATGAGAGGAATTAAGGGAATGTGGACAAAAGGGGAGACAGGAATTGAAAAGGATTAGTAGGTTTAAGGTGATGTCGTGATAAAGATAATGAGAACAAAAAGGAGGTAAGAACATGAAGATGAGCCTTGGAAATATGAGTCGTTTACATTGACGGAGCCATGATGGAGGGGAGTGTATGAGAGTGATGTAGAATGAAAGTGATGTAAGGAAGTTGATGACTTAAGACCATGGGAATCTGTAATCATATTCAA
Source organism: Clarias fuscus (assembly GCA_030347435.1). NCBI lineage: Eukaryota > Metazoa > Chordata > Actinopteri > Siluriformes > Clariidae > Clarias > Clarias fuscus. The sequence continues at coordinate 7,385,390 of CM059228.1, forward strand.
GTATGAATTGTGCAGTTGCTCAATTTAAAATGCTGGGTTCCCCATTCAGTCACTCCAGACTGGAAACTAATCATAGTTGAATGTAGTGGTAATTTATTTAAATTTGCCCCTTTCTTTTTAACAATCACAATGAGTTATTTAATTAGTTATTTAACAGCATTAAGTTTTTTTGAAAACTTACACTAAATATAAAAAACAGAAAATCCTCCTTTTTCCAAATGTATGCTTGCAAAAGAACTATACCAGATGTTGATATGTCTCAGGTAAAACATCAGACCACTCCAGCTGTCATGAAGGTTCAAAACACAGGGCAAAATCCACAAAAGAGTGGCTTTTAAAAAAGACACTTACAATCAGTGCCATGACCTGGAAATTGCTATGAACCAAGAGACATTGTCTAATTTGGAGAGTTGGAAAATGTGGTTTTGAGGAGAAAATGCCAAAGGAAGGACATATTTGAGACAACTAATATCAATAATTTTAGATTAAAAATAATTCAGGCCATTAAAATGCTTTATTTGATTTTTATTTCTGTAGAAGCAGAAAAAGGAAAATATCAGAAAAAAATACTTTGAAATGCTTAAATTTGATTCAATAAAGCAAGAAGAAAAATAATTATTAGGAGGCGAATGCTTTCTGGCAGCACTGTAGTTCTTAAGTAGAAGCATTGACAGCATTTTTTTTTACCATTGCTTTTAACCTTAGGCACTTGCCTTTTAAGCTAAAATAAAAAGCTTAAAATAAAAATCATGTTTTCACAGTGACTAATGCGCACTAAAGCCACACGATGCCACGTTGACAATTTTAAGGATAAGCTGATTGGTCATTGTTACAATATAGGTCAAACCTATATTGTTATAGGTTTCTTTAAATTTATTCATAATTTTACCCATAACTTCCTCTGATGCCTTCCATGCTTTTTTATTCACTTAAGTGTGTGATACTATTATTAATTATTAATACTATTATTATAGAGAATTAATAAATATAATTAATCCTATGTTTTAGCAACAGATAATAATAATAATAATAATAATAATAATAATAATAAGTAGAAGAAGAAGAAATGATGAAGAAATAGGACCCAGTCAAATGTTCTCACAAGTTCGAAACTGTCAGATATTCATGTCTTTGTGGGGACAACTCAGAATTTTCTTAAGCTGGCATCCCAGCCATTTGGTCTGTGGAACGGTCTAAAAGTGCTTTGAGGAATCGCAGCATCATCAATTCTGCTATCACAATACCCATTACAAATGGGGAATAAACCTAATTTGGAGATGCTGCATAAAGCACTCAATCCATTTAAAGTATAAACACACCACATCTTTAAACAATATAAATTATAAATGGCAAGAGATTCCAAACACTCATCTAAGGAAGTAAAAAACATGGAGACATAATAAAAAGGTGCCTGAAACAAAAACAAACAAAAAAAACAATTAATTAAATAAATAAATGACTAAGTTTGTAAGCTTGTAATAAATACATGAGCATACATACATACATACATACATACAGCGAGGCTGTAAAGCATGGATCTTTTCCCCCCTTCTCTCCACTGTGAATAATGGCACTCTGCAGACTTCAAAGGGTTTATGTGTGGCAAATCCACTAATGGGACAAATGAGGACAGAACCCAGGCCATAAACATGCCATGGCCAAAGAGAAATGAGGAACAGTAACTTAAAAAATGGACTTGTTTCATCAGAGACTAAAAAGAACTTACAGGGGACAGCTAACTAAAACAAAATTAGACATTTCCCAGAACTCTGAGCAAGCATTGGCTAAAAGCATGGTTCTGTAATCCAGAATAACAATTCCAGCTCTACTTTGGTGCATGTGTCTGATGTCCCCCAGAAAAGACTAGTATTTACTTCATGATGAAGTATCTGACAGAAGTAGGCAATCTTTAGAAACGTTGACACACACTTACACACTTACACACACACACACACACACACACACACACACGCACACACACACACACACACACACACACACACACACACACGCACGCACACACACACACACACACACACACACACACACACACAGACACATTGCTACAGTGGTCTTTAAATGGAGAAAAGAAAGGATGTATACAGTACATAACACACATACACATATACATTTAACTGTAGAGATATTTATTAAAAATTTTACGTCAATGTTTCTTCCACTAATACAACATCAGGGTCCCATGAAAACCAGTATGTGTTTCATCAGGATATTACTTTTTATTTTTTATTTTATTTCATGCTTTAATTCTGTTTAAGTGTAAGCTACAAAATACACAAAATGAGCAAAATGACTCTCTCTGCATCGACAGAAAACACACTCAATCATTGATGTACGAGACACTGCTGCTAGCACACCGTATCAGGTAGCGCTAAGGAACCAACGCTGTGACTCATTATTACTCAATCTGAGAATCTCTATCACATGGTACTTTGTGCATTGCGTGTTACAAACTACATCTGAACTCTGTACAAATCAATATGCCTCTGAAAGAAAGATTAGTACCTGTTTAAACATTTTGTAGTAGGTGCACATGTGCACAGTTTTACCGTACAGACTATTTTACAGCATTAATTTACACAGACAACCAAAATAACAGGCTCATGTTTGGTTCATTAACATAATGCATTAACACACCAAGACACCAATATCAGCATCTAAATCCAAAATAAAGAAAATGATTCAAAACACTATAAACAATACGCAAACAATAAATGTAAACACTCTGACTGATAATTAACGTCTATTACAGGACCACACATGGAAAACATTTCACCAACTGCATATTCTACTGTGTGTATTGGAGCAGATGTGAATTTCTTCCAAAGCCAATCCAGCACCAAAGCAGCAGAGACTTTTCAAACGTCAGTGATAATTCAGGAAAACTATGCTCAAACCCAGTGTGGTAGAAATGTGGGCTGAAGAGGTTTCCCGCTTCAGTGCACTGAAAAGTAGGAAATTGATGCCTTTTTGCAGACTGTTAAGCACAACACCTATTCAAGAAAATAATACATTACAGTAGCAACCAAGAAGAAAACTGACCATTCGTGAACAGTGAAAAACAAGAAAAAATGACTACTCTTTCAAAGCACACTCACACAGAGCCCTCATGACAGCCATGGTTGGCATTAATGAGACTAAAGCTTGCGACGGTGTGATTCTGTGTGCTTTTGAGTGAGCTCATGCGTGTGTTGCCACGCACTGTACTTTGTATGTGCAGCAGCAGAGGAGGGCAGCAGCAGCAGATATGTTTGTTGAACTGCTTCTGGAAGCTCTTGCTGAGCAGGTAGAGAGCGAACGGATTGACGCACGAGTTGGTGAAGGCCAGGATGCGGGCAACCACACTGGTTACAAAATGCAACGTTGATGTGTCCACTTCAGAATAGTGGTAAGAACGATACAGGTAGATTATGTGGCTGGGGAGCCAGCAGATAGCAAAGAGGCCGACGAACACCAACACCATCTTAGCCAGCCGCTTCCTTGACTCCATCTGTGGGAGATAAGGAAAAGATGTGACTGTCAAGTAACTGATCCTTTGTAACCAATCCTTTGTAACTGACAGAATCCATTTGGAAAAAAAAAAAAAAAACAGATCTGGCTATTAAGAACGCACGATTCTTGAAAAGGGATCTTTTGCGACAGCTCGCGGGAAGCTCTGAAAATGCCATTCATTAGCTGTAGGGGGCAGTCGTGTGTCAATCTGAAGTATTGTGTGTCTAATGAAGCCAAACATGCGTTCTCTCTCTAACCCTAACCTATGCGCCCATTGATAACAAGCGACAGAGCTCATAAACGTGTCGAGCTCAAACTTTAAATACTGATATGTATTTATTCTTCACTTTATTCTCAATGATGATTCTTCTTTGACTGCGCTTTCTCCATTCACTATTATTATCATTAGTAGTAGTAGTGAAAATTACCGCTGATTAACTATCTCTGCAGTAGTTATAACAGCGGATTAATTTCACTTGGGCTATTTCGCAATCTACTAAATAATAATAAATAGATAAAATAACCCAGCACTTTAACATTTAACCCAGCAACCTGTATCTGCGATTGAAAAATAGCATTAACTGATTCTCTTGGACATATTGCTGTTGTATTAATGATATAATGAAAATATTTCTCATCCAATTCACTGTTCTATTGAACACTACATCCCAATTCAACTAAAAAGCAACATTTCTATTGGTAAAAAAATGGCTGCTTAATACACTAAAGAAAAAAAAATCTATAAATATTAATGCAAAGCTAATTCGTTGAAATGAATGTCATTTGATCAAAGAAAACAACGGCATGGATGGCACACAAAAATTACCTCGAGTGGACCTAGTCTATACGGGGGCTGCTAGTATTGTACATCTGTACCCTGGTTTGTTGCAGTGTAATTAAGGAAACAAAATTCCTATTGCCAAAACTGTGTAGCATCACTAGATCAAACTGTAAAACATCTATGTTGGCCTCACTATTTGAGTGGGGCTGGCTTTCCAAACAGCTCAACGCTGTTCCACAAACTCCATAAACAAGCGGATGGGTTACATGAAGTTTACTAAAAAATACAAAATATCATTATATGAAATTGAGTATTACAAACAAAGACAGTGGTAATATACAGCATGGAGCCATGTTTTTGTCATGCAGAAAAATAATGTTTTTAACAATTAGAAAAAGACAATAAATAAATAAATAAATAAATAAACAAACATTGAAATTGAGTAAAGCTGTCTTGCTGCTCAGAAACAAATGACTGAGATTCCAAATATGTTTTATTTCTTCTTCTACTGTCCCAACACTTACTTGTCACTTGTTACTTCCACTTAAAATGCCTTATTAAGAGCAATCACTAGGGAGCATAATGCAATGTATGAATAAATAACAAACTACTGGATGGCATTTATAATGTGGATAACAGTCTAGTCCCCGTCTGGGGTCTGTAAAGATCCCACATTAGCCAACTGGGTTGCTAGCATGTTTTTGGGACATGGGTTTTCTGTAATGGTTTCATGCCTTTCAAAACGATTATTTTAATATTTCCTAAAAAGGAGCAAACCCTAAAATGTAGGAATGAGGTGATGGCAGCAAGGAAAGCATCCCTGAAATGAACATGAGGAAGAAATCTTGAGAGGAACCAGACACAAAAGGGAATTCCCTTCGGTCCCATCCTCATAGGGGTGATACCTGATAGCACAACCATAATAAATCACATGTATAACTGCATGTTTTGAGGTTGAAAGTGCAGTTGAAATGTATAGTATTTGTAGTATAAAAAGTCAGTTACTGTAAAATACTGATCAGTGATGGAGACTTGGGTACAAAATTGTTCACTGCAATTTTAGTCCTTAAACTATTTGAGCAAATGCTGCCATAAGCCATCATAGTGAAATTATCCTCAGTTATCACTAAAAATAGTCCTTATGGGGCCATTTTCAAGAGCATTTAATGGTCTCCATGTGATGAGAATTTCAACCAGAAATGGGACATGAGGATGCATCAAGCAATTTTCATGCAGTGAGAACTCCAACCAGAAGTAGGGAACCAGGATGCGTCAGACCAGGTTGGGGGACAGGGGCATCAGGATCAGGAGTGCAATGTATCGCTCAACAGAAAGAGAGCGGGAGAGAGTGAACAGTTGGGTATACACTGTAAAAAAAAAAAAAAACGTAAATGTTACGGTAAAAAACTGGCAGCTGCGGTTACCAGAATTTTACCGTAAAAAATACGATAGCAATGTTTTTTGGTTTTACCGTAAAATTTACGGATTTACGCACCGTTTTTTTTTTTTTACAGTGTACTCACAGACACATAATGCATACGATCAATAAAAGTTTGCAAAGTGTAAGCAGGAACTTTAGTTATAACTGCATAACTAAAAGGGAGAATCAGAAATAAAATACAGACAGGCATGCTCCTGGGGAAGAGGGAAACCAGGGAGAGACTGCATCCAAACATACCGGTTCACCATAAAACTAGAGAAGAGAATTAGAGAAGATGATGTCCAATGCTATAATAAACTCTGACCCCTCCCAATGTGATAGCTTGGTCTAAGTTACCATAATTAGTTAGTCACTGGACTAACTGGATGTCCAGGTGGTGCTGTTGCAATAGTGTGAGTTTTATATATAAGTGGAGACATTTTGAAGCAAAGGATAGCCTGTTAGGGAAGGATGATATTCCTTCCATTTGGAAAAGTGCTAATGTCATTTCATTAGGCATAAATCATATTCTCAGAAGTGGGGAAAATCCAGAGCCCAGGCCAGTGAGCAAACACTAGCTACGTAAACTGATGGTCTGCTAGCTGTTCACTTTTGTTCCATCATGTTAAGAGCGTGTCTGTTCCCTGAGATAAACAAAACTTTAGAAACACTGAAAAGGTTTTAGTAAATTAGTCAACATGAAATGACAACATAAAGTATCCACAGCCAGCAGAATTATTTGTTAAACCAGTTGAGTGCATAGTATTATATGATGCTAGTCCTCCTGGATACAGTTACAGTGCTGTGAAAAACGTACTTGCTGTTTTTTCTTATTATTTGTCTCACTCAAATTATTCGGAACACCAAACTAAATTTTAATATTAGAGATATTTAATTCAATTCAATTAAAATATTAAGATGAAATTAAATACATTTAAGATAACCTGAGAACATACAAAAGGCATATTTAAAGTCATGATTTCATTTATTAAGGAAGAAAACTCTGTCCAAACCTGTCTTGCCCGATGTGAAAAAGTAATTCCCCCTTAACCTAATAACTGCTTGTGCTATCCTCTGTGGCAAATACTGTAGTCAAGCATTTGTGATAATTGACAATGAGTCTTTCATATCGCTGTGGAGTAATTTGGGCCTACTCTTCTTTGCAGATATGTTTTAGCTCAGCCACATTGAAAGGTTTTTCGAGCATGAAGAGCCTGTTTAAAGATCTTGATCAGATTTAAGTCTAGACTTTTTGGAGGCCACTCCAAAACCATGATTTTTTTGATTGATTTAATAATGCTGGTACTGTATGTTTCGAGGCATTGTCCAGCTGCATAAACCAAAAGTGCATTTAAGCTTGAAGTCACAAACTGATGGCCGGACCCCTTTCCTTCAGGGTGCTCTGGTAGAGCAAAGAATTCATGTTTCCATCTCTTATGGCAAGTTGTCCAGGTCCTGAAGCAGCAAAGCAGCCCCAGACTATCACACTACCACCATTATGTTTTACTCTGGGTGTGGTGGTATTTTTATGAAATGCAGTGTTAGTCTTATGCCATATGTAATGGGTAATGAAGTCAACACAATATTTTCCCAAAAGTATTGGAGATAATCAAGATATTTTTGGCAAATGTGAGACAAGCCTTTGTGTTATTATTATTTTTTTTTATCAGCAGTGGCTTTCTTAGGACTGTTACATTGATGCCATTTTTTCCCAGTCTGTTTCTTACTATTGAATCATGAGCACTGACAGCACTGACCTTAACTGAGGCAATTGAGCTCTGTTGTATCTAATCTCGGGTGTTTATGAGCTCCTGGGTGATTCGTCATTGTGTAACTTTGGTAGGCTAGCCACTCTTGGGAAGGTTCACCACTGTTCAAAGTTTTTTTTTCCCCAATTGTGGATAATGGCTCTCACCGTAGTTCACTGAGGTCCCAATGTGCTGAAATGGCTTGGTAACACATTTCAGACTAATACCAGTCAGTTACTTGTAAGCGTGCTTGACATTGTCAGATAGGGTTTTAAAGTGATTTCTTAATTCATTAGGTCTAGCATTGATCAGGCCTGGGTGTGGCAAGTAAAATTTACCTCCTTAAAACTCCAAAAATCACAGTTCATTCATGATTATGCAAAGGGTATGACATAGTTAGGTAGGCTTGGACATCTTTTTTCCTGAATAAATGAAATCATAATTTTAAAACTGCAATTCATTTTTACGCTGATTATCTTTTGGTATATTACAATTTGTTTGATGATCTTTTAGTGTTTGACAAATATACAAAAATAATAATAATTCAGTCAAATACTTTTTCATAGCACTGTACATGCATCAGCTGGTAGAGGAGGAGGTGTTGCTTTTGTTATGTTTACATTTACATAACATTTGTTTGTGAGGTTGAGAATTTAATTTCAAACCTGGTGGACTTTAATTCATTGTGAAAATCCAGATGCAGACAGTAGTTATGTCTATCCTAGCCTTAATCAGTATGTAACGCCACCCGCTCATAACCTTTTAACTGAATTCTAAATTATGTAACTCCATGTAAAAAAAATGACTTGAGAGAAAAGCTAGTAGACTGGTATCACCCACATACTTTAAAACAGACTTCTCAAAAACTAGAAGTAAATGGCAAAAATCTAAACTGCAAGTGTTTTAGACAGCATGTATTGTAAGGAGAGCACCCTGAGTTATAAGAAGTGCTGCCATATCAATGTACAGTATTTCTTCATCCTTATAGGAGATAACATAAATGACCCTAGATTCTTGTTTAATACTTTAGTAAAATTAACTAGAAATAAGACCACCACAAAAGCATGCACAACAATAATATGATCAGTGCCTTTATGATTTTTTATGACAACATTGAAAATATCAGAAAATTATTACTGTAGATTAAAAAAAATGGAATGTTTGACTCCTCTTCAAAAGTTTCACCAATTTATTCACTCAAATTAGCTTGAAATAATTTAGCCTTGTACAAAAATATTTGCATTTCTTCCAAAAGGATTCAATTGTGTCCATAGCATAGTTATGTAAGAAAATCTTTTAAATAAGCATTGATGGAACCATTGAATAAAAAGCTAAACCTGACCCCTCTCAGCTGTCCAACCACAGGCCAATCTCAAACCTCTCCTCTATCTCCAAAATCCTAGAAAAGGTTTTAGTAGACCAGTTATGCTTCTACCTACATGGAAGTAACAGTAATGAAAGGTTCCATTAAGCATTCAGACTTCATCTTAGCGCAGAAGTGGCAACCCGACCCCTTAAGCAACTGCCACAGAAACGACGGATATATCCCCAGGGAGGGGAGACTCCATCACCCAGTGTGAAGGATGGCACGTAATACTCGGTAAGATCATTCATGAGCATGGTATATGATTTCACTGTTATGCTGATGAAACACAGCGGTATGTTTAAGCACAGCCAGAAAAAAAAGACACCAGCTTACTTCATTCTACTTTATTCTGCTTAATTCTGATAAGACAGAATTACAGGTACTGGGACTGCTTGCAATTTCAAGTGAGCTTTCTGGTGGCATGACTGGCCTGATCGTAGAAGACGAAGTATGATTATTAAGATAAGAAATATAATGTTGCAGGTAACTGGTTCATGCTTTAGTCACCTCTAGATTATTGTAATGCCGTACCATATTCTACTGGGTGCATAAACAAGTTCGTCCAGAATGCAGCAAACAGAGTCCTTAATAGAACAAGAAGATGTGACCGTATCACCCCTATAATAAGCAGTCTGCACTAGCTCGAAGTAAAACTTTTAACTGATTTCAAAATACTACGATTGACCTTTGGTTATGCAGCAGGGTACCTCAATGAACTGGTAGGATGTTATGATCGGCTTTGCCTACGTTGATAAAAAGGTTCAGGCTATTTGTTGGTACCATGTATAACGAACACTGCAGTAGTGGGCCAGAGCATTCTCTCACAAAACACAGTACACACAAAAAACAAAACATTTTACTCTAGACTAAAAATTTATTTGTTCAGTCAAGACTTTTATGAATAGTTTTTATTTAAGAAAATGTGCAGATATGGGGGACCTTTTTGTGGCAAAATTATCCTGTTGAACTGGTATATTTCGATGATGTCTTTCTCCACTCTCATGAACTCACTCATGTTTGTTGATGATTATGTGGCTATTTGTCTTACTTCTCAGTGACCTGTCATAGTTGTGTTTCCTCCTGGCTCTCCCTTTTAGTTATGCTTTTATCTATTTCTGTCGGAGTCCCTGCTTGCATGCTGCACAAAATGTACATCGACCTTATCCATTAGGTGACAGTGAGCATCTCTCTCTCTCTTCCCCTCTACTCTGCTCAAGCTACACATGGCACTTGGGAGTTAAAACTGATCTCTAGTGGTGGCCGGTCAATACGGGGCGCAGGGGCGCCGCCCCCCCTTAAAGTTAGGCAGAGAAGAATCCTACTTTAACATATAATTATTTAACATAATAATTATTTATTTTACTAATGAAATAAAGTCATTTAGTCACAATGTTCCGCTGTTTTTCTAAACTGTATTACGTTCATTTGTGTTTGCGTATGCGGGACACCGGATAAACGAGTGTCTATGTAGGCAAGTAAATTTTCGAAAAGCATGTGACTTGAGGCTGAGCTCTGATTGTATATTTTCAAATCATCCTTCGGGCGCAGCACTGTGCTCCCCGAACCCTCCAACTTTTGTTCTTAGCGAATCAATATTGTTTTTGTATATTTGGGCTCATGTGATTGGACCATTCTCAACGAGCACCTCTTATGGCAAGTGCAGGTGCTGACTGGATGCGATGTGAGTCAGGCCTTTATTTTATACTAGTAGTAATGATGCTTAATCACCTGATAAATGCCTATTTACAGGCAAATATTAAAAGTTTAATTTTAATTTTGTTTGCAAAAAAAATTTTTTTGCACCAGCCACGACTGCTGATCTCTCTCCAAACCTGCCTATTCATCCAAGTGACTGGTTTGGATTTCTCAGAAGAAGGAAATCACTCACTGCTGCTGAGGATATATTACTGAAATTGACGCAAACAGTGGTGTACCCATGTCTCCAAGGTTATTCCTTGTACCCATGACAAAGTATATTCATGTTAACTGAAACACATTTCCTGTTAAACAACTGCACATTTGTCCAATTTATTTATGGTTTTATAACCATAAAAAGTTATTTATTTAGGATTGCACTATATGGTATCATTCAAATTTTGGTGGGTTCCTTTTTGAGTCTGGTTCCTTGAGTTTTCTTCCTTATGCAATCTCAGGCAGCGTTTCCTTGCCACATCATCGTCACGCTCATTAGAAACAATCTGATAAAGCTCTAAAAAAAAATCTAAAAAAAATCTATACATTTCTTTTTTGTTTATATCTGAAATTTCTATTCCTGTAATGCTGATTTGTGACAATGACCACTGTTAAAAACACTATAAGCTAATGTGACCAAATGTGAATTAAATTCAATTAAATGAGCAAATACTTATTAGAATTCAACTAAATAATTACTGCAGTGATCAATATGCTTCAGGTGGCATCGACTCTCTTTACTCTAACTGATGCAGTGAATAGCTTTTCATTTCTTAAACAGCTGTCAACCCTGAATTCCTGTGAGTAGACAAGAGTTGACAATATAAATCACAGCATTTTTACTAGTGAAAGTTAGAACTTTTCACAGGCAAACTGTGATGTGAACTCATGATTTGGAAAACAGCTGCATGCCATAAGAAAACCACTCGTTAGTAAGGCTAATCAGGAAAAATGCTTCAATTTGCTAAAGAGCATAAAGATTGAACTTCAGAGCAATGAAAAAAGGTCATATGGTCTGATGAGTCTAGCTTTACACTATTTCAGAGTGATAGGCACATTAGGGTAAGGAGTATGCATAGTGCCCACTGTACAAGCCTCTGGAGGCAGTGTTTTGATTTAGGCTGCTTCAATTTGATTTCTTCCCTGATGGCATGGGCAAGTTACAGGATTACAATGCCAAGATTCATCAGGCTCAAACTGTGGTTTTAGAGAGCATGAGGAAACCTTTTCACACATGAATTAGCCACCACGGAATCCTGACTTTATCCCCTCTGAAAGGCTTTGGAATGAGCTGGAGAAGACATTACAGAGTGGTTTGACCCTCTTCTCATCAACGCAATCCCGGTCAAAAATTAATGCAACTCTGGATGGAAATAAATGGTATGTTTATAAAAAGAAATTACCAATAAAATTATCCTTGACAAAATTCAAATTGTGTTGTAAGTATAGTAGCAGTAATTCCACATTGGAGCACCTCACATCACCTCAATATTGATTATCTTACTATGACTGTATTCATTAATGACTAACTTGTAATAATAAATATTTGCGATTGTTATAAAACACATTTGTTATTGGCCAAATATATGCACTTCCTTTAACAGAAGTAAATTAAATGGTTTTGGAAATGGTCTTTTAAAAGCCTGTTGATGTGAAATAATGTGGACAGAGTGAATACTAAAAGATTTTTATTGAGGATTGTTATTTATGTCCTCAGATGTTACAGGTTTCTGAGAAATTGCTTTTGTGTAATGATCCGTTTAATTACTTGATGAATTCGTAGCATCTCACCTGTCTCCTGATAGGAATCTTTCCCTCGACTGGCAAATTAATTGTGCTCCTAATCAGGCTCTTGGCAATGAAGAAGTAGTACACAGAAATGATGAAAAGAGGGATTATGTAGAATATAAGAAACGAGGCCATGGAGTGGATTTTTGGGTGCAGGTCTCCTGTATGGGGATATGGGGCACAAGTTATAAGGGTTTCATTGGTCTGTGTGATGTGAAAGGTATGCAGGTCAGAGAAAATGGCTTCTGGGATGGCCAGAACCACGGACAAGAGCCAAATAGCAGAAGCTTTTAGACAAATCTTAGCTGTAGCGTGGGATGTTGGGATGTCCATGGGCTTCACAATGGCTTTATATCTGAAAGAGAAGGACATTTTACAGAATATTATACAGATAATATGTGTAAACATAATGTTACAAGAGTAATACGCAAATAAATTGTACATGTATTAACAATACAAGTCTTTTAAAAATGCATTAATAAACTGGACTATGGAGATCAGTACGGATTTAAAAATCCAAAGTAATACCTCAGACTCTCTGAACAGTAACCAGTAATGAGAATGAGAGTCTGCCAGTGATGTATTATGTCTTCTTTACTTTAATCTACTGCAAGCCCCACAAAGAAAAACTTCTCAGTAGCCTATAATAATGTACGTGCAAGTGCCCACCTCACATTTTGGCAGAAAGAGCAGATTTGCCTTTTCTATTATAAAGACCATCACTCCTGCTGCAAAATCTTTTTTTTTTTTAAATACACACAGGCAACATTCCTAAAATAAATTGATTAGGATATTATATAAATGCATCCTCTGATAGATTTCACTGAGTCTGAAGGCTGTTATCTTTCTTTGAAAGAATATATACTGTGTTGATGGCCACTGCTAGAGCACAAGCCTGCAACACTAATGGACATTTTATATATATATATATATATATATATATATATATATATATATATATATATATATATATATTTTTTTTTTTTTTTAGGCTTCAGGAATGTCCTATATATGATGAGGGTAGTTACCATTTAAGCTCTCATGATGATGATCAGACATTAAATATTTTACTGTTAATTGCAATCCATAACTTTGCTCCAAGCATCTCCATTTTCTGAAAGCCACCATCAAATTACCCCTCAAGATAAGGTGCTAATGAGAGCACTTACAATCAACAGGTAATTTTATAATGAGCAAAATTGCCATCGATGTCATAGTGGTGTTATTATCTAGTCCTTAACAAGTTTTTATGTTCCTACCAATCTTTTGTGGCTGTTTTAATATAGCTGTAAAATATAGCTGTAGTCTGGCTTATGGATTGAGATTTTAAAAATAGGAAAAAGAAAGGAATGTTCCCTATAAGAATGCAAGACAATACAATATAATGCAATCAGACAACACTTTACAAAGTGTGTACACTTTACTGCTGGGCAAAAGAAGCCAACGCATGACATTAGGCTTTTTATTTCCATTGGGTTGAGGGGATCTTTCAGTTCCAGAATGCTGGGACCACACACATGGTTTGGATTACTCTGAGGACAATTTTCCAGTTCATAAACATATGTGGGTATTTAAACATATACTGTAGCTCAGAGAAAGGTCACCTTTAATTAACAGACATTACAAAAGTTAGCATTATTAGTCTGAAATCAATGTGTGCTGCTTGACGAGCAAGATATACAGTACCACCATGCAAAAGAGGGTTCTTGTGAAGGTATCATGGATTCCATTGAGTATCAAGCTATTTTGGCCAAATGAATGAATGTTTCTGCCAGATGGTTATAATTTGATTGGAGATTAATTTTTAACATAATTGCCTCCCAAACGTACATGCAAATCAATGCAGAAATGAGTCCCAAAGCACAAAACTATAATTGTAAATTAAATGTTTGCATGAAAGAGTGGTACTTTTATTATCTCAAAGAAATAAGTTTTATGTTTTGTGGGGGGGGGGGGGGGGGGGGGGGGCATGTTTTAGAGGGAAAACTATACATTCCTACTAGTTGCAAATTCCTTTTGTGCTCTTGTTATAAAATATCAAATAATGTACTGTATATGTGATTTCGATCCCATTTTTTTGTGATTAGAAAAGCTATTTACTGAGATAAATAAATCCTTCACATGTTTTTCAGTATCTTTATTTTAGCTTGCTTCTTTCAGGTCACAACTACCTGGTTATAATCTGGTTATAAAGTTCAAATGTTAAGGAAAATAAAAACCTTTCATGCTTGTCAGAAAAAGATGCATACATTTATGCATTATCTGTGTCAAATTCACTTTATTATATCGATTTGAATTGAATATATTGTACATGCATATCTGCAAAGCAACACAGAAATAACTACAGGGATGAATGTTTTGTAATGATGATCTCAATCTCAGGATTTGTCTAGTATTACAAAAACTGTTAGATAAATGAATGAGTGAAGTCCCAGAGCACAAAACTATGATTGTAAATGGAATGTTCCGCATGAAAAAGTGGTCCTTTTCCACCTTGGCATTACTGGAAGACAACTGGCACTTTTATTATCTCAAGAGAATAATATTTTATGGCGGGGTAAAAAAAAAAAAAAAACTTGTACTAGTTGCAGATGCCTTTTGTCCATTATTTCAGTTTTTATGCATTCTGGAATTAGCTTCAGTTGTAAAATATCACAGAGTGGTAAAAAAAAAAAGAAAAAGAAAAAAAAAACATTTAAATAATACCAAAAAAAAAAAAAAAAAAAATCCTTTACATGCTTGCAGTACACCTTAAAGATGACTAAATGACCAAAGTCACCTTTCTTTTTAAATGCATTTCAGTATGTTCATTTTAGTTTGCTTCTTTCAGGACATAACTACCTGGTTATAATCTGCTTATAAAGTTCAAATGCAAAAAAAAAAAAAAAAAAAAAGTTATAAAAAATGGTAGAAGATGAATGTTAGAAAATGTATACATAATGTCAACTAGTATGCACATAATGTCAAAGAGTCAAATTCATTTTAGTATATTGATTAGAATCGAATACAAGTATGTTGTATTAAAGAAAGTAGAAAGCTGTGCAGACATTGCAGCGCATGACTCATTTGCAGAGCACTAGATCTTTCCCACATCAAGCTCCCCCTGATCCCGTACCTGTCGGCTGCCAGAGCGGTGAGGGTGAATACCGACACGCCGACGGACGTGAGCTGGATAAACGGGATCAGTTTGCATCCTGTCCTTCCGAAGAGCCACGCGTCGGCCAGGAACCGGCTGGCGTCCACGGGCGCGCACGTAACGAGCAGCAGCACATCGCCAAGCGCAAGGCTGCACAGGAACAGGTTGGGGACGTTGCGCATGGACTTGACGGCGCAGAAAATGCGAATGAGCGTCACGTTGCCTACAAGACCCACTACGATGATCAGCGCGTACGCGGTCGCGATCGCGACTCCCTCGTGCCACAGCGGTGCTTCCGAAGAGCCCCGGAGACTCAGTGGATCCCACGACTCATTGGATAAAGACTTTTCCTCAGAGATAGAGGAAAACATTTCCTCTAAAGACATTATAGAGTAGTCGCTCACTGCTTTATTTCACCCTTTTAGTGATTTTCCTTTTTCATATCTACTTTACTTTGCGCATTTATTTCAAACTCGCAGAGTTCCCACAGGTCGGATGCTACAGGAAAGAAACCCGACGCTTTATTTCGTCTTGTCTATTGCGGCGTGTGTCATCCAGAGCGCTTATCAGCGGAGCGCTCGGGTTTGGAGATGTAATGCTTGCGCGCATGCGCATTACAGAACCCCGACTACGCGTTTCATTCCTTCACCATTGACAAATCTGAAGACATTCTTCTGTCAACTCCTGGAAGATAAAATATGCATATGTTTATATCTGCAATGGAAAGAATGTAAGGTTCATTAAACATGCAAAAACAAATTTTTTTGTGTGTGTTTTTTTTTTTTTTACAAAAAGAAATCTAATTATTAGAATGTCTTAAATAGTTTCTGGTGGCTACTGTAGGTTTGATTCCCTGTACGGGTGCAGTGCAGGTCCTAAGCACTTTATAAAATGGAAGGGTTAGGTCAGGAAGGGCATCCGGCATAAAACCTGTCCCAAGTTCCTGTGCAGATCAGATAGTCCACTGTGGCAACCCCTACACAGGAGCAGCCAAAACACACTGGATTAAAACCTGCATAATTGACTTACATTTTTCAGGTTTAAATGTTCATTACGTCCCCCACATTATATATTATATATTATATATTATATGTTGGTGTCTTTAACAGATGAAAAGTCATGATTTTTTTTAATATATACTGTAACGTTTTACATTAATGAAAAAACACAATGGTCATCAGTTTGTCTAATGTTTTTATTTTGTGACTAGATTTTATCTAGACAGTCGCTAGTGGTGATGATTCATAGTACTGTACATAGTACACCAGGGCTGTGTTCAATAAAAAGAGGGCTCAAACATATATTTCATATGTGATATTTCATCAGACCATTCAACTACGTTAATGAACATTTTGCAAGCACTCTTGTCATTGAACACCACCCTGCTGTGTTAAACATATGCACTCCTGTCCTCATTCTCAAATATTTTAAATAAAATTGGTAAGCAGAAAACTAAATTTCTTATCGTTACACCTTTGTATATTTTATACAAAATTAGACAGTCTCTTCTGTGACATTAATTGTGTTTACTTTTTCTTCCCCAAAGAACTCAGAGGAGAGCACCGAGGCGGACATTAAGAAGACCACTCTGGGCATCTATGTCATAAGGCATAATTCTGCAGATGCGACAGAAGACCCAGAAGACGTAGGCATTGTGCTGGAAGGTGTGGAGGTACTTTCTGGAGTGGGTAATGTAGCATTGGCTACGGCCATGCTAGTCGGCCTAATATACTCTTTGAATCTTACATATCCACAAGAGCTCCGTTACACGTTTGAGGTGCTGCAGAAAATTATTCTGGAGCTTGACTCTAAAAAACTCTCTAACAAAGCACAAACTTTGAAGACCAAACTCTTCACCTAAGACTCATGGAAATGCTTATTTTGTGGAATGTTGTGCTTTTGTGATGGTACTGGATGTTTTGCACTGGATGTTTTGCACTGGATATTTTGCACTGGATATTTTGCACTTTGAAGTGAAATTGTTTAGTTCTTGTTTGCTCATAGCTTGAGCAGAGGTTACTGTTTATTTTCTGGTATTTGATTTAAATACAGATTTTTCCAAAATATATTGACTTGTTCATTAATTTTTTTATGCACAGTGGACTATACATGTACTCTTTATTGTTATTGTGAAAGAGTTTTTAATTTAGTTAAACTTAATTTAAAGTATCTCATTTGGAAGTAAATAATGTAGGTATAATTCTATCTTGTAAGCAGGACAAAAATTTGTGTAGTTGACATTATATGACAAAATTGAATGCAGTTAATATAGCAAGATTTTACTTATTATGGATGGCGAAATTCAATGTAGTTAATCTGACCAGAATTTTTCTATTAGGCATAGCAAAACTTTAACAAGTTGGAATAACCAAATTTTTGTTTTTGTTTTTGATTAAATTCATTTATGTGCATGTAACATGATTACAACAAACCATTTCAAACTGGTTAGATCTTGTTAGAGAAACTCAATTCAATTGGATGGAAAAGTTTTCCATAATTTAGTTATGTTCATTCAACAACTTTTTTTTTTGAGTGTGTCCTGCACTGTCTATACTGGATGCCCATTAAATTTAACAATTAATTTGGCAGGATACTTTTTAAATTTCATCAGCTTTTTAAACTCCTTCTGCGCCGTGCTAACGCACATGCATTTTATTACTCTTCAATGCTCTTTATATAAGTTTATTTTAAATAGAAATGTTTTCAAAGGCATCTTTGCTTATGGAATTTCTTTGTAGGTGTTCAAGACTTTTGCACAGTACTATAAAAAAAGAAAATGAACGCTACAAAGCTACAAATGAAGACAAAAGCTTTAAAAACTGACTAGATGCTTTGATGTTTTGTGATGAGACTATTGAAAAGAGAAGCATTATTAAAATGTTTTGATTAACATGACATAAGCAACCGATAATGTTGGGAACAGCAGACACATTGTACAGAATCATTTGCATGAATGTCCAAAAGTATTTGCAATATGTTCTGAAGGTATATATATATTTTGCAGGACAAATAAGGTATCTTATGCTGATGCTTTTTTTTTTTTTTTTAAGTAAAGAAAATGAAGTTAGCCAGATGCAGTGTTACACATGTGTAACAGTAAATTGCTTAAGGAAGTCTGAAAATGGATGACCAACAGTGATTCAGAGATTCAAATCAGAGACGCAGAAGCAAATCTGTCAATGTGTAAATGTAACAACAAAGAAAAAAGGGTAGAATCAAGATGATAAACAGGCCATCAATAGACATCTTGGGACGTAAATAAGTTAAGGCTGAACTGATGATGATGAACCCTTCTAATTATGATGCAATGTGGCAAAGTGATTAGCTTCTTCATGGTGAGTCACATCCTCTTATGGAATGCCACAAGTTTATGGACAAGAGTTCTAGTAGGTTATATACAGTTAAAAATTTACCTGTGATTTACGCAATTTATTTATTTATTATTTTTTTGGTAAAACATTTGTACATTAAAATATTGAGTAAGTATTAGAGTTGTAAAATAATTTTACAAAAAAAAAGTCTTAGATAGAATTGAAATGCAAGGTAGATTACTGGTAGATTATATGGTTGTTTGTTAAACTATTATTTAAGAAACAACTGTGCTGCATTTACAAACCATTTAAACTGAATTCAATTATCAGACAATAAACAAATCTATCAGTTAACGAAATTAATGTTACACTTTAAATTGTATTTAAATTTATTGGTCTATTTTAGTTTAATTTATCAGTTAAATCTATTGGTTAACAAAATTAATATTTAAGATTGTATTTCCCCTTTACTCCAGAAGTATTTTACTTTTGGACATTATAGCTAATGAATGGAAATTATAAACAAAGCAACAATACACACATTGCCATTTTAATTAATCATTTATTTGCCAAATTTTTCAACATGTTTACTCTGTAAGCGACATATGTAACAAGGTCAATGCAAAAATAAATAATTAAAATAACAGTGAGCCGAAGTAGTCTTTTGTATTAAGATACAGTATAGTCACAACTTTTACATCTGAATGATTGTACACCTTTACACTCTTCAGTTTCCTGGAAATTCCTATACAAATGTGTGCAAAGGCCTTCTCAGGTCTCCAAAGAGCGAGAACAGTCGAAATGAAGACAGGGCACTGAATAACCATGACCACAGGCACCATGCTTCACTCGATAATGCTTGCGAAGTGCCCATTTTGATGAAATGACAAATGTGCAGAGCTTATACTGCCATCCCATAAGCTGCTTTTACATTTCAGATGTGAAGCAGGCAGTCTGCTCAAAGTTACTGAGAAAACTTTCTACCCAAGCACTAGTGAAACACTGGAATAAGTTTTAATAAGAACTGAATTAGTGTAGCAGGGGATTTTATAGAGAAATAAAGGGAGTTTTTACTCTCATAACTGTCACAGTTTTACTGAATTCACCTAATATAAAAATGACATCTGATTTTGTTTAGGCATTAATGTCAACTATATCTACACTCAACTAGGAATGGTTATAGTTAATGGAAAATCTACATTTTTAAAAGATGACAAATTTTAGTCCTCCTCTAGTCTCAAAAAAATTCAATATCATGAAAAGGTTAAATTTATTTCAGAATTTAATTTCATAAGTGAAATTCTCATATTGTTTGGATACATTACATGTAAAATATTTCAACCTTAAAAAATATTTAAATCCAGTATCTGAAAATACAAAAATATTTTATTTTTAGTTTGAGTAAATTACCATTCATACAGTATAAATACAGTTCATCTCTTGGTCTAGTTTAATACATGTGGAATGTGGAAGATTGCGGACTTACCCACAATGAGGGTAAGCAACATGAGGTACTGCATTGAAACATATTCATGAAAATTTGATTGAAAAAGTCTGGTAGGAAAAGGCGCTGATGTTGGTCCACTGCGTCTATCTAGTCTGTAATCAATGTATCTGTCTAACAGGAGATTTAAGATCATGTCATGCTTTTGTCTGCTGGCTTTTCCAGCTGACCTTTTCCAGCAGCTTGATTCATGGTGCCAAAACTACCACTAACTGGTTTGCTAACCATAACATTACTGTGCTTGATTGGCTAGGTAACTCACCTGACCTGGTATTGTTAACAGAAAGAGGAGACCCAACAATACAGATGAGTTGAAGGCTGATATCAAAGCAACCTGGTCTTCAGTAACACCTCAGCAGTGAAAAAATCTAATAAAAATCAGATGAACTAATGGAATGGTCTGATGTATTATTATGGATGAAGTAGATGTCTGTACACAAATCTGTTATGATCATCCCAAATTTTACCAACTGATGTTTTTGTTCCACACCAAGTCTCTGTATTAACACTGATTTTTTTTTCACAGTTTTTTATTAATTACTTTTTGCCGTAGTTTAACTATTGAAAATTCAATAAAGTATAAGCACTGGAGTTGCACTCGACTTAGCATTGTCCCTTAATCGCCCCTGTTCTCTGCAAAGTTACTGCTGCTGGGTGCACCACTGATGCATTTAGGGTTTTCAAACAGTTCTTACTGCTGTCTCCTCAGTGTTTTTAACAAAGTTAAAAATATGAACACATAAACGGTAAGCGGGTGTGCAAAGCCTCAAAGCTGACCATAGTGAGCTGCAAAGGGAAGGAGCTGTGAGGGAGGTGATGTTCATACAAAACTACAGTGGGGCTGCAGAAACGATTAAATAAAGTGATACATTTTTTTGAATCTTTGAATAAATAATTAAATAGGCAAATACTGTACTTAAGTTTGCCTTTCTTTGGCTTTTTTATAAGGTTCATGATTGTGCAGTGTAGAGTGACATATTCTTTTTTCAGCACAAAAAAACACAAAAACCAAAAAACATAAAATACAGGGCAGTGGTGGGCTGTTGAGCTCTTGAACAAGGCAGTTGACCTGCTCCAGCAACTCTGTAACCTGGCTGACCCTGTGCGGTGACCCCAGCTTTCTAAATAATTTCACTGTGCTACAAATAATTGAATATTAACAATGCAATGCATTTTTATTTCTTTTTAACCAACTATACAAACATGAGCAAAAAATGTAAAAATGGATTAAATGGGAAACGACATAGCATAGATACACATGATCCTGGTTTCTATGGAAAAAAAAAACTAACAAAACAACAACAACAAAAAAACAATTATGTGCTCATTTTTAAAGAATCTACATATTTACATGATATTCCCATAATCTGTGATGGGTTAAGTTTAAAAGTTCTAAAAGTAATGATAACTTTCATTTTATCTAACATATCCATAAACCCAAATACACAGTATGACACTTTCCCATTAACACACACTGACAAGGCTTCCACATAAGCAAAAAAAAAAAAAAAAAAAAATCATCATGTTGTGTTGCCAGCACAGATCTGTGGTGCTTGGGTTATAAAGGGCTTTAACCAGCCATGATGAAATAATTACACTGTCAAATTATTAACCTCCGAGTGGTTATTGGCAGATGGCTGTACAGTTGGGCTTAAGACTTGTTATGTAATCAAACAGTCCATGTTAAATTGGAGACAACTTTGATTTTGTAATTGCCATTTCTTGGGCCTATTTTGTTTAACGTTGTGTCAAATTATATTTTTATGAAAGTTGGTAGAGATTAGATTAGATCTTAGTCACTCCATGCAGATGATGAGGTTTATATGAAAAAGTAGGAAAATATTAGAATGTCACTAATAGTATTCAGAGTGCTATATTGAAAAGATATATATATATGGAAAGATGGTCATATGATGGAGGACTTGAGATGTCAGTTGCAAAGTCATGGTACTGGTTCTTCACAAGGAAAGAACCATCTTTAAATCAAGAACCAGCTTAAATAATATGGTCAATGTATGCAAATGTTAACTGAATTAAACCTTTTGGGATTATGGGTTAATGAGACATGTACTTGTACATGTATAAATTATGTATACGTTTAATGATGTTAAGGTCAAAACAAAATGAAAAAACATGCTGAATCTCATGATAAACTATAACAACCAGATATCTTTTGAGCATTAATATGATGATGATCCATGTTATATGGTAAATTCAGTTCAAAACTCTAAGACTGAGAGTTGATGCTTTTAAAAGGCACCTATTATGAAGAATTTACTCTTAATGATTTTTGCTTTGTTTGTAGTGCACTGTAAAAAAGCCAACTTCTGAAAAGTTATCTAAATAAAGTATAAAATGTAAACTGTACTAAGATATTTTTATTTGAAATGTTCAGAAATAATACTTAGTTTATTCAACAAATATGCTGCTTCATTGTTAAAAACTGTATAATACTAAAAATGTTTTGTAGAGCTTACATTAAAATGTTAGTTTTTTCTTGTTGGTGCATGCGCATATGGAGCACATATGGAGCATGATAATTTGAAACTAAACCTGATTTTGAAAAATGAAAATCGATTTTACAGTTTCACTTTGGTTCGGCACCGCGAGGTTCTGTAGTTTTGTGACGCCCCCTCAGTGACTCAGCGCGCGCTGATGAAACCAAAGAGCTTGTTTCCAACAGAGGCGTGGTTTCTTCAGTCGTATGGAAGTTGTTCGGGTTTGCAAGTTTACACAGTGAAACATTAACAAGAGTTAATTGAGTGGTGGCTCAGTGTGTTAAGGCTCTGAGTCACAGATCAGAAGATCGGCGGTTTGAGCCCCAGCTCTGCCAGGTTGCTGCTGTTGGGCCCTTGAGCAATGCCCTTAACCCTATCTGCTCCAGGGGTCCCGTAAAAATGGCTGACCCTGCGCTCTGACCCCGGCTTACTAATAAGAAGCTGGGATATGTGAAGAATAAAGAATTTCATTGTGCAGTAATGTATGTGTGACCAATAAAGGCTGACTTAACTGACTTAAAAAAAAGAGACATTTGTTTTGTGGTTTATTACATTTTAATTATGAAAACAATCATGAATACATAATGGATCAAACTGTCATAATTGCCTTTAGCAAACAAATTTGTTTTGTTTTGTTATTTGTTAGGTAAACAAATATATTTATTTTGTGAGAACTAAGGATTTTAACAAAATACTTTGAGTTGCTTTGTCTTCAGACCCTGCTTGTTCAATTAACTCATAAAAGTGCTTGTGATAGGTTGCCTTATTATTTTAAGTTGACTCAACTGTTTTCTTTTACAGTGTGGTTGCCACAAAGAAGTATAAAATCCTTGTTACAGGCCACTATGTAGAGTTTGGTAGCTACACCATTATGGAGTTCAAGAAGAACACCATTGTTGAAATACAGTTGATGCTGATGCGATAAGATGAAAATATATCACTAATTGCAAGTATTATACTTGCCACTACATGGAAAAGGACAGTCGGACTAGAGGCCTGACAGTGTTGGATGCAAGTGAAATGACTGTGATTTACAGCCGCTGACCACTATCAACAGATAACAACATTCCTGAGGGAAAGAGACTCCATCCATTTTCATGACGCCTGGCAAACTGAGAAAGGTGTGACTCAAAAGGTTGTTTATAAACATGAGTATGTTTTCTGAACATTTTCCAAACACAAAACCAAACATATACAGTATGACTGAATGATTAAATAAATAGAAGCAATATCCTTATGTATCCAATATCCAGCGCTGTTAACAATATTACATTATCGCAATAACAATATATTCTTTTTTTATGCAGCAGTCTGAAGCTAACATTGCTGCCTTAGGGGTCTGGAATCTCATTGCAGATTTGAAGGTCCACTTGGATTACAACACTAGCTTCAGGAAGTGAAATGACTGTAGTGACAAACAATAAAATGCACAGAGTTGTAACTTTTTGCAATAGAAGTAGTTCTCTGTGATGTTTACTGTACATGTGTTATATATTTTTTTGATTTGTGATTTTACATATTATTCTTTTTCATGAAAAGTTGTAAGTAAATGCTTGAGTTATTACAAGCTTACAGGGTATTACATTATACATTGGCCAAGAATATAACTCTTATATCCACATACAGTATTTGGATAAACGTCTATTACTATGGATATTTGGATAGTCGTTAGTATGCTTGAAATAAATGCTTTTCCGTGGAAAAAAAAAATAAATCCATGCATAATAACAGGTGGTTAAAAACTGTTTGTGTTTGCCCCAAATTTTATTTGAAGAATTTATTTGGGATGTGGTTTTCTCATAATTTCAATTTAAGAAACATCATCCAATACTTCCAGCCAAGTAGTCAAATCAATGAAAATAGTATTATGTGTATTCATACACTACTTTTGATATGACTAAAAATAATTTTAAAATAATTCAAATTGAACATCAGAATTAGTAAAAAAAAAAAAAAGGTGATTTAAATGACTTTGCCTCAGGCATGGTTGTTGGTCCAAAATTGGCTGGTTTCAGTATTTCCAAAACTGCTGATCTTCCATCTCTAGGGTTACAGAGAATGGTCTGAAAAAGAGAAAATATTCGGTGAAAGGCAGTTCTCTTGATGAGAATGCCCTGTTGATGCAGAAGGATGGCCAGACTGGTTCAAGGTGACAGAAATGCAACAGCACCAAGGATTAACATTTCATTCAGGCATACAAGAGAATATCTACAGTAAACACACACAACAAACCAGAAGCAGAATACAGCAGCAGAAGACCACACCAGGTGCCACTCTTGTCAGGCAAGAACAGGAAACTGAGGCTACACGTTAGATAAAATTGGAAAAATGTTGCCTCATCTGATGAGTCTTGATTTCTGCTGCAGCTCTCAGATGGTAGAATTTGTTGTAAACAACATGAAAGCATGGATCCACCTTGCCTTGTATTAACAGTTCAGACTGCTGCTGGTGGTATAATGGTCTGGGGGATATTTCCTTGGCACTCACCAAGTGAGCATCATTAAACTGCGGCACATTGCTGCTGAGCATGTCCATCCATTTATGACATGGAGGAACACACCATGTTGCAAAGCTAAAATCATCTCATACTGGTTTCTTGATCATGACAATGAGTTCACTGTACTCAAATGGGATCAATAGTCACCAGATCCCAATCAAGCTTTAGAGCATCTTTGAGATGGAAGTTAAATGAGAGATTTGCATCATGGATGTGCAGCCAACAAATATGCAACAACTGTGTATGACTTTCATGTCAATATGGACCAAAATCCCTAAGGTGTGTTTTCCAGCACATTGTTGAATCTAAATTAAAGAATTAAATATGCAGTCCGGTAGGCAAATAGGATCCAACCCAGTACCTGATGAACTGGTTGGTGATTGTATGATTCCTTCCTCCTCAGGCATTTGTGCGCCATTTCCACATGTGCACCTAATGATAAAAGAGAGCATTTACCATGAAAAGCACGATATGAACTAACTAGTCCAAAACACTGCTGTAATGAAGAAGTTCGTACTTAAGATTCACTTTCTTTTTTCAGTGCTTAGTGAGGACTTCCTTGTAACCATGGTAACATACATACAGTAGTGTTGAGTCAAAGGATGTAAAATATGCATCTTCATTTTGGCAAAAAAGTTGCGTGGAGTGGTTTGGAAATAGTCGGTCGTGGTTTGGTAGGAGCTTGTTTACATACTGTAGGTACGAAACTATGCATTTCCAATAAGTAGTGAAATAGATGTGTGACCTATGTTTACTTGTACAAAAAAAGAATAAAACACGAGTCTTTTAGCACAACCCCTCTTCTGGAAGCTGATGAATTACTGTTATATTTTATTTAAGACATTCAAAGTTATTATTGGCATTTTAAGTTAAGTTAAAGTAAATTACTAAAGAATTATTAGAGAACTTCTCTACAGTAAATGTGGTGACTGATTGTTGTGAATATATGTATCAACCACGGTAAACGATTTAGGAATATTAACAAAACAAC
The DNA here is from genome assembly GCA_030347435.1 of Clarias fuscus. NCBI lineage: Eukaryota > Metazoa > Chordata > Actinopteri > Siluriformes > Clariidae > Clarias > Clarias fuscus. Next base: position 7,411,632 of record CM059228.1, read on the forward strand.
TGAAAAATGCAGCTTAAATAGATTAGTGTATGGATCAAATACTGCGTAGAGTAATGTTCCTCCATGTACTGTATATTTCCATTGCCTGATGTGGATTTGGAACTCATTGAGCTGAAGACAGAATGGATGGAAAGTTATGTAGATAATGTTATATGTTAGGCTCAAGAGTATGTATAAGTAATATAACGATATACAGTACAAATAATTACTGATTGGTCTATAGAAAATAAACATGTAGGAGCAGGCTGATGTAGTCATACAGTATGTAAAATAATAAATAACAGAATACCTGTGTTTAAAGCGGGAATAGTTGAGATGATTTTAGGGTTACCATAAAAGGGATAGATGAAGCAAAGCCTAAAAGGGCATTAGACTTGATTGCAGTTGTAATTTAAATGCAAAAGAAACAATAGGAGATGGTTTATTGATGGAAATATGTATGATAATGTTCAGGAAGAGCTGTAATTAAAGTATAATTTTGCTGGGCTCCTGCTCATGTTAGCGGGAAGCCTAATGAGAAGACCGATGGGATTGCAGAGAGCCTTGTAATTAAACAAGAATTAAATCAAAGAGAGACACTATTACTGCATACAATAATAAATTACGGTGAAGGCTTTCAAATGGGAATGTAGAAGAGAGAGTTTTTTTTTTATATTAGTGCCTGGCCATATTGGATTAAAATAAACCCCTTTTATTTAATGTTAAAGTGTACATACAGTACTGTGCTAAAGTCTTAGGCACCATATTATCTGTAGTACAAATTTTGTAGCGATTCGGTCCACTTTCGTTCATACGAGCCCGGACGTTGACTGCTGTGCGTTGTGCGCTTTTAAGGGGTTTCTCCCGATTGATATCAGGTGGCAAAGATTAGTATTCAGGAGAGGGGGGGCGTGGTGTTTGGCTTTCGGAGCCAGGCTCTGTGGATGAGACAACAGGGTTATGGTATTTTTTCAGCAGAGATACATGGAAAGTGGGGTGAATATGATTGTGGAGGTAGTTGTAGTTTATTTGTGACTGGGTTTACCTGCTCCAGAACTGTGAAATGACCGACATACCTGGGGTTGAGCTTCTTACATGGTTGACGTAGGCGAATGTCTCGAGTCAATAGCCATACCTTGCTCCCCGTTGGAATGATGGTGCTGTGGACCGACGTCTATCCGCGTTGGTTTGAAACACGTTGTAGGTGGTGATGGGCTTCCTCCCAGACTCTCTCACTCTCTCTAAACCAACTGTCGACCGCCGGGAGATCAGATGGTTCCCCATTCCAGGGGAATAATAGAGATTAATAACCTAGGACACACTGGAACGGTTCCGGGAGTCCTGACGGCCATGGCAGAAGGTTCTCAGAAACCGTCCAATCTCCTGGATCTTTCATTCAGTTTGTCCGTTGGTTTGGGGTATCCTGATGATAGGCTCACTGTCACCCCTAGGAGTCAAAAGCACCCATGCCATACTGTACATGTGAGATGAATTGTGGGCCTCGGTCAGAGACAATATCACCGGGGATGTCGAAGTATTGGAAGACTTTATTGAAAAAGAGCTCGTCTGTTTCCATTGCAGAAGGGAGGCCTCTAAGAGGAATCAATCAACAGCATTTTGAAAATCGGTCCACGATAACGAGGATGCAGGTATGACCATCAGAGTTGGGTAGGTCTGTGATTTAATCTAGGCCAATGTGCAACCATGGGTGGTGTGGTAGGGGCAGAGGCATGAGTTTCCCGGCAGGTAAACGTTGTGGATTTTTCGACTTGGCGCACTCTGCACCTCCCATTACTTCTCTCTCCATATTGGGCCACCAAAAGCGCTCCTGTAGGAGTGAGAGTGTGCGTTCGATTCCATTGTGCCCAGTGATGAGTGGACGGAGTGAATGAGTTCTGTACGGTCCTGTTCAGGTATGAATCGGCGATCTGGTGGACAATTTGGGTGAGTGACTGGAGCAGGTTCTGACACTGATCTAGGATGTTCCCACTGGATGGGGTTAACAAAGAGCTTCTCTGGGAGATACGGAAACGGTTTCTTCATTGTGGATGTTGTTGGAGTGTAATCGTGAAAGGACGTCTGCTTTTGTGTTCTTTGACCCTGGATGATAGGAGATCTTAAAGTTAAATCTGGAAAAGAACATTGCCCACCGTGCCTGTCTAGGGTTGAGTCTCTTCGCCTCTTTCAGATATTGTAGGTTTTTATGATCAGTTAGGACAAGTAACTGGTCATTCGCTACCTCCAACCAATGTCTCCATTCGTCCATTCGTCGGTGGAGTGAATTTTCTGGAAAAGAATGGATGAAGTGTTGTGGGCTCTCCTTGTTGTTGGGAGAGGATGGCTCCCACTCTGTTTGTAGAGGCGTCCACTTCAACCACAAAGGGAAGGTCAGGGTTGGGATGAGTGAGGATTGGTGCAGAAACAAAAGTCTGTTTTAGTCTCTCGAACGCCTCAGTGGCTTCAGGGGTCCATTTCAGGGTTCTGGGTTTTCCTCGGAGCAGGGAAGTTAATGGACTGGCGGTAATACTGTAGTTTATGATGAATCTTCGATAAAATTGGTAAAGCCGAGAAACGTTGTAGTTCTTTGATATTCGTGGGTTGTGGCCAGTTTGCAATGGCTGATACCATCTCCTTATCCATCTTTATCCCGTTTTGGTAACATATCCTAGAAATGACATATCCTAGAAATTTGACAGATGACTGGTGGAAAGTACACTTTTCGGCCTTAAGATACAAGTAGAACTCACGGAGACGTTGGAGTACCTTTGTGACGTAGATGTGGTGTTCCCCCTCAGATTTGTAGTATATGAGAATGTTGTCAATGTAGACAATAACAAACTGATGGAGGAAATCTCGGAGTATCTTGTGCATAAAGTTTGGAAGATGGCTGGAGCATTGACGAGGCCATATGGCATCACTCGATATTCATAAAGCCCGGTAGGAGTTATGAAGGCCGTCTTCCATTCATCCCCTTTTCGTATACAGATAATATATGCACTGCGAAGATCCAATTTTGTGAAAATGACGGCCTCTCTAAGACATTCCAAAGCGGCTGGTACCGGGGTAATGGGTAATGGAATTTGATGGTGACTGCGTTGGCTGAGTTCGCCTCCTTTTTTGCCATAAAAAAGAAACTTGAAGCTGCAGGAGAAGTCAACGGGCAGATGAAGCCTTGTTGGAGAGCCTCCGTGATGTATTCTTCCATGGCCTTTCTTTCTGGAATGGAAAGTGGATAGATTCGACCTCTTGGTAATGTTCCACCAGGAATGAGATCTATTGCGCAGTCCCATGGACGATGAGGTGATCGTTGAGTTGCTCTCCGAGGGCAGAAAACATCCCTGAAAGCGGAGTATTGCGGGGGTACTTCCATTGACTGTTTTTCTGCAGGACTTTCTATGGAGGTCGATTGCAGTTTCAAGACATGGGGTTTTAACGGTAACGTGGGGAAACAATCAGGTGAGCATGCCTTCCCCCACTTGAGTACTTCTCCTGTAGTCCAAGACAGAATGGGGTCATGCTTAATTAACCAGGGGTGTCCTAAAACCATATCTGCCGTGGAGTCTTCCAGAACCAGGAAAGTAATCTCCTCCTGATGGAGTAACCCCACCTGCAGTGTGACAGGGCCAGCAGAGGAACACACAGATTTTCTGGACAGAGGTTTTTCTGTTATTGATTGGACCTGGAAGATTCATTCTGTCGGGGTGGTCTTGAGCCGGAGATGTCGACACAGGTTGCCTGAGATGAAATTCCCTGCTGACCCAGAGTCGAGGAGTGCTGCCACTGAAACATGAACATGGGAAGCAGTAAGGTTCACAGGTGTGGTGAGTGGTTGTATTTGTTCTATATTTGAAGACCAAACACTCACCATGGGACGAGGAGGGCGGATGGGGCACTCACTCCGGCAGTGCCCCGCGCTGCCGCAGTACAGTCTTTGCTGTCGTTCAGCCGATGAGAGTCAGCCCCTGTCCAGCTGCATGGGTTCCAGTACAGTTTCAGGGGTTCCAGATTTCGTCAGCGGACGTTGAAGGAGCCCTCTGAACCAGAGAAGGGCGCTGGTTGCGCCATTGGGCTGGATGCCGCAGGCGCCAATGAAGAGCCGGTGGATGGCGGTTCCTGTTTTGTTGTCTTTTGGTCCAGACTTTTGTAAAGTCGCACTGACACAGGAAGGTACATTTTCAAGATGAGCAAGTTTTATTAACAAATGAGGGAGAGCACGGTAGAATCACGCTGCAGCAGGGAATGACAGTTAAATGTGAACACAGTACTTTTAGCAGAGATCGATACGTAGATTGAGTCCTTTCCCGTTGTGCTCTTGGAAAGGATTATTGCGTCGAAGTTGGAGCCACTGGCAAGTCAGCGAGGAAGTATGCACACACACAGAGCCACGGAGATAAATTCACCAGTTATACTTCTGAGGAAGACACAGAAATCAGATCAGTAGTTTTGGAGGTAAGAAATTCGAGCCTTATTTTCTTAGCGATTCGGTCCACTTTCGTTCATATGAGCCTGGACGTGGACTGCTGTGCGCTGTGCGCTTTTAAGGGGTGGCGACGATTACTATTCATGAGAGGGGAGGCGTGGTGTTTGGCTTTCTTCGGAGCCTGGCCCGACTGTGACAATTATGTCTGCATTATTATGTACAAGATCATTCCCTACAAAGATACACTAAAATGAATGAATAAATAACATTACAGAAGAATATTTGCATGCCTGTAAAGAAAGCGACATATTACATGACAGACCAGTTTTCAGATGGGGAGAAAAATCAATAATGCCGACTCCTGGGTTTTGCATGAAAATAGAAAGGAGCGAGTGTGACGAAGTTACCAAAAGAACTCATATTCTCCAGCATGCTCAGTAAAACCTAACAGCTGATTGCTTAGAATACTGCACACATCTGTATCAAACACTACCGCTTATGTTCAAGCAAACAGTTCCCACACCAAATATTGACCGTTTATTGGTTATGTTATTACTTAGTGTTTTTTATAGACGTTTCTTTTAATGTAAAAATGTTTTCAAAAGCATTATTGCATATGACTTTTGTTTGGATGTTCCCAAGACTTTTGCACAGTACTGTAAATAAAAGAGCAACAAGTGAACAATGGTTCATCTTTTTGCCAGAAGTCTGCAAACAAATTACCCATCAGTCACTGCACCTTGCTAGAGCACAAAAAGACACAGATCTTAGCATCAGGATAGCATCCTTCTTGTAAATTAATCAAAATAATGAATATTTGATAATTGATATATGGAAAATAATTTATAAAAATAAGATTTTATTTCAATAATGTGAAATTTTCACAATAGCAGTAACAGGTATCCAAGATGCTTTCATTAAACATTAACATTATCAGGTTACCAGAGGAAGTTATGTCCTTATTGGTGATGTTGCAGGGTGTTCCGAGAGGAGGGATTCTGTCCAGGGAAATTCCCTTAAGTGGGAACACTGGTTACACTTTAAAGTACACTGTGGAACAGAAGTGAACACAGCCCATGTTTCAGTTTGTTTCTTGAATTCGTTCTGTTTTCTTTGTTTAAAATGTTGTCCTTCATTTATTAACATAAGCAGTAGCTTTTTTGTTTATCGCCTAACTATAGCCATAGTTGTCTTGCTTTGTTTTGCTGAGCATGAGAAAACTTCACTGTAATACATAAAAGTGTGCACTTACATCCTGCTTCATCTCAATCCACGACTGTAGGTTGGTTCAGAAATTTGTTATGACAGATTTTTGTTAAAACAAAAAGTATAGATGCCGCTTTTAAAGTATTCATTATATTATAACCGATCCAATGATTAGTCCAGAAATTGAATAAAAAAGAAAATTTAATTAAAAAAAAAAATTTAATGCTGACTTAAAGTGGCCAACAAACTGAAAGATTGTCACTCAAGATATTGCTGTATTGCTTGTTGTTTGTTGGTTTGACAGCACATTAGCCAGTATGTTCTGTTAATTGCACATGTTCACTCTAGCAAACACTCTTATCCAGAGCGTTTTACAAAAGTGCTTAGGTTCCCGTCATTGGAAGTTTTCGTCGTTTGTCGAGGTTTTTTTTAAAAGAAGTCATCGTTTAAAGATTGCCAGAGACTCAGCTGTACGGAATGATGGATGGATAATTTTTGTAACTGGTGATGCAAATATTTTAAATGCAAATGTTGTGAATTCTTATGGTATGTTTTATGTTTATATAAGCTTGTGGCCTCAACTGTATGTACGTAACATTAATACTAACTTAACAAAATAAAGAGGCTCATATACACATTGTATGGTAGGGATTATAAAATTTTAAGTCTAAAAAACTAACAATAATAAGATGTAACCATTTCTTTAGATAAAACTGACAAATCACACAAATTATTTTAGCTAAGATTTCTTTTCAAACTATTAAACAATTTTAATCGTCTGTCAGCTTAATCCTTTCTTGCAGTGACATTTAAAAGTATTTTAGCATGAAATAGCCAGAATGGTCCATTACTTCATCAGATTTGTAATAAATCATTTGAATCACACAAAACTAGCCTACAGGAAAAGCCTTCAGATTTCCATTGATAAAACGGAAACCGGGCCTCTTCTAATTGCCATGATGAATGACACAATGTGTATAGTCCAGTATAGTTAAGCATTTTATTACCGTACACTAAGAAGTGCCTGTATTTCAGCATCTTTCTCTGCAGCAAACTGCAGTTCTGATCTTGAAAAGGAGTTCGATCTCTGCTCTGACAGCATGTTACATTTATTTTATGTTATTTCATCCTGTGATTACATTGTAGCTAATTGTATTGGTCTGACCCAGGGGTATAGTGTTGGACAGTGTGGACAATGGGCATGAAATTCTATAATAAGCGAAAGATCTCAATTATCTAGGTTAAGGTTCGTCACAGACTCTCTCCTCAATGCCGTGTCCTTTTTATATCATCTTAAATCAGAGATCTTTTTGAATGTCTATGCAGATTGCTATGGAGGTTAATGAGAAGGGACAGGAGAGTTTGCTGTTTCCCTTTCACTCGATGCTGCGTGAAAACGCTATGGGAACATCTCTTTGTTGCCCGGTTGTGAAGCTTGTGCATGTCAAACCCGCCGAATACCTTCGGCTTATAACCTGTGCAGGCATGACGTCACCGAACAAGGTGCACCTGCAGGTTATAAATAGGAGTGAACCGGAAACATCCTCAGATCTTTTTGTCTTCAGGACCGCTTTGTGTTTGCGCGTGCATGCAAGCCGTAACGAAAGCGAAATAAAAATAACAGCATTAACTCACCGTTATGGCGGAGTTGCTTAAGAGATGCGTGCCTCCGTGTGATAGATCTCTTTCGGAGGGCGATCATCACGAGTTGTGTCTCGAGTGCTTGGGGAAGAACACGCTCGCCTCGGGCTTCAGGGAGACTGTGAGTACTGTGATCTTCTCCCTATTAATGTGCTTCGCGCGCGGCTCGCTTTCTTTAAAGAGAAACCGCGAGCCGCGGCGCATTCCTGGGGCTCGCGTGCTGATCTAGCAGACGCGCACGAGACGGAATTTCCCCTTTCTCTCGCGCTCTCTCCGGATCAGGAAGTTTTAGCTTCCGCTTCGCAAGCGCGCTCCGGCGCTTCTTGTGAAGGAGCGGAGGAATCTTCCTCTCTCGCTTCCATGGAAGTAGCCTCCTCACAACGCTCCTCCAGTGCTGACAGAGCTTTTGAGGAATTATTAGAGGTTATAACGCGTACGGTCGAGCGATTGCATATCGACTGGCCGCAGCAGCGAGATTCCCCCAAGCGTTCGAGATTGAACGACAGGTGTCTGTCGGGTGGCCGGGGGGAGGAGCCTCAACGTCTCTCTCTCCCCTTCTTTGGTGACATCCATGATGAATTAACTCTTTCATGGAGCAAGCCGTATTCATCGCGTGTTTTTGTACCATCGACTTCGACTTATTCGAATATCGTTGGTGCGAAAGCACGCGGTTATATGATGATGCCCAGATAGAAGAGACGCTTGCGGGCTATCTCTCTCCTGGGACATCATCCTCCCTGAAAAAGCCTATTCTCCCCTCCAAGCCGTGCAGATTGACATCTGCTTTGGTGGGTAAAGCTTTTCAGGCAGCAGGACAGGCTGGTGCTTCACTGCACACCATGGCGGTTTGGCAGGTTACCAGGCTGACCTGCTGAAGGACCTGAGCAGCGGCGGGGCTATTGATGACAGGGCGTTTGCAGAGCTGCGCCGAGCCACAGACCTGTCTCTCCGTGCAACCAAGCGGACGGCCCGTGCTGTGGGCCGTTCCATGGCTGCCATGGTGTCCACGAAGAGGCCTCTGTGGCTGAACCTCTCGGGCATCAAGGATAAGGATCGTGCTGTCCTCCTTGATGCCCCCGTCTTGCCTTCCGGCCTTTTCGGCGAATGTTAATTCCGTCGCCACTAGGTTTCGGGAGGCGAAGCTATATGAACAGGCTTTTGGGAGGTTCCTTCCCCGCCGTGCTCAAGAACCGGGACCGTCGGCCACCCGGCCCCGGCCAGGTCTGGCCCCTATAAGGCGTGAGGTCCAGAAGGAGAGCGTGACCAGCCGCACACCCCCTCGTAAAGACTGGGGTGGGGCTCGCCGCCCTTCCCAGAAATCTGCCTCAAAAAGACCAGATCTGAGGAGCTTCCTCTCTTCGAAGAAGAGGCCCTGAGGTTCGTGCGCCTGGGGCTGTGGGGGTGCCCCCCCCCAGGGAGGGGCGCCTGGATCTTCATCACAAAGCAGGGCCTCCTCCCTGGCACTCCCTGGAGGCCGGTGTTCAATCCCCGCCACCACTGGTGTTTCAGGGAGCGCCGGTCTCCAACGAAGAGTTGGGTGTTTGGGTATCTCCTGCCATACTTCAGGATACCCAACACCTAACACCCCCCCATCCAGCCGAAGTGTCAAAGCTCGTGCCCCTTTCGGAGAAGCTGGCAGCGTGGAAACTACTGCCAGGCATATCTCCTTGGGTAGAAAAGACTGTAGGCACAGGCTACAGGATTCAGTTTGCACATCGTCCTCCGCGTTTCAACGGCGTGGTCTCCACTTCCGTGAAACCGGACCGAGCACATCTGCTGGCCCAGGAGTTAAAGACTCTGCTGGGCAAAGGGGCCATAGAACATGTTCCCCTTCCAGACAGAGAGTCAGGCTACTACAGTCGGTACTTTTTGGTGCCCAAGAGAGGGGGGGGGTTGCGTCCGATCTTGGATCTTTGCGGCTTGAACCGCTATCTCAGGAAATCCAGATTCAAAATGTTGACTGTCAAAATGATTGTTTCTCAAATTCAACTAGAGGATTGGTTTGTGACAATCGATCTCAAGGACGCATATTTCCATATAGAAATATTGCCACAGCACAGGAAGTTCCTGAGGTTCGCCTTTGGGGGCGAGGCTTACCAGTTTCGGGTCCTTCCATTTGGCCTAGCTCTGTCACCCCGCACATATACAAAATGCATGGATGCGGCTCTGGCTCCTTTACGACTCCAGGGCATCCGTATTTTGAATTACATAGACGACTGGCTGATTCTGGCCCGGTCTCAGGAGCTAGCGCTTCGACATCGGGATGTCGTCCTAGCCCATCTTCATTCTTTAGGATTGAGACTCAACGCCACGAAAAGCGTTCTCCTTCCTGTTCAGAGGACAACATATTTGGGTGTCACATGGGATTCGGTCACGATGCGGGCACAGTTGTCTCCTGCTCGTGTCGAATCCATTCTCAACACCCTGAAGGAAATCAAGCTAGGCCAGAAGGTCACTGTTCATCACTTTCAGAAATCTTTAGGCCTCATGGCGGCTGCGTCCACGGTGATACCTTTGGGCCTTCTGCACATGAGAGCGTTTCAGCTGTGGCTAAGAGCCAGGGGGTTTCATTCAAGGGCCAACCCCCAGAGGCTAATAAGGGTTACGCGCCTGGGGCTTCGTACCCTTTCTATGTGGTTCAGACCCCGGTTTCTGACTTTGGGTCCCACTCTAGGTCCGTCTTGTCGTCGCAAGATGCTAACGACAGACGCTTCCCTCATGGGCTGGGGTGCGGTGTTGGATGGCCGTCCAGCACAAGGGAGCTGGAGAGGTCATCTTCTCACGTGGCACATCAATTGCCTCGAAATGATGGCTCTGTTTCTGGCCCTGAAACACTTCCTCCAGCAGTTGAGAGGCTACCATGTCCTAGTGCGGGTGGACAGCACTGCGGTAGTCTCGTACATAAATCACCAGGGTGGACTGCGCTCGCGCCGCTTGAACAAGCTAGCGCACCAGGTTCTGCTTTGGGCACAGGACAAGTTCCTGTCCCTCAGGGCGATTTACATTCCAGGGCACATGAATGTAGGAGCAGACTTGCTATCCAGACAAGCTGTAGAACAGGGGGAATGGAAGCTCCACCCCGAAATAGTCAGTCAAATCTGGGAAAGATTTTACGTAGCAGAGGTGGACCTCTTTGCCTCACAAGAGACAGCACAATGCCCCCTTTACTACTCTCTGACTCCTCCAGCTCCCCTGGGTCTGGACGCAATGGCCCACACGTGGCCCAGGTTACGCCTTTATGCGTTTCCGCCTATAGTTCTGCTCCCGGGAGTCCTGGCGAGGGTCCGTCAACAAGGGTTGCGCCTCTTATTGATAGCGCCCCATTGGCCGACCAGAGTGTGGTTCTCGGATCTAATATCTCTCCTCGACGGCTCACCCTGGGTGATTCCAGTGAGGAGGGATCTTCTGTCTCAGGCGCAGGGGACAATACTTCATCCCCGGCCCGAGCTCTGGAACCTTCACGTTTGGCCCCTGAACGGGACCAACTGAGACAGGCTGGGCTTTCAGCCAGCGTAATTGAAACCATTTTAAGTGCCAGGGCTCCCTCCACTAGGAGAACTTATGCCCTCAAATGGAGTGTGTTTGAAAATTGGTGCATGACAAGACACATAGACCCAGTTCACTGCCAGATTGTTTCAGTGCTGGAGTTTCTGCAAGAAAAGTTGTCCTCGGGCTTATGCCCTAGTACGCTCAGAACGTACGTAGCCGCTATTTCGGCCTGTCACGCTCTGAACGACGGGGTTTCTGTGGGCAAGCACCATTTAGTTGCCCGTTTTATTCGTGGAGCTAAACGGTTGAAGAGCTCTTGAAAACCTCTTTGAAGAGGATTGGGGATCTGCAGGCTCTGTCAGTCTCCCCATCCTGCCTAGACTTTGCCCCTGGGCAAGTCAAAGCTATTCTGCATCCTCACCCGAACTATCTTCCCAAGGTTCCATTCTCAACCATGCACCCAGTTGTTCTCAAAGCCTTCTGTCCTCCGCCTTTCACAGCTCCGGAGCAGGAAAGACTTCACTTACTGTGTCCAGTACGTGCTCTTCGGATCTACGTCCACCGCACTAGCCAGTGGCGTAAATCAGAGCAACTCTTTATTTGCCATGGGGGTCGCAACCGGGGGGCGGCTGCCACTAGACAGACTCTGTCACACTGGGTGAGAGATGCCATTGCCCTAGCCTATGAGGCGCGTGGTCACACTTCGCCTCTGGGAATCAGGGCTCATTCAACCAGGGGGATTGCCTCATCGATTGCCTTGGCAAGAGGCGTACCCCTGCAGCAGGTGTGTGATGCGGCGGGCTGGTCCTCTCCACACACGTTTGTTAGATTTTATAGTCTGGATGTCAATGCTACTCCAGGTTCGCGGATCCTTGAGTCAGCATCCCAGAGCTAGGTCTGAGACCTCCTCGGCTTGTGCGCACACGCTACACAACCTGGGGGTCCAGACACTTGCAGTGCGGCGGCGTTGGTATTCTCGTTCCCATAGCGTTTTCACGCAGCATCGAGTGTAGCTTTTGAAAGGGAACGTCTCGGGTTACTTGGCTGTAACCCTGTTCCCTGATAAAGCGGGAACGAGATGCTGCGCTCCGATGCCGCACTGCTGGCGTGCCTGGACGTCCTTCAGACAAAATTGACATGAGGATGTTTCCGGTTCACTCCTATTTATAACCTGCAGGTGCACCTTGTTCGGTGACGTCATGCCTGCACAGGTTATAAGCCGAAGGTATTCGGCGGGTTTGACATGCACAAGCTTCACAACCGGAGAACAAAGAGATGTTCCCATAGCGTTTTCACGCAGCATCTCGTTCCCGCTTTATCAGGGAACAGGGTTACAGCCAAGTAACCCGAGACGATTGTTTTGTTTTTAGAAAAGATATGTGGTGTGATAAGAAAAAAAAAGTTTTTTCCTAACTTGTTCGTGCACTCAGTTCCCTTAAATGTACCAATTTGTATCAGATTTTCTACAAAATTATCATACTTGAAAGTACCTGTAGAGAATCCCGTAGCTTCACCATTATGGTCACCAAAATGATCACTATTTTGCCTGGTGGCTTCTTCTCATTGCTTATGGTGTGCCGGGATAAGATTGAAGCCCAACTGGTTTGTCTGGGGATGAGTTTTAAACACATTGTGTCCACATTGTGATGATCAGTGAGGATGATAAATAGATGTCTTGTATTGTATTGCTACTAATTCACTATTTCTGTGTTGCATGTCTGTGTTTATCGGAAAATGAGGCCTTAAGAGCAAGGGGCAAAAAGCTAACAAATAAATAAATACAATAACATAGTTGGTCCATCTGCTGCTTGGTACAACCTCCTCTAGGTCATACTCACTTGTATTTCACACCCTATATTTAATGGTGAAGAAAGATTTCCCCGTCTTTCCTAAGGTTGATCAAAAGAATTTCTAAAGAGATTGTCAAATCAATAATGAGGCTTAACATATATATATAAGTTTAATTAAATTCTATCAAGGCAGTTTTGTGTGATGCTGTGACAAATTCTGGGTGGAAAGACATACATGCATACATACAATCAGACAGATAGACACACACACACACGCACGCACGCACGCACGCACGCACGCATTCACGCACGCACGCATGCAGGCAGACAGACAGACATATTTTTTTCCAAGACTGGTTTCGGATCCTCCAATGTACAGTATAAAGTTTAAAGATATTATTAAATGAGCGAGTTCTGACCAATGTGCAGACCAAACCTTTTTTTATATATGCAATAGATGATTCATAAAAAGATATCTATGAATAACTCACACTTAATGTGCCTTTGTCCATAGGCCAAAATTATACAGCCTCATAATGAATGTTTGAATCTGATTTTATGAATAAATGAATGAATTGATAAAATAAGCTATGTTGCTTTTTTTGACATAGATTAATTGCACTACTGCACGCTTAGAAATAAAACCGAAACTAGGGACACACGAGCACTGTGTAGTACTGGCAAAAGAACAGCCAGTTGTGCAGGTTGTAATAATGCCTGAACATGAATATCCTCCACCTGCTGTGAAATGTCAAATGAAAATGGAGCACTATCCCAAGAAAATACACTATTCTAGCTTGAGGGACATGAAGTAGCGACAGAAGAAGAAAAGGAGCCGGATATACTCAGCCTAATTATTTGCTTCTCGACCCCCTGTGGCATGCCTGTAATCCATGTCATTATAGGACTCTGTATGTGTGCAAGAGGCTCAATGTGTGATACCACATCAATCGCCGTGACACTTGTGTGTTTTATAACTACACTTTTAAAATATGATGTTGAATTCCATGAAAAGACTTAACAGGGGCTAAACAGGTATAAAAGGCTGATAGTAACCAGATTGTACTAACATTTTATTACAAACTTTTATTTTATTGGGTGAAATTTGTCTTCGATAACTCAGTAATGGATATCCAGCAGTGTAGGAGAGCAGATACCTTGCAGTGTCTAAACCAATTATATTTCCAATTAGATGTTATGCAGCATCAGGAGCTCATTACATGTTTTTGTATGATGTAAGTTCCAGGTTTTCCATTAATCACGTTCTGGAAAATGAAAAACAGAATGCCTCATTTACAGTAGATACATTTCAGGTACTCAGAGGCTGTGTATACAGTTAACATTTACTTAGACATTATGCCAAAAAAACCTCAATCGGTATACTGTAGTTTTCATTGCAGTACAGGGCAGGGGTAGCTCAGTGGTTAAGGTCTTGGACTATTTATCGGAAGATCCCAGATTCAAGCCCAGCCCACACACCGTTGCTACTGTTGCGCCCTTGAGCAAGGCCCTCAGCACCCTGATGCTCATATTTAGTGAGATAAATGTCAGTTGCTCTGGTTAAGATTGTCTGCTGCAAATGTAGTTCATTTCTTCATAAAGGACCACTCCTGTGAAATCACACACCCCCTTAAGAAAAGCAGACTTTGTTCCCAAAAGAAGATTATAAATAATACTATAGTTTATTGTTTAAATTGATGCCTTTTCATGTTTCTTGTTATTTACAAGTGCTCTTTTCAAGCTACCTCCCTTAATTTTTTATTTTTGTATTTTTTATTCACATATATAGCAAAATATTTTAATAATAATAATAATAATAATAATAATAATAATTATTTTTTTTTTGCACTCATGACCCTCAAGGACACCTTACATACCATAAAAAACAACATACAAACATGGACAAAAAAATAATAATAATAATATGCATACAATAGTGTTAAAGATATATCTGCCTGAATTGATGTGTTTTCAAACGGGATTTAAAAACAGCGATAGAGTTACTGTTACGGATATCGGAAGGTAGTAGGTTCCACAGGTAGGGGGCAGCATAGCTAAAAGCTCGAGATCCCAGGGTTGCCAAACGCATACGAGGAAGAACCAGGTTTAATGATGATAATGATCTCAGATTTCTAGAGGGAGTATAGGTTAAGAGAAGATTTGTTAAATATGACGGAGCCAGGTTATGTAATGCCTTATAAACGAGAAGCAGAATTTTATAATGTATGCGCTGTTGGACGGGAAGCCAGTGTAGTTGTTGAAGAACAGGAGTTATGTGGTCCATTGTAGGAGTTCTAGTTAGTATTCTAGCGACTGAGTTCTGTACTAACTGTAGCTTGTGTAGCAGTTTGAGGGGAAGACCAAAAAAAAGAGCATTGCAATAATCTATGCGTGTGCTGACGAGAGCGTGTACCAAAATAGCAGCGCTCCTCATTGAGATGGCCGGGCGGAGACGGTTAATGTTTCGGATGTGGTAGTACGCTGTCCTGGTGATATTGTTAATATTTGTCATGCTCGAAATTCTACCTAGTCATGCAAGAAATTCCCTGTCAAAATGTACTTAAGAAATAGTGAAGTTCCCCATACGTTTGGCAATATTCTTGGTAGGTCACTAAGGTTATGGAGGTAGGTTATGGGTAGCTGCTTCACAGTGGGAAGTATCCTGTTCCACTTCTAAGCTGATGTTACTGTGTGTGTAGATTTTTGATCATCTCTCAATGTACACAGGGGTTTCCTCCATGTGCTCTGGACTTCAAACATCATGTAGGTGTGCAGATTGACCTCTCAACTGTCTCATGGTGTAATGATTTTATGTATGTATGGGTGGTCCATGGGCTCCACAATCATAATGCTTGCATACTTAAGAAATAGTTGGTGCATGACAATGTGATAGTAGTAAACTTAGAATTCTGATCATGTAATAGCAAATATTTTGTTATTTAATAGGATCATTTCTGTTATGTATCATTACATGCTTTATTCAAATGTGCGATTGTGTGTGTGCACAGTCCTACGGAATGGCCTGCCATTCTGTGTTCGAGCTCTTGTTCAGTCCTCCCAGGTTCCTGTGATGAGACTAGGCCAAAAGTGAGGTGGGGCTACACATTCAAACCACAGTCACAGATCACAATCACAGTTTGCAGTTTAACACACAATAGGCAGCTGAACATTAACATGGGAACTGGACCAGTTAATTACCTAGCTACAGAAGTATATCTAAGGAGTTATTTAAATGTCACCAACCGATGATGTTTGAGGTAATTCAAATGGCTGAATACCATCATGGTATTTATGGTAAATACCATGGTATTTGCAGAGACCTACTTAGATTACCATCTGCAACACCCACATCTGCCCGACAGTGCCCTGTAGAACTGAAACATAATTCACTTTTGTAAGCCCCTCCCACCTATTTAATGTGTAGTCTTTCTCTGGCTTCTATTTCTGCTCTCCAATACTGCCCTGCGAGCTTGAGAGCTGACACTAGACCTGGGCAGTTTGGCTGGTGTTGTGCAAAACCAGCGTATTTCAAAAGGAGGTGGATAACATGCTCCGAATCTCTATGGATTTTCCTACTAAGAATTCATAATTCCTGGTAACAGGGGGTATCCTAAAAAATGTACATTTAAGCATTGATGGACATTTTTTTTCGCTTTCCAAAGCCTAGTGTACCAACTTCACTCAAGGCAAGGCTGTTGGATAGACTGTGATGGAAAGTTAAAGCAAATTCATCCCTTGGTGCCTTAAAATTTTTAATGTAAGGGACAAATACATAAAGTATATGTAACAGTAAGTGTGCACCTTTACCACTAAAAGACAGGACTTTGACCTGTCCCCTATCATGCATGCCCCTGCAGTGCAGCCAGGAGTTGCCCTGTCCTTCCATCAGGGTGGTGATACTGTATGTGACCTGCTGTTAATGCCAGATGGTCTCAAAAATAACATGAAAAAAAAAAATCAAAGAAATGAGAGTAACAGATGAATCACACAGTGACTAATCAGTTTTCCTTGCTTAAAAATGTAGTGGTGGATTTCAGCTTCTTTCTTTGATTTTCAACTTGATTTTAATTATACTTTTAACATTACATATTCATATAGTCCAGACACATTGTTTTAGATATGTTTATTCGTAAAGATCAAGCTAAAGAAACCCTGCGAGGAACCACAATTCAAAAACTATTGCCATATATTTATGTACTGTGCAAATGTTTTAGGCATTCGTGAAAAAATTCTGTAAGGTAAGACTGTTTTCACAAGTAGCAGTTAGCAAAATGAAAAGTAAACAAACACATGAAAAATCTATATAAAATCAGTATTTGTTGTGACCACTCTTTCCTTGTAAAGCTAGAATTGCAATCAATTCTTCTAGGTACACTTGCACACAGTTTTTGAAGAAACTCGGCAAGTATGTTGTTTCGAACATGTGGAGATCTAACCAGATCTTCTGTAGATGTAGGCTCCCTCAGATCCTTCTGTCTATTCATGTAATCTTAGAAAGACTTGTTGAGATCAGGGCTATTTGGGGGCCAAACCATTACTTCCAGGGCTCCCTGTTCTTCTCTATATTGAAGATAGTTCTTAATGACATTGGCTGTAAGTTTGGGGGAACTGTCCTGCTTCAGAATTAATTTGAGGTCAATAAGACGCCTCCCTGATGGTATTGCCTGATGAATAAGTATCTGCCTGTATTTTTCAGCGTTGAGGACACCATTCACCCTGATCAAATTTTCAACTCCTTTTGCAGTAATGCATCGCCAAACTGCAAAGAACCTCCACCAGGCTTCACTGTTGCCTGCAGACATTCATTATTGTACTGCTCTCCAGCTCTTTAGCAAATGACCTGCCTCCTGCTACAGTCAAATATTTAGAATTTTGACCTGGGCAAACAACAAGTTCCCAGAAATTGTTCCCACAACAACATTAAGGCCAGACATAGTCCTATGTTCAAAAGCCTCCACGCAAACTCTTGGAACTATGTTGGAACTCACAGTGTCTTGGGAGAGTGCTGAACAATACATTTTGTGAAACAAAAAAGTAAAAACTGTAGCTACGTTTAATAGTGAATGCAAGAGCATTTCCCAACCAATACAATGTGATGAGAACCAACAGGATTTGGGTTAAATAGAAAACCGCTTGTTAGTGAGACTCATCAGGAAAAAAGGGTTCAGTTTGCTAGGGAGTAATAAAGATTGGACTTTGTGGCAATGGAAAAAGTGGCCCTCAAATTGACTCTATTCCAGAGCAATGGGACAATTAGGGTAGGAAGGTAAGCACATAAAGAGATACACCTATCATGCATAGTGGCCTCTGTAGAAATCTCTGGAGGCAGTGGTATGATCTGGGGTTGCTTCAGTTGGTCAAGTCTAGACTCAGAAACATTATGTAGAAATAAAAGGAAGTCAGGTGAGGACCTGAATTTACTGAATGACCAGGTTATTTACAGTGACCGAGAAGGGCAAAATTAAATAACAAAACTGAAAACAAAAAAACAAATTCAAAAACATAATAACAAAACCGAAAACAAAACAACAAATTCAAAAACAAAATAACAAAACCAAAAACAAAATAACAAAACCGAAAACAAATTAACAAAATTGAAAACAAAACAACAAATTCAAAAACAAAATAATAAAACCAAAAACAAAAATATACTTGCAAGCAACAATGAGTGGGCCCAAGCACCCTGCGCCATCGCCTCCCAGGTGCACGCACAACTTGCACACATTACACACTACAGTGGAACCTTGGATTACGAGCATAATTCCTTCCGGAAGTGGGCTCGTATTCCAAAACACTCGTAAACCAAATCATCATTTCCCATAAGAAATAATGAAAACTCAAATTATTCGTTTCACAGCATCAAAAAATAAATTCATAAAAATAATTAATACAATCTATAACAAATTAATAAAATAAAACAAATTAATCTGCACTTTACCTTAAAAAAAAAGTACAAATAAATCCTGACAGATAAGTGTTTCCGTTGGTGCGCGCAGGCGCCGTGTGTGCGTGTGCGTGTTTGTGTGGTATTAGCCCCTTCCCTCACCTCATTTTACACAGTAACACTCCTCCGCCCTCTCCCGACCTCGCTTTCTAAGACAAACAACAAACACACACACACAATGGAAGCACCGTTTTTAACGGAAAAAAAAAGAAAAAAGAAATCTCTCGGACACTGGCGTGAGCGCATACTAACGAAATCACTTTTTAAGTTTCACAACAAACACACACACACAATGGAAGCACTGTTTTAACGGGAAAAAAATAAGTCAAGTCAAGTAGGCTTTTATTGTCATTTCAACCATATACAGTTCAGTACACAGTGAAACGAAACAACGTTCCTCCAGGACCAAGGTGCTACATACATGCAACGACATAAATTAACAACACAACGCAGATTTTTACATTTTTAAGTTAACCAAAAAAACTATCAATTTCTTAGACAAAAAAGAGACAACAAAGATAGCAGACAACAGACAACAAAGTGCACGTGCAAATGTGCAAACGAAGAGCTACATGACAACACAACAACGTAACACGTTACAGTTAATAAATACCTTTTTAGTGATAAGGTATGGGTTGAGGTAGTGGAGAGAGCAGCAAGTAAACAATTTACATTGTGTTCAAAAATATTGTGTGCAAAAACCGCAAAGTGAAATAAAATATTGTGCAAATATTGCAAAGAGCAGTTCAGATAGGTAGGTATGAACAAATTAAGGTGGTTGTAAATCAGTGTGATTGTGCATCTGTGTGTTAATCAGTAACCCCCGATGTTATTTAGTTCGTCTGTTTTAGTGATTTGTGTGTGTGTGTGTGTGTGTGTGTGTGTGTGTGTGTGTGTGTGTGTGTGTGTGTGTGTGTGCGCGTGTGTGTTTATCAGTCCAGTCTCTTTGTGTTGAGGAGATGGATGGCTTGTGGGTAAAAACTGTTACATAGTCTGGATGTGAGTGCCCGAATGCTTCAGTACCTTTTTCCAGATGGTAGGAGAGTGAAGAGTGTGTGTGATGGATGTGTCCGGTCAGCCACAATGCTGGTGGCTTTGCGGATGGAGCGTGTGGTGTAGATGTCTTCGATAGAGGGGAGAGAGACCACGATGATCTTCTCAGCTGTCCTCACTATCCGCTGTAGGGTCTTGCGGTCTGACATGGTACAATTCCCAAACCAGACAGTGATGCAGCTGCTCAGGATGCTCTCGATGGTTCCTCTATAGAAGGTGGTGAGGATTGGTGGTGGAAGCTGTGCCTTTCTCAGCCTTCTCAGGAAGAAAAGACGTTGTTGGGCTTTCTTATGCAGAGAGCTGGTGTTGAGGGACCAGGTGAGGTTCTCCTCCAGGTGGACACCCAGGAAATTCGTGCTCTTGACAATCTCCACAGAAGAGCCGTCGATGCTGAGCGGAGAGTGATCGCTCCGTGTCCTCCTGAAGTCAACAATCATCTCTTTTGTCTTATCGACGTTCAGAGACAGGTTGTTGTCTGTACACCAGTCCGTTAGCCTCTGCACTTCCTCTCTGTACGCCGACTCGTCGTTCTTGCTGATGAGACCCACCACGGTCGTGTCATCAGCAAACTTGATGATATGATTGGAGCTGTGTGTCGCTACACAATCATGAGTCAGCAGTGTGAACAGTAGGGGACTGAGCACGCAGCCCTGGGGGGCCCCAGTACTCAGTGTGGTGGTGCTGGAGGTATAGTTCCCGATCCGCACTGCCTGAGGTCTTTCGGTCAGGAAGTCCAGGATCCAGTTACAGAGGGAGGTGTTCAGTCCCAACAGGCTCAGCTTCCCGATCAGTTGTTGGGGGATGATTGTATTGAATGCTGAACTGAAATCTATGTACAGCATTCTGACGTAAGTGTCCTTCTTGTCCAGGTGTGTCAGTGCCAGGTGGAGTGTGGTGGAGATGGCGTCGTCCGTCGAACGGTTTGGACGATACGCAAACTGCAGGGGGTCCAGTGAGGGAGGCAGCAGGGTCTTGATATGTCTCATGACGAGCCGCTCGAAGCACTTCATGATGATGGGTGTGAGTGCAACAGGGCGGTAGTCATTAAGACAGGACACAGAAGACTTCTTCGGCACGGGGACGATGGTGGTAGACTTGAAGCATGTGGGAACGACGGCATTGCTCAGAGAGATGTTGAAGATGTCGGTGAGAACATCTGCCAGCTGTTCTGCACATTCTCTGAGCACTCTGCCTGGGATGTTGTCTGGTCCAGCAGCTTTACGAGGGTTGACTCTTCGCAGAGTTTTCCTCACATCAGCCGTGGTGAGACACAGAACCTGGTCGTTCGGGGGAGGGGTAGTCTTCCTCGCCGTCACGTCATTCTGTATGTCGAACCGTGCATAGAAGCTGTTCAGCGCATTCGGAAGGGAGCTATCACTGTCACAGGCAGGTGATGAAGTCCTGTAGTTGGTGATGGCTTGTATACCCTGCCACATGCGCCGTGTGTCACCGCTGTCTCTGAAGTGATTGTGGATTCGCTGGGCGTGTGCACGCTTCGCCTCTCTGATGGCCCGGGACAGTTTGGCCCTTGCTGTTCTTAGGGCCGCCTTGTCTCTTGTTCTGAAGGCAGAGTCTCTGGTCTTCAGAAGTGCACGTACCTCCGCAGTGATCCACGGTTTCTGGTTGGGTCGTGAGATGATATTCTTGGAGACAGTGACGTCATCGGTGCACTTGTTGATGTAGCTGGACACTGATGACGTGTACTCCTCCAAGTCGGTGTAGTCGCCGTAAGTTGCAGCCTCCCTAAACATGTTCCAGTCAGTGTTCTCGAAACAGTCCTGAAGAGCAGAGATGGCTCCTGCTGGCCAGGTTTTCACCTGCTTCAGAACCGGTTTTGAACGCCTGACGAGTGGTCTGTATGCTGGAATTAGCATAACGGAGATGTGGTCTGAGTAGCCGAGGTGGGGGCGGGGCTCTGCCCGATATGCGCCGGGGATGTTTGTGTAAACAAGATCCAGCGTGTTTTCCCCTCTCGTTGCAAAGCCCACATACTGATGGAATTTAGGAAGCACTGACTTGAGATTTGCATGGTTGAAATCTCCAGCAACAATAAACAGTCCATCCGGGTGTGTGTTCTGCAGGTGTGTGTGTGTTCTCATTAGAGAGAAATAAATCTCTCTAATGACACTGGCATGAGCGCATACTAACGGAATCACTGCTGTAAAGTAAAAAAATTAAATAAATAAATAAATGAACCAGCACCTTACCTTTGAAAAGAATCGTGAAAGAGCTGAGTTTCTGTGTGCGAAGACATGTAACCAGGTGAATTCTTAGAGCATTTGGTCTGATTTTACCCAGAACTATTGGCTGACATCTACGGTACCTGACGCTTGCTTACACACGCACATATACACTCACACACCCGGCAGACGACACTTGTGTTTATCAACACACGCGCTCTCTTTCTCTTTCTCTCTCTCACACACATAGTTGTAAACATTAAATTTATGCATTTTCTAATTAATTTATGCAACTCCTCACTTAAAGACATAACCAGACGCTTAATGCACAGTGCAGAATCATTAATCAACAAAATAACCATCCGTTCAATCAGGAGGCGTTTAATTTGCATTCATATGCTAAAGTCGTCATCAGTATTTACATGTATTAAACACATGACAAACAAAACCTGTTGAATGTTGAACATGATATAAATGAGTATGTTTCATACTTCTTCATGTTTTGAAACTTGTTGAAATGTTCATTATGTACTGCTACTTATTTTTCTATGTGCAAATAAGACAAGAAAATGTAAACTAAGATATGCAGCATTTTTTCTACTAAAAGCTCCAAACGTCGACCTCCATAACTGCACTTTGTGATGTTGCTAATAACGTGGGGGAAAAAATGTCTAAGGGTGACACTGACAACATGCTATTATTTGATTGGTGTGAAGACAGGGGGTGTCTAGCTTCCCTTGGCAAAGACCTGGAAAATCACAGTTTGCTAATGGTGTGACTGTAGCCTCATCTAATTGGTTAATACTTTTTTTTCACAAAGGAAAGCCAACTCAGACTGGCTTTCCTTCAGGTAGGAGAGCAATGCAGTGTTTCACTAAACTGTTAAATAGAGTGTTTTTATTTTTATTTTATTACAATGACAAGTGCAGTCTAAAAGAACTCTAGAAAAATCTAGAAAAAGTTTCTTTGGCCTCTGGGAGAAAAGCTACCGATTAAAGAATATTAGCCATTCTGGAGATGACTGTAGCAACATGGGATATTATTATTGGCATTAGAAGAAGAAAGTGTACACCAGATGCACTACTACTATATATAGTACTAATATACACTGTAGTAAATATACAGTCGTGGCCAAAAGTTTTGAGAATGACACAAATATTAGTTTTCACAAAGTTTGCTGCTAAACTGCTTTTAGATCTTTGTTTCAGTTGTTTCTGTGATGTGCTGAAATATAATTACAAGCACTTCATATGTTTCAAAGGCTTTTATCGACAATTACATGACATTTATGCAAAGAGTCAGTATTTGCAGTGTTGGCGCTTCTTTTTCAGGACCTCTGCAATTCGACTGGGCTGCTCTCAATCAACTTCTGGGCCAAATCCTGACTGATAGCAACCCATTCTTTCATAATCACTTCTTGAAGTTTATCTGAATTAGTGGGTTTTTGTTTGTCCACCCGCCTCTTGAGAATTGACCACAAGTTCTCAATGGGATTAAGATCTGGGGCGTTTCCATGGACCCAATATTTCAACGTTTTGGTCAATGAGCCACTTAGTTCTCACTTTTGCCTTATGGCACGGTGCTCCATCGTGCTGGAAAATGCATTGTTCTTCACCAAACTGTTGTTGGATAGAAGTTGCTGTTGGAGGGTGTTTTGGTACCATTCTTTATTCATGGCTGTGTTTTGGGGCAAAATTGTGAGTGAGCCCACTCCCTTGGATGAGAAGCAACCCCACACATGAATGGTCTCAGGATGCTTTACTGTTGGCATGACACAGGACTGATGGTAGCGCTCACCTTTTCTTCTCCGGACAAGCCTTTTTCCAGATGCCCCAAACAATCGGAAAGAAGCTTCATCCGAGAATATGACTTTGCCCCAGTCCTCAGCAGTCCATGCGCCATACTTTTTGCAGAAGATCAATCTGTCCCTGATGTTTTTTTTGGAGAGAAGTGGCTTCTTTGCTGCCCTTCTTGAGACCAGGACATCTTCCAAAAGTCTTCACCTCACTGTGCGTGCAGATGCGCTCACACCTGCCTGCTGCCATTCCTGAGCAAGCTCTGCACTGGTGGCACTCCGATCCCGCAGCTGAATCCTCTTTAGGAAACGATCCTGGCACTTGCTGGATTTTCTTGGGCGCCCTGAAGCCTTCTTAACAAGAATTGGACGTCTTTGAAGTTCTTGATGATACTATAAATTGTTGATTTATGTGCAATCTTAGTAGCCACAATATCCTTGCAGGTGAAGCCATTTTTATGCAATGCAATGATGGCTGCACGTGTTTCTTTGCAGGCCACCATGGTTAACAATAAAAGAACAATGATTTCAAGCATCACCCTCCTTTTAACATGTCAAGTCTGCCATTCTAACTCAATCAGCCTGACATAATGATCTCCAGCCTTTGCTCGTCAACATTCTCACCTGAGTTAACAAGACAATTACTGAAATGATCTCAGCAGGTCCTTTAATGACAGCAATGAAATGCAGTGGAAAGTTTTTTTTCTGGATTAAGTTAATTTTCATGGCAAAGAAGGACTATGCAATTCATCTGATCACTCTTCATAACATTCTGGAGTATATGCAAATTGCTATTATAAAAACTTAAGCAGCAACTTTTCCAATTTCTAATCTTTATGTAATTCTCAAAACTTTTGGCCATGACTGTATATAGTAGTATATATATACACAGTATATATTTACAGTACATATCTAACATTACAGTGGCAAGAAAAAGTATGTGAACCTTTTAGAATGTCATGGTTTTCTTCATTATTTTGTCATAAAATGTGATCTGATCTGCCTGATGTCTTTTTTTTAACACATTCATTCAACCCCAGTGTGTATTTCTCTTGTGTGGAGAAAACTCAAAACGTTGAGCATCAGTCAATGTCACTCTAATCCACACCTTCAAACTCACTTTCTAAACAAGACTCCAGGTATGCTAACACCTTAATCCAAGTAGCTTTTTTATGTCATAAGCACAATGATTCACATACAGTACATTTTTTCACTAGCACTATGAGGTTTTTATTGTTGTTCTCAATAAAGACATGAAAGATGAGATTTATTATTCTTATTATTTTATGCACAATATATTTGTCAATGCCCTTGACTTAGATGAAGATCAGATCACATTTTATGACAAATTTATGCAGAAAACCATGAAATTCCAAAAGTTTCACATGCTTTTTGCTTGCTTTTCCTTCATGTGAGTGATCATCCAGCTTTGTAAATGAAGCATATGCTGTAAATGTAAATCATCAAGTGAAAAGAAACCCTAATTATCATTTCAGTTGTCCTTAAAATTCACTGTTTCACTGTTTCACAAATTCACTGTTTGTTATTGTGCACAGATTACGCAGTTCCAAAACCAGGCAGTGATATTGCTGCTCAGGACGATTACTACCTTTGACTACCTCTGTAAAATGTAGGTAGAAGGTGGGCTTTTTGGGAAAGTCTGGGCTTTTCAGGACAGCCTGGGCTTTGCTGTTCTTAGGGCTCTTTATCACAGAGTCTTAAGTACTGTAGCACTCTCAGTAGCACACGCACCTCTGCAGTTACCTACAGCTTCTGGATATACAGTAGTGTGTGGCAATGATCTTGTCGTCTATGACCTCGTTAATGCACTTTCTGATGTAGCTAGTCATTGACGCCCTCTATTCCTCCAAGTTAGTGAAATAATAATTTGTTGCAGTCTCGCTGAACCGGCATGATAATTGTACTTAAAACAGTCCTAAAGTGCAGAGATGGCCTCTGTTGAACAGGGTTTCACCTGCTTCACAGCCAGTTTAGAGCACCTGACAAGTGAGCTGCATGCTACAAATAGCATCACATATATGAGGCTTTTAATGCCTTACCTAAATACCAGGCAAGTTTAATATCATCTTTAAACTATCTGCCTCCCAAACTCCATAGAATGTCTCTGCCTCATCATCAAAAATCACTTGGCAATACATTTTTATGTTTTGCTTTTTGATTGGATTGCAGGAAGGCAAAAATTCAAATAGTATGCAAAGACGTTTTCCAATCCTGAACACTGGATGAATGAAAAATCTATGGATGTTTTTTTTCCCCCTTCAATGCTTTGAGAAACATAAATGTTTGGAAATTTGAGGAAAATTGGGAGGTTGGTAACTGACCTGCAGAAAGTGTTGTGACCTTTCTAGAGAAAATACCTGTCTATGAGGTCCTTTCATATCAGTAACACAGTGTTTCAAGCATCACAACACAGAAACAGAATAAACACATTAGGATGGTAATCGTCCTAACTTCTGCCACATCTAATATGCCTTGTTCTGGTGACGTGACACATGTGAAGTGCTAATCCTTTTGTTTTTAGCTTTTTGTGTTAATTAAACTGATGAGCGCTCTTAATATTTTGATATCTTGCTGCGATAAAAAAAAAAAAAGCAATAAACTGAGCTGGCAGTTAACTAATCAGTTTTCCAAAGACATATGTAAACAAAGTTGATGGAGCCAAATTGGCTTCAAATTAAGTGCCCCTTATGCTTCCATCAGAAAGGTCACTGGAGATTACATTGTGTGTTGTGAATGACTTGAAATATTAGATGGCTTAGAGTCTGAGTAATTCACACAAGCCACTCATCTGTGCTCCACTCTCTGTCATAATCTCTTTCTCTCTCACTCTCTTTCTCTCTCGCACCATGCACACTTACTCACTTTCTCACACACCCATCGACACATTCATTCGCTCAATGTCTTTCATTCTTTTTTCTCTGCAATCGTTTTGCTCGTCATTAATTGCATGCCCTTTCATTAATGACATGACATTGGTTTAATCAGACCATGTAATCTTATTCTTCATGGTCTGGAAAGTTTCCTTCCTTACACAGGACATATGAAGTCATGTCAGAGTGACCTATGCAATTATGGTAACTTCCTTGACTATACAGTAGTCCTTCACCATATTTTTAATATTCACCTTTTTAAAAAGAGGAGCTGCCCCTGACCCATTCTGAGCTCTGGAAATGCCTGATGGCCCAAATCCTGGTCAGAGGACATGGAGACCCTTCACTGCTGCTGATCATTCAGTGACCCATACAGTATGGTCTGTTTCAGGATACACATGATTACTAATAAGGACTCCATTTAGAAAATATTTAGAAACCATGAATATGGCTTTAAATATGACTGCATTTGATACAATTTTGCGGTGATGGCTGATGAATGCAACTGCTTTCATGGTTTTAGGTCTGAAATTGCAATGAATAGTTTTGTAGCCAAGTTTCCATTAAACAGTTGGTAACCTGAACAAAGTTGACTTCATGTTAAAAAGATGTATTTTCTGTTACAAAACTGCACTTTTGACCATAAAGGACACATTTAAAGAAGTGATGTATTTATGGCCTACCTGGTATTACCCAAAGGAGGATGGGTTCCTTTGGGTCTGGTTTTCCTCAGGGTTTCTTTCTCATGTCATTATGTCAGGGTGTTTTTCCTTGCCACTATCACCCCAACTTGGCTTCAACTTTAAATGCATACCTTTTTAAATAAATATTAGATAGCTAGGTGATACTTAGATAGATCTAGAACAGGGGTCTCAAACTCAGTTCCTGGAGGGCCGCAGCCCCACAGAGTTTTGGTCCAACCCTGCTCCAACATACACACTATGTAGTTTTCAAATAGGCCTTAATGACTTCTTTAGTTGGATGAGGTCTTTTAAATGATGGTTGGAACAAAAGTCTGTGGGGCTGCGGCCCTCCAGGAATTGATCTAGATAGATAGATGGATAGATGGATAGATAGATAGATAGATAGATAGATAGATAGATAGAAAATAAATAGATAAATAGATAGATACAAAGCCTTGCACACTGAATAATTTGGAGGCATGATGTAAGGGACTACCTCTAGAGGTCACTGTGTGCACATGTTTGTTTTTGTTTTGTAGTTTTTGTTAGTCGACTCAGTTTTCCAGAAGGCATGCGGGTGCTCACCTGAACCAAGGTAGCTCATTATTAGTATTGTTATAAATAGCTGGTTGTTCTGGGAAACTGGGTCGAGCATTAATACTGTCAGTGGGCATATGTTTTTGGTTTCGTTTTGTTTTGATTATATTTTATTTTACTTATGTTTGTTTGTGTGGGCTGTCCCCTTCTGTGATTTGTGTATTGTGAAAGTGTACCTTTTTAGTTTATGCTGTGTGGTTGTGTGTGTATAGTGTTGAGTGTGTTTCTTAAGTTTCCTTAATCCTCCAGTGTGTTCCTTTAGCCTCCAGTGTGCTCCCCTTAGCCTCCAGTGTGTTCCTTTAGCCTCCAGTGTGCTCGTGCTCCCTTAAGCCTCCAAGGTGCTCCCCTTAGCCTCTAGTGTGTTTCCCTTGGTCTCCAGTCTGCGCCCCTTAGCCTCCAGTGTGGTTCCTTTGGTCTCTAGTGTGTTCCCGTCCAGTCTCTAGCCCTGTCTCTAGCCCCTGTGTCAGTCCTAAGCCTTCGTGTCAGTCCTACAGAGTCTGAAATGCTTAAAGGGCCTTTAGATGTTAAAGATGTCTGTATATGCCTAAAGAGACTGAATAACCTTCAAGAGACTGTGTGTGTGTGTGTGTGTGTGTGTGTGTGTGTGTGTGTGTGTGTGTGTGTGTTGTAGAGCCCATGTGAGTATGTTTTGTCTGTTTGTGCACCATTAAAGACTTTATGTTGATACAACCCCTCTGCGCCCATGCCTGCCCTGTTATGCCCACGGCGATAACATCTGCCCGAATCGCCTGTCATACCAGTTCGTGACACATGAATTCAGGAGGTTATCAGCAATATCCCAAACAACTTCCTTCAGAAGACTGTATGGTCCATCCCCGGCTGTTAGAGGAAACTGGTTGATGCCACCAGTGGCTACAATGAAATTTAAAGATTTGTGTTCATCTTTGTGTGTAATAAAAAAAACATGTACATTTTGTTTTAGAATTCGTGTTAGAAATGTCGAATTTATTACCAATTTGTAATGCCTCATCACTTTTCACCCACCCTCTGGATAAATATATAGATTATCTATTCAAAAATGTACACATATAAAGCTTTTTCTTTTTCTTTAAAGATGGTTTTCCAACAACACTGTTAATAAACCAAATAAAACTGAGTAGAATTAAATTAAATTGAACTGAACTTGTGGCAACCATTCATTGTTAGTCTACAAGTCATACACACATGCCAGCTCATTCTTATGTTTTGTTCCTGGAAAGAGACCTTAAATCCTGAGGCTTAAATAAGTAAATCTGTGGATGATTGCATTGAAGCTGACAAGTAGGCTTCAGCAGATCCCTCAGGAGTGCCGTGGCCCTGCTCCTCGACACGCACCCGAGCCGATATTTACTCCCATCCAGGCATCCTGTGAGTCCTAAATGTAGCTCAGAGCAGAGGAAACGCACACTGATCAGTCCTAACTGTGTTTCGTTCATTTTAATCTCATCACGCAAACAGGATTACAGACAAACTGCATTATATGTTTCTCTGCTAATAAACTGTTTAGGCCGAGTGGTTGGAAATTCTTGTGGAGATTCAGAAGGGCACTCATCAGTAGTTTTAAATCAATTCCAGTCAAGCTAGCCAAGCCTAATAATTACACTTTACAATTAATTAAATATGACAAGCATGTTGGGAAGCTTTCAATGGGATCTTTATGCTACTTCATGAATTAACCTACCTTTTTCGATTCCTGCGTCAATTATTCATAAAATCTTCCTGGAATCCAGGTATTGTATTGGATTTCTGCCTAAGCTACACCACAGGAACAGTCATACTTCTCTTATAATTACCGCATTCCAGGCTGGAACATATAATTCTGACTCCTTGTGCATAATAACTGGTAGAACATCAATTAAACCTTTCCCGTGTTTCATGTCATAGAATGTCATTCATGTATCACTGCTAATGTGTTTCAATCCCAGTAGGTATGAATTTAGAATGGCATACACTCTACAGGGGTGGAAAAAGGGCCTTAAGTTAGTAGTAAGGCGATACTGTGGCTTAGTGGTTAGTGCTGTGGACTTGCACCACTAGTGTCAAGGGTTCGATTCCAGCGTTGGGTCTTTGTGGCTGGCGTTTGCATGCTCTCCCTGTCAGAGTTATAGGTATACACTTTTAAAATAAATAGCTGAACATGCTATCTTTGTGAAACATATTTACGAATTAAAAATTAATGGCATATTTTTCTAGGTAAAGGAATCCATTAGTAAACAGTGATACAGAAAAACTGGACAAGGAATGCTATATCTTTTAAATTCAGGGCCGATGAGAAGCAAAAACTGTTATTTTTTGTTGTTGTTGTTTTTTATGAGGATACCATAATTTCCTCAACATAGGGTGATTTAAAAAAAATTATGTCTATTTTTTCTAAGGAGAAAGCATGCCATTAATGAATGCTTTAAGCCATTAAATGTGTTTAAGGAAAACATTTTTGGAATGAAGTAAAAAAAAAAATATATATATATATATATATATATATATATATATATATATATATATATATATAAGGCAGAAATCCTTAGTGTGAAGTGTGGTGTAAAATGTTTGCTAGAGGTTGGAACAGTTTCTGAGAGACAAAATTGTGGGTGCTCAAATTACAGGTGCATCAGCCAGAAAAATGGAAAATGATGACATGTTTCAAGACGAATAGATCTCAAAAGTAGGCAAATGTCAAGCACAGGCAAGAACGTGACAAAAAAGAAACAGTGCTCATATGTTGATTCTGAAAGACAAAGATAGATGGTGCAAAATTGAAATGAAATTCTGCCAGCCTCTCCGCAATAGATAGGCTGCTGAAAAGAAAAACATACACACAATGAAACAGCATTACAAGAAACATTTTGAAAGGGATGGTGGTGTGAAAGACAGCGTGAAAGCAGCACAATCCCCAGCATGTGCAATTAAGTCATACATGCAACATACTATACAATATAATGTTTTCTTTCTGTATATACTTACTGTATTTGCATTAATGTTTGTATAGTAATAACTACTTTATAAGATCTATTAAGGTGCATGCACCATGTGAACAGATTTAAATATGACATTTATTTAGACATTTATTTCTGTGAAGTTTCTGTGGAGTTTAAACTGTTCATTTAAGTTTTCCAGCACAAATCATTTTCAGGAAAGAGCTAACCCTCTTCAGCCACTTTAGGCCTTGTTGTCTTATTAACTTCAAGAGCAAGAGAAAATGCAAAGATGCACACTAAAAAATGCTGGGTTGTTTTTACTACCCAAATTCTGGTTTGCCTCTGTTGGGTAATTTTTCTGAGTTTTCTAGGCTATTTACAGTGAATTGGGAACTTTTTGTTTAACCCAGCTTGCTGGGTTGGAGTTGGGTTAGCTAGTGACCGCTAACATCACAGACAAGACCGCCCCTCCCCCGGAGTTCACCGTGTATTCAGTGGATGTGTCAACTTTGTGTCTTTTTTTTGGTCTTCCTCCTCACGCATTTAAGAGGAAATGTAAACGTTAAATATAAGGTCTGTTTACACACTTTCACTCACCTATGACTGAATTTGTTCACTGTATGTAACATTTATTACTGTTACCGTGTTAACGTTACACTCAAGCTTTCAGCCTGGTCTGTGCTATAGCATGCTAGTTTATCTGACAATGGCTGCTAGCTAGCCAAACCAAAGAACCTGTGTATGAAAGAACCTGCAAAAATGTCTGAGCTTTTTAGCTTTCTTTGTAGAATGCTTCCAAGGTGGTGAAGTGATGAATGAAAGCTAAACTGTTAACTGTAGTGCCAGCATGACGCTAGCATTTAGCTAGGTTGCTAGCGTTAGCAACTACATATAAAAAGCTGAGGTGTAACAAAACACTAATCTTCTTACAATTCTGCATACTAGCCAACCCTCTCGATTTTTCCATAAACTTTTACTTTACTTTCTTTACTTTCTTTCTCTCTAAGGTTGGAACCAACACCGTGGAATATCTCCAGCAGGCTGAAGTGTCGAGGCCGTACCCCTTCATCCTGATGTTGGGAGATAATGACCAGCACTGCTCTCAGGCATTAGTGCTTCTCAGTAATAGTATCGTAATGATGTCGCTGTTGAACTTGTTTTGTATTATCTGATCTTGTGCTTTTGAAAAATAAATATAAATATTTTTTTTCTATGATTTGTACAATTAATTGGGTGTTGTTTATTGCATATATGTATGGTTTGCAAAACTTTGAGGTTTTTTTTTGTAATAGACCAGTATATCAAAGTAATTTAACTGTTTAAACTGTTTTACCCATAGACATGTAAAACATAAAAATAATAATAACCTATTTGTGAGGCAGAATTAACCCAGCATTATAGTTAAATATGACCTAGCATTTGGATTGACTGGGTTAAAAAAATAACCCATTTTGCTGGGTTAAATTAACCCAGAATGTAGTTGGTCCAATATTTATCCAGCAGCTGGGTTAAAAACAACCCAGTTTGGGTTTTAGGGTGTGGTGAGAGGATAAAAACTGTTAAGTGATAACAGAAATAATTTGTCTTGCAAGCGTTCCAGAACATGCACAAGTGCATACATATAAATATATAAAAATCTATTTGAGAAATTGTCTTATAACCACATTACAACATTATTGATTATTTTCCATATAACAGTGTGCTCTATCATTATACATAGAATAAAAAGTGTGCTATCATATGAATATCAAGGGTAATCCTATTCACCTGGAATAACAATGCAATTTAAATAATAATAATAATAATAATAATAATAATAATAATAATAATAATAATAATAATAATAACTTATTAGCTGCTTACTCAAAGAAACAGATAATCCAAACTACAACGAAACAATGAACCCAACATACAAGGAGGCAAGAAGTCTAGAGAGGATGTTTGCACAAACATTGTGAACAAAAAAAAAATGAAGAACAAGACTGACACCTGGTGCATCATTACTGAAACTACAGAGAGATGTGATCTGGAATACCATGTAGAGAAGAAAGCTGTCAATATAGTACACTATTTTGCCAGTAGGCTAACAACTGTTGCCTATTGTGTAAAAAAAAAAGGTTGTAGGGCAAAAAGGAGTTTACCTAAATGTCTAAGAAATTAATAGGCCTGAATAATTATAACAGCAAAGGGCTAATACTGAAACAAAATGTTTAAAAAGCACACATGGGTTGGATTGTCATGTGAGCACAAATGTTTGGCTATTCTGCGTATCTTGAAGGGTTGGATTTGACATCAAATCATGACTTTAAAAAAAAAGTATTTATTTAATTATTTATTTATTTATTTATTTAAGTAAGTAAATAAAATATATTAATTCCAATTTAAAAAAAAACCTCTCAACAACCTGTTGTTGTTGTTTTTGCAGTAGTAATAAAAATATCTATTTATGGTGAAATTGGGTTAGTAAGATTTAGAAAGGTTTTTTATTTATTAGATTTTTTTTATGGCAAAGTAATATCGATCTTAAGGTAAGATATGCTAACCTGAAATTTAATTGGAGAGCCCAAAAAATTGACCTTGAAAAAATTCAACAGATGGCGCTGTAGATTTTTTAATACGTTCTTAAGAGTGTGCAATTAAATTCCACCTGAACGAAGTCGCAGACACATCTATTACCCCCTTTATTTTTATGTTTTTTGTGTAAAAACATAATAAAAATCATCCGATTATAGCGGGTCTTAGTATTAGGCAAATACAACCTCCGACGAACAACAACATTTCACTGTGTCATTATTTATTAAATAAAAATGAAGCCAAAAACACACGTGGCCAATACTATCAAGGCTATTACTGCTTTCACATGATTTAAAAGGATTAGTTAAAAAAGGCTGAAAAATAAAATAATCAAGGTTTTGGAATTGCCTAATCAAAGTCAATCAACCTAATTGAAATGCTGTGGTGTGACCTGTGGTGCATAACAAGTACCCAAAAAACTCCATGTTGTAAAGAAGAGTGGGCCAAAGGGTGTGAGACACTGATATTCATACAGGACACGATTCCATGAAATTATTGCTGCTAAATGGGGGGAAAATACTTAGTCTTGCACACATACAGTTTTCTTTTATGAAATAAATAATCGCATGGTGAAAAAAAATGAAAAACAAAGTTATTTTGTTTGTCTGAGGTTGTACTTGTGTTATTATGTATTTGTGTTTGTGTAATACTAACCACCAGCATAATATAAGTATATATAAGTATATACATATAAGTTTTATATGTCTAGTACTTTTAACAGTGGTCATTCAAAAGAAAATAATGGAAATATTTATGAAATGTGAGAAAACATGTATGAACCAAAATGATGAGCAAGCCGAGGGTGATGGTGGTGAGGGAAAATTCCCTGAGATGCCAATAGGAAGAAAACTTGAGAGGAATCAGACTCAACAGTTCCTCATTTCTGTGATAAAGGATAGCAGGAATTGTTTTGCAGTCATACTGTGGAGTCCAGTTCATTATTGGCTCAGATACAAGACTGTATAGCGGTCCTGAACTAAAGAGCGACAGCAGTAACAATTCGTCAATGACCAGCTTTCTGCAATCAGCCGAGTCCAGGACCGTCTTCATGGTAAAGTGGAACCGTCCCCAGTCACCACACACACACACATCTCCAGCAGACCACACAGGCCTCCATGCGACAAGATCACCAAAGAGAAGCGGGGCACCAGGACGAGTCAGACAGGTCAAGAGGCTGTTTGGCCAGATTAAATCTTATCCACTAGTTTATTGGTTTATTGATTGATGACACTGAAAATATCATCACTTATTATTATTTATGGTGGCGGCACGGTGGTGTAGTGGTTAGCACTGTCGCCTTGCACCGCCAGGGTCCGGGTTCGATCCCCGGCCAGGCTCGATTCCCGTCTCTGTGTGCATGGAGTTTGCATGTTCTCCCCGTGCTTGGTGGGTTTCCTCCGGGTACTCCGGTTTCCTCCCACAGTCCAAAGACATGTAGGTTAGGCTAATTGGCGTTCCCAAATTGTCCGTAGTGTGTGAATGAGTGAGCGTATGTGTGTGTGTCTGTGCTCTGCGATGGATTGGCACCCTGTCCAAGGTGTACCCTGCCATGTGCCCCTAAGTCTCCTGGGATAGGCTCCAGGCCCCCCCGTGACCCTGAATACAGGATTAAGCGGTATAGATGATGAGTGAGTGAGTAATCGGCCCGGTCTTATGTCGCCCCCTGTAGGTAGAAGGCTGAAATGACCAGAATTGGCCATTGCGTGGACCTAAATTCTACCAGATAAATTGATTTTTAAAAATTTGAATGGCTTTAAATTGACTGGTTGTGCTTTTGAGATCGTTTTTAGAAACACTTGATATATTTTATTTATTCACACATTTTCCCTTATAGAGACATTGACTTGGAGCACAATTCTCTAAGTTCAGCCTTATTTGTGTTGCCAGATTAAGCAAAAACGTTTTATTATAATCATATATAATCTCGTTTCACACTCCATGGTTCACTCATAATGCTGCTGTCATACCTACTACATGCAACATGTAATTTTCCAATATCCTTTCTATTTTGCACATTCCATATAATTTATACATTTTATATACTTCTGCTGTATTTTATTTTATTTTATTCCATCCATCCAGCCCTCTAGGAACTTCTGTAGTCCAATTTGGGACCGTGGAGGCCGGTGGTGACCATTGTATTTATTCCCATCTTGTACGACCGTAGTAGGACCATCAGTCAATATTCACAAGTAAATTCAAACATACATATGCATACACTGCACTACCAATTAGCATGTCTTTGAACTGTGGGAGGAAACCGGAGAACCCAGAGGAAACCCAACAAGCACAAGGAGAACATGCACACAGACCCGACGTGGAAATAGAACCTAGGACCTGAAAGTGCAAGGCGACAATGCCAACAACTAAGTCACCAGCCGCCAGTTCTTTATTTGTAACTGTATATTTGTTGATTTTGTATTTTACATTTTCATATTTCCGTTTACAGTGCAGACAGTTGCTTTTTAATGCATTTTACTGCATATCATACTGTGTATGGTTGTGTACGTGACAAACAATATTTGAATTTGATAATAATAAATAGTTTTTGGCACCTGTGCCATTGCTGCCTGGGCGCTCCACACAACCCCTGGTAGGCACTGGTGGCTCAGTTGTCGGTGTTTCGCCTGCCATGCAAAAGGCCCAGGTTCGATTCCCAGCCACTGGAGGGTTTCATCAGGAAGCGCATCTGGTGGAAAAACTGTTCCAAGGTTGTATTTGTGGACCGGTTGGTCTGCTGTGGCGACCCCTTGCTGGGAGCAGCTGTAAAGCCCCTAGAAGGAGCATATTTTGTTTTTGTTGGATGTGTTTTGCAAACAACCTTAAATAACTGACTTCCTGTTGAGTAGAGCCTATGCCATGCAAAGCAAAAGTTGTTCAGCTCAATGACCTCTAAATGGGTTTTTGCACATACACATGTAAGTGTGTATGAGATACGCAGCAAAATACTAGCCTTTCAGTTATCCTAATGGCAGCTGATTCCAACCTGTGTGCTAATATTCATGACTTTTTGAGCATGTTGCCCTCGGCTTGCTCATCTTGCACTATCTAATCATTTCGATGTATACACATTCACATTTTATACAAACTTCCATATTTCTATTGATTGTGTAAAGCTGCTATGCAAATAAAATTTAAATGAATTGAACTGATGTGGGCGGCACGGTGGTGTAATGGTTAGCAGTGTCGCCTTGCACCTCAAGGGCCCGGGTTCGATTCCCGGCCAGACTCGATTCCCGTCTCTGTGTGCCTGGAGTTTGCATGTTCTCCCCATGCTTTGTGGGGTTCCTCCCACAATACAAAGACATGTAGGTTAGGTTAATTGATGTTCCCAAGTTGCCCGTAGTCTGAGTGTGCGTATGTGTGTGTGCTCTGCGATGGATTGGCACCCTGTGCAGAGTGTACCCCACCTTGTGTCCTAACCCCACCTTGTGTCCTAATCGCAGGAGGATGTGGATTGGCACCCTGTGCAGGGTGTACCCCACCGTGTGTCCTAATCCTCCTGCGATAGGCTTCACTCTCCTCGCGACCCTGATTAGAGGATAAAGCGGTATAGACGAGTAAATTGAATGTTAAGACCCCACAAAACAAGAGGGCCATTCACACACTATGACATCATATGGTTGGGTCCTAATTAGTGGTGCTTGCGAAAGCGAAGCACTACTATTATAATCTCTCAGGCTCATTATTATTTTTCTTTTTTTTCTTCCGTGTGAAAGTTTGGCGCGTAACTAGTCCCGCACCGTTTGTCGTAGACCCATGAATGAGGTGTCAAAACGTGCGGCTTGGCCAAAAATTCCCATAGACTTAACATCGAGACCAACATCAGCTGTGACATCATCTCTATATGACTATGGCATCACGGCAAGCACCGCTCACGTTTTCTTCAGAAAATGTATCTATCTAATATATAATAATAATCTTTAGAAAAACAAAAATACATGTGACGTCATATGGGTGATGTCATAGTTTTCCCCCCCCTAAATTGTGTTTGGTCCCTAAATAATAATACTACTACTACTAATAATATTTTATGTAAATTATTATTATTATTATTATTATCAATTTTATTTTAAATATTTCAGGATTTTAACATGCCTTTTACGCTCCTATCACCTTTTAATTTAGTAACAGTTCAAGTTAAATATGCAGACTTAATAAAAAATGATTTGGCAACCATCTATTATGCGACTGACAAACCTGTCTGTGTTGAAACAGATCAGAACACAGTACCGGGAAACTGAGAGATGACAGGTGTGTTAGAGTCTGCATCACGTGTCGGTATGTGGATGTGTGACACTAGACTGTACCAGACTATACTATAAAAAAATATTTCAGTAAACACTGCAGAACATGGCAACCCAGACCCTCGCGGTGGTGCGCGCCTTGTGTGTGTATGTGTGTGTGTGTGTGTGTGTGCAGCTCGGAGAAGCGGATCAGGATGGCGGAGTGAGGGGTGAGAGGATGAGACTGCCCAGCTCCGTCCTGGTGTCGGTCTCCCTGTTCACGGCCGAAACCACGGCGGCGCTGTACCTGAGCACCACGTATCGCTCGGCCGGGGACCAGATCTGGCAGGGCTTCACGCTGCTCTTCACGCTGGTGCCGTGCGTGCTGGTGCAGCTCACCCTCATCTTCATCCACCGAGACCTGAGCAGAGACAGGCCGCTCATCCTGCTGCTGCACCTCCTGCAGCTCGGACCCGTCATCAGGTAAAAGCTCTCCTGTTCCGTCACTCACTATTAGGAAGACCAGCGTGGAGGTCTGTGCTGCTCCAGGAGGGGGTGGGAGGGGGGGGGGGGGGGGGTTAGGATGGATGGATGGATGGACAGAGCAGGTGAATCAGGTTCAGCTCAGGAGTTTCTGACCATGTCCATGTGTCCAGCTGTGTGCCATCTGAGCTCGGACACACTGCACATTACACGGGGCGTGGAGTCATTACCTGAATATTGAATGTAGCTTGTAAACAAAGACAGTTACATAATCAGGCAGATTTAATTTTATTTTTTAATGTCATTTACTTGAATTTAATTGTTGCTATCCAAACATTTTCGACTTGCACCTCCAGGGTTCGGGTTCGATTCCCGTCTCTGTGTGCATGGAGTTTGCACGTTCTCCCCGTGCTTGGTGGGTTTCCTCTGGGACCTGGGTTTTCTCCTACAGTTTAAATACATGCAGATTAGGCTAACTGGTGTTCCCAAAGTGCCCGTAGTGTGTGAATGAGTTAGTGCGTGTGTGTACAGTATGTGTGTGCCCTGCGATGGATTGGTACTATGTCCAGGGTGTACCCCAGCCTCGTGCCCTAAGTCTCCTGGGATAGGCTCCAGACCCCATGCGATCCTGTATACAGGATTAAATGGTATAGACGATGAGTGAGAGTGAGTGAGTGAGTGAGTGTTTCTATCCAAATATGTTCGCCTTGCACCTCCAGGGTTCGAGTTCGAGTCCCGCCTCTGGGTCTGTGTGCGTGGAGTTTACCCGTTTCCCCCGTGCTTTGCTTGGTGGGTTTCCTCCAGCTACTCCGCTTTCCTCCCGCAGTCCGAAGACATGCAGATTAGGCTAATTTCATTCCCAAACTGCCCAAGGTGTACCTTGCCAAGTCTCCTGGGATAGGCTCCAGGCCCCCCTGTGACCCTGTATACAGGATAAAGCGGAGCAAGTGTTTCTTTCCTTGCTGATCGCTTTTACATGGATGTTTTTCCCATCTTTACAGTGACACTGCTGTGAATCAAGCTCGCAGAAATAACGCATAATTGAACACACAGCAAGATTTCCAGTTTGGAATGAGCATGTCCAAGGTTTAAAGAAGTCGTCCAACTGGACATAAATGAATGCCTTTACTGTATTTTATAACTTTGTATACAAATGTAATGATCAGTCATGACATTAAAACCTCTATGATATAATGATGATTGTATCATTATAGATGCACCTGTTAATGGGTGGGATATAAAGAAAACCCAAGCAGCAAATATAGGTCAATGATGATTAATGACAAAATATATGCTCTTATATGAAAGACTTCGGACATCAAACTGTGCATTTTCTGTTTTCGGATATGTCAGGTACATGTTAATGTTACCACTAACGGAATATGTAAAAATGAGCATATCATTTGTTATTTGTTTTAAAGCAGTCAATATTGACAGCAACATGACAGTTCCAGCTGTCCTTTAGCCTTAATATGGAGTGTGCATAATTGATGCCTTGACATTGTCTTCAACAGTCGCCCGTGCTGTCCTAATCAGATAGCGCTGGTCAGTGTTTCAGGGCTGTATGTGGCTCATCAATAATTAATACTTTCATTTGAATAGCTTATCTCACAATGACCTCTGGAGCAAAGTCAGGTACCTTCTCCTGATGTACTGTACCTGTTGTGGTGTTGTGATTATAAGTTATGTACTGTAGTCTTTTTCAGCACAGTGTTGTGAGCAACATATTATGAAAGCACAGCTGGTAACATCTGCAGATGTTTGTTTTTCTTTTTTCTTTTTTTTTAATAACCATGGTTATATGCTTAGGTACAGTATAGCAAAAGTTATCAGGTCTGTGCTGTACAATGGAGTAGCATTTTAAGTAAATTAGCCTGGGGAAAAAAAGCCCCAGTGGAACTGTGCAAGTGGCCTCCCCTAGGCAGTGTTTGTCTAGTCTCCTTGCTAATGCAGCACTCAATCGATTGTTAATAGCACATTTTAACGTGATGTGCTTAAAACAAACTGCACAAGGATTTATTATAAGGACTGTACTACTGTATGACAGGCTGTGAACTGTCTACTACAGAGTAGGCCTTTAAATAAAAATGATAATTTATGCCCAGTTTTCGTGTTTATTTTTCCATAAAGGGAATTAAACAGGATGTGAGTTTATTGCTCTGTGTCGTGACGTCTGTCCCTCGGGTTCACATGACTGCAATGTATATAACAGATGTCATGAGCTCTACAAAGGCATCTGGATGCATTCCACTATGGTATTCAGTGGAACAGCCGTGGCTCGGTGCAAAACGGTTCTACTGTACCATATGAAGGTTAATGAAATGTCTATTTAATCAGTTAAAATACTGGACCACATTTGAAGTTTGACATTTTCACTGCCACTGTTCCTTGCTCTTGAACAGTTATTGCAATTTCCAAGTGAGCACAAGTACATTTCTCTGAAGTAGACCTTACATCAAGCACATTTCCTGTTAAAACTACTGCACTTTTGTTCTCATAGCACACATTTACAGTATAAGGGATCTATTTATGGTTTCGCTATCTTGTATCACCCAGATTAGGATGGGTCCCTTTTTGAGTATGGTTCCTCTCAAGGTTTATTCCTTATATCGGCTCTTGCTATTGACGCCTTCAGCTTGCTCATGAGCGACTTTTTGTTTTATTTATATCCATAACTGTAATTTCTTCGAAGCTGCTTTGCAACAGTGTTCATTGTTAATCGTGCCGTAGAAATTAAATTTTATTTATCTAAAGTAAAAAGGTATTGGGATATGTCAGTTTGAGCACATTGAAAAGATGGCTTTTTAGTTGTGTTATAAATCATTACAGTATACAGACATAGAACAGTGAAGGCAAATAAAATGTCCTTAGTGTGTTATGATATTCACAAAAACAAGTGTCCAGATTTTGAATATGCATTAAATGCTGAGACTTTGGACAGTTACAAGCTGTAACTGTAACATCCTTTTAATTGCCTATTTACAGTATATCCATCCACACGGATTGCCCTCTAATCAGGTTGTGCTGACTGGGATGCTGCCCAGAAAGATGGCCAATTATAGCATGCTGTTTAGATTTGTGTATACAGACAGCACAGAGTCCTACATGGGTTGGATTATATAATTACAGTAGCTATATGATATTTGATTGTGGAGTATGTTTACACATGTAGTTCATTTTTTAAACTTGTTTTAACTTAATATTTATTTTGCTTCAAAATAGTATAGTATACTATTATATATACTGTACAGTAAAGTATCTTCAGTGGTATAATTTACCCATCTAGCCCAGCAGACAGCTCATATAACTAGGGTAAAGCTTGGTACTGTATGTTAGTTAGTTGGCTAATGAAGGTGAAATGAAATGAAATGAAGAAAAGGAACGGTTAAACAATTATAATATGAAATATTTGATCAAAATGTACCCTTAGCATTGGAAACTTGAATATTCGGTGTGGCTATACAGTTATACCTAAAGATATACCTAATGATGCAGTGACCAGCAGCAGAATAATTGGTTATACAGTGTTTCCGATCCATCCATCCATCCATCCATCCATCCATCCAGGATCCTCTGTAGTTCAACTACAGACCGTGGAGGCCGCTGGTGACCATTGTATTTATATCCATTTTGTAATCAACATTCACACACCACACCACACATCCACCCACAACAGGCATTTTGGGAACGCCAATTAGCCTAATCTGTGTGTCTTCGGGCTGTGGGAGGAAACCCACCAGGTACGGGGAGAACATGCGAACTCCATGCACACAGACCCAATGCTGGAATCGAACCCAGAACCTGGAGGTGCAAGGCGACAGTGCTAATCACTAAGCCACCGTGCCGCCTACTGTATACAGTGTTTAAAAAAAAAAAAAAAAAAATTTAAAACCCGTGCTGAATGATCAATATAATGTATGTCAAAATGTACAGAGCTTTAAAAGCCCTACACCTAACCATGTTCTTTTCCAGGTGTTTGGATGCCTTTTGTATCTATGGAAGTGCGGGGAAGGTGGAGGAACCATATGTCACTATCACTAGGAAGAAACAAATGCCTCGGAGTGGCCGGTCCGAGGAGGTGGAACATGAAGTCGGGCAGGCTGAGGGCAAGTTGGTCGCTCACCGAGCAGCCTTCGCACGAACCTCCGTCATTCAGGCCTTCCTGGGCTCTGCCCCTCAGCTCACACTGCAGCTCTACATTTGCGTGCTGCAGAGGGGTGTTTCCATTGGAAGAGGTGAGGGGAAAGGGCACAGACACACACATACTGTATATATGGGAAATGCTGGACCTGAATAGCACTTAGAATCCAAATTGCATTCCTCATTGTTATTACTATCACATGACGAGCCTAAGAGCTTTACTGTCAGATATAACTTAGAATGTTGGAATGGTATTACAGTAGATGACCCTTCCTGAACTTCTTTGTGGAACAGGCCCTGACGTGGTTGTGTTGATTTATGATCAGTTTCCTGGCTATTCAGGCTGTTCGAGCCTAACTGACTGCGTTTTTTTTTTTTTTTTTACAAATAAACTGAATCAGGAAAGGCACACCTTTTCTGGTGTTGTTTGTGAATACACACTGTTGTAAGAAGGAATGCATATTCTTAAGTGTCAAACCGTAAACCAACATTGCTTTCCTTTCCGGTAGGGAATGTACACATGATCGGTCCAATCTGACAACCACGATTTGAATTTCAACTAAAATGTATATAT
Organism: Clarias fuscus; assembly: GCA_030347435.1. Classification (NCBI taxonomy): domain Eukaryota; kingdom Metazoa; phylum Chordata; class Actinopteri; order Siluriformes; family Clariidae; genus Clarias; species Clarias fuscus. Next base: position 7,454,212 of record CM059228.1, read on the forward strand.
TCTTAGAAAGTTTTTGATAAGCAACAAAATGACTGAATCATAAGAGCAGTTAGTGATTAGTTCGTTTAATGTGATTACAATATGTCTTCTTTAACTCTGGTGCTTTCGTATTTACCATCACTATTTACTACCATGACTATTGTGATTGCACAAAACCCCAAAGAACCGTTCAACAGAAAGGAATGTTCTGTTCCTTAGGATGCTCTAAAGAGCCATTTGAGTTTTCGATCTCAAAAAGCACAGCTCTTGCAGCACATGTTTCCTAAGCACTTCTAATGTCAGAGTTAAACTCTATCATATCATTGCTACATTCAACAGCTTTGTCACATGACAGTGAAACACTTCACACCACACCAAACCAACTGCTTCCTACAGCCTTATCTCAAGGATGCACACTCGATTACGAAGGATATGCGCATGTAGCAAAAGGTCAAACAACCCAGCGTGTCACAGGCAGTTTTTCCTCTGTTTATTAATGAGATAAATGCTGTTTATATCCAATAACTGCAATGGATCTAATGTCAAACTCATGCATGTGGGTGAGTGCTAAATGAAGCTTTAAGGGCCGATGACATGTAATTTAATTCTATAGCACATTTCACAATTAAAATCTCATATCAGCTTAAGAAAGGGATAAAGCAACGTGAAGACGTACAGGTATGACATAAGGACAGCATAAGCAATATGAACCAGCAATTAAACTAATTAAAAAAACAGTGCTTGAATATTTCCAAAACTATAAAGAGAAAACACACGTGAAATAAAATAGTAAAGTACAGAAGTACAGAATATTATATCTGCCTCAGCTGGTTATAAATGCTGTCACGGAGGTATTGCATCTCAGTTTGTTTGTTGTAATTAAGCTTGAGCTTTTTATAGACTTGATTAAAATAGATCTCTATATTTGGAGAGAGCAATCCAGAGCCAAGACACTGTTTAATTTCCAGGACACTAAAATATTTCCTAGAAAATTTATAGTAACTAACTGGCAACTGATTTGGCAGGAGCTCCCTGTCATTAATATTTATGAACCACAAACTCTAATGTTTGTTGATGGGCACTGGCGGCTCAGTGGTAAGTGCTATGCCTGCCATGCGGAAGGCTTGGGGTTTGTCTCCCAGCCAGCTATGGGGCATCCGGTGTAAAACCTGTGCCAACAATATAGTACCGTTCTTAAAATGAGTGGCATTATGGTAATATTTGTTTATACTGTATGTAATTGTATACCAGTAAACTGGTGACAGGATCATGTTCATCATGAGTTTGAATCTAGGCCTGTGGGGAGCACAAGCCAGCCCGTCTGGCCCGATTCCACAGAAAATCCAATATAGCACAAATTACTGAAAACAAAATTCAATGCTGGCCACTATAGAAAGGCCCCCGGAGCACCCAGTGCATCAGAGCCTGTGTTTATGGGGCTTAGCAGGGAAAGAGTTCAAGGCTGTTGATCTGGTCTCCAAATTCCCGATCGAGCATCCATGGAATGCTGGACAAAAAAAAAAAATAATAATAAATAAATAAATCATTCCTCACCCCACAACCCACAGCATCCAAAGGGTCCTCTGGTAACACCCCTGTGGATGTCTTGTGGAGTCATGCCCACCAGGGTAACCCACACAATATTGGACTTATTGTTTGGCATTTTAATGTTATGGCTGATTGGTGCATGTAAATTTGAGTAAAAGTCCCTAAAAATGTTTTTTTTTTTTTTTTTAAATAACAAGCATCATTTCAGTTGACTTAAGAATTAAACACAGTCTCTCTGACTCATTTACTGTGTACAGGTTCTTGGCAAGCCTATGCCAGGAGACTCAAGGCACATGGCCGGGCACCCAAGCACACACTCACTCACAAACTACAGGGAATTTGGAAAAGTCAGTGTGCACGCATGTTTTTGGACTGTGGGAGGAAACCAGAGTACCCTGAGAAAACCCACCAAGTACGGATGAATCAAGCCCTGACGCCATTTATGCCGCTTAGTAAACAATAAATTAATGAATAAAAAAATATACATATCATTAAGAAAGCGCTAAAATGAACAACAGTGACAGACAGTACGTACTGAATATTACAAAAAAAAAAAGAAAGCAAATTATACATTAGCTATTTAAAATACCAAGCTAGCTAACAAATTTTAGCTACTTAGCATCTCTAGCCTTATCAATTGTTAACCTAGCTTAATTTCCAGTTTAAACTAAAATAACAGGATTCATAAAAATGTTTCCCATAAAAATTGGTATATTTTTATTGCATTATTAGAAGCGTGAACACCTTAAAGAAGTTATTTTCACTGAGAATATTGCTAAGCACGCGTGATTTGGGGAGGTGTATATTGTTTTTACTTTTTTTTTTTACTTTTTTTTTTTTTGTCAATGGAAAGTGTGATGTCCATCTCTCTAGCTTTGTCTGGTAACTCATTCGCAGCTTGTTGTATAACATTGCCAGCACAATGATAAATAGAGAATGTGTACAGCTCAGCTTTTAGCGTGAACAGAATTGTACACACTTACTGTAACTGGAAGACTGTCATGGGTCTAGCTGGTGGTGCTGGCTAGACCCGGCTGATGTTGTTGCCGTGGGCATATAGGGTAGGCATGACGGCAGAGGGGTTGTTAAACAGAAATAGTCCTTTTATTAACAAACTCAAACATTGAAACAAACCAACAAAGGAACCAAAACAACAAACTCAAACTAAAACTAGGGCTCAGGAGCTGACACAGGGAACCAGGAGCTGACACAGGGAACCAGGAGCTGACACAGGGAACCAGGAGCTGACACAGGGAACCAGGAGCTGACACAGGGAACCAGGAGCTGACACAGGGAACCAGGAGCTGACACAGGGAACCAACAGAGAGAACTGGGGATGAGGAAACATGGAGCTGAAGCTAACTAAAGACACGTAGGGGAACTAGAGACTGGAGAGACAGGACAGGAGACTAGAGACAGGAGACTAGACTGGCTGGGTTAGTGATTAGTTGGGTTAGTAGCTACATGGAATGCTGGGGGCACTGGATGCTGACCTAACCAGGTTAGTTTTTAATGGGGTTAGTGGCTAACCAGGTTAGTACTGACCTAAGAGTGGGGAACTGAACACAAAAGGCAAGGCACACATGAGGCTATTCCAAACTAGGGGCTAACCCTGCTAGCAATCAAGGCCTACTAGCGGCTAACCCTACTAGCGGCTAGACCCTCATGTGGCTACACAAAACTTGGACAAAGAACTAGACTGGAAGACAAACACTGGGAAGACACAGAACGGTACTTACACTGTACACAGGAGGAGACACAGCCTAACTAAACATGAAACAGGACAACTCCATGAATCCATCAACACAAGGAACATAAGGAGAACAAACAGTAGAGCCCTCTAGAAAAACAATGGTAAAACAATATAACTAAAATATAAACTTAAACAAACAAAAAGGAATGCCCACATGACGGTAGTTACAAAAACAAACAGACAAACATACCAGACAAACAATGCTCGACCCAGTTTCCCAGAACAAACTGCTCTTTATAGAAACTTTAATGAGGCACCTCAGTCCAGGTGAGCACTCATCACCTGACTGAGGTGCCTTCTGGGAAACTGAGTCAACCAACAAGAACTACAGACATGGAGACAGTGACCTCTGGTGGAGGCTCCTAACAAAGACTAGCCCCTAGTTGGGATTTTTTTCCCCCAATTCCCCAATTTCACTTTGTTTCCACGGATATTAGATTGCATACAAACCTAAAAAGAGTCAATTTATTCTTTAATAACACAAAATCTGTTCAGTACCGTACCAGAACCTGGTTAACAGTGTGTTGTATTTTCTACCGAGCAGTGATTTGCTGAGCCAGCGCTCTGTAACAGGCCCTCAATTGAGCATGCAGCTACAGATGGTGGATCACGGCATGGGGCATGTCATTTGGGAACTCTTGGCAAATAAATGCAGCGAAGTGAGGATTACTGGAGTGAAGACTAATTTGCAGGAAAGTTGCCATATGTTTCCAGGGTTGTTGTTGATTTGGTTTGTTCTTAGTGAATTAAGAAGGGTATTCTATAGTGCTTATCAGGTATTGAGGCAGGTGCAGAAACTGGATCAAGTGCTGTGAGTAGGTAAGAATGTGGACAATAAAAAAATAGATGGGGTAAAAAAGATGGAAACCAGATCTCGACAAGTGATCTGACAGAGATTAGATCGGTTGAAAGAGGCAGGAAGCAGGGCAGGTAACAGAGCCAGGGTCAGCAGTGCTCACATCACTGACAAAAATTGGGGACACGGACAGGGATTGTCTAAAAAAAATTAGGGTTTAGGTAGATTTAGGTCCCGGAGCTTTGACTCCTGATAGATCCGTGCTGCCAGGGAGAGAGGTTGTTACTATCTTGGTGAGGTAGCGTCAAGGATCCAGTTGCAGGTAATATGATGCCTTTCATAACATAGTTTTGGCCACTGTAATGAATCTGAGGGTATTCCCAGCATGACATACTGAAGCCATGCTCTAGATTGGGATTAATCTGGAAATTCCTTCTAGATCAATAAAGTGTCTATCCATCCCTCCATCCGAGGGACACTGTTGAGGGCAGAGTAGACTATAGAACTGAATCCAGCTGAACTTGAAGGTCGTCGAAGTTGAAGTTAATGTGAAGCTGTGGATTTATAGTCTTTTAGACTTATAGGCGATGCATAACAGCTGGCCTGTGAACTAACGGACTTGTGTAGCTTAAGACGAATGGCATGATCCTACCAAAGGTCTTCAAGTCAAGAGATGGGGTCGTAAAAATATTACACCCAGGCAGCACTGGCAGAGAAATGTATTTCCAACCCCAATGAACTTCATTCTGTCAGGGAATCGGCCAATTCATCAGGAAGTAACGTAGCAGAAGAAGTGATATATCAAGAAGAAGCTGTGGCAATAAGAGGCCGTGATGATATTGATTACTAGCACTGACGTAAAGGGCGAAAGAACTGAAACTGCAACTGCATCCAACTAATCATCTCAGCATTACCTTGTGTTTACTCTCGCTTGCTTGATTTCCTTACAGGAGAGCCGCGAGGAGGTGGATGTAATTTCAGAGCTGATATTTAAGATGTTCCACTAACTGTGTTCCACTAACTACCTACTTCCATATCATGTGTAAAATTAAGTGCAGATATGGTAACCAGAGACAAATCAATGTGTGTTTGTATCCGCAAACATTGAACTGAGATTAAAAGTTTTTATTCATTGGAGACCTGACTAGAGCAAGTACCACTAAATGTGAAACCAGGAGACCAGGAAAACCAGGAAACATGACTGTAATTCCGTAAATATTTCCCTTAATGCACAACCAGTTAAAAGTATATATGAGACATTTACCTGTCACATATTTCTAATAAAACATTTTCAATCATTTTCCTTTAACAAATGATTGAAAATCAGAGGCAGGTGCAGAAACTAGATCAAACTGGCTTGTTATAAGTTGGCATTGTGGTTAGCACTGTGGCATTGCACCTCAAGGGTTCAAGTCCCGCTTTAGGATCTGTGTTTTTGGAGTTTGCATGTTCTGCCCCCATGCTTGGTGGTTTCCTCAGGGTTTACTCCAGTTTCTTCCAATAGTCCAAAGGCATGTAGGCTGGTGTTTTTTTTTTTTTTTCAATACAAATTCAATATTTGTATGGCGCTTTTAACAATTTTCATCGTCGCAAAGCAGCTTTACACAATCAAAAGAATTGTTTAAGTTTGTATGAAATGTGAATGTGTATGAATCAAAAAATGGTCAGATAGTCCCTGAGGAGCAAGCCGAGGGCGACAGTGGCAAGGAAAAACTCCCTGAGATGGCAGTAGGAAGAAACCTTGAGAGGAGCCGGGACTCAACAGGGATCCCATCCTCATTTGGGTAAAACGGATAGCAGGGATTGGTCTGCATCATATTGTGTGCTGGGTGGCAGGACCGTTCAGTATAACAGGTAGTTATTGGAGACTCAGGTAGACTTGTAGGAAATTCAACATCATGCGAGGCCAGAACCGTCTCCCTAGTAGAGTGAAACCGTCCCCAGACATCGGACGCATCCCAGAAGTGAGTGTATGAGTGTGTGTGCGTGCTTGTGCCCTGCAATGGAGAATTTATTACATCATTACATTAAAAAAGCAAATACCACCATTTATCAGTCAATAGCTACATTTCATGCGGTGAAGCATTTATATGCTCATTATCCACTTTATTAGGAACACTTATACACTTGCATATTCACGAGGGTTTTTAAATGAGCCGATCACGTTGCAGCAGCACAGTGCACAAAATCAAACATCTGAAAGGAGGAAAAGTGTGATCATTGTGAACGTAGTTGTTGGTACCAGATGGGCTGGTATGAAGAAAAAAAGAAAAGAAAAAAAAGAATTGTGTGAGATTTTCACACATGCCTGTCTCTAAAGAATGGTGCCATGAACGGAAAAAAAACAATGACAGAGCAACAACTCTGTTAGTGGAACCATCTTGTTGATAAGCAGGGTCAGCAAAAAATGGGCAGATTTGTTTAAGCTGCCAGGAAGGATACTGAAACTCACGTAATCATTCTTTACAACCGAGGTAAACTGAATCGCGCGAAAGATCGACCTTGCGGTGGAATGTAACACCCGAGCAGATGCTTTTCTGCTCACTGTGGTTGTAAAGAGTGCTTATTTGAGGATGCTTTTGTTTTTGGCTTTTCTTTCATGATGATTGTCTGTTTAACTTTTGTTCAACTCTAATTCACTTGAATTTTTTTCTTCATTTAACGTTTTGCCTGTGTTCCTGTTTTGTCTTTCCCAGCCACCCTAATGGTCATCTCTCTGCTCTCCATTGTGTACGGTGCACTACGCTGCAACATCCTGGCCATCAAGATCCGCTACGACGACTACGCGGTGTCAGTGCGTCCTGTGGCATACGTGTGCGTGTTGCTGTGGCGCAGCTTCGAGATCGCAACACGCGTTGCCGTGCTCGTGCTTTTCGGCTCTGTGCTGAAGGCCTGGCTGCTGCCTGTTGTCATGCTCAGCTTCTTCGCCTTCTTCCTGCACCCATGGGTGGCATTCTGGCGTAGCGGCTCGCCCTTCCCAGAGAGCATCGAGAAGACACTGACGCGCGTGGGCACAGCTACTGCACTGGCCATGCTCACTTTTCTGTACGCCGGCATCAACGTTTTCTGCTGGTCGGCCGTGCAGCTCAAGCTCGAAGACCCCGACCTGATTGACAAAAATTACGGCTGGAAGCGAGCCACTGCTTACTATTCAATACGCTTCGTTGAGAACATCGCGCTCACATCTCTCTGGTTCACTCACCGCACTGAATTCTATCGACAAGTAGACGCTCCGGTGCTTGAGACGCTTTTACTGTTTAGCTATGTTCTTGCTGTGTTCTTCATGCTCCTATTCTACCAGTGTTGCCACCCCTGCAAGCACCTGTTCTCCTCCAGCCCGGTGCAGGGACTGTGGGAGTGCTGTGGTTCAATACAGATGCCGGCAGTGTCGTGTTCCCAGCCTGCATCCACACAGGGAAAAGTCTCCTTGGAGAGCCATGATCCAGCCAAAGATGTGGACCATGAAACAATTTCCACCACCAACGGAGACATCAGCCAGTGTCTCTGCTGAGTCCCTAATGAGGTAAAGAGCCACAGTACAGATGGAGAAATGGAGTAGGTGGCATAGCACTTGGACACTCTTAGCAAGCGAATGCTTTAGCTGAGAATTAATGGGAAACATTGTGATTCAGGCAGAAACCGAGGACAAACGGAGGTGTCAGTCTGAGCCTGCAGAGAAACTTTCCTTTAAAAGTGCCCCTTACGGACCAGCAGCTTGATTAGCCAATGACGTTAATGTATGTTCTGTTGAACGTCTCAAAAGACTTTTTTCCGTTCCTTGGCTTTTATGACAAACCAGTCAGCATGATTATTTCTCGGGTTGTTTAAATGCCGTCGCTTCATGCATGTGCTGTTAAAGTTTAACAAAACAGAAAACGCTGCTTTTGTCATGTCTGCTTGTCTCTCGGTTTGTCTCTACGTTGCCGTCCTTTCTCTTCCCCATACTCTACCTCCCTAAAACACAAATCACAATTATCAAGTTTACAGTATAAAACTGAATTATGAAATTATTTTCTTTCTTTTTTATTTACAATCCTATACTAACCTCTAAATTCTATGCACCATAAAGCACATTTAGTACAACAAGATGTAAATGAAACGATGTACAATCGATAAGAAGGCACATACAGTACAGTACTACTGATGTGGTCAGTTTTTAGTCCTCCAACTAAAAATCCCACCCAGATATAGAAAAACTCCTATAAGACTAAAAATTTGGATGACCCATGAAAGCATTTAAAAGTTTACAAACAGTATTTCTCTATTGCGGTTCATGTACATTTAATGTAAAGTACAAGTGACTTGCGTTTGGCGGCACGGTGGTGTAGTGGTTAGAACTGTCGCCTTGCACCTCCAGGAGTTTGTATGTTCTCTGTGTGCATGGTGGGTTTCCTCCGGGTTCCTCCCACAGTCCAAAGATTCGGCTAATTGGCTAATGGTAATCCTACTGTACCATGGTTATAAAAATGGGAATAAACACAATGATCGCGATTGGCCTCCACGGTCCCTAGCTGGACTACAGAGGTTCCTCGATGGATGGATGGATGGATGGATGTGCATTTGAGAGCAGATATGCAGTAATCTGAGCAGTGAGGGGTCACCTGGTCATCAGCCTTAGAGCCTTAATCACTCACTCACTCACTCACTCACCGCTGCTGCGTATAATTTCAGTACATTACTGTATTAATACATTATTTCATGTTTCTTTCTCCTTGACCTTAAAAATCCAGCCTGTATTTACAGTTTTAACTATGATTTCACAATTATGTCAAAAATAATGACACATCCATCCTGAACTTCAAATGCTTACAGAGGCATTAAGCCACAGTATATCCATTTCAAAAATGCCATTCGGTGTCCTTAATATTCTGTTGGTCTGCTGTGTCGTGAAGAGTTTGTTTTTATTTATTTTGATTTCTCGATTATGTTGTCTTGAGCATTAATGAACAGCTTATTGGTCTGTTTCCAGTAACTTGAATTAGATATTTTATTGACTAATCCAGAAGGACAGTAAATGACACCTGTGATGGTGTGTTTAAAACATGTAGGTTATAATTATAAATCTTTTGAGAATCTTTTTTTTTTTTTTTTTTTTAAGGTAGATGTGTGATTAATGGTTTTATTTAAACATTTAATTATCCACATGTATATTTTGCACTTTTATTGCTTCACAAAAAAAAAAAAAAGAAAGGGACCAGAATTGCACAGTATAATGTTTTTTTAATTTCTTTTCTAAAGGGAGATTAATGGCTTTCCGCATGCAATGATGATTGTATTCGAGCCTCTGGTGCCCTCTGGTGTTTGGGTAAAAAGAAGTAATCTTTCAGATGGATAAAGTTAATCTTAGAATGTGACCTAATAAACGATTGCTTGTTACGGCTTTCTTCTGTAAGTGGAGAAACAAGAATAAAAATATTAAGACCAGAGAACATTGTGTGTCTTTGTCTCCATAGTAACAAAAAGTGTAGGTGTCTCTCTCTCTCTCTCTCTCTCTGAAGCAGCTGTTTATGTTTATATATATATATATATATTTGTACAAATGCATTACACTGGAAACAACGGCAGTTTTTCAGTTTCTAACTATCTTATTTTTAGTTTTATTCACACCCAACACACACACACACCCAACACACACACACAGTTTAGATTGAGGAACTGCGCTGTATCTGTTCTCATGGGATGACTCTGTCAGGCTTACTCAACTTCCTCTATGAATCTCTGCCATAAATATCAAACACCTTTCACTTCTGTCCTCCATTCTGTCTCTTTGACATGCTCCAGCGCACGGCCACGACACGCCACACACATTTGTTCTTCCAACATGAGCAACTTTGCAGCTAATGAAGGACTTTCCATCTTTGTTATTGTGAGTCTTTTGTTTCTTAATATGATTCATTTTGTTGTATTTTTATACAATTATTATACAATTATTGTTGTTATTATTATTATTATAATGATTATGATTTTTGCAATATTAGTGTTTAAGTATTTAGTTTCTGTTTTATTTCACTTACGTATTTGAGCGTGTTGTAACTCTGTTTTCTCGTTAGTTGGTATGGCTCGGAATCAATGCTTACCTCTTTGTCGAGTTCTACATGAGGTTTCTGGTCGAGCGTTATGACTACAGCAGGGCCATCCTCGGGGTAAGCCTGAGTACTTGGAATGCTTGCACTGTAAATGTAACTATAAATATAAACTTTTGCATCACTGTGCTTTATTATCAACGTTGAAGAAAAAAAATATATAATGTTTTTAATACAGTGCTGTTATTTTAAATGGAATTTTACATAGACTGAACATAGTGCTAGTAAGAGATTGTTGAGAAGAACAACATAAAAAAAAAAAAAAAAAATATATATATATATATATATATATATATATATATATATATATATATATATATATATATATATATATATATATATAATAATTCATTAAAAAGAAACAATATTTATGTAAATAGAAATTTGTCATGTAAACTCAGAAATCCAAACAGGTATAAACTCTCATTACTAACATTGGCAAATATTTACTATTTGCATAAAAGAAGCACCAGTTCACATATTTGGACTTTGGAATATTATTATTATTATTATTATTATTATTATTATTGGTATTATTATTATATACAAACCAAAAACTGAACTGTCAATTTAGAGGAAGAATGGTGGTGTTGAAAAAAAAGAAAACATGAATGGAGATCTTTTGGAGAGCAGTGGATGAAGGTCATGTGGTGTGTGGGTCCAGATTGACCCTGTTCCAGAGCGCTGGGCGTGTCAGGGGCAGGAGGGAAGCGCGTGAAGCGATGCATCATGCATAACGCCCACCGTACAAGCCTCTGGAGGCAGTGTGATGATCTATATTTGCTCAGTCGTAATTTCAGTCGTTATGTGGCAATAAAATAAAGTCAGCTGACAACCTGAATGTACGGAATGACCAGGGTATCACATCTCTGTGTGAAGTCAAATTTCAAAAGATCATGGTCCTGGGAGCATGATTAATTATTTTCACACATGAGCTGGCCTCCATTAAAGAAACTTTTTTTTTTTTTTTTTTTTGTCCACGTAAGAATCCAGAAATTCTTGTAAATTCTACAGGAAAAGATGATATTCTGCAAATACTTAACCCATCCCAGAATGCATCATGCATCAATATAGCTTTTTTTTTTTTGTAATCCATCCAGACACAGGAATTGTGACAAAGCACCCGTGAGAGAAGATAGTAAAGACGATATAGCAAAATGTATCACTTCTCTGTGTTATTTACTGTATCTTTACATGAACTCAACCTGAACCCGCTTTCTAATTCTCATCTCCCACCGGCGTCTCTCTAGCATGCTCTGCCCTGGGCGAGAGCTCCGGCTGCGTGTCTGAACTTTAACTGCTTGTTGATCCTCCTGCCTGTCTGCCGTAACCTTCTGTCCTTCCTCAGAGGCTCCATACAGGTCAGACAGAGCCTCGGGCCTGAACCGCAGCCACCATCGATTCATTAGCAGTACAAATGCAAAAAACATTACTGTATCACTAACTCTGTAACACTGTGTTGGGATGTCCGGGTAGTGTTGTAGCCGTACAGCTGCTCGTCAACTGGACAGGAACATCACTTTCCACAAACTGGTGGCCTACATGATCGCCTTCCACACAGGTAACGGCTGGATTTAAATAGGAACGTATCAGGACGTCTTTATTTAAACATTAGCAGCTCAGTAATCATCTCTTTTGTGTTTCTGTTAGCGGTGCACACGATCGCACATCTGTTCAATTTCGAGCGCTTTGAGTCTGCTCAGCGGGAGGACAACAACCAATCACTCACATATGTCCTGTCTCTGATTGGCAACAAGCCCAATGAGTCTTACCTCAACCCCATCCGGTCCAAAGACATAGTGAGTATAAGACTAAAGCAGCATGCACACACAGTACCACACCTGCACACGCACACACTATCTCACACACACACACACACACACACATGGTTTACTAGTAACACTAGTTCCAATTTTAAAAGATGCACATGAAAGATAATCTAGGCGTTTCTAATGACTAAACCACCAAATCACTTTTGTATGAGACAACAAATTTGATCATTAGAAATGAACAGCAGATAAACCATGTGTTCATATTGAAAGCCTTGAAATAAATATAAGAAATTCTTATAGATACAGTACGCGGAAACTTATTGTGAATGCAGTGCAGAGTTTTTAATGTTTTTTTTTGTTTGTTTTTTGCATTCATTTCTAATTTCATAAAACGGTTGTTGACATTTTGCTCAACCTGGCAAATTATTTATCTCACAGGCCCACATTTTCTTGCAGAACTTGAAAAAACTCAATAGCAAAATATGACCCACAAAAAATAACAGAAAAAAAATATTTATGTCTTTTTTCTGTCAAAATAAATAAAACAAAACAACCCTTAGGGCACAAATTTTTGCATGTTGTGAATGAATGAAATCAATTTTGATTAACATCGAAACCAAAAAAAAAAAAAGAAGGAAGTTTACAGTTGGTTACTGCAGCAGAGATGCTACGCTAAGGCGCTGGCATCAAGACAAAACTTCATTGTCACAAACAGAAATATAAGCTGATTTATGCATTATGGCAGAATTGTTGGAGTTATAGTGTTTTGCAAAATAATACAAAAATCACTTTAACATAACCTAAAGAATTTTAACCTAAAATTTTGTCAAATTTTTGTAGAAACAATGTTTTTTTCTGCACAAATTGATTGAGCCCATTTTCCAGTGAAACTCACCAAATATATCTTCTGATCTTGTAATATATTAAACCACATTTTTGCAATATATTACAAAAATGACACTCATATAACAAAATTAATTTTAACGTACTATTTTGGAATTTGATTTGTCTGCTGTGGCAAAATTGTGGGATATTGTGGGAGCTATAGTGTTTTGCGAAATAATATTTTGACCTCATATTTTGTCATTTGTGCCTCTTAACACCCTTAAAGAACAAAAAAGTTTGTAATACTTTTGACATCCTTTTTTCTCTGCAGAAATTCGATTTATCCCCTTTTGCACTAATATATCTTATGATCTTGTGATATGTGAAGATATGTGTGTGGAAATCACGGCTGATTACACAAGTGTGATGGTTCAGTTGTGTGTCACTCAGTCACACTGTCGGCAAAGTTCTTCTTTATGGGTCAGGGGAAACTTCCGCTAGAACTGATAACAATCATGAAAACTCTCTCTCTCTCTCTGTTAGTCATGCACTGTTGTTTACACTATAAGCATGTGCTATGAAGGCCTCTTAAGATTAATGATCCACATGCTGCATAAAAACAAAAGTTGGCCTGAAGCAATATATTTTAAAGCAATATTTTAATTATGCGTTTTTTTCCCCTCCCCTTATTTGCTGTGCCCCAGAGCCAGACGATTGTGATGTTCACTACGATTGCAGGACTGACAGGTGTAGTTATCACCCTCGCCCTCATCCTCATCATTACGTCTTCCATGGAGGTCATTCGCAGGTCTTATTTCGAGGTGTTCTGGTTCACTCATCACCTCTTTATCATCTTTTTCATTGGACTGGTGCTGCATGGGGTTGGGTAAGTATGAGCATTATACTGTTAACAGACATTTCACCAATCTGCATTTTTTATTTTTTTTGGTGTGTGTGTGTGTGTGGGGGGGGGGGGGGGGGGGGGGGGGCAATTATAATGTAGTGTATTAGTGACTTTCTGGGAACGTAGTGAATTTCTCTTTAAGGACGATGTTAAATCATTAATTCTAGACAAAAAATCATTGTATTAGATATAAACATTTGGAGAAAATAAAGGAAAAGTGAAGCAAACACACAAAATGATATGTCCTGTACTAGATATGAGTATTTTATAACAGAAATGGTTTTAACCCTGTAAGCGCTTAAGCGAGTAGCAGGTCTAGACTTGCAATCCTTCCTATCATTTTTATTCTCTTTCCTATGCATTTACCTTTTCTTAATAAACAATATATGTTTAAATATAAATGAAGGTATAAAAAGCCTGGGTGGTAAGGGGATGTTAATTAAAACTATAGCTTTTGCTGGAGTTATAAAGTGTGGACTAACAAAGAAATGAAGCAACCTAATACAGTAGTTGTATCACACTGACATTTGCAACACCGAGATGTGGTAAACACCTAACCTTCCTCTGTGTGTGTGTGTGTGTGTGTGTGTGTGTGTGTGTGTGTGTGTGTGTGTGTGTGTGTGTGTGTGTGTGTGTGTGTGTGTGTGTGTGTGTCTGTGTGTGTGTGTGTGTGTGTGTGTGTGTGTGTGTGTGTGTGTGTGTGTGTGTGTGTGTGTGTGTGTGTGTGTGTTGTCACATGTCAGTCGCATCGTGAGAGGCCAGACTCTTCTCAGTCTACAGCATCATAAGCCTAAGAATTGTAGCCATCGGTTTCAGACATGGGGCCAGGAACCTGACTGTCCTGTACCAGATTTTGCAGGAAATCCACCAGGGGTAAACCAACTTTCATTTATTACACAATCTTACTGAGTAAATAAGCTCAGTAGCATTTAGTGAAACACACATCAATACATGATGCATATACAGCACAGTATTGTTGCACTACGGTTGAATAGTGCAATTAGTTCAGAAAACATATAATATACTATATATATATATATATATATATATATATATATATATATATATATATATTGATAATCTTACATACATTTATAATACACAATGTCAAAATTAATGCACAGCTCCTAAAGTCCTAAACATTATCAGATACTGTACAGTGCATTCAATACGAACGTTTCAGTTTCGGTTGTCTCCAAGTTAAAAACACACGTCTTATTATTGACTTGACTGATCAATAAGTTCCTACTTTAATTCCTACATCACCCTTGATAGATCTCTAGTTTATTTTGGGTTATTCCCTTGCTGCACCAACCCCATATTTCTGCTGATTGCCTACCTTTTAATAACCTTTTTTTCTGAAACTTGCATTCAAATGAGCTCATGAAGATGGCCTATAAGAAATTATAAGGAGTTATGTTTTTGCGTAAAATAAAAATCTGTTCCTTAGTAGACATTTGTTTTCTTTATGTTGTTTCACTTTGAACGTGATATTATTTCCAACATTGCATTATATTTTATTTATGCTTCCACAGACGTGGATGTGGGTCGTTGGGCCGATGATTCTGTACGTGTGTGAGAGGCTCGTGCGATTCTACCGCTCGCAGCAGAAGGTGGTCATCACCAAGGTCAGTGGGAAAGACATTCAGCACCACAAAAGCATCTCACTATTAGTCTTCCATACTGGGAAAACAGGTATACTGGGGGGAGAAGGTTGGGAATGATGTATCTATTGATTACATGTGTGCTAAAGAAAATCTTCAAAAATAAAGCAGAACTTTATTTAAGAGTGCAACATATACTGTACATAAACGTTCTGTTTTACTTCTTCTCTCTCACTTTCATTATCACTTACATCCGAGCTGAGCCATTACATTACAAAGGGAATTCCAAGCCATGACTACTCTACCCTTTGTTAAGCTCTTTCCTTGCTTAAGTCAGTTAAGAACTTTGTTGTACAGTAAGTTACCATACTGTATAGCTCAGATTGTTTATGTTTGCAGGTAGTGATGCATCCCTCAAGGACCCTGGAGCTGCAGCTGAAGAAGAAAGGCTTTAAGATGGAGGTGGGTCAGTATGTCTCCGTGCAGTGTCCATCCATCTCACAGCTGGAGTGGCATCCTTTCACCCTGACCTCCGCCCCCTGAGGAAGACCACTTCAGTATCCATATCCGTATTGTTGGAGACTGGACGGAGGCCCTGTACAAGGCATGCGGTGGGGACAAGACCGAAGGTCAGGAGGCCTGGGAGCTTCCCAAGTAAGAATCCATGTTTACACTACATACATTGGCAGACGCCCTTATCCAGAGCGACTTACATTTTTTATCTTATTATACATCTGAGCAGTTGGGGTTAAGGGCCTTGCTCAAGGGCCCAACAGGGACAACTTGGTGGAAGTGGGACTTGAACCTGGGACCTTCCGAACCGTAGTCCAATGCCTTAACCACTGAGCTACCCCTGACCCTGAATGTTTAGCTGAATGAGGAATCATTTGTACAACAAAGCAGACTGAATTCCACTCCAGTTGCACCACAAAGCACAGAAAAATATATCAGCCATAACATTATGAACACATTTCTAAGGAAAGCAGCAGTTAACCTTATCAGCAGTTACAGCTACAGCACTGGAACAGACTTCACGGACCAGGCTACGCTCCCCATGTGCATCACTGAGCCTTGGCCACCCAGTTCAACAACTTCCCTTCCTTTGACCATTTTGGTACAGTATGTCCTGTTCACAGCAGAACTAGGAACTTTCTACAAGACCTGCAGTTTCAGAGTTGCTCTGACCCAGTCGTCTAGACATCACACAAGGACTTAAAACCAGTCAAGCAGCAAAAGACAGCCAAGGCTCACTGATACACAAGGGGAGTGAAGTTCGGTCCGTGTATGTGTCTGATCCAAAATAAGAGCTGCTGTATCTCTACTTGCTGAGAAGGTCATTCTCGTTATACTGTATATACCTGTTGTAACTGTTTATATACACACTGTTGTTGTAACCATAATATTGGATGAAGCCTTTTACGGTCATAATGTTATTTATGTATTTGTACGTGTGTCTCGTATTAAAATAGCACATTTTGCATGCAAGTGACAGCCAGTAACTGGGAAACTACATTCTTGTGAAATAGGGATGTGGCTTTAGCTGCTCTTTCGAAAAAAAAGGAAGAAGTGAGCAGATTGAAGAAGACTTTTGCAATGATTTCAGTGAGAGCGCACGGCAATCACTGAACGCTGATTTCATCATCACAAAAATTTTGTCGCTACCTCTTTTTAAGAAATGATGTTTTGACACGCATAAGGTAGATTCAAAAATCTTCACAAAGATCACATAGTATGGTCGAGACAACAACAATAGCAATAATAAGGAGAAGGAGAAAAAGAATGTCGGGTTTTTTTCCAAAGTTGTAAAGTGTATATGGGTTTCCTCTGGGTTTTCCAGTTTCCACCTTCCAAAAGCACTCATGGATTAACTACTGTAAATATCCCCGTGAGATGCAGCATGTGGATGTGTGTGTGTGTGTTTGTGTGCACGGTGACCAGCGATAGACTTCCAGAGTGTAATCCCATTGTATAGTGTTCCACAGATCTGCTCCAGAGCCACCATGAAATGATAAGGTGGAATTCTTATGATGATGATGATGATGATGTTGAAGTTTAAGATTTTTTTGGTTGTGATCCTGTGTGTGTGTGTGTGTGTGTGTGAGTGCAGGGTGGCAGTGGACGGCCCCTTTGGCACGGCCAGCGAGGATGTGTTTCGCTATGAGGTGGTCATGCTGGTGGGTGCAGGCATCGGTGTAACTCCTTTTGCTTCCATCCTTAAGTCTGTGTGGTACAAAACCGTACAGCAAAACACCAACGTGTTCACCAAAAAGGTGAGACCGCCTCAGTTGTGATGAGTTTGGCACTGTGCCCTGCTTTGTAAAAGAGCTTATAGAGCTTATATAAATAAGAAAAATAGAATTTGCTTTTATTGCTCTTATGCTCTGGGGGAAAAAAAGGGGATTAATTCAATTCAATTCAATTAAGTTTTATTTGTATAGCGCTTCTAACAATTGACATTGTCGCAAAGCAGCTTTTACATACAAGTTTGTACGAAATGTGAGTGTGTATGAATCAAAATGATAAGACTGCGCACTTTTTTTTAGGATCAGGTTTGTTTAAATGTTTGCAAGATCAAGCATTACTGATCTAAATCATGACCGAGGTTTTGCAAGTTCTTCTCCAACAAATATTTTTACTCAAAAGTCTCAGTAGGAGTTAATCCCACCTACATCCTGTAGCTTTGTACCAAAGAACTGCTGCCGCCTGTAACTCATCTCAGATCTCTAATTCACTTTCATTCTGCTCAGACTAAACATCCTTTTAAACACACTGTTGCTTCAATCAATAGTGTAAAGTTGTAGAAGAGGAATCATTTATAATCCCACTTTCTAATGTCGCTCTAGAGTCTAGTTCCACATTTCATGTCAGAGAGTTGATCCCTTAAGGCGTTGAATTCTCGGCGTTTTCACGGGTAGTGGTAAGTCAGTGGTTAACTTGTTGTAATATTGATTGGAAGGTTTCGGGTTCATAACCCAACACCGTCACTGCTCTTAACCCTCAATTGTCACGCCTTAGCTTTGGTCATTACGGACCTAAATATACATCCAGGTCTGTTAAAGTATAATGACAATTAAATTACAAGTTCAAGTGTTCAAGTCAAACCGGGACTTTTGATTGTGCAGAATCACAGTCACAGTCGCACAGTCATGAGCATAAAACTGCCTTTATTTCTCTATATCATCCCCTGCTGCACTGATGCACTTATCCGAGTGGTTCACTAGTGCTTGGATACCATCAAGGTAGAAAGTTTTCTCAGTACGCCAGAGTCGGACTTTGATCAGACTTTCCGCTTCACTTCTGAAAGACTGGCCTCCCAGGAACTCCTTTAATGACCCACACAGGCGGGAAATTACAAACGCTGTTCCACTCGCTGAACTGCAGTCGGGTCCTATTCAAATGTTTTACTGCGGCTTTATAATAGATAGTAAAACCTATTCAAATGTTTTACTGAATGTTTTTCATCACCGCTCTGTGCTTGAAGTCGTCTGTGAATGTCAACCTGTTCTGCACCATCATTCATGGTCCTCAAGTCCTGGGTTGACTTGAACACCTCTTGTATTGTACTTCGAAAAATAAATAGGTAAATTTAACCAATTATTAACAAATCTTCTCTTAACCTATACTCCTTCTAGAAATCTGAGATCATTATCATCATTAAACCTGGTTCTTCCTCGTATGCGTTTGGCAACCATGGGATCTCGAGCTTTTAGCTACGCTGCCCCCTACCTGTGGAACCTACTACCTTCCGATATCCGTAACTGTAACTCTATCACTGTTTTTAAATCCCGTTTGAAAACACATCTATTCAGGCAGACATATCTTTAACACTATTGTGTGCATATTGTTTTTTATTTTATTTATTTATTTATTTATTTCCATGTTTGTATGTTGTTTTTTATGGTATGTAAGGTGTCCTTGAGTGTCATGAAAGGCGCCTACAAATAAAATCTATTATTATTATTATTATTATTATTATTAAATCAGGGACAAATACTCAAGTCGGTATGTATCCCTGACAGATCTACTTCTACTGGCTGTGTCCGGAGACTCAAGCGTTCGAGTGGTTTGCTGACCTGCTACAGTCCTTGGAGCGCCAGATGGGCTCGAAAGATATGAGTGACTTCCTCAATTACAACATTTACCTAACACGCTGGAAGGATCAAGAGGTTAGAGACGCTTCCACCAAAGTACAAAAATACAAAGTGAAGAAAGAAACACACATGAGACGGTTTTTTTTTGGAAATAGAAAATATGTAATTATGCAAAGCGTTTGTCCATTCCTGGTACACAGTAGGATTACATGATGGCATCTTGTAGGAGTAACAGGAACACATTTTGCATTTCGTATAAAACATTTTAATTATGGTCTTTCTCAAGGCTGCTCACATAAGAGTTCAATATGAAGCTGAAAACGACCCCATCACCGGCCTGAAGGAGAAGACTCGGTACGGAAAACCCAACTGGGACAACGAGTTTTCCACCATCGCCACCAGTCACCCGGGGTATGTGATGGACGATATTGATTTTCTGGCTAAATGACTTCAGTGTTCAAAGATTTCTGATAGGATTAAACAGGTGACAGTCAAGCAGTGGAAGATATTATATTATTAGTCGTGTTTAAAAAACTGGCTGTAGTTTTATATACTGTGGATCGAAGGAGGGCGATCTAATCCCTAGATCACCCTCCTAGATATGTAGTAGATATGTTTGTATGTACTAATACACTTTGCACTAATTCCTCTCCGAACCCCCTTCCTGCAGGTGTAAAGTCGGGGTGTTTCTCTGTGGACCGACTCCTCTGGCAAAGGCGTTGGAGAAACAGTGTCACAGCCAGTCAGTCGCTGGAGCTGAATTCATCTTCAACAAGGAAAACTTCTAATGGCTAGGACAGGCATAAGGCATACAACTCTACTCAACTAACTCTGTACTGTAGGTGTGATTCCCAGTGAAGAAAAAGAAGAAAGTTTACTCGAAACATACGGTACTGTGCAAACGTCTTGAGCCTTGTTGGGTTTATGTCTCATTTTCAGTCGCAGGCCCTGTACATGAGCAGTTTCAGAGGAATGATTCTGTTTGTTAAGCCACACAGTGACGCAGGAACCATTCAAGCATAAAGAAACATCGAACTGAGGTCGGTACATAAATAAAGCAATTTTTAGTTGTATCTTTAGGCGCTCACAGGAAAAGAAACAAAACAAACAAAAAAAAAACATCTGTTTACACCTACATCATTTAAATCCATTTTTTGTAAAGAAATGAGGCGTGGCTCAAGACTTTTGCACAGTACTGTATTTACTATATAACTGAAGTGTATTGGGGGCTACTGTACTAAAATTCATTGATATACTGTATACTTAAAATATGTGACAAATATTACAGGCGCGCTGGATAAAGTTTAAACATTATAAATAATTTGAAAATGATTTCATGAGACAAAAGATTGAATCTTGAAGTGTACAGTGAGAATTATGAAAAGCTGTAAAGATCATTGCTTTGTATTGATATACAGTATGTTAAGCGGCACGGTGGCGGAGTGGTTCGCTGCCTCGTGTCAGTGTGTGTGTGTGTGTGTGTGTGTGTGTGTGTGTGTGGAGTTTGCATGTCCCCCCCCCCGTGCTTGGTGAGGTTCCTCCAGTTTCCTCCCACAGTCCCAAAGACATGAGGATAACGCTAACTGGTGTTTCCAAATTGCCTGGGGTGTGTGAGTGTGAGTGTGTGTGCTTGTGTGCCCTGCAGTGTACAGGGCGTCGACCCCTGCCTCATGCCCTGGGTTCTCTGGGATAGGCTCCAGGCCTCCCGTGACCCTGTACAAGAGTGATGTATGTTGTCTAGCAAATTTGGAATAGCAAATTTTTTTTTTTTTTTTTACACATTATATTTACTATACCAGCAATCAATATGTATATACAATAAAAGACCCGCAAGATAATCTACTAGAAGATGTGCAGCAAATAAGACTAAAACTAGTATAAATGTCAAATTCCATGGGTTTTAGGCAATAAGAAAAGAAAAAAAAATCACTGTCTTTAGGTCAAATGAAAAACAGACATTATTACACTGTCATAATATTCACGTCTTTATTCTATCTATACTCTATGTTTTCTTTTTTCTCTTAATATTGTGAAAGTACATATGGGGAAACGATTTTGTTGCAGAATTGTTAGAAATAGTTGCCCAGTGTTCACAACATTAATGGCCTTTCAAAAGCCTATTTCCTCTTTTCTTTTTCAGTTGTAGTACAGTAAGAAGGAAGTATGGTGCAGCTTGTGAACAAGTTATGATTCATAATGCTTTACTTATATAATAAAAAACAATTTTTTTGGTTCCTGATATATTGGATATACAACAGGTAGGAAGTGTGCGTCTGTGTGTGTGTGTGTGTGTGTGTGTGTGTGTGTGTGTGTGTGTGTGTGTGTGTGTGTGTGTGTGTGTGTGTGTACTGTATACAGGAGTTCATCATTTTGCCTGCACAATGACAAACTAAAAACAAGTGTACGCCGTGTGTTGTCCATTTATATGTCAAATAAATAAATAAAGACTGAAATCTCACACTTGCATAAATATTCAGGCCCATCACTTCCCATCACTCAGTACTCTGCTCGGTTCAGGTCCAGACTCTGGCTGGGTCCGCTCCATGACTTGCACGGAGTTGTCCTGAAGCCCCTCTGGTGTTTTCGGGTGATATGTCTCATCCTGAGCACTCTGGAGTCTTGCTCTTTATGTTTCCGCATCGATTTCCACCTCTAATCTCCCAGTCCTAGTTGCAAAAGAATATCTCCACAGCATAACTATAGGGATGGTTTTAATTTGGTGATGTGCAATGCCTGATTTGCTGAATATAAATAGTTGAATCTTTGTGTCATCAGACCAGAGGATTTAGCTTTTCATGACGTTTGCCAGCCGGCTGCCATGTGACTTATAGTGGGGAATGACTTCTGTCTGGCCGCTCTATAAGAGAGGCCTGGTTGTTGATGTGCTGTGGTGATGGCTGTCCTTCTGTAAAGCTCTAACCTCTCCACAAGTAAACTCGGGATCTCATTTATAGAGTCCCTTGGGTCCTTGGTTACTGGTCTAACCTTTGATTACTCAATTTGGATGGACACTGAGATCTGGGAAGATTTGGGAATGTTGTTGTTCCAAATTTATTCCCTTTAAGAATGATGGAGGCTATCGTGCACTTTTGCACTTTCAATACTGCAGAAAGTGACTTGTATCCTTCCTCAGACCTGTGTATTGGCATGGTCCAGTCTCAAAGGTCTACAAATAATTATCTTAACTTCATGGCTTTTTTTTTTTTTTTTACTCTGACATACACCATTTAGGATGAGACCTTATATAGACAGGTGTGCCTTCCCTAATTATGTCCAGGAAATTGACACAGTTAGGCACAGGTGAACTCCAGTCAAATTGTAGAAGCATTTCAACAAAGAGTCTGAATGCTTATATATATATATATATATATATATATATATATATATATAGAGAGAGAGAGAGAGAGAGAGAGAGAGAGAGAGACAGATTTACCACATGCTTTGGGTGTCTTTACAAGCTGTCAGTGCTATTGACATGAAGGAAAATGCCAGTGATGTTTAAAGGGCTTTTTAAATGTCTTGCCATATTTAATTAAAATTAGAAATAGTTTGGGACACACTAACTACAAATGAAACATTGCAGCATTACTCATTCATTTATGACTTAATAAATATTAACATATAACGTATTAACATATAAAATATATATATATATATATATATATATATATATATATATATATATATATATATATATATATATAAAACATATAACCAATTAAACATGGTTAAATATTCATTTATGCAAAATTATGCAACTTTGGGAAAATGTGAAATGTGTATTAAAAAAGAAAAAATGTATGGTCTCACCAGTTTCTGTTTTAGCTCCCCCTACTGGACAACATTGCAAAATTCAGGATATGTTCTCAAACTTCTTTCAATTACTGATTTCGACTGATGTGTTTATTGTGAGAATCTGATTATGCTCTTCATCGTACTTTGAGCTAAACATTAAAAATCCATAAACCTTTAAAAGACTTTAAAAGACTTAACTTTTGCATAACTTTTGTTTTGATAATTGTCTTGTAGGGGTGTCTGTAGATGCTACCCATCAAATTTCTGGACTTTTCTGAATTTATAGACTCGGAGATGCTTGAAAATGCATGCCAACTTTTACAGTCCTTGATCAAACAAGGCCTGTTTTAAATTACGGTCTGTTGATTATCCATATCAAATTTCACATGAATCAGACCAACCATCTTGGGGCAGTTTGAAAAAAAGTATATTTTTAAGAAACCTTAATATGCAAAACTTTCAAGCTGCATTTGGTTGGCTGAGGGACCCAATGCTTGCTGATTGCATAAAATATTATTGCATTACACCGTGCGGAAGAGCATTGAATTCAGAACAGAAAAAAAAAATAATCTCATAATTATGACTTACTAACTCATAATTATTACTTATTATCTCCTAATTATAAGATCCTGATCTCATGATTATGACAAAAGGTAGGTTTCGGTAAATTTTGATCCTTTAATAATAAAAACCCAAAAGAAACTCAATTCTTGATTACAGAGAGATGTATCAATAAGAATTTTACTCTCTAAAGCTGAAGGACTATCAAGACTTACGTACGCAGCTCTTTCCTTAGAGGTGAATAAAGGTACCTTAAAAAAAAGTTGATATTATGTTAAACAATTTTGTTTGGAAAAATAAAACTCACTTTATTAGGAAATCAGCACTGATGAATCCACTAAAAAAGGGGGATTTTCTAGATTTTACTACCTTAAACAACACCTTTAAAATTAATTGGCTTGGGAATTTTATTAATAATCCCTCCTCGCTATGGAATATTATCCCAAATTACATTTTCTCTAAATTTTCTCCTACTCTGTAATTATAATGTTACAAAGATCCCTATCACACTTTCTAATTTCCATAGACAGATGCTCTTGGCTTGGTCCCTAATATACAAACACAACGTTTCTCCACTCAGATATTTTTTATGGAACAATAAGGATGCCCTTTACAAGAATAAATCACTTTTCTTTGATAACTGGTTCAAAAATAACTTTCTTTTAGTCAGACAGTTGTTTAACACACATGGCGGACTTTATAATCATTTCGATATTTTACAATATTGCTATATCTGCTAATGAATATGCTGTTGTTGCTAATGCCGTACCCTCTGGGGTGAGTTTACTATTACAAGGCTCTACATTTCCATGCTCTTATTCTTTGAAACTAACAGACACAGTGGTCGAAGGAGTTTGCTTTTCTATAGAGCAACGGAAAATAAATGATGAAATTAGATCCCTCTTCCAGAGAGAGGTCATTACAATTCCTTATGTGATATCATATTGGAATAGTATTGTAGAGGATTTACACTGGGAAGAGGAATCCTTAAGCATCTTTTAATGAATGAAGTAAAAGAAATAACATACAAATTAATACACAAATCTTATCCATCCAAAGCCGTTGTTAGGAAATATAAGTCAGACGTTGAAGTGAATTGTTCTTTTTGTCAGTCTGATGAAGAAAACGTTCTTCACCTGTTTTGGCTTTTAGATCAGAATTCTTAATATTGACAATAGTGACTTTTTTTCTGTTTCAAAGATGCTTTATTTGAATTTTTTGGCTACTCAAAATTGGAAAATATTACATAATTAACTTGTGCTTACTACTAGCTAAATATCATATCCATAAACAGAAATTTACTGGCGCTAAACCTTTTTTCTCTGTATTCAAAAATTATCTAAACAGATATATAGAAAATCTACAAGACTCTACAAGTTCTATTGTGTTATTATACCCTGGCTTTATGTTTGCATATATAATTCTTTTTTTTCTTCTTATTTTTTCCTTTTTGGTTATTGTTTATTTGATTGATTTTTATTGTGTGCAAATAAAGCCTCGAGAAATTAACCCGTTTGTAAACCAACTGGCTTCAGAGCTTTATGAAGCTTCATGTTTCCATCACTAGTTATAACCCCAAAAGCAAAACAAAGAAAATACTGACACCATCAGGTCAATCAGGGTCATGACTTAATCCTTTACCAAACAATCCTAGCTTGGACCTAGATAAGGGTTTCGGTAACTGCGATTGAGCTTTATACCAATATATTTTCTATTTATACATAATTTATATTTTATTTAAGGTGTTTAATGCTGCATAACAACCAGTAAAGGCACTAAAGAGACCCCACGTCATCAGTTATACAACGCTTTATTTTATTCAATCTGAACAAACACATTTGTTTACTACTTTACTACGCATTTACAGTCCTGCTACACAAAAAACTATTTTAGAAGTGAAAAATCCGGAATGGCAAACACAAGCATTTATTTTAAAATATTAAATTACTGTGAGCAAGTGAACTCAGTCCCACAAGCCTGAGCCCAGCAATCCCGGGCTTTAATAACACTCTGCTTCATTAGGCTGAAATAAGTTCCTGGTGACACCTGCTGTCTGTGCATATATATGTGTGTGCGCGCGTGTGTGTGTGTGTGTGTGTGTGTGTGTGTGTGTGTGTGTGTGTGTGTGTGTGTGTGTGTGCGTGTGCACGAGTGCACATGTGTTGCGTGATGGCATGGGCTTGATTCATAAAGCAACGGCAAACACACTAACGACACAATACATGGTCCGGTTCTCCCATCTGACTGTGCAGCTTCCTGAAAAAGAAAAGGAAAAAAGAGGCATGATTACAAACGTTGTATCACTCGCTGATTCCAATGTCTCCTGAGTACAACTTGTTTTTTGTTGTGCTGAGATTTGCAATATTTTCTACCTTACTACATATTTATAAAATATTCCATCAATCGATAAACGTTTGTAGTATGTAGACATACTTTGTATGTCATTAATTGTGCGAAAAAAGTTAACACAGGTAACATCTTTAGCATAAGAGGAACAAAACACTTTGTGCTGTTTTAGGAAAATACAGTGCCGTGAAAAAGTATTTGCCCTCCCTTTGTTTTTTCTGAAATGTGTTGCACTTAAATGATTGAGATCATCAAACACATTTTAACATTACATGAAGATTATGAGAGTAAATACAAAATGCAGGTTTTTAATGATGATTTCATTTATCAAGAGAAAACATATCTATCTATCCAACTATACCTAGCCCTGTGTAAAAAAAAAAAAAGAGAGAGAAAAGAAAGAAAAAAAAAAAAGGCTATTGCTCCCTAAACCTAATAACTGTTTGTGCCACTTTTGGCTGCAAAAGCTGCAGTCAAGCGTTTGCAATAACTGGCACCGAGTCCTTCACATCGTTGTGGATAAACTTCAGCCCACTCTTCTTTGCTGAGGCAAGTGAGTCTACGCAGTTTAATGCAAAGCTTTCTGCAGGGGAATCCAGATCGTTTACACGAAGAGGGTTTATTAAACATGGACGCATTTAACAGTGATATTTCCTCTGCCCGATGTTGACACAATTGATTATTTTTTTTAACTGCTGTTAGCGAGTCTATTTAAAACCAGTGAGCATTAAGCTGGCTGACTCTGCGCTGATGAAAAATGTATTTACCATGACTGTAATACTGTTTAATACTCTGGATATACAGTATCTATAATACTCCACTCCAAAGCTCTAAATCTGTTGCTTTGTATGATAATTCAGCAGTTTACTCCTTTTCTACACTTTTACCACAGTCAAAGGGGTAGAAATACTCAGGATTAACAGTACAGATGTCTCCGCTTACCATCAGTGGTGGTGTCCCAGTAACAGGAGTTGGCCGTGTGGAGTCCTGCGCCACTCTTCTGCATTATAGCGCAGTTAACTAAAAACACACACACAGTTTAGAACTATAGCTATGTTTACACTAAATGTTTAAATGTTAGCGTTTAAAACAAAACAAAACAAACAACAACAAAAAAACGATCATCATTATACTGTACATCATTACCGATGTACTTGAAAGTTTTCCCCTGTTTAACCAGCTGAGTGAGAGAGTGCTCTACAATGCTTGCTGTCCACTGGTTCACTTTGTTTTGGCTGTAGTCCACGCCTCCAATGACTCCCTCGATGCACTGTCCAAAACATACACATAAATGAAATGTTAATTTAAAAACAAACGCTAATGCTTCAGACGTGCAAATCTGACGCCTTAGCTTAATTCAGGGTACATGTTGAATCCATTTTACTTTTGCCTGATTATGTCAATTCCCTTAAATTACCGATGTGTGTTACCTCTTTAACTGCATTACTTGCATCATCAGGACTGAATCCAACCTGGAAAAAAAAAAAAACTATTTAAGAGAACATAAAGTCACTCCTGCTCGTTTCTATCAGAACTCAATACAGTCCCACACTCTTCCCATACAGTCAATAATGCATGTCTTTACTTTCAATTTCTAAAACATTTAAACCACACTAGATTTATCTGTTAGAAAGACGCAGACTAGTGCACGGCTTCTCCAGATTTTTACATCGAGGGAAAATTCCTGATTAAAATTAGATACCTGTGATTACAGTCACAGTACACATTTAAAATGTTCAATTTATTTGCGGAACTTTCCAGTCATTCGGACGTAGGTGTGAAACACAATGTGTCGTATTAACAGAACATCCTGGATTTACTCAACTTTAACATTTGGAATTTAGAAATCGTTTTCTGTTGAAGATCACCCCGTGCAGAATGACAGAACACAAATATCAGAGTAAAAACTACCTTTATTGAATCCTAGCATTTTATTTAACAAACGCGCTTATCCCAGCATTTCACTGGTGCTTGGACATCATCAAGGTAGAACGTTTTCTCAGTACTCAGTACAGAACTCCTTTAACAGGCCAAAAATGTGGATATGGCCTGGAGTGAGGTCAGGACTGTGCGAGGGATGTGGCGATAACTCCCAGCCGAGCTCCTGTGATGTTCAAGTGTGAGATTGTGCACGGTCCTGAATGCCTTCGGTGATCAATCCAAACTTTCTACCTTGATGGTATCCAAAGCACTAGTGAAACGCTGGAATGAGGGCAGTAGTGTAGAAGGGATTATATGGAGGAATAAAGAGTTTTAACTCTCACAATTGTGTTCTTTTATTCTGCACAATAAAAAAAAAAGTCCCAGTTTGAGTTGAACAGGAACAGCCAAGGGCTTGGGGTAAAGGTAAGGGATTTGGGCGGAAAGTGGATAATAGGGGTCGATGGAGGAGGAGATAAGGGATCCGGGGGCAGCACTACTGCGGACAGAGCTCTGTTGAATCACCCACCGCTTCCTTAAAGTAACAAACGGTGTCCATAGAAACATCATTCAGCCACACCCGGAAATCTCTATTCTACATGACTGCAACGGAATTCTTCACAAAACACCCGCATTTGTTCTTACTTAAAGACCACCACACCGAGTGCGCTGTAACGCCTCACACCCGACATCTTCATCTTATTAAACTGACAAATTTATTCAACAAAATTTCTCTCCACGACGTCATCTCTTTGCGGACAGCGGGCTCTGTATGTGGAAATGTCGTTAGTTTTCTACCAATCAGTCAACACATTAATGCCAGTTTACCTCATCTCCAGAATTGAATTCCTCCATTATATTCTTTGTAAAAAAAACAAACAAACAGAAAAATAAGCGTGAAGACAACAAGAATGGATCGTCTCTATCCGGAATTCGGCACCCAGTTGGCGAGCAGTAGCGCGCATGCGTGAAATAGTGCGCATGCGCAGAGCTTCGTTACGTTTCACCGTATGGTTTTGGTGTCGCCATCTAGCGACAGTCATCCATAACTGCACCATGCGCTGTTGAATTCCTTATTCTGCTAGCTAGCTAGCTAGATAGAGTACTATATTAATCCAAAACGTTAAGGGTAATGTTACAACAGCCAGTTCACAGATTATACAACAGATTGATGAAAGAAATGATTAAGTTCAAGGAAATAAAAATGTTCGATGTAAGCACAAGTGTATGCATTAAGCATTAAGCAAGTGTCAATCTTTTAGGTGGCTTTTTGTGGGCAGCACAGTGGCTTAGTGGTTAACAATGGTGCCTTGCACATTGGTCCAGGTTCAGGGTCATACAGGTGGTTCTCCCCATGTTTGCTGGGTTTCCTCTGCGTACTCCAATTTCCTCCCACAGTCCAAACACATGCCGATTAAACTAACTGGTGTTCCACAATTGCCTGTAGTGTGTGAATGTTGGATTGCAGGAGGTCCAAGCTCAACATGGACTAGAGGACATTGCTTGTCCTCTTCCCTAGGTAAGTGACACACACCTGACCATCCACATGATGTAAAAAAAAAAAAAAAAAAAAAAACCCTGAAAGAACCTGATTCATCAGACCAGGTCACTTTATACCACATCTCCACGGCCCTTTTTTCCCTTATGCACAGTGTCCTGACACACACACATATCATATCCATGATTTATTTTTATTTTTTTCTTTACAGCAGTTCTTTGCTTCAGTAGCTCTTTTGTCTTTTTGGCTTGCCAAACGCATCAGTGAGCACTGGGGGCCAATGACTCTACAATCTCGCCAATTGGAGGCCAATATGCTTCCATGTAGTTCACTAGATTACTTACCAAATTTTTCCGTATATACACACGTGGACAAAATTATTGGTACCCTTCGGTCAATGAAAGAAAAACTCACAATGGTCACAGAAATAACTTTAATCTGACAAAAGTAATAATAAATAAGAATTCTATGAATGTTAACCAATAAAAGTCAGACATTGCTTTTCAACCATGCTTCAACGGAATTATAAAAAAAAAAAATGAACTCATGGACCAGGCCTGGACAAAAATGATGGTACCCCTAACTTAATAGTGTGTTGCACAACCTTTTGAGGCAATCACTGCAATCAAACGATTCCTGTAACTGTCAATGAGACTTCTGCACCTCTCTGCAGGTATTTTGGCCCACTCCTCATGAGCAAGCTGCTCCAGTTGTTTCCGGTTTGAAGGGTGCCTTTTCCAGACAGCATGTTTCAGCTCCTTCCAAAGATGCTCAATAGGATTGAGGTCAGGGTTCATAGAAGGCCACTTTAGAATAGTCCAATGTTTTCCTCTTAGCCATTCTTGAATGTTTTTAGCTGTGTGTTTTGGGTCATTGTCCTGTTGCAAGACCCATGACCTGCGACTGAGACCCAGCTTTCTGACACTGGCCAGCACATTTCTCTCTAGAATCCCTTGATAGTCTTGAGATTTCATTGTACCCTGCACAGATTCAAGACACCCTGTGCCAGATGCAGCAAAGCAGCCCCAGAACATAACAGAGCCTCCTCCATGTTTCACAGTAGGGACAGTGTTCTTTTCTTCATATGCTTCATTTTTCCGTCTGTGAACATAGAGCTGATGTGCCTTGGCAAAAAGTTCCATTTTTGTCTCATCTGTCCATAGGACATTCTCCCAGAAGCTTTGTGGCTTGTCAACATGTAGTTTGACATATTCCAGTCTGGCTTTTTTATGATTTGTTTTCAACAATGGTGTCCTCCTTGGTCGTCTCCCATGTAGTCCACTTTGGCTCAAACAACGACGGATGGTGCGATCCGACACTGATGTTCCTTGAGCATGAAGTTCACCTTGGATCTCTTTAGAAGTCTTTCTGGGCTCTTTTGTTACCATTCGGATTATCCGTCTCTTTGATTTGTCATCAATTTTCCTCCTGCGGCCACGTCCAGTGAGGTTGGCTACAGTCCCATGGATCTTAAATTTCTGAATAATATGTGCAACTGTAGTCACAGGAACATCTAGCTGCTTGGAGATGGTCTTATAGCCTTTACCTTTAACATGCTTGTCTATAATTTTCTTTCGAATCTCCTGAGACAACTCTTTCCTTCGCTTCCTCTGGTCCATGTTGAGTGTGGTACATACCATGTCACCAAACAACACAGTGACTACCTGGAGCCCTATATATAGGCCCACTGACTGATTACAAGATTGTAGACACCTGTGATGCTAATTAGTGTACACACCTTGAATTAACATGTCCCTTTGGTCACATTATTTTCAGTATTTTCTAGGGGTGCCATCATTTTTGTCCAGGCCTTTTCCATGAGTTTATTTTTTGAAATTATTCCGTTGAATCATCGTTGAAAAGCAATGTCTGACTTTCATTGGTTAACATTCATAGAATTTTTTTAAATTATTACTTTTGTCAGATTAATGTTATTTCTGTGACCATTGTGAGTTTTTCTTTCATTGACCGAAGGGTACCAACAATTTTGTCCACGTGTGTACAAGGTGGGGAAAAGTAACTATTGGTAATAAAAAATTGGTAATTGGTAATAAAATCCATATTTCTAATACAAATTTCATGAAATCTCATGAATGGTCTCCAAGAATTCTAGATCTCACTCCATGCGATTTTTTCCTGTGGGGCTACGCAAAGAAGGAAGTGTACAGGACAAAGCCTTGCACACTGGAGGACTGGAGGCACTACATGTATATGTACAATTTGTTTCAATCAATTTGTATCAGACATATGGACTTAAAAATTACCTATTTTTAATGCCATGTTACTTTTCACCCACCCTGTACTGTATATCCCATAACCCAGTCAACAAACCTGTAAATATAGAAGCAGAAATCTCCAGTGTGACAGGAAACAGGTTAATTCGTCCATGACTCAAAGAATAATAAAGCATCGGTAGTTAAAGGTGAAACAGAAGAAAAAAAAATCCTAAACTCATCAGAGCTGAAATTCTAAGAACGAGAATTGCAGACTAAATTCACTGAATTCCTTTTTACTTACACTTTTCATACAATATGTGAAAGAATAAGAAAAAATATCTGACATGATGAAATGTTAAAAATTATTAAAAAGTGCAAAGGTGCATTAATATTTTTATATAAGAAATAAATAGTTGCAGTTTTGTTTAGGTACATTTCATAATAGATTTTCCACACAGCTAAGCCACTATGAGGCATAAAATAATCACAAAATGCAACCACATGACACAAAAAACACAATAAACACAACATCACAAAGAATGCACATGGCTATCCAGAGCGCTTTGGAAAATGTTTCAGATTTGTTGCATTAGATGTCAGTATTTTGTTTAGCTTTCACTTTCCAAGGCACATTATGGCTGTTGTTTTTAATCCAGGTGTCCACAAATTGTCGTGATCAGCTTTTGTTGTCTAACACAAAAACAAAAGGCTCTGCAAGTTCTCAGTCCAGATCTGAGCAAACACTTTTAGGTTTTGTGTTGTCCTTCCTTTAATACTTCTTCGTAAGCAGAAACAGAAGTCGCTGGTTTGGGACAGAGTCAGAGTAGAGTGCAGGTGGCTGAGTGGGATCGGAGACGCCGAGAGTCAGAGGCTTCAGCGCTGCGGCTCTGCACTACATCTCCACTGTCTGAGCTGATGCCTTTCTCAGCGGGGCTTCTCTCCTCCATTGGGGCTTCGGCTTTCTCCTTTTGGGTGGAAGACTTCCGCTTGAAAAGAGAGATCTGAAGGCATACAATATAGCAGGAACAAAGAAGAACACATTAATTAGCAGGACATCTGCTGATTCTCACAGGCTAGTCATGTCATACAGTACATCATCTACTGACTGGGGAGAATGAAGACTAACCTGTGCTTCCTGTATGTTCGCAGGGCAACAAAACACTAGCAAAGCACTATCTGACAGACACCCGTTACTCGGTGTGTCGCTGTGATAGACAAAGGATTAGGAATGGAAATCACAAGGGATCACATATACAAACGTATCACGATACCTAGATGGCATTTCAATTTGTATTATGATTTTAGAAATATCCCAATTTGATATAAACATTTCTTTTGTTATAATTCTAAACAAACCCAAGATGCTATGCAGCCTGCCAGTGTGACTAGTGTAACACACACCCCCTGTAGGATTAGAGAGGAACAACTGCAACATTTTACCACCTCAAATGCAAACATATACGCAGTACCGGTCAAAAGTTTGGACACACTTTTGGATTTATTTTTTTACATCCTCGGACAATACTACTAACAAGAGTCAGTTTTGTCAAAAGAACAATATTGTCAATTGTATTTGCAAAACTCATCAAGCACCATGATGAAACCGTCTCTCATGAAGACCATCCGAGGAAAGCAAGACCCTGCAGAGGAGAAGCTCGTTTAGAGTTAGCAGCCTCAGAAATCACCAACTGACAAACAGCACCTCAGATTAGAGCCGTTCTAAAGCTTTACAGACCATGAGTAGGAGATACATCTCAAAATATTTTGGATGCATTCAGTAGTTTAACAATGTAGCAAGAAATAAAAATCATCAGGAAAAACCATGGAATTAGAAGTTGTGTCCAAACCTTTGACTGGTAGTGTACATTAAAAATGAATAGAAAAAGAGAATAAATAAATATATTTCGGGGTCATACATGTATTGCCACATTAAAAAGAACTGCAATACATCAATTTTTCTGTATCCATTTTTCCCCATTTCTGACATTTTGACATCATGACTGATTTTTCTCACCAAATACAGATGGCTGCAGCATCAATGGGGTTCAAACAACCAGTGTGAACACTGTCCTGTTGTGCCACTCACAAGCTTGAAGCTATTTCTTATTATGGTCATCATCATCATCATCATCATCATCATCCCTTTTATTTTAGATAATCCTTTATAGTTTGTCTGTACACGTTATTCAAATACCTTGCTGTTCGATCCAAATAAGCGCTTTGGTCTCTCCTGCTTGGCTTCACTTTGGTCTAGTTTCTTCTCAGTAAGTGGACTAGAAGTGTCTTTATCCTGAGAATCTGCAAACATTCGAATTACACGTGCTGAATACTGGCACACCTAGATAAATAAAGCAAATCAAGCATAATAACTAAGCACAAAAAACACCCGGACCATATCATACTGCAATATTAAATGCTAAAGAATAACGAAATTTTCAACCTCCTTAAAAATTAGCTAATTTAAATCAAATCAAATCAAATTTGTCTTTGCTTTTAAAATAAAAATTTTTATCTGCTGTCTGCAGATAAAACCCCAGACGGCCTTGATGAGAGGCAATAAGAAAGAATGGCGGTGTTTCAGAGACAAAAGTCTGAAAGTCTGAAACCTCCTTCAGTTATGCAAGAAAATCGCTTCTAAATCTGCAGGAGGTGAAACAGTACACATTTATTCATTTCACTTGATCCTGGCCAAATCCCCATGGATCTGTAAATCTCTTGGATGAGACAGGATCTAGATCTGTGCACACTCTCACTCCTTTTACAACTAGGAACAATTTCAAGTAGCTGATCCACCTACTGGCGGGATTTGTGTGATGTGGGAGGAAACCGGAAGACATATGGGGAGAACATGGAGAATAAGCTTTACATCTAATACTAACCCAGCACTCCACTCTGCACTCCGGTGCAACTACACCCGGTGCTGTCACAATTAAAATGTCCGAAACTGAAATCCTGACACTTACCCTTGACTTGTTCATCATGCACAGTTGCCTCTTCTACATCATTCTTCACCTACAACAAACAGATCCAGTAATTACGATGTAATTTTATAAGTGTAGTATAGTGACTACTTTATCATGCCAAGTTTATTGTGCAATAATATGAACCGATGTGTGTGCAACCACCAACTGATTCATTTAGTCTTTGTATTTCAATTATTTCCGATTCAGTCTGTGTGCACTTGACCTTTAGCCCATAAATGCCTGTAAGATGGAGTCAATTTCAGCTTATTTCAAACCAAGGATAAGATTTACGTTGTTTTTTTTAGAGATATATACGGTATACGTGCTGTTACATTTCCAGAAGAGAAAACATGTGATGTGATGAAATCTACAAAAACTACGAGGGACAGTAAAGTCAAACCGGGACTTTTGATTGTGCAGAATAACAGTAGAGCGTAAAATCTCTCTTTATTTCTCTATATAATGTCCTGCTATACTAATATACCTATCCCAGGATACCGTCAAGATAGAAAGTTTGGGCAATGATTGGACGGCCTGCTTCACGTTCGAAATGCTGGCCTCCCGGGAACTGCTTTAATGGCCCAAACATGTGGAAATGGCTTGGAGCGAGGGCAGGACTATATGGGGGACGTGGCAATAACTCCCAGCTGAGTTCCTGTAATGTGCAAGTGGTGTTGGGAACTGTGCACTCAATCATTCACCACAGACAGATGCGTCTCTTCCGCAAGATGTCGACGAGTGATCCATCGATTTTCAAGGATCAGAAGTTACACTCGCCGAATGTTCACAGGAACTAAGGACTTGAATTAGTTAACAGGACTGCAATGGGCTTCGAGCCCCCTCGGCAGGGATCATCACACACGAACAAATGGCTGTCTTTAATACGTTTGCAACATTCAAGGGTTTCTGCAAAGTCTCATCACTGTACTGTGCTTGAAGTCTTCTGTAAATGTTTTATGCCTTTATTCACCATAAATTTCATCACAAGTTTGACTTGAACGCCCCTCCTATTTCATATGTACTGTAAGTGTTGAGATCACCTGAGGTGTTGGCTGGATAACACAGATCTCTTGCTGATTGGTTTGTTCCATTGGCTCCTCATTACTTTCCTCTTTTTCACATTGCTCCTTCTCTTCATCAAGCTCCTGTTCCAAATCATCATCTTCATCATTCTCTTCGTCTTCTGTCTGCTCTTCATCTCCAGTTGTCTCGTCATCACTGAACTCTATGGTCTTGTGGTTGGAGATCTGATAAGGACCAGAAAGGAAGAGGATAAGGGCACTATAGTATAAAGCACTGGAATACATGATGACGTTAATGGGAAGACGTCAAAGCAAGGAGGCAAGGGACGTTTTGGAAATTTGTTTACATGTAGTGGGGAAATTCTACAAAAACACATTATACATGAGAAAGACTCTCTCACACACACGCAACACTAACAAAAACACACAATGTGCCAGATACTAAGAGGATCTATGCTTGTTTATCTGCTGAGGGGGGAAATTCTCACCTCAAATTGCAATCCACTTCCTCATTAATGCTGTGCATTGCTGAATATTTCTAAATTATAACATCGTTGAAAACGTACAGTAGATATCACTCACATTCTAAGAGCATTTATTCGGTACTTACTAACGTATTAATATCCATTGTTTAAAATATTGCATAGTGTTTACATACAGTAATACATATTAAAGCATAATACATATTCACATAGATAAACTGTACAGAGGATCTCAGCAAAAAAAAAAGGAAATGATTTGTATGCAGGAATGTGAACAAAATAACAGTACAGATCAAAGACATTAAAAAATAATATAACAAATTAAAAATAAATGATAATATAAACATAAATAAACAAATGGAATAAATACATGGACCTATGGAGCAATCCTGTCCAATCAGGAGGTACTGTATGTAAGAAGTGATATGGGACAGAGGATAAGTGGAGAAATGACATACACTGTACACTGTAGGAAATACCAGCTGTTGGCATTACAGACATTCGCACAATGAGATTTTATTTTATTTTTTCATTAAAACTTTGAAATTCTATGAATCGGATGGCTGAAAAATGAAATGGACTGAAATAAAGTCTGGTCATCACACAGAGAGTGGAACAGACTCAGATTAAGGCGGATGGATTTATTTTAAGTTGAGATATTGAGGGAGAACATCATCCCAGAACTGTCGAGGCTCCTGAGACTCTGAGTCT
This sequence comes from Clarias fuscus, assembly GCA_030347435.1. Taxonomy (NCBI): domain Eukaryota; kingdom Metazoa; phylum Chordata; class Actinopteri; order Siluriformes; family Clariidae; genus Clarias; species Clarias fuscus. Next base: position 7,491,081 of record CM059228.1, read on the forward strand.
GACCGGCGTTTTCTAGCCGCGCCCTTTCCACTCCTCGAGGCCTCTCGCTTTGATTTAGATTGCTTTGATATAAAGAAAAACTTTTTGTTTCCTTTTCGGTGCTTCTCAGGCTCTTCTTCTGCAGCTTCTATTTCATTTGTATCCTCTTGATCATCTTCTTCTTCTTCATTCTTATCCTCTACTGCTTGCTCACCTCCTTCCTCCTCTTTTTCATCTTCACTGTCCTTTTCTGGTTTCGTTTCTTCACTCTCTTCATCTTTACTCTCCTGCTCCGATTCCTCTACGTCATTATCCTCACTTTCCTCTTCTTCTCTAGCTTCTTCTTCACTTTCTGTTTCTCTTTCCATTCCCTTCTCCTCTTCCTCACTTTCCTCCTCTCTTCTTCACCCTCTTCCTTTTCTGCTTCACTCTCTTCCTCTTCCCCCACTTCCTCCCCACTCTCATCCTCTTCATCCTCAGTCTCCTCCTTTTCTGTTTCACTCTCCTCCTTCTCTTCTTCACCTGCTTCTTCTTCCTCCTCATTTACCTCCTTCCCTGTTTCGCTTTCCTCTTCTTCATCCTCACTATCCTCCTTTCCTGCTTCACTCTCTTCCTCTTCATCCTCATCTTCTTCATCCTCACTCTCATCCTCTTCTTCCTCTCTCTCATCCTCTTCATTCTCACTCTCATCCTCTTCATCCTCACTTTCATCCACACCATCCTCACTCTCACCCTCTTCATCCTCACTCTCTTCTTTTCCTGCTTCACTCTCTTCCTCTTCTTCCTCACTCTCTTCATCCTCACCCTCATCCTTCCCACTCACTTCCTCTTCTTCCGCACTCTCTACCTTTCCGGCTTCACTCTGCTCTCCTTCCTCACTCTCTTCTTCCTCGCTCTCTCCTTCCTCACGCTCCTGCTCCTCCATTCCACTCTCCTGTTCTTCTTCCTCACTGCCTTGTTCCTCTTCCTCACTTTCATTTCCACTTTCCTCTTCATTCTCTGTCTCACTTTTCTCTTTCCCAGAAGATCCCTCCTCTTCTTCAGAACTATTATGTTCTTCTTCTGCAGCTTGTTCATCTTCACTCTCATCTCCCTCACCATGATCCTCTGTGGTTTCACTAACACTTTCAGATCCTAAACTTTTACTCTCTTCTTCACTTTTGTCCACTTCTTGCTCACTGCTCTGGCTCTCCATCTGTCCATTCGATTCTTTACTGTTCTCTTCCTCAGCATAGCTCTTTATACTTTCTTCATTTTCTTGCACTGAATTCTGAGTCTCACTTAAATCTTCGCCCTCTCTTTCCTTCTTAACATGACTGCTCCCATCTTCCTCTGGCTCTGTCTCACTCCCCTTTCTTTGCTCTGTCTCTGTCTTACTTTTTGCCTCTTTCTCCTCTCCTTCCCTGTCCTCCTCTTCACTCGACACTCTCCAAGTTGTTGCATCTTGATCTGTCATCTTGATCTTTCTGCTCTTCCCCCGTCCTTTTTCTAATCTCTCACTGTCTGTCATCCCTCTACTCTCCCCCTCCTGACCTTCCTCCTGTGATAACTGATTAGTATCATAAGTTCTATAGTCTTCTTGTTTATCTTGAATTTTCTGCTCAGAAAACTCAGACAGGCTCCTCCCAGTTTCCTCATCTGAAGCTGCAGGCACAGGCATTACATTAATCGTAACCGCTGTCCTTTTGCTTACTTTCCTCTCCGGATCGTCACTGATCGAGTGAGCATTTGAGTTTGAACTACTAGTCTGTGAGGAGGTGATAGATGCTGCTCGGGACAGGAAGTGACTGGAGGCTACTTCTTTCAGAAGACGCACAGGACTCTCAGTTGGCAGGTCCTCTATTAGTGACGTCACTCCCATAAGAGAACTGGGCAGTGTGTCCGCTGATTGTGACCTCACGCTGTCTGTTGAAGTGCCTACTGCTTCAAAGTCAAGCGCTAGCCCTTTAGTTTTCTTTTGTGTGACCACGTTGTGCTCAGGTTTGGTAGACTGAGTCTTCTTGGTTGGTACCTGTGCTTGATTATTCAGTTCACTACTTGTATTGCCATCCCATGTCTTTACATCATGCTCAGTGGTACTATCCAGTGATTTGCTTTGCACAAGTATTGGCTTACGTTTCACTTTCACTAGCTTGCTTTCAGACTGAGCAGGTATGTGTTTGACCTGTGTGATTTGAGTAGAAAACTCTCTAGGCAGCTCCTGCCTCCTTTTCTCAATGGCTTGTTGCTGTCTTTTGTCAACTGACCTTGCTTTGTTTCCTGCTTTGTATAAATCATCTTGTCTAAAATGTTTATGCTTTTCTTCAGATTTATAAAATTCATCCTCAGTCTCAGTTTCAGCACATTTTACTTTACTGGAATGTACATTGACCTCAGACACGATTAAGTCCTTGTGACTTGGCTGGGCTTTACCTTTAGGCTTAATCTCAATTTCCTGGCTTTGCAAGTCAGGCTTAGGCCTTGACTTTGGCTGGCTCTCTGTTTTAGCTCTCTGTTTCCTAACTGTATGCCTTTTAAGCCTACGCTCATTCACAGCGTTCCATTTATCACTGTCACAGCTCTGAGAACTTTGTTGTGGAATGCTGGAAAACTGAGAGGTGCCACTGTGACTTCTTCGAAACTCAGTAGGCAAGGCCTTGTATGAACTGAGCCCTGCCCAGCCTTTATCAGTGGCAGGGTTTTGTACAAGCTGCTCCATGACCTTACTGCACTTTTCCCCAGGTTTAACCTTCTTCTGTTTAAGCACCGGAAAGCAGAAGGGAAAATGAAAGAGTGAGAATAAGAAGGAGTGCAGAATAAACACAAAGATGAAAAACAAAGCAAAACAAAAGCTGGAGGGTCAATTACAGTGTGTTAAAGTGTAAAGTTTAGGATAAAGTATACAGTACAGACCAAAAGTTTGGACACACCTTCTCATTCAAAGAGGTTGAATTTGTATTATGGCAAGAAAAAAGCAGCTAAATGAAGAAAAACGAGTGGCCATCATTACTTTAAGAAATGAAGGTCAGTCAGTCCGAAAAATTGGGAAAACTTTGAAAGTGTCCCCAAGTGCAGTCACAAAAACCATCAAGCGCTACAAAGAAACTGGCTCACATGCGGACCACCCCAGGAAAGAAAGACCAAGAGTCGCCTCTGCTGCGGAGGATAAGTTCATCCGAGTCACCAGCCTCAGAAATCGCAGGTTAACAGCAGCTCAGATCAGAGAGCAGGTCAATGCCACACAGAGTTCTAGCAGCAGACACATCTCTAGAACAACTGTTAAGAGGAGACTGTGTGAATCAGGCCTTCATGCTAGAATATCTGCTAGGAAACCACTGCTAAGGACAGGCAACAAGCAGAAGAGACTTGTTTGGGCTAAAGAACACAATAAAGAACACAATAAAGAAAACTCGCTGAATGAGAAGGTGTGTCCAAACTTTTGGTCTGTACTGTATATACTTAAATAAATATACATGTATACAGTATGTACTGTGGATAGATAGAGAGACAGATAGATAGATACTGTAGATTTAGAGAGACAGATATAGAGAGCTTCCATTACAGCTTATTATACAAAAAAGTCACCATTTCAGAAGGTTCAAATTGATAGGTTACATCAAGCAAAGAAAACAACTAAAGATATCTGAAATTACTGAAACTGGGTTAAGAACCCTTCAACACATTATCAAAACCTGGACGGATAGACAATAGACAATAGACTCGGCAATGTTATGTGGCAATAAAATGAAGTCAGCTGATGACGTGAATATACTGAATGACCAGGTTATCAGGTAATCTATGGAGTGTTTCTATGGTTCTGGGAGCATGAAGAATCGTTTTCACACATAAACTGGCCACCACAACTGGTTATGTAATTAAAGCTAAAGGTTATAAAATGTAATTTTAGAGGGTCTGGTTTCAAGCAAATTAGGACCATGTCACATCTCATAACAACTGATAGTGACTTCTCCATTTCTCCACAGCAAACTGGAACCTACCGGAAACTACCAGACCAGAACCTACCGGAAACTACCAGAACCTACCGGAAACTACCAGAACCTACCGGAAACTACCAGAACCTACCGGAAATTAGAGTGGAAATCACAAAGCTTAAAGTTGTGGTTTTTACACATACATCCACCCATCTATACCAAAGGTGCTCAAATGGAAAAATTGATCTTGTCTGTGTGCTCACTGTAAGGGTCAAGCATTCAGTGCTGTATCATTCCCTGGTCTGCTACACACAACCTGACTCACTTGTGGAGAATATGATGAAGGATGATTATATCACTTTTCTTCCTCTCTGTAGACCAGTATCAGTGTTTAGTCTTTACACCACTAAACCTTCTAATCTGTTTTTGTTATTGAGGTTTTTTTTTTTTACACTGTAACACTTATATACGATACTCTCTGTGTAAATGAAGACGGATTGTTTAATTGGATTATGCAAATCCTGTCTTAGAAAGCATCATTATTCCTTCCTGTACTGTATATTCATCATTATAAACACCACTTAGATTGCTTACCTTCTGAACAGGAGACAAAGTAACAGTCTTCTCACCAGGATCCAGCTTCATTACATGAGTCTTTTAAAGCAGAGGAAAAAAAAAAACGATGAAAAACAGACATTTTCTCTTAATAATACTATAATTATCACATATAGTCAGGTCTATCGATGCAACCACACAACACAGACTGCTAAAGAAAAGAATATTTATCCCAGTGTATATGATTGCAAATTATCCTACCGTATTTATTGTTTAAAATATAAACTCATATATGTTCATTATTCAGTGATCAGGTTTAAATGAGAACATTCATTAATGATAAAATACTCCTTTTTGTACTCACTAAATTTAATAAATCAGTGGTTTCTCCCAAATCTTTCACACTTTCATTATCTTCATAGTTTTCAACAGGAGTCTTCCTACATACTTCATGTTCCTCTGTGACTTTGCCTATCAAAAACACATAAAATACACAGAAAGGTTCAAACAAATCAGTATTAACAAATGTAATCAATAAAATAAAAAGTGTTTATTACCAGTGCTGCTGAGAAGGCCATTCCTCTGGAAACCATTTGTTGTTCTCTTGTTTAGTTGTGAGGGTAAAGTCTGACTGGAAGCAGGTAGAGACATATTAAGATGACCTGAACTAAGAGGTGGAAGAGTCCGGAACATCATCCCAAACTGCTCTGGAGACCGCTCCTAAAAAGGAGGAGACAGTGTGTTTATTAGCGATGGTACTGACCCCAAACTCAGGAATGGAATCAGGCTTATGACATTAATGTATGATACTACTACTACTAATAATAATAGTAAATCCCATGGGTGGTGTAGTGGTTAGCACTGTCGCCTTGCACCACCAGGGTCCGGGTTTGATTTCCGGCCAGGTACGATTCCCGTCTCTTAGTGCATGGAGTTTGCATGTTCTCCCCGTGCTTGGTGGGTTTCCTCCGGGTACTCAGGTTTCCTCCCACAGTCCAAAGACATGTAGGTTAGGTTAATTGGCATTCCTAAATTGGCCGTAGTGTGTGAGTGTGTGTATGTGTGCACTGCGATGGATTGGCACCCTGTCCAGGGTGTACCCCGCCTTGTGCCCCAAGTCTCCTGGGATAGGCTCCAGGCCCCCCCATATAGATAATGAGCTGTACAGATGATGAGTGAGTGAGTAATTTCTGTTGAACATTAACCAAAAAATGTGGAATTTAGAAAATTGTATATTAGATGTGCCCTTGACTTCACAATCTAATTCATGATCCTTTAAAAAAATGTCCACCACCATCCGTTGAATTCTGGAATTAACTAATTTTTTTACGTGTTACCATGAAGTGCGCGGAATGAAGATGCAAAAACACTTTAATTAAGTCAATTTCAATTGCACACTCATAAGCGTGCATAAAAAAATGTACAGCGCCAGCTGTTGAATTTTGAGATGAACTAATGATTTTTCAAGGTCGATTTGTTTTTAAGATATAAGGGTGTTTTCCATTTAAATTTCAAAGTAGCATATCTTCTCCTCCCGTGGGCCGATTGTGATGAAAGAAAACCTCAAGCTGGGCCAAATACACCTGTGAAAATCCCATTAAAACAAAAATTCCAAAAAACATCTATTCTATTACTCATCATACATCTACCAAATCATTTTTTCTTCAAAATATCTTCAGTGTACAGACATGCCAACTTTTACTTTTATTCTATATAAATATATTTTTTAAAAAGTGTATTTTTTGGATAAAATTTATTTACTGTATATGTACATATTTGCCTCTTTAAAGTGAAATAGCTTAACTGAAAAAAAAAAACTGTTTAAGCCATGTGATTTGTCATGCTTTTTCATAAAAAAATAAAATAAAAAAAAAATCACCTGTCATCTCTGCATGAACAAAACAATAAACCTTGTGGTGGACTGGATACAACAATACAAGACCATTTTAAGTTCTCATAAGCCTCATATTACTGTTCATGCTGATGTTTGATGTAGACATTACACAAACCTGGATATCATATACAGAGATATATCTGCATATTTCTTTGGCACTTTGTAGCTGCTACATGATTGACATACAGTAAGCATACAGTAGAGGTACTGTATGCTTAATAGAGTGGACAATATGCGTATATAACCATGTGCTCTGTATGTGTGCTATGTTAAACATCCACAAACTGGAATATTTTAGTTGGGCTTAAACCCAATTACTACCTTCAAACCACTACTCAACCTTCCCATGCAAAACTCGAAGTTTTACAGTTTCTTACACTTTCTATTCACTATCACTGTAGTCATTATAATAAGATATGTTCTAACTGACTCACCCGCTCTCTGCGTCTGTCCCGGGCTGACAGACTTCTGTTCAGGCTGTGTCGAGACTCCGCCTCCCTGAGCAGCTTCTGCAGATGGTCTTCAGTCACATCATCATCCTCAAGTATTACATCTTCTGACCTTCTGTGCCGAGGTTTAGCCAACACTAGCATGTGACACCCACCACATGTAACCTAAAAACAACACAGACACCAAAACAGAGTACATGTTTGATGTATTTAGATGAAATAACTTGTAAGATATATAAGAATAGATGATGAAACCTACAGCCTGCACATTATATTTGAGGAATCGTGGACACAGGGTTGGTTTGAATTGGTTGGCGAAGTACTCCTCCCCTAGAGCCAGTTTCCCATGGCGGCCGTCACCAAACGTGTAGAGAAGTCCACTCTCTGAAATGAACAGGCTGTAATTAGAATAAAGGCACTCACTCTTTTTATTAAATAAATTATATTACTACAAATAACCACTATATAAGAACATATAGAACTGCACCTATATTCTTTACATTTATTTAGGCCCAATACATGATATTAGTGCTAAAATGTGTCTCACCTAGGTGAAAAAGTAAATTTTCAGATAGGCTTATATGACACCATTTTCCATAATACTTGTGCTTCTTATCTCCTGATCCATGCTTTTGCATTTTTTGTAAATATAAATGTGTATGCATATTTAGCAAAACATATTTGCTAAATACAATTTCATGCCCTTTTATGTCTGTAGTGTATGTAACCTGAATTCAAGGTTTGAACTCAAATCTTTCAATGATCTTAACAGTCATTCAGATGAAACTTCACATGAAGATTTAGATTTCACATGAAAAGACATAAACCTGAAAAAGTGTATTATTTTAAAATGCTAAATTGTTAAGATATTACAACATGAATTTGACATGGGGACGGACACTACAGATTTTTTTTTTTTTTAGCTTTTTAAGCTTTTCTCCAAAAAACTATTTAAGAAACATTTTTTTTTACAGATCATATGTTTCTAGAAGCTTACACTAATTTTAGTATCAATACCCAAAGAAATATGAAAAAACAACAAATTAGAAATTTTTATGAAAGCAAGATTGCTCACTTCCATGTTGGATAAACTTCAGTGGTTGTTTCTTTGGCACACACATTTTCTGTATTATATGTATAACATACAATAAATAAAATCAGCATAAAGTCTGTGTTTTGGCCGTTAAAAATGTATACATAAAATAATCAGAACAAACTTCTATTTCACTATTTACCTACACAATTCGATTATGCAATCTTTTAATCTGAGATCATTTCGAGATTATTTCATGATTAATATCTAAGCAGAAATAGTTCTGATGATTTTTGTTAAATAACCGAACACATTTCTTGTTGCTATAAATGAAATGTCTTTGTTTTCTTTATTTTGCCATCAGGAAATTAAAACATTTGCACTGGACTACTGGGTTAAACACATACTGAGGAACACAAATCAGTGGAGGATTAAATTAATGAAAGATTTTTTTTTTATCTTTTCAGTGAATCTGTAGCTCATGTAGCTGTACTTCTGCTTTATAGACAACCATGAAATATTCTTTATGAGCATTAGTTACATTCATCGTATAAATAATAATGACAATTTACTGCATTTGAAATCAACAAGAACAGTATGTCTAAAGGGAACATTAATGAACCACATTACATGTAAAATGAATAGATGTAATAAAAAAGACCAGTTTAATACAATAAAACTGGTAATGAATAAAAGATCCCTGCAGAAAATATCCAAATACCAAGGGGCCTAAGTGGTCGTCCCAGGTATGCCTGCCACACACACACGCATACACACGCACGCATACACACGCATGGACACACACACATATACACACACACAAACACAAACACACACACACACACAAACACACACACACACAAACACACACACAAACACACACACAAACACACACACACACTTTTGGGTAAAGTTTTCAGCTAGCAATGATTGCGTCTCAGATTAAACTCATAAGCTATGATATTACCTCTGCAAAGGAAAACTCTCTGGCCTGTGCACCCACCCTGAGGATAAGGAGGATCACAGCCATAAAGACTGTTGAGAGCAGGTGTTCCAACTAGAGGAAGAATTTGGTGTATCACTTTGCAGAAATGAACTCACAGGAGCGGAAACCCCATCTGATAGAACATGAAGGCCTAAGATGGTATTAAAATCTCTTTCAAAAACTCATAGTGGCTACCCCTGTGCAGACTGGATGACCTTTTGACTGGATCAACCTCCCAAAAGGAAGCAAGACCCAAAACCAGATTCAGCACATACAGCAAAGGCCAATGGCAGTAATGGGGTCTTCTGTTTTATTCTGCATTGGGTATCTGCAACACTGAATAGATGTATGAACACTGTCCTCAGACTACATCAACAATCAGAAGCAGCATATTTTGATTCACGTCATATAAATCCACTCACACAGATGGTCAGACCAGTTATTCCATCTGCAGAAAGTCTAAAGTGAATTCTAAAGGGTAGGACTAATGGCAAACCCAAACGTCCCATTTGGATCTGACTGAAACATTGTAACTCTTACCTGGCTGGAGCTGTTAAAAAAAAAAAAGTCAAAGAAAACCAAGACCTGCGTTTACTAAGCGTCTCAGAATCACTCCTAGGAACCGCACTGAAAGTGAATTTAGTGTTAAAAATACTCCTACCTCAAGTAAGACATAAAAGGTATTTATAAAGTTATCTACTCTTACTTTCAACGAAGAGCAGAAGTAAAAGTAAAGTAAAGCCTTTATTTTGTCACATATACATTACAGCACAGTGAAATTCCTTCTTCGCATATCCCAGTGTAACTGGGGTCAGAGCGCAGGGTCAGCCATGGTACAGCGCCCCTGGAGCAGTTAGGGTTAAGGGCCTTGCTCAAGGGCCCAACAATGGCAACCTGGCTGAGCTAGGAATCGAACCCCCAATCTTCCGATCAGCAACTCAGTGCCTTAGCCCTCTGAGCCACCACTGCCCGAACCGCTCCTAGAAGCATTTTTTGTTGTTCTAGACTGTGGAAAATCAAAATGGTGAAATCCGCACCAGTTGCGTGAAAGCTTTATGCACATAGATGAAACTTATAGACGCATGACTTGACGGCATGACATTATTCTTTTCAGACTGGTCCAATCAAGCCCCCATAATAAAGCTGTGCAAGACTGTAAAAATCTAAACCGGAGAGAAGATGAGATTATTTTGCTTGCGGAGAAGGTATTAAAATGTCAAGGAATAATTCAATGAAAATTATGTTCTACTCTTACCTCTATAGATAAAAAGAGTGAGTGGATGACAATTTGTGAAACCATCAATGCCAACTGTTCGTTTGCTACACGTATTCGTGAGGAGCTGTAAATTTCAGCATATAACGTTATCATGTAAAAAAAAAAAAAAAAAAAAAGGTTGTGTTTAAATGTTAAGTTAATTAAATTTAATATAAATATCTGACAATTAGGTAATAAAATCACAACCTCCGGAGGACTCCTAAATTCAGATTTAGGTAGAAGTGATTTCATATTTTAAGAAATGTTGATAAATTACTCTTACTCCTACTCCTAGAAGTAGGACCAAAACTGCATCACTCTGAGAAATTTTGGCCACCTAGAAGCGATTTGTCACCCGGAGATGCTTAGTAAATACAGGCCCAGACTTCTTTCGCTCTTTAACCTTGCACACAGACACATCAGAGGCGGTCTTGGTTTCCCAGACTGCTGACAGAGAAGAATATCCGGTTTTATACACAAGTAGAAACTGACCCGCACAGAGGGGTGCTTTGCTGACATGGAACATGTAGACCTAGCCATATTGTGGCCGTACAGGAGTTGTAGTACTCTCTCTTGCAGACATTTACTCTGGTTTTAAATCATTCCCCATTGAATGGCAAATGCCAAAGATACTAATGTTTGTGTAGCCTGGCGGTTTCTCACAGTGCAGGATTTCTCCCTTCACATAATAAAACATTGTGTCTATGCAAACAGGCTCTCACACAGGTATGAACAGGAAAAGCCTGTGCTTCTTCAGGTGGCCCTTGCCTGACAAAAACACTGCCACATCAGAAAAAGAGAGACTGTCCAGCACTCATCAAACCAGGCTTCCTCTCATTTCCTCTCCACCCTTTCCTACATTTTGTAAATAAAAAAAGAGCCCAACTGAGGAATGTTAACTGGCATATTTGTCTGTGTGTCTGTGTGTGTGTGTGTGTGTGTGTGTATGTATGTATGTATGTGTGTGTGTGTGTGTATGTATGTGTGTGTGTGTGTGTGTGTGTGTGTGTGTATGTGTGTGTGTGTGTGTGTGTGTGTGTGTGTATGTATGTATGTGTGTGTGTGTGTGTGTGTGTGTGTATGTATGTATGTGTATATGTATGTGTGTGTGTATGTATGTATGTGTATATGTATGTGTGTGTGTGTGTATGTATGTGTATATGTGTGTGTGTGTGTGTGTATGTATGTGTATATGTGTGTGTGTGTGTGTGTGTGTGTATGTATGTGTATATGTGTGTGTGTGTGTGTGTGTGTGTGTGTGTGTGTGTGTGTGTGTGTGTGTGTGTGTGTGTGTGTGTGTGTGTGTGTGTTCTGCCTGCCACTGCTAAGCGATGCCACTACAGTGTTTCATTATGCAGACTGTATGAGGTCAGTTGTTACTACAGAAACAAAATCATATCAGAACAATTGTAATAATATAAACCTATTTATACAGCCAGCACTACTGACAGAGCTAGTGTTAAAGACAAAGATTTAAATGTCATAACTGAGAGTTAAAATGTACAAACAAATAGTAATTGCCCAAAATGTTAAAAAGTAAAAATGTTACATGTTAATGGTGTACAGATGTAGCATATACAGAATGTAGCAGAACACGGCTTGGAAGTTAAACAAAAGTCATACAGTAAGTTGGTACAGTGAGCATTTGGAGTACCTGTGAGAACAGCACTGTGATTCTCTCCACATGCTATGTGCTTTACTCTTCCTCTGCGGAAATGTTCCACCACTCTTGGCACACTGGACTCAAAGATGAAGGTGCCATGACCTAGCTGGCCAAACTGTCCCAGGCCAAAGGAATACAGGTCTTTCTCTATGTCCAATCACACCAAAAAAACAAAACAAAAAAAAAACAGTACACACTACAATGAATCACAATACACAGAAAGTGAGTCAGACACGGATTAATTAATAGATGATGTACACATAACAGGAGACATTCACTAAAATACTCTAGTGGATATCAGGTACAGATGATTGCATTTCTAAACCAAGGACGTTTTAGTCACAGCTCCAGAAAAAAGACAGATTTCTTTATAGTGACCCATTTTTTTTTTTCATCACTACAGTTGTAATACCTGTGAGTGCCAGCGTGTGGCCTCCTCCACATGCCACCTGCAGCACCTTTTCACAGATGCCCTCCACTTGCTGAGGCACTTTGTGATTCGGTACCTGTGCTGTGGACAGTCCCAGTTTCCCACTGTCTCGCTCTCCAAAGGTGAATAGCGCTCCGTCCTCTGGAACGTACAATACAACTGTTACTTAGCAACGAGCTGCGGTAGAACCTGTATAGTTCATTCATTCAAGTTAATGATGCATTATGTTGTGCTCCATAAGTCAGCGGAGGCCAGGGAAATTATCTTAGCAATAATGGATCATGAGTCACAGAAACAGAACAGTGAAAAGCCTGAACTGTGCTATTTCAACAAATATTAAGTAAGAAAAAAAATACAATGTTGTTCTAGTAAAATAATCAATGACTGAGGAAAGGTTACCATAGTAATTTGCTAACAATAACCATTTTTTATTTAATTTTTAACAGTATGTTAAACTTTTCTATTGTTTACATTATAAAAGCTATAAACTATAATTCCCTCACCAGCCTCTCTTTATTTATTCTTCTTGATGTCAGTAAGATGAAAAAAATGCAACTTGTTACTGACAGCTGATGTGGAGACTCTTTCTAGGAATGTACGTATTGCATTGTGGTATAATTTCCAATAAACGTCACTAGTAATACAAAAAGCAACTATGCAGAAAATGGTGTTGGAAACTAACTGCTGCACAAACCTTTCAGCATATAAAAATACAAATATTTCTTTTGTCAGTCATGATCAAGTCATAACTATGAGTACGTGAGTGTGAGGTTATATAGCTTATATTAACTAAAACACATTTCCTGTTAATAGATTGAACTCTGAGCCTCACAGCACACAGATGCAGCAGGGAGTGATTTATGGTCTCGCTATCTTCTGTCACCCAAATGAGGATGGGTTCCCTTTTAAGTCTCGTTTCTCTCAAGGTTTCTTCCTCTCGTCATTTCTGGGAGTTTTTTCTTGTGACCGTCACACCCGGCTTGCTCATCTGGGACAAACTGATAGAATTTACAATTTTTCCTTATCTGTTGCAATTTATATCCCTTTTTTTTTTTTGGTAAAGCTGCTTTGCGCCGACGTCCTTCGCTAAAAGGGCTATATAGATAAAAGTGACCTGACTTGAATTGAGTTTACCTGTTACAAATGCAGAGTGGTAGTAACCACAGGAAATCCACATCACACGTCTCCCTACGTGAAGTTCACGTGGAGTTGAAGTCCCTTCCTCTTTTCCCAAACCAATCTGCCCTTCTGTGTTATCGCCCCAAACGTACAGCTTCCCATCCTCTAGAAGAAATAAACAAAAGAGAAAAAAAAGATCTCAATAGACTCTGACATCAAGGCATTCTGCAAGCTGTAAATACATTTAATACAAAATAATTGGTATAATTAGAGTAACACTTTGTTTATAAAATACAATTTTAGAATAGAAATCAATTACATTAACATATGCAATTAGACAAAAATTGTCTTCAATATGATTTTTGAATATATAAATTCATCATTACAGTACAGTGCATCTCAGTAAATTAGATTATCGTGGAGGGTTTTGTTTTTTGGTAAAAAAAAGTTTAATGAACTTTAATGAAGTTTAATCGCCAAAAGTCCAGACTGTGCTGTATTGAAGCAGATTAATGGAACGTTGACAAGAAGGGAAAAGTGTGGTACAGTATGAAGAGTTGCACAAGCAATAGAGAGGACCTCTGAAAATTGTCAAGCGAAGCTGATTCACATGGAGTGGAGCGAGGCTGGAGTCAGTGCATCAAGGACCACCATGCACAGATACCATCAGGAAAAGGAACTGCCGAAATATTAGAATCACGCTACTCCTGAATCAGATACAATGTCAGAAGTGTCTTATCCTGGGCTAAGAAGAAAAAGAACTGGACATGAATTGCAGCGTGGTCATGAGCGTCATACATGACATGTTGCGAATGTGTTGTTAATCATAAAGCTGATTTATTTATTTATACCCATTTAGTAACACCCAACCTATTTGACATTGACTATTATATTTCTAGTAGAGATGTGGGGCAAATTGATTCAGATATGTGTTGTGATTCTGCTTGGCAATTCAAGTATCGCAACACTGACTCCACTCACTCACTCACTCATTGTCTATACCGCTTTATCTTGTATTCAGGGTCACGGGGGGCCTGGAGCCTATCCCAGGAAGCTTAGGGCACGAGGCAGGGTATACCCTGGACTGGGTGCCAATCCATCGCAGGGCACAGACACACACACACTCATTCACACACTACGGGCAATTTGGGAACGCCAATCAGCCTGATCTTTGGACTGTGGGAGGAAACCGGAGTACCTGGAGGAAACCCACCAAGCACCAGAGATGGGAATCGAGCCTGGCCGGGAATCGAACCCGGACCCCGGAGGTGCAAGGTCGACAGTGCTAACCACTACACCACCGTGCCGCCGCACTGACTCCAGAATAGATTTAAAATACAATTTTTATTTATTTGTTGCATTTGAGGTGGCAAAATGTTGCTGTTTTTCTATAATCCTTCAGATAAACTATTCACACTATTCGCATGTTGGCAGGCAGGACAACATTGAGATATTTGCAAAAAAAAATGTATATTTAAAAAAAAAAATCGCAAGACAAATCAAATTGCCATTTAGGTATTGTGATAATATCTTATCTGCCCATCCCTGGTGATTCCCATTTCTAATTTCTAAATTTTAAAGCACTCCATTTTTAGGTCAGACTGGAGTCCAAATATACAGTCATAATTTATACTACATGTCATGTATTCAAACAGTTTACAATATTGTAACAGGTACAGTAGATGTGTTGTTGGGCTTTGACTTGAATTTGAGATTAGTCACAATTTTCAAGACTTGTAATTTAACTAGATCTCATCTCATTAGAAGTTAATTGACTTGAATTTGAGTTAATGAGACTTACTGCATTACTCTCCTCTGCCAGGTCAATAGTGGCTTCTTCGACATTAAAAAAAAACTAATCAAACTATTCCAACTACACACGTGGACAAAATTGTTGGTACCCTTCGGTCAATGAAAGAAAAACTCACAATGGTCACAGAAATAACTTTAATCTGACAAAAGTAATAATAAATAAGAATTCTATGAATGTTAACCAATGAAAGTCAGACATTGCTTTTCAACCATGCTTCAACGGAATTATTTAAAAAAATGAACTCATGGAACAGGCCTAGACTAAAATGATGGCACCCCTAACTTAATAGTTTGTTGCACAACCTTTTGAGGCAATCACTGCAATCAAACGATTCCTGTAACTGTCAATGAGACTTCTGCACCTCTCTGCAGGTATTTTGGCCCACTCCTCATGAGCAAGCTGCTCCAGTTGTTTCCGGTTTGAAGGATGCCTTTTCTAGACAGCATGTTTCAGCTCCTTCCAAAGATGCTCAATAGGATTGAGGTCAGGGCTCATAGAAGGCCACTTTAGAATAGTCCAATGTTTTCCTCTTAGCCATTCTTGGGTGTTTTTAGCTGTGTGTTTTGGGTCATTGTCCTGTTGCAAGACCCATGACCTGCGACTGAGACCCAGCTTTCTGACACTGGCCAGCACATTTCTCTCTAGAATCCCTTGATAGTCTTGAGATTTCATTGTACCCTGCACAGATTCAAGACACCCTGTGCCAGATGCAGCAAAGCAGCCCCAGAACATAACAGAGCCTCCTCCATGTTTCACAGTAGGGACAGTGTTCTTTTCTTGATATGCTTCATTTTTCCATCTGTGAACATAGAGCTGATGTGCCTTGGCAAAAGGTTCCATTTTTGTCTCATCTGTCCATAGGACATTCTCCCAGAAGCTTTATGGCTTGTCAACATGTAGTTTGGCATATTCCAGTCTGGCTATTTTATGATTTGTTTTCAACAATGGTGTCCTCCTTGGTCGTCTCCCATGTAGTCCACTTTGGCTCAAACAACGACGGATGGTGCGATCTGACACTGATGTTCCTTCAGCATGAAGTTCACCTTGGATCTCTTTAGAAGTCTTTCTGGGCTCTTTTGTTTCCATTCGGATTATCCGTCTCTTTGATTTGTCATCAATTTTCCTCCTGCGGCCACGTCCAAGGAGGTTGACTACAGTCCCATGGATCTTAAATTTCTGAATAATATGTGCAACCGTAGTCACAGGAACATCTAGCTGCTTGGAAATGGTCTTATAGCCTTTACCTTTAACATGCTTGTCTATAATTTTCTTTCGAATCTCCTGAGACAACTCTTTCCTTCGCTTCCTCTGGTCCATGTTGAGTGTGGTACATACCATGTCACCAAACAACACAGTGACTACCTGGAGCCCTATATATAGGCCCACTGACTGATTACAAGATTGTAGACACCTGTGATGCTAATTAGTGGACACACCTTGAATAAACATGTCCCTTTGGTCACATTATTTTCAGTATTTTCTAGGTATTTTCTAGTATTTTACCATCATTTTTGTCCAGGCCTGTTCCATGAGTTTATTTTTTTAAATAATTCTGTTGAAGCATGGTTGAAAAGCAATGTCTGACCTTCATTGGTTAACATTCATAGAATTGAATAGAATAGAATAGAATAGAATAGAAGAAAATGTTTTAATTATTACTTTTGTCAGATTAAAGTTATTTATGTGACCATTGTGAGTTTTTCTTTCATTGACCGAAGGGTACCAACAATTTTGTCCACATGTGTATGTCACGTGGGCTCGTGCTCATTACTTTAGTATGCATCACTGCTGCTGAGTTCAGGATTTAAATATCTTACGTGTAATAGCAGCCGATGTGTTGGAACCAGCTGCGAGCATCTTGATTGGTTCACTTTTGGTGAAGAACTCCACCAGCTGGAACGACGTTCTTTCCTCAAAGTCTCCGAGACCGAGCTGGCCATCATTATTCCCACCTGCTGCGTACAGATTACCGCATGCTGCATGCACAAATGAGATGTCACACCACCCGCTCTCAAATAATAATATATGTGTGGGGGTATTGGGATTATGTTTACAAATGTGCCCACATGGTAACATACAGTATGAACAAACCCATACAGTGCCATCCATAATTATTGGCACCCCTGGTTAAAATGTGTTCTTTAGCTTCTAAAAATTCAGTTTTGTTCTAAATAACATCGGACCACAACGGAAAAAAGAGGAAATTCCAACCTTTAATTCAAGTGCATTTATTCAGTGGAAAAAAAATCCCAGATTAAGAAATAATTATTTTACATCAAATCATGGGTGCCACAATTATTAGCACCCCTGATGTTTAATACTTTGTACAACCCCCTTTTGCCAACAAAACAGCACGTAATCTTCTCCTATAATGTTTCACAAGATTAGAGAACTCAGAAAGAGGGATCTTCACCCATTCCTCTTTGCACAATGTCTCTAAATCATCCAATGACCCGACTCCTCTCCTCTGCACTCTCCTCTACAGCTCACTCCACAGGTTTTCAATGGGGTTGAGGTCTGGGGACTGAGATGGCCATGGGAGGAGCTTGGTTCTGTGTGTGGTGAACCATTTCTGTGTAGATTTGGCCACATGTTTTGGGTCAATATCTTGCTGAAAGACCCAGTGACGACCCATCTTCAGCTTTCGGGCAGAGGCCACCAGATTTTGCTTTAAAATGTCCTGTTATTTCAAAGCATTCATGATGCCATGCACCCTAACAAGGTTCCCAGGGCCTCTGGAAGAGAAACAGCCGCACAGCATCACCGATCCTCCCCCAAACTTCACAGTGGGCATGAGGTGCTTTTCTGCATACTCATCTTTTGTGTTCCACTTAGAGTGTTTGTTGCCAAAAAGCTCTATCTTGGTCTCATCTGACCAAAGAACACGGTCCCAGTTGAAGCCCCAGTACCGCTTAGCAAACTCCAAATGTTTGCATTTATGATTGTGACTGAGAAAAGGTTTTTTCCTTGCATGCCTCCCAAAGAGCTTGTTGGCATGTAGATAGCATCTGATGGTTATTCTGGAGACTTTGTGACCCCAAGATGCTATCATTTGTTGCAGTTCTTTAACAGTGAGCATTGTAGAATTTTTTATTTCTCTTACCATCCTCCTCACTGTGCGTGGAATAATAAGCAGAATAATAAAAGGCAAAATGAACTTGCGTCTTCGTGCAGGCTTGTTTACTACTGTTCCATCATATTTATACCCCAGGGAAGCAGGTGGTGATAAATTACTAATTAAATGTTCCTAGATTGTCTGATCAACTTTGTAAACTCCTGTAGAAATGTCAGTGTGACGATATGCTTCTGCAATAAAAACTGAAGTTATTTTAAGGCTTTAACACATTTAAACCATGCGGGTGCCAATAATTATGGAGGGCACTGTATATGCTCAACGTCCACTTTAATAGGAATTAATAGGAATAGTACCTTGTTCATTTATGCAGTTATCCAATCAGCCAATCATGTGGTAGAAGCACAAAATTTTACAGCTACAGATATTGGACAAGAGCTCAAATCAAACATCAGTGTGGGGAAGAAGTGTGATCTTTATGACATGGCATGGTATTTGTGTTACTCTGCTTTCAGCCAAGACAGGATCTCTGAACTGAACAACTGAAGATAAAAAAAAAAAAAATCACTAAAAATAATTTCCCAGTTATCACCTGTCCAATTTGGGTGGGCAAAGCCCACGTTGGCCTCAGATTCTTTGGTCTCAGATGCTTTGACTTCCTACAGACTCCCTGCCAGCTCAGACCACTCTGGTCCTTCTCGTCTAATCTCACTCATCAACAATATGTTTCAACCTGCTGACCCACTGCTGTTGTTTTCTGCACCATCCAGTAAAGAGCCCAGGACTATTCTGTATGAAAATCCCTGGAGAGGATTGGCTGATGAGATAACTGCATGCATGTGTAGGTGTGAAGTATAAAACACTTACATGTGTAAACAAGCGTATGAGTTCTTCCACAAGCAACAAGCTTGACGTTTTCAGATTTCAAGGCTTGAAAAAATGATACATTTGAATGTTAGTTTCAAAAGGCACATTTAAATCATTCTGAAGCTTCTATAAAACACATGCACACATACAGTGATGGTGACTGTAGGCGCTTAGGTGTGTGTGTGTGTGTCTATGGTAATGTATTCAGCAGACACAGACCATTAAATACAAGAGTGCAGTTACCTTTAACACAGGTAGGTTTGTTCACACTGATCTTTTCGCCCAGGCCTAGCTGTCCCCAGTTATTACTGCCAAACATGAACAATTTTCCATTCTCTACATTAGGAGAGAAAAAATACCCCAGACAAATACAGATTGCTTCTTGACACAAACGTTTCTGTATAACAAATGGTAATAATGTCTAAAAAAGAAGTACATTCGACATTAATCATACTGTACCTGTAATTAGTGCAGTGTGCTCATCTCCGCATGCTAGCTTTAAAGGGACGTCATTTTTCAACCAGAACTTGCTGGGAACATTGTCTGCAAATTTACTCTTGCCGAATGTGAACACAGCTCCCGTTTCTATCAGAAAACAAAAAAGGATAAAGCATTCTTCTGGCCAACCGTCTCAGCCTTATGAGAATTTTCCTCTTTTAATACTTATGAGGGGTGTTCAAGTCAAACCAGGACTTTTAATTGTGCAGAATAACAGTACACAGTTATGAGAGTTAAACTGAGAGTTACCTCCCTTTATTTCTCTATATAATCCTCTGCTACACTAATGCATGTTTCATTAGTGCTTGGACACCATCAAGGTAAAAAGATTTCTCAGTAAGCCGGAGCCATGATCGAACTGCCTGCTTCATGTTTGAAATTCTGGCCTCGCAGGAACTCCTGTGATGGCCCAAATATGTGGAAATGGAAGTTACTCTCAAATGGGAATCTGACAATAACTCCCAGCCAAGTTTCTGTGATGTACAGTACGTCATTCATGGATGAACGGCCTTCTGGATGAAGGGGCAGTGGTGGCTCAGAGGGCTAAGGCACTGAGTTACTGATCGGAAGATTGGGGGTTCGATTCCCAGCTCAGCGAGGTTGCCATTGTTGGGCCCTTGAGCAAGGCCCTTAACCCTAAGTGCTCCAGGGGCGCTGTACCATGGCTGACCCTGCGCTCTGACCCCAGTTACACTGGGATATGCGAAGAAGGAATTTCACTGTGCTGTAATGTATATGTGACAAAATAAAAAGGCTTTACTTTTTACTTTACTTCTTTAAAATGTTACACCATTTAACTGTTACTGCAGCTAAGAGTCTTATCACTGTACTGTGGTTGAAGTCTTCTGTAAATGTCAATTACTTTTACACCTTCATTTTTAAGAAATGTCACAAGTCCCAGTTTGACTCGAACATCCATATACTTAATTTGAATGGTTTAATAAATGCACTGAAAGAAAATGTCTTATATCTTATTTATTTCTGTCTTTCATCTATTCTTTCATCACTAATCTTAATTCTACACCACATTCTACTGCATGTCCTCACAGCTACACTAATTCACTCAGTATAATAAAATAATCACTCGCTACTCCTCTTTAACTACTCACTACCCCACCTGCCAGGATACAGATACAGATCTTCAGTTAAACATCCCAAATTTGACCAATTCTTCATCAGGTTAACAAAGTGTTTGTGTGTGTGTGTGTGTGTGTGTGTGTGTGTGTGTGTGTGTGTGTGTTAGTGCCCAAGCTAAAATGCCCCTCAGATAATTATTTTTTTCCCATACCTTAAACTCTCTTTATTTCCTCCTAATGCACCATTTCAGTGTCTATGTAAATGAGCTGCTGCTAAGCCTCTCCAGAGAACAGCAGAGCTCAGCATCAAGCCACTGAGGGGGTCGTGTTAGGGGGAACAGTTAACTGGACTGAGGAGCCAGAGCTGTCCAGGCAGCACAAGGCGAAGCTACACAGTACTGGGCATAATGGTTTGTGATGCAATATTATGGATGAGCGCTGTATATACATTAAAAAAACAACAACCATATTTCCAATAGTCAATTGCAATTTTGGCACTACAAACACACACTATAATATATTGTGAACACTGGAACTCACAGTAGAGCTCCAAATCTATTCCAGCCCCTGTGTACGAAGCAGGGACCATGAAGACGAGGATGGTATACCAGAACTCACATGGTCTCCACAGAGCCCTCACCTCAACCCCATTGAACTTTGGTCTCCTTGTACAATCATCAGTTCCTCACATGGCGTAACAAGAAAATCCCAACACCCATGCGCCTAAATCACGTAGAAGGCCTTCCTACTTATACACATGTGGCTGATCTGAAGGTGAGAGCTTCGAGCCCCAGCTCCACCAAGTTGCTGTTGTTGAGCCCTTGAGCGAGCCCCATTAACCCTACTTGCTCCGGGGCGCTGTATCATGACTGACTCTGACTCCCGTTATGCTGGGATATGCGAAGAAAGAATTTCACTGTTCAGTAACATGTGACAAATACAGGCTTAAGTTGGATGTCCATCCTAAACTTTTACTGTTTTAAAAGAAACGTTGATTTCCTTGAATGCTTGTACTTATGACAGTGTTTTAAAATTCAATATACCTGCCCTGGGGTTTAATAGCAACATCACTAGGCATGATATGCTTAAAGTGTCTTCAGATACAAATGGAGCTGGATTTCAGGTTATGAAAAAAAAAACAAAAAAAAACACATTCATAGAAATCACATGGAAACAGACACAGAATGCTGTAATGTGCTTTAGGCATAACACGCACATTGATAGCTTACAAACTCACTCCTTCCTCTAAATATTCCATGACAAACGACTAACTAACTGAGCACATGAAATAAAACTCACTATGACATTTGAGCTTAACCATAACTTATGAACATAAAGACTTTTTAGCAGATTTTAAATACCTGTAAATCCCCTTACAATAACTAATTTCAAACATCATTCCCAATCTAAACCTTCTTATGCTATGTAATGTTAAAAAATGCAATAATACAAGTAGTTCTGGGGCAGTTACAAGTTTATAAATACATTAAATCTAAATTTAATAATTAGCTAAAGAGTTACGATCATTCTGACTTACTCAGTCATGGTCTATACCGTTTTATCCTGTATACAGGATATATTGTATATCTAATCAGGGTATATCCAATCTATCCGAGGAAACTTAGGCACGAGGCGGTCAATTAGTTTGTTTTAAATATAATTTTTATACGTAATTAAATTTTTAAAAAAGTTTGAAAGAAGTTCGTTCTTAAATACTGTACATCTAAAAAGTAACTGCAATATTATAGAAGTTGTATTGTTAAATATAGAAGAGAGAGAGAGAGACCAAGACGAGGGGGCGTGGCTTGGTTGTCCCTAGCAACGCAGAGAAGCTACTTTTCAGCGGCTTGAAATAAACGACAGCTATTTACTCTACAGAGAAACGGCTTGGGTTATTATGATATGTTTTCATGATTTGTTGTTTATTCTCTATCATTTTACTTTAGTATCACTTCCTATCTATATTCCTCTTCTTTTTTGCTAGTTTTTTTTAACGTTATCTAACGTTTACAAATGCACATGTCTGATAGCTTTGGGGCTTTGCGGTTGCTGTCTGGAGACAAGGATGTAAATATTAACTTTAACAAACATAACTAGCTCATTTTTAGCGATAATAAAGCAAACATGTTAAACGTACCTGGGATCTCATCCTCTGTGTCTCCAGCCATCTCTACGGTAATCAGCTTACTACAATTCACTTCCGGTTCACAGGCGCACGGTACGTCACTTCCTGCTTACTTTTTTTTGTTTTTTTTTGTATGACACCAATTGCGCATTATTATAATAATTATCATTATTATTAAGATGATTATTATTGTTATCAGTCTATAATTTATCTTTTCATTTTGTTTTGTTTAAACGTCCACTTCCGGTGTCGTTGTGCTTGTCGCCCTGGTGTTCCGTCCTCGGCTCAGAGAGAAGCTTCCAGGATTATTTTTCCCAAAGCTTTCAAAATGAGATTTACTTTTGGATAACAGTAGTATGGAAGCGGTTTTTCTTAACCTCCTACTACATTTTGTCTTGTTTTGTCAAGATGAGAAGCAGCTGAACGTTTCAGAGCGGCAGTTGGCTGAGTTATAATCTTCCTGATTTTTACTGCCATAGTAATAATAATAATAATTAAAACAATAATGGAAGGAGTGCTGTACAAGTGGACTAATTACATGACAGGTAACTACATTATACGGCAAGAGGATCTGCTGGGCTGAAATGCACATAACTGCAAGTCTGTAATGTAAAAATATTTATAAAGATAAAAAAAAAATATGTACAGAGCATCTGAAATATATTTTCATACAAATAATAAGTTACATGTTATTGGAGTTTCAGTTTCTACTACATGTCATCTATCTATCTATCTATCTATCTATCTATCTATCTATCTATCTATAGCATCTGTGTCAATCTGTCTGTCTGTCTGTTTTTGAATATCTTTTGATAGATTTAATGTCCGCCGTGTGAAATTAGATTGATTGATGTGTTTGTTCATTTTGCAGGTATTTAACTAAAACAAACATAGCCCTAAAAATCATACAAGGTTGTATCAAAAAGTTTCGAGACTAGTTTCGTAACATCCCAACAGATGCCAGCACAAGTTTGCACGCACAATCCTTCTTAAGTCAGTGTGCCAAAAGACATCATCCTGTGTAAATCATGGGGGGGTGCAACTGGTGATATTCTGAACACAAGCATTACCACGTCTGTTATTTCGTCATGGACAACAAGTTTGTTTCACGTTGCCCAGAGCCTGAAACTTGGCAAATCTGCCACAGAGATGTTTAACATGATTTATCAAGTTTACATCAATACTGCAACGAGTCATTTAAATGGCACACGCGCGTCAAGAGCAGAAGAAACCTCACCGGAAGACCTTCAACGTGCTTAACCCTTTGAAAATGTCAAATCCATTCGGCAAGTTCTGCATGATGATCATCAGAGAACAATCCACACCATTGCTGCCAGTGTGTGTGTGCGTATTATACATAACAGTCCAGCCAATCCTCCCATGTGATTTGAACATGCGCCGTGTTGCTGCCAAGTTTTGTCCCCAGGCTGCTGACCCCAGAGCAGAAGCGTCAAAGTCTGCCAAGGACTCCGTCAGCGTGCCGTGGGTGACCCGTCCTTCATGTCGAGCATCATTAGCAGTGATGAAACTTGAGTGTATGGGTACGACCTTGAGATAAAGCAACAGTCTTCACAGTGGAAGAGCCCATTATCCGCACGGCTGAAAGAGGCGAGGCAGGTCCGCAACACGACCGAGTGCAAACCCGTTGTCTTTTTTGACATTCGCGGCATTGTGCATTGAGAATTTGTCCCCTGGGACCAGACCATCAATAGCGAATTCTTTCGCAAGGCTTTAGGAAAGTGACCGGCTCTGTTGCGTGCAAAGATCAAATTCGTTTTGATATCCTCTCGTGAGAATCACTTCAGCACAGAGCCGGAGCCCAAACGTTTATTATATAATTACACAGTAAACTATTTATTTTCTTTTTTCTTTTTTTTTTTCTTCATCACCTAAAACTTAATGTCCACTCGTCTGTGTTTGTTTCACTTCCAGCAGCTGAGTCGAGTCAGAGTTGAATCATTTTCTTGGCACTCGCACAGCATTAGAGTGTAAATGAGGCTTAATTGCTCACCTGTCAACAGCAACACACTGAGAAACACTGCATTACACAAATCAACTACGAGATTTATTATGTTTTTAACTTGATGAACTTGTGTGTTGTAGGATGGCAGCCACGCTGGTTTGTGTTGAACAATGGAATCATTTCATATTACGACTCACAAGACAATGTGTGCAAAGGCAGCAAGGGCAGCATAAAGATGTCAGTGTGTGAAATTAAAGGTACTTTATCAACAATTTATATCTAGTAAATATTTATCACTATTTTATTTTTTTTGTAGGACTCAAACCATTTATTTTCAGTCTCAGAGTGGTTGCTTTTATTTGACCTTTTCCTTCTTGTAAATCAGTTCACCCGACTGATAATACCAGACTGGAGCTGATCATACCAGGAGAGCAGCATTTCTATGTGAAGGCTGTGAATGCGGCTGAGAGACAGAAATGGCTTGTGGCGTTAGGAAGCTCAAAGGCAGGCCTTGCTGACACGAGAACCAAAAAAGAAAGAGGTCTGAGATTCTTTCATGCCTTGTTTTGCAGTTGTGTGCCTGGAATTTATGGAGCATGGGTTTAAAAACAAGATGCCTATGCTCATGTGTTGCAGAATTAACAGAGACCACAGAGTCTCTGAAAACCAAGATGTCAGAACTGCGTCTGTACTGTGACTTATTGATGCAACAGGTTCACACCATTCAGGAGTCGGTGGAACAAGAGGGAGATCATGCTGAGGTCAGTCAGTCACTGTACACTGCAATGTTCTGTTTCAGTTAAAGCAAGAACAGATTGCTAACATACTAGCTTAGTTTTGTTCTACTAAAGTTTTAAATAATAAAATTCAAATTTTTATTTGACATGTACACATATACAGTATGATATGAAGAAAAGCAGAGTTTTCAATAGGAATATAAATATAAAATAAGAGCTATTTTTACAAATGAAAAATAAAGAAAAATATAGAAATAGAATTGTATGGTTAAAGCCCTCGCCCTATCATCCGGAGATCGCCAGTTCGAATCCTGGGTGGTGCTGTAACCTCTCGCAGCCGGAGGTCTAGAGAGAGCTGATTGGCCGAGCTCTCTCAGAGGGGAGGGATGAGAGGTACTTAGTGCTCCCACATTAATCACAGCTCTACAGCCAATCAGGGGCGTCTGTGAGCTTGCGCAACGGAGGGAGCGGATAGCGCTGTCCTCCGAGTGTGTTACGCCGCCCCCAACGGTGCGCGAGCGAGCAGTTCGAAAAGATGCGGTCGGCTGGCGTCACGTGGTTCGGAGGAAACACGTGATAGTCTTCGGCCCTCCCGGCTGAGTGGTAGTAGTAGCCTTAATGTGGGAGCCCCCTAGTGACGGGGAGGAATTGGAAACGACTAAATTAGGGAGAAAATCGGGGAAAAAATCCAAAAAAAAAAAAAAAAGAAATAGAATTTTTGCTGTAAAAATACTGCTATTAAAATTGAAAATAAAATTAATATATAATAAAATTAAAAAACAATTGAAGTGGAATGTAGAAGCCATGTCCAGTTATGGGCAAGACAATGTGCAGATTGATGTGCAAATTCACAGTTCCTTGGTGTGTGATTAGCATCATGGTGGGTTGTGAGAAAGTAGATCAGAATGCTAAGTCCTATGTGGTGTTGTGATTGAGAGTTCGGATAAATAATTCAAATTCAAATTTTATTCGTCACATACACAGTCATAGACAGTACGATATGCAGTGAAATAAACGACGAGCCTAAACGACCGCCTGTGGCCTTAAAATAAAAGACTATTAATAGGAAATAAATATAAAGTACATTTAGCTAAGAAAGAATAATATATCTTATTAAGTGTCCATGAATGATGAATGTCCAGGATGAGGGCAAAGAGACTTAAGTGTGAATGTGTAAAATGGTTTAGTCCTGTGTGGTGGACTGATTGAGAGACTGATTTAATAATTGCACAGAGCTGCATATTTTATTAGTAAGATAAAAAAAATAATAAGCTATAATAAAGACACTTTCTATTTGTTCTACTGCTGTATAATTATTTGCACAGTGACATTTTTTTTTGGTAGTTTTGCCTCAGTACAGCACCACAATGATGTAAAATATTGCATTAACCATTTAGGAATTGCAGTTATTTATTGCACAGTCTCTCAATTTTCACATTGTGGGTCTTTCTGCCTTATGTTTGGTCATCAGTAAGTATAAAGCACACTCAGTGATATTGATTATGATTTTTCAATTTAAGTACATACTGTACTTTTTGAGTTATTACTGCTATGTTTCTGGGTCATGCATATGAAGCGCCATCCTAGTACTTTGGCAGTGTTTGTTTGAATCTGAGCAGGAAGTATAACTTTGTCAGGATTTATCGTGCTGCTTCTGTCAGCAGTCACATCATCAATAAACACCAGTGAGTCAGTTCCACTGCCAGTCATACATGCTCCTGCCTACCACTTCCTCCACCATGTTTTACAGATGACATGCTATGCTTTGGATCATGTGCCTTTCCATTCCTTCTGCATACCCTTTTTTTCATAAGTCTGGTAAAAGTTATCCTGGTTTCATCTGCAAAAGAATTTTTTTCCAGAGCTGAGCAGGCTTTTTTTTTTTTAAGATGTTTTTTAGCAAAGTCTAATTCAACCTTTCTGTTGTTGAGTGTTACTGCTGCTTTGCATGCTGGAAAGAGCACCAATTTACAACATGGCGCACACCCACATTTTGAGAGTTCCCATGAACAGTCCCCCAGACCTTGTATTTCCTTCATTTTTGATAATAATGAGGAGATTGGCCAGTCTGTTATTTTTGAGCCTTTGAAAATGGATGGACTAACTGGGGAAAATAATAATACAGTGAAACCTTGGATTGCAGGTAACGCGGTTTCCGAGTGTTTTGCAAGACGAGCAAAGATTTATTTATTTTTTTTTTTTACTTGAAAAACGAGCAAGTCTTGGTTTACGAGTACCGAATATCATGCATCACGCATGCGATTCTTGTTTTGACGCAGAGCGTCACATGATCACAACTGAGCCAATAGTTTTTCTCTCTCTTGCGCTGCAGAATTGTGGGTTATCGTCTTCCCTGCTGGGTCTTAGTGCTCGTCTCTCACTGGTATAATCAACATCCGTGCATGCATGTTCAGGTTAATTTGTTTTATTCTTACTTTATATATTGTATTAATTATTTTTATGTATTTATTTTTTTGGGCTGTGGAATGAATAATTTGAGTTTCCATTCATTCTTATGGGACAATTTGCTTTGATATATGTGTTTTGATATATGAGCCCCCTTCCGGAATGAATTATGCTCAGAATCCAAGGTTCCACTGTACATGGCTATTATTCCTAAACTGTTAAACCCCTTGAATTAAAGCAAAAAGCTCTACATTTCCATCACATATTGATTTTGCTTTATTTCAAATCAATATTTTGGTGATGTAGGCAAAATTCTGAAAATCATGTGCCTGTCCAAAAATGAGTAGAGGCCACAAGTTAATTTAGTTAAATAAGCTTGGGAGGCACGGTGGCTTAGTGTTTAGCATTGTTGTCTTGCAGCTCCAGGGTCTGGGATCAATTCCCGACCAGGGTTGTTTCGTGCATCTGTGTGCATGGAGTTTGTATGTTCTCCCCGTGCTTGGTGGGTTTCCTCCGGGTACTCTGGTTTTCTCCCACAGTCCAAAAACATTCAGTTTGGGTTATTTGGCATTCCCAAATTGCCCATAGTGTGAGAATGAGTGTGCGAGTGCGTGTATGTGTGTGCACTCTGTGATGGATTGGCACCCTGTCCAGGGCGTACCCCACCTCATACCCCAAGTCTCCTTGGATAAGCTCCAGGAAACCTCACGACCCTGTACAAAGGATTAAGTGGTGTAGATGATAAGTGAGTTATAAGAGTGAGGGATTAAAGTTCTTTATTCATTTTTGATGTTTATCCAGACGAGGAATGAGGCGTCATCTTTGTTGAGCGCTACATGTAACACCTTCATTCAGACACTGGAGGAATGTATGAAGATTGCTAATTTGAAGTTTCAGACAGACATGCTGCAAGCGAGTCCTCCAGACCCGCTGATGTCCCCCGTCTCTCCATCTCCCATCCAAATGGCCAGAGTGAGTACCTCAGTTTACCTGCTATACATCGCTGCAAAATGTCGTGAAATTATATTGTGTAAACATTAAAAATATCCGTTTCTCCCATTTTCTTTACTGAGTAGATGAAACGCTCCATCAGCCATCCAGGCACCTACAGCTATGACAGGTAATAATATTCTGCCATATACATAAATGTAGTGTGTCTCAGTGTGGCCGTTTTCCTAAACGCTCAAGTTGTTTCTGTAGGTCCAGTGCGCTGATGGAGCCCAGGTCAGCACAGAGACGCACGCGGACATGCTCAGATACTGAGGCTCTCAGTGACGGTGGTGCAGAAGAAATGGAGCGTGAGTCATCGTGCATGAACACACACGCACCCAAAACCACAGAGACTGCTGACTGCATGGAATTTAAAAAAGCATAGTCATTTGCAAGTGCTATTTCAGTAACGCTTTTTAATAACCTCAGGTGGTCATTTACGGAGGCCATTTTTTAGAGGACACAGTTTCCTCTCTTAAAACTTCTCTCTTGTAAGAAAATATAAAAGTAAACCTTGCTTATAATAATCCATATGCATAATTCAATTTGATTTGATGTACAAACTTATATTAAAAATATTTACACCCATATTAATAATGTTCTTTTAAAAGCATTTTACAATGCTAGTTTTTATAAGGATTAAATACACAGTGTGAGTCAAAAATGTTCCACACTCTGTCTGTAGGATTTGTTTTAATTAACTTTTAGAAAGGACAAATACATAATTGTTGACATTTGTCCATCTGTCAACAAGCTTTTATATTTCCTCATTAAAAAATGTTTTAGGCCGAGCAGAGAGCCACGAATGCACTGCTGTCTTCACTTCTTCATCAGAAGTCAAACAGGTGAAAATTCGATGGAGTGAGATCAGGACTATAGGGACGATGCTTGAACACCTAAAAACAAAGTTCTTGCAGAGAGTTGAGAGTGTAAGCAGAAGTGTGCAGATGTGCATCGTCATGTGAGATCACAACGCTTTTGGATAGCAGTCCTCTGTGTTTAATCCGAAGTTTGGGCTTCAGCTCTTCAATAAGTGTCTCACTTTAACGAGCACTGTTGATTGTTGAACCTTTTTCCTGATAATGTTTCAATAATGGTCTTCCAGAATCCCAGAAAGCTGTAAGCTTTCATGAATTTTCCAGTTAATGGTTGACTTTTTTTTTACGTTTTTCTTGGATGTTTCGTAGTGATGAATCCGTGTCTCATCACCAGTAATGATTCTCTTTAAGAAACTTTCACCTTTCTTAGAGTCATTTGAGTAACGTCCAAATTCTGTTGGCAGAAATCCAAACGTTTCTGTTTATGCTCTGCTGTGAGTTGTTTCGGCTCCCTCAGACAAAAATAAATTATCACTGCATGCTGCTCTTCTTCCATGCAAATCACATAAGGATTATACATTTTTGCTTGCAGCACAGTTACAAATGAACTGTTGTAACACATTCACACTTGCACAGCAGTGACTGGGGAGACAGGAGCCTTGAACAGAGAGCGCATTATAAGACAGTACGGCCAACAGAAGTTTCTATAGAACCGGAGTGCAGATCACTTTGGACTCGCCCTGAGGGTCTTTATAAAGCGGCTTTCATTATCAGCTCCATGTCAACATTTCATCCAAAAATATTTAAATGATAAAATGTCTCATATGCTAAGCAGATGACAAACTCTTGTCTTGAATGTCAAATTATTCTTTTTCTGTGTTAAGTCTTTTCAACTTTTTCTTATTTCTTGTTTCTCACCCAAAAGGTCCCATGCTGTTGCACAAAGTCAGTGTAAACGGCGACGCCGCACCGGTAATTCCTGAAGAGATCGGCACGGGAACATGTTTAACAATGGAAACGGACACTCCGGAGTCAGACTTATCGCTTTGAGCGCAGAGTTTTCGGGTTACACAAACAAGAGGAAATGTGCTGACGTGCAGCTGCTGCTTGCAGCTCAGCGTTATTGATGTTTAGAAAGTATTACTTTCCTCAGTGAAGAATTTCATTGCACTTTAATAAGAAAATGTCAGAAAACAAAGTTTGAATGTTTGTATTGGTTTTTTTCCCCTTTCCAGGTCTTTTAATTTGCCACATTGTTTGGTTTGTGATACAAAAGTTAATCAGTGAAAAGTATTTCACTTTGGATTGCACAAGTGACGTGTATCCGTTTGTGAAGAGAACCTTGATGAGTAAGGTTTTAGTGCCAAGTGAGTGGCGATACTGTGAGTGTACTAACATTAAAGGGTAGTTCTACCTTGCTTTTCCAAAAATCTTGTATAATTTGCTGAGCGAGAAGTCATCACTG
Source organism: Clarias fuscus (assembly GCA_030347435.1). Lineage (NCBI taxonomy): Eukaryota > Metazoa > Chordata > Actinopteri > Siluriformes > Clariidae > Clarias > Clarias fuscus. Next base: position 7,522,185 of record CM059228.1, read on the forward strand.
ATGCACTTAAACCTCTAGAATGTTAGTAATGTTGCCCTAGACGGTAAGATGTTAATCTCTCTGGATCTCGCTGAGATCCATATACATGGACCACAACCATGACATGCCTTTGTGTTAGTTATGTATCATGTAGCGTGGTAAATGACATGTTGCACACAGCATTGAAAATAACGTCATAACACGTTATTTAGATTACCCATAATAATTCTGAACATATGAAACTGCACTTTAGTTTCTTTCACAAATATACTTTTAAGAGAATCTATGTAACTGAGCAAAACCTGAGCAAATTATGTTGACATTTTGGAAAATCAATAGAATTTCCCATTTCTTTGATGCTTTACTTTTGCTTTGTTGTGCACTTGGCATGCCGCAGTGTTTACGCAGTTATTATGCAAATCCACATTTTTTTTTTTTCAATTTATTTATTAAGTTGTCAGATTTTACCTGTCATTTTCCCCCTATATACAGTACATTATTTTGCCTTAAAATCGATTCTTCGCATGGAGGAAGCTGATATGTTGATATATATATTTAATGTAGGAAAATGCATTGTGGGACATGACAAGTATGTGGGACAATTTGTTTTTTAACACCTTTTATCTAACTTGTACATGGCATTAATGCTCAACATTCTGTCTGTTAATGAAATGGAGAGAGTGTGAACCGCACATTGTTTAGCACAGCTTTAACTCCTTTACTCTTCACATTTATCTGCTACCAAATTTTACCCATTGGGATTCTGAGTGTTTTTCTTCAAAATGTAATGGGGGAAGGGAATGCAATTTAAATGACTGTATGAACGCACAGAAGGAGTTCTGGTTGATAATTGTAAGAATCAGTACAGACGAACATTACAGAGTAAATCTGTTATCTGCTGAACCAGACACTTTATGTTAACGCTCAGCTAAAGCAGAACTGAAACAGAAAGACGCAGCCCTATGTGCTCTTCCTTCCTTCTTTGAACATTTATTGCTTTTCTTTTATTTTATGATTTTGTACATTTTAGTAAGGCATTCTTACAACAGCTTCAAGAGAATAAAGTAGTTTTGAAGCATAATGTACTTCTTTATTGAGATTTGCATTTAGCACATTTCCATCCACATATATATTTTTTTTAAGTCTCATAAATAAACTGATTAACATGTGGTTAAAATGAGTGCCACAAATTAAGGTCTTTTATTTTGCCACGTTGTTTGTTTTTAGTTAATCAGTGAAGATTATAGAAATCTACTTTGGATTGCACAAGTGACGTGTATCCGTTTGTGAAGAGAACCTTGATGAATAAGGTTTTATTGCCAAGTGAGTGAGTGCACTGACCTTAAAGGGTAATTCTGCCTTGCTTTTCCAAGAATCTTATATAATTTGCTGAGCGAGAATTCATCGCTGGTGCACTTAAACCTCTCGAATGGTGCTTGGAGACCATAAAGGTAGAAGGTTTTCTCAGTAGGCCGGAGCCATGATCAGACTGCCTGCTCACGTCTGAATGGATGGCCTCCAAAGAGCTCCTTTGATGGCCCAAACGTGGAAATGGCTTGGAGCAAGGTCAGGACTGTACGGGGGAATGTGGTGATAACTCACAGCCGAGGTTTGGTGAATATTTGTATGTACAGTTCCCACAGACGTGTTTTTTCCACAAGTGGTGGACCAGTTATCCATCGATTTTTTTTCAAGGATCAGACGTTATACTCACTAAATGTTCATAGGAACGGATGCAGTAGTCTCTGAGCCACCTTGTCCAGGATCGCGATTCACGGCCGTACAGCCTTCTTTAAAGCGTTTGCACCTTTCAGATGTTCTTTTCCGCCTTCCAGTACATTTTCAGTGAATAATCATGAATCATTTTATTTTTTATTTATTTATAGTCGTCAATTTTATTTATATAGCGCTTTTAACAATTGACCTTGTCGCAAAGCAGCTTTACACAATAAAAGAAGTAAGTTTGTATGCAATGTGTATGAATCAAAATGACAAGATTGTCCCTGATGAGCAAGCCGAGGGCGACGGTAGCAAGGAAAAACTCCCTGAGATGGTAATAGGAAGAAACCTTGAGAGGAACCAGACTCAACAGGGAACCCATCCTCATCTGGGTGATAACGGATAGCAGGAATTGCTCAGCATAATAATGTGTAAGACTGGAAGTCCAGCATAACAGGAGATGTGTTTAAAATTAAAAGGAGTCCAGTTTGTTCCTGGAGGCTCAGGTAGACTGTAGGAGATTCCAGTCCTGAGCTATCGAACAACTGAAGTCACAGGTCCCCAGAGCATCAATCGATGACAGGACAGTCTTCATGGAAACCATCCCCAGCCACCACACGAATCCAGGCAGACCACACGGTGACATTTAATGCAGGGGAAAATCCACAAAACAACCTAGCACTTGTTATTAACAAGATGTACAGAATTATTTCCTCATCCTTTTAATTTTCTCCATCTCCATTCATCTATCCATCCATTTTGGCATTGCTCATTGGCTGCACAGCCTGTGACTTTCTCATTACTGTTCAGAAAGTTACGTTGCTGAGGACGCCAACCTACAGGTGCACAATCCTTCTAGCAGACATTAGGCCACTATTTATTTTATTTTTTTTGATGATTATGTTTGAGGTGTATTTTGGAGCAAAAAAATTATTCTGCTGCATCAAGCAAACAAAACAACTAAGGAGATTGTAAATTACTAGAACTGGGTTAAGAACCCTACAACAAAGCTTTAAAAACTGGAAGGATGCTAATGCTGAACCATCAACTTGATCACTTAAACACTTGAAGTTGCCTGGAATAAAATCAATAATGATAACTGTGGTTATGCTCAGAGGTGGAAAGAGTACTAAAATTTTGTACTCAAGTAAAAGTCCTGTAACTTCAGTGAAGTTTTACTGAAGTACAAGTAAAGTTACCGTTATAAAAATCTACTCAAGTAAAAGTAAACAGCTCATAAATTCTCAGAGTAACCCCTTTTTCTTTTCTTTTTTTACAGCGGGGTGGGATGAGGCATTCTAGCATAGTTTAAAAAAAATATGAGCATATATAGCAAACTAGTTGTTTTTAACTGAAGGAACACCTTTGCATAATAAATCTGTTGTCTTTCTTGTGCTTTCCTGTACCATCAAAGTGGTCACTTAAATATGGCGTTACGCCCCAGTCTAGTGTCGGGCCGTCCAGCAAAAGAATGGTTCAGGGTTCTATTTTAAACTGTATGGAAATGGTGGTATATGGTAGAAAGAACTAGAGCCAGTCATTAACTGATGAAATAATGAGGTTTGTATTGCTTTACAAACACACACACACACAAAACAGGAGGAGGATAATAAAATAATAAACTAAACTGTATTTATATTTAGTAGCAAGATTACCTGCAAAAAAGAATTAAATAAAAATACAGGTACCTTCCCTGACTCTCTAAACCAAAAACAGTGAATAAATTCCCTCTTCCAAAATAAATGGCAGCCACGCCCCTACTACTGCTGAGTGCACAAACATACAGTGAAATTATCTACAAATATATGCAAAGACCAACCAAACCAAAGGGGCAAAGCAATAATCAAAGTCAATGGGAGGCAAAAAGTCAAAACCAGAATACACAACCAAATATCACAACACCAAAATCACAATCTCTTTCCTCTTTCCCGCGTCTCTCTCCGGTTTATATATGGTGGCGCTGGTTGATGACGTCACTCTCAGGGCGGAAGCGACCGTGTGGAAGGTCAGGTAGATGCCGATGTGGGGAAACAGTCAGAAAACCTGGAGTGGAGTCTGGAGCGGAACGAAGCATTTACACAAAGCAGAATATTTTTTATTATTTCTACATTTTCATTCATTTGTTTTACTCAGTAGCGAATATGACTTAAAATGTGGCTAATTACAATACTTCAAATAAAACATACTTAAGTAAAAGTAAAATTACAGATTTTAAAAACTACTTGAAAAAGTAGAAGTACACAAAAAAAAAACTACTCTATTACAGTAACGCGAGTAAATGTCATTCGTTACTTTCCACCTCTGGTTATGCTTAAAAATGAGTACCTGCACACTGTGATGAGAGCTCACAATATTGGGTTTAAACAGCTGCACTGTATGTCTACAAGAAAACCACTTGTTAGTGAGAATTATCAGGAAAATAAAACATAGCAGCATAAAGATTGGACCTTGAGCAAAGGAAAAAGGTTGTGTTGCACACCAAGTGCCACATGTGCCCTTGATCAGGGGTTACACAGGGATCAGGATTCATCCTTGTGTTAGAAGCTAGTTAACTGTAAAACAAGCCGATTTGGAATGATTTGGAAGCAATTACTAAGATGACAAAGCACTGTTCAGTTACTAAATTCATTTCTCAAAACAATTAATACAAACAGCACAACACAATGGATTCCCTGCAAAAGCATGTGACTTGCTCAGCATAGTTTATCTTTTAAAAGTAGATATTTATGTCAATGAAGATGTTAGTGCCGTAATAAGTTTAGTCATATTGTCAGTATATACAGTGTATAAATATTTTCATGATTTCATGTATATCAGTTGCAACAGTACGAAGTCACACAGTAATGTATGTGGAAGATTGGGCAGGATTTACTCTTACACTTTTTATTGATTGTAGTGCAATTTGATGACAGATGATGTCAGTGCTATAGAGTGAAACAAAGTGAAGGCGTGCGGGTTGAATTCCCACCAGTATGCATGTTCTTCCTGCACTGGGTGGATTTCCTCCATGTACTCTGTTATCCTTTCACAATCCAAAGATATGCAGGGAGGGCTAATTAGTATTTCCAAATTGCCTGGAGTAAATGTGTGAGTATGTGTCTGCAATAGATTGGCTGGGATTGTCCAGGGTTTAAGGTCTAATGCGCCCTGTTACAGGACAAGCGGTGGCAGGGCAGAAATAAAAAATTTTTTTAATTACATAAATTACAACTGTGAGCATGGGAAACATTTTATAGTACATATTCCACTGTAGCGTGAGGAATTACAGAACAGGCTCTCTACACCTCCTGATGTTCCTGTCTGCTGAGCCACGGATTCTCTTCCACATCACGACACAGAAGAACACAGCACTCTTTTGGAATGTCTTATCAATGCTCTGCAGGAATGCTTTCCAAATTCCTCTCTGTTGGTGAAATCAAGATTCACCTGAGATTAGCTGATCAATATTCTCGACATATTCTAACAACTGTTTCAACTATTTTGCATGTAATGACATATACATTGAAGTAATGCTTTGATGTTTTGGGATCAGACTATTGAAAGGAGAAGCAGTGTTAATACGTGTTGCATTATCACTAACATGACATAAGCAACCGATAATGTAGGAAACAGCAGACAAGTTGTATGGAATCATTTGCATGAATGTACAAAAGTATTTGCAATTTGTTCTGAAGATGTACAATTGACTAGATGATGGTGACATCACGTGCAAAAGGTCAGTACGTTACAGGCAATTTGGGAACACAAAACTGTACAATACATGTCTTTGGACTTTGGTTGGTGAGATCCAGAGTACCCAGAGGAAAGCCACCAAACAGGGGGGACACATGCACATTGTACACACAGACCGGAGGCGAAATTTGAACACCCAACCCTGAAGGTGCGAGACGACAGTGCTAACAACTACACCAGATGCATATTCTCATGTTACAGGGAAATGATAAGTCCTGTGATATTAAGGTTTGAGAAAAAGAGCTGACTTTATAGTAAATTAATTCTGAACAATCAGAAGCTAGAATTCAAAAGCATTGGGCATTTGTTAAAGACGAGATTTCTCATACTAGAATATGAGAAAAATGATCATTAAATAGATAATACACATCAAAAATAAGAAAGTTGTTCCTGAAGGTGATGTGAATCCAAAGCAACAAGCCCCAGCAGTGAGTTGGAAGCACAGCAGAGCAAACCAGACTGCCTGATGTTTACCTTCTGTTGTCTGTATTTGCCACATTTGATTTTTTTATTATTTATTTATTTATTTATTTATTAAAAATCCACTCTGGGGCATGTGGCTGATTTCTCCAGAGAGTGATTAGCAGCATGTGCTGGTTTGTGTTTTCACACACCGTCACGTGTCAGGAGAAAACAGGTGCAAATGAAGCATGGCCTCAGGGCTGGCGTTTCTCCCGGGTGGAGAGCCAGTGCTCGCGGAGCTGCTGCTAGCTGGGAGCAGTTACACCTCCATCCAAACGTTTCAGGAACTTAACAATGGAGCAGTAGATTGTTTTGTGCTCATGTCAATTATAATGAAATAAACAGCAGCTGTACAGACACACAGAAACAAACTGTTGATTAAAAACTCACTAAAACACAGTTTTATCCACTGTAAAACCTGTCAAGCAGATTTTACTTAAAGTGTTTGGGGAAATTTGTTGCATCAAATATTTTTGTTTGTTTTAATGTTTTTGTAATTTTATATAATGCTGAAACCAAGTGGACTAAACCTGAGTACTTATTACTTAAAGCCATGGTTGTTTCCACTATCATTTACTGTATGATACAATGATTTATCACAGCACATTGACATTATTTTTCCACATACTATCTAAGTCAGCTCCAGCATCTCTGAGCGGGGTTAGGACACTTACAGACATCTCAGGGGGTTGAACCCACAACCTTCTGATTAGCCACCCCTCAGCCACCATTGCCTGTGCCCCTGGATTTTATCCTTCACAGCCAAACCTCAGTTGTACTTACTACATAAGCAAAGATCTTGTCTGAGTTAACCAATCAGAGGGCTTGTCAACACAAAAAAAGTTACATTTTAAGTTGATGCAACTTGAACATACTAGTTCCATGAGAGATCATTTTATAATAGTCCAACACACTTTTTTTTTGCATAAAAACAAATATTGTTCACTATTATTATAACTGATAAAAAGTCAAAAATCAATCACGATAGCAGATGCCCCAAAAGGGTGATACCATAGCATGATGATGACCACAATTATGGAAGAATAACCCTGCTTAACATAGTGTCTTACTACGGGTGTTGGTGGCTCAGTGTTACGTTTCTTGCCTGCCATGCGGAAGGCCCGGGTTCGATTCCCAGCCAATGTCCAAACCCTAGCCACTGAATGCAGTGCCAGTACCAAGCCCGGATAAAATGGGTGGGTTGCATCAGGAAGGGCATCTGGCGTAAAACCTGTGTCAAGCTTGTGAGTGGATAAGATGGTCAGCTGTGGCGACCCTTCGACGGGAGCTGCCGAAAGACCAACAACAGCAACATAGTATCTCACTGTGCAGATTAACAGATTGGCCTCATGAACATTTTACACTTTTATATTTTGCCAATTTTACTAAAATACTGTAAATAAATAACCATAAACAACAAAACAGCAAATTTTTGTTTATTGTTTTATTTTTGTTCATTTAACATATTTTGCATTAGTGAAAATTCTACCCACAGTTTAAATATATTGATATAATGTAAAAAATAAATAAATAAAATAAATAAATAAAAGCTATATTTTATTGAAAGTTTAGATGAAGTGGACTTTTTGTTTGTTTGTTTGTTTGTTTTTTGGTGCAAACTTTAATATTTGATCCCAGCAGGAACACAACATTAATATAATTTAACTTGCTTGTATTTGTGGCATTAAACGACCTGGATTTTAGTGAAAATACAACAACAGTAAGTTAACATGAGAATTTGTGCTGATATAAATTTCAGTGGTACAAATTTATTAGCTCAATTTATATACCAACATTTTCTGATTCTGTCTATAAATACTACTCAATAAGCAGCTCTGATAGTCCTACTGGCCTTTTAATTGTACTCCCAGGATTTTATAGGATTGAAGGGCTTTACATTCATTTTTAGTAAAAGGTAATCAGATACAGAGACACGAGAGGAGCTGAAGCTAAAAAAATTTTTTTTAAAAAAGCTAAAAGATCTTCAATCTGCAAGAATCTTCTGTGCACGCGACTCCCACTTAATCATGAGCTACAGCTAACATTTAGATTGAGGCAAACGATTGATTGTAATAAATAAATCAATATTAATGATGTAATCCTGTATAGCTAGCTACTGTAGCAGTGATTTTGTCAATAAGAGACTGACATTATTATTATTATTATTGTCATTTTTCTCACCATGTTGCAAATGCATATGTTTTTATTTCTGTTATATAGTCATAATTATTTCTTTCTTAAAATTCTTTGCGCACACTTGTTGTCTGAAATTATATCAAAAGAAGAAAAAGTGACATAAAAGAAGAAAAATAATAAAAATGGAAATAGATTTTTCAGTTCATGAAAGTTTCAGCAGTAATCATCAATGCTGTATTTTTTTTTCACACCAACCAACATTCTTTTTCATTGACCTGAAGAACATCTACATTATTATACAAGTATAAATACAATATAAAAAACAGGACGACCTTATAAGTTACCTGATGAAAATTAACAGATGAATGCATTAAAGCCACCTGGATTTCTGGTAACAAACAAGCTGCATTAACGGACTATTAAATAGAAATGACTTACACAAACATGTGTAAGAGATCCACAGATTTCCTTCTACTGTACAACATCAAAAACAATATCAGTGTATCAAAGCTCCAAGTACTGGCTGATTCCAAAAACAAGCTCTTAGTAGCCTATAAACTCTTTCTTGTACAGAAGGGAAGTTCAGGGAAATATCAAAGTGCAATATTCTCTACCACTGCTATACAGTATGTACTATACAACTCCACACTTAAATGAACAAACCAGTCGTCTTTGCCCCGAGACTAACCTAAAGGTAAAGCTACGTGCTTTAAAGAACCGTGCAGAAACGGGAGGTGGCGTTGATGCTCTCAGAAGGAAGGCAGTTTAATACGGGCTCTGAATAATCAGGGACGTAATGAAACACATCATGATGAGGAGAGCCAGCAGCAGGTGGACAGGGTGAAGCATCATCCGTGACAGGGAGAGGTGAAGGGTCATCAGGAGAAAGATACGCGGAGGAGCTGCTGCTCTGCACTTCGGTAGGAGATTTCCTCGCGTCTTCAACTTCTCTTATTTGACCTCATGAATAAATAAAGAACGAATGAATACAGTGACCTTGAATGATGGATTCCAGAGTTATAATATAGATCTATATATGTGTGTACATACAGTATCTAACCCAGTCATATGCCTGTACATAGTGGAAAGTGTTGTGTGGTTATAGGAAACACATGTTTTAGAAGCTTTATTTTTCATGTGCCACGTAGAAGCTGTGCCATCATTTTTCACACACACACACACACACACACACACTGCATATCTTACGTACATCTGTAAGATTTAAAAGATCTAAAAAAGACATTCCCTAGAGCCAAATCGTCCCTGTCTGTTTAGTAAGTTTATGCACAGTGAGGTTAAATGAACTCTGATTGGGTCTTTGAAGAAACTTTCTGCCTCAAATATTTTAAAGGCAACATGAGGATTTAAACATCCTGCAATAGTGGAAGTACTGAATACCATATTTATATTGCATTTATATCACCAAACAATGCTTGTTCAAACTGTAAGGAGTGGCTTGTCTCCTAGTACAATAAACTAAATATCTCTTTGATACTTCCTTTGTAAAACAAAAGATATATAAAAAAGAAATAATAAGAGTAGAATTCTCCTGTGACCCCGTTTGGAAATCAACTGACCCCACATGGGGCCATGACCCCCAATAATGGCAATCCCTGGACTAAAGGTTACGTGTGCATCAGATTTCCCAATAACTGGTTGGTACTGGTTGTTTTATGGTTTCTTTATTTCAAAATGGAATAAATACAAAAATATAAATACATACTGTCTGTGGCTTGGGTCACCTCCTCATGGTCATCCCTGTACACACAAGTGCCTTCTCGCTCTGTGCCCATGATCTGCTCCTCAGACAGCTCGAGGTTCTGAAGCAGGAAGTAGGTGGTCATCAGACCCTTGCCCTTCACCTGGATCTCTCCCCTTTCGCGGATCTCAAACTGCTTATCCTTCAGGACACTTTACAGACGAGGGCACACATTGAAGTTAAACACATCCAGATCCGGATTTCGTAGATTTTACAAATATTTGTGCCGCATGTGGGTCCAAGTCACCTTTCTGATTAATTACAGGTAAACTGTGCATTATTTTACAGTGCCTATGGCTTTTCCAACACTCTTGGTACCTGTAGGTGAAAGGGCTCATGTGTATATGATCAGGGACTCCGTGACTCTCCATTCGGGATGCTGTATTGACCGTGTCTCCAAACAGACAGTAGCGGGGCATTTTTTCACCTACTACGCCAGCCAACACAGGTCCTGTGTGTAGACCTACTCTGATCTGAAACACACACAGATAAGACATTTTTGAAAAACACGATGATAAACACAGCTGCAAAATCTCCCCCGTGACCACAGTGAAGCACAGATAAGCTCCAGCACCTGTATTGGCCGTCCTGTGATAGGGTTGTTCACCTCCCTGGCAGCAATCCTCATACCCAAGGCAAAGTTTGCCACGCGCTCAGCATGTGTGTCCTTGGGAATGGGCACACCACCGACTACCATGTAAGCATCGCCAATCGTCTCCACCTGCACATGATTTCGGAGAAAGAAAGAAAAACAGCGGAGCACTGAAACAAAAGTGCAAAGATCTTTTAATTTGTTTCAAAAGTACCCTTGGGTTGCACTCAATTTGTTATAGTGTTTGCTACACACATTAAATTATTACATTGGTAAAAACATCTATCACATCAGGATCCTGGTGCATGAGGTAGTTTAGCTGTTACAGTAATCTGTAAGCTGAGCCTTAGTGCATTCAAATTCTTTAGTTTCTCCTGACTGCTGATGAAGAAGTGATGAATAATCAGAGGACATTAGTTGTGTTTATACAGACCATAATGTTCCACTAACAATGAGAATCATTGGAATAAAAAGATGGAATAAAAAGATCGGAATGAATTTTTAATCAGAATTAAAAGGGTGAAGGTGTAAATCTTTGATAATCCATTACATAGGTAAATATTAGCCACCTAATCACCTGATCTGAATCCTTTCTGCACACGTTTGCCCCATGTGGAGGTTTATGTGAAGGAAATTTTGCTTCCATTCTTGACTGGTACGCTCTATGATCAACTTTTCCCCTACTTTTATCCAACCAATCATAATTTTTGTAACAGACTGAGTTTTTGTAGCCGATCATATCTTAAAAGTTGGGATTTATAAGAATAGTTTTGAAAGACATAACCTACAGTAAGGCGAGACAAGCCTAACCAATAATCAAAGTGGGGGGGGGGGGGGGGGGGGGGGGTTCTTCTCCTTCTGTTATTTTTCCAGCATAATAAACACTTCACAGCAGGTGGACTCAAGGGACTGGGACTAAACAGCTGCATAGCCATAAGAAAACCACTTATGGGTGATCGAAAAAAAATGTCGCCAATTTGCTATGGATCATAAAGAATGGACTGTGGAGCACTGGAAAAGGGTCATGAGGTCTGGTAAATCCATATTTGCTCATCTTAAAAAAGTTATTCTGATATAACGATTGGAAGGTAAACACTCACTGTTCCCTCTCAAAAGCTACACTCAATGCTGCGTGAAAACGCTATGGGAACATCTCTTTGTTGCCCGGTTGTGAAGCCTGTGCAGGTCAAACCCGCCGAATACCTTCGGCTTATAACCTGTGCCAGGCATGACGTCACCGAATAAGGTGCACCTGCAGGTTATAAATAGGAGTGAACCGGAAACATCCTCAGATCTTTTTGTCTTCAGGACCGCTTTGTGTTTGCGTGTGCATGTACAAGCCGTAACGAAAGCGAAATAAAAATAACAGCATTAACTCACCGATATGGCGGAGTTGCTTAAGAGATGCGTGCCTCCGTGCGATAGATCTCTTTCGGAGGGCGATCTGCACGAGTTTTGTCTCGAGTGCTTGGGGAAGAACACGCTCGCCTCGGGCTTCAGGGAGACTGTTAGTACTGTGATCTTCTCCCTATTAAGGTGCTTCGCGCACGGCTCGCTTTCTTTAAAGAGAAACCGCGAGCCGCGGTGCATTCCTCGCGTGCTGATCTGGCAGACGCGCACGAAACGAAATTCCCTCTTTCTCTCGCGCTCTCTCCGGATCAGGAAGTTTTAGCTCCCGCTTCGCAAGCGCGCTCCGGCGCTTCTTGTGAAGGAGCGGAAGAATCTTCCTCTCTCGCTTCCAACGCTCCTCCAGTGCTGACAGAGCTTTTGAGGAATTATTAGAGGTTGTAACGCGTGCGGTAGAGCGATTGCATATCGACTGGCCGCAGCAGCGAGATTCCCCCAAGCGTTCGAGATTGAACGACAGGTGTCTGTCGGGTGGCCGGGGGGAGGAGCCTCAACGTCTCTCCCTCCCCTTCTTTGGTGACATCCATGATGAATTAACTCTTTCATGGAGCAAGCCGTATTCATCGCGTGTTTTTGTGCCTTCGACTTATTCGAGTATCATTGATGTGAAAGCACGCGGTTATATGATGATGCCCAAATAGAAGAGACGCTTGCGGGCTATCTCTCTCCTGGGACATCATCCTCCCTGAAAAAGCCTATTCTCCCCTCCAAGCCGTGCAGATTGACATCTGCTTTGGTGGGTAAAGCTTTTCAGGCAGCAAGACAGGCTGGTGCTTCATGCACACCATGGCGGTTTTGCAGGTTTACCAGGCTGACCTGCTGAAGGACCTGAGCAGCGGCGGGGCTATTGATGACAGGGCATTTGCAGAGCTGCGCCGAGCCACAGACCTGTCTCTCCGTGCAACCAAGCGGACGGCCCGTGCTGTGGGCCGTTCCATGGCTGCCATGGTGTCCACGAAGAGGCATCTGTGGCTGAACCTCACGGGCATCAAGGATAAGGATCAGGTTGTACTCCTCGATGCCCCCATCTCGCCTTCCGGCCTTTTTGGCGACGCTGTTAATTCCGCCGCCACTAGGTTTTGGGAGGCAAAGCTATACGAACAGGCCTTTGGGAGGTTCCTTCCCCGCCGTGCTCAAGAATCGGGACCGTCGGCCACTCGGCCCCGGCCAGGTCTGGCCCCGATCAGGCGTGAGGTGCAGAAGGAGAGCGTGACCAGCCGCTCACCCCCCCGTAAAGACTGGGGTGGGGCTCGCCGCTCTTCTCAAAAATCTGCTTCAAAAAGACTGGATCTGAAGAGCTTCCTCTCTTCAAAGAAGAAGCCCTGAGTTCGTGCGCCTGGGGTCGTGGGGGTGTCTCCCCCCGGGGAGGGGCGCCTGGATTTTCATCACAAAACAGGGCCTCCTCCCTGGCACTACCGAGAGGCCGGTGTTCAATCCCCGCCACCACTGGTGTTCGGGGAGCGCCGGTCTCCAATGAAAAGTTGGGTGTTCAGGCATCTCCTGCCACACTTCATCTCCCAAACCCCCCCGAAGTGTCAAAGCTCGTGCCCCTTTCGGAGAAGCTGGCAGCGTGGAGACTACTGCCAGGTGTATCTCCTTGGGTATAAAGGACTGTAGGCACAGGCTACAGGATTCAGTTTGCACATCGTCCTCCGGCGTGGTCTCCACTTCCGTGAAACCGGATCGAGCACATCTGCTGGCCCAGCAGTTACAGACTCTGCTGGGCAAAGGAGCCATAGAACATGTTCCCCTCCCAGACAGAGGATCGGGCTACTACAGTCGGTACTTTTTGGTGCCCAAGAGAGGGGGAGGGTTGCGTCCGATCTTGGATCTTCGTGGCTTGTACCGCTATCTCAGAAATCCAGATTCAAAATGTTGACTGTCAAAATGATTGTTTCTCAAATCCAACTAGAGGATTGGTTTGTTACAATCGATCTCAAGGACGCATATTTCCATATAGAAATATTGCCACAGCACAGGAAGTTCCTGAGGTTCGCTTTTGGGGGCGAAGCTTACCAGTATTGGGTCCTTCCATTTGGCCTAGCTCTGTCACCCCGCACATATACAAAATGCATGGATGCAACTCTGGCTCCTTTAGGACTCCAGGGCATCCGTATTTTTGAATTACATAAACGACTGGCTGATTCTGGCCCAGTCTCAGGAGCTAGCGCTTCGACATTGGGATGTCGTCCTAGCCCATCTTCATTCTTAGGATTGAGACTCAACGCCACAAAAAGCGTTCTCCTTCCTGTTCAGAGGACAACATATTTGGGTGTCACATCGTATTCGGTCACAATGCGGGCACAGTTGTCTCCTGCTCGTGTCGAATCCATTTTCAACACCCTGAAGGAAATCAAGCTAGGCCAGAAGGTCACTGTTCATCACTTTCAGAAATCTTAGGCCTCATGGCAGCTGCGTCCACGGTGATACCTTTGGGCCTTCTGCACATGAGAGCGTTTCAGCTGTGGCTAAGAGCCAGGGGGTTTCATTCAAGGGCCAACCCCCAGAGGCTAATAAGGGTTACGCGCCGGGGGCTTCGTACCCGTTCTATGTGGTTCAGACCCCGGTTTCTGACTTTGGGTCCCACTCTAGGTCCGTCTTGTCGTCGCAAGATGCTAACGACAGACGCTTCCCTCACGGGCTGGGGTGCGGTCTTGGATGGCCGTCCAGCACAAGGAAGCTGGAGAGGTCATCTTCTGAATCCAGATTCAAAATGTTGACTGTCAAAATGATTGTTTCTCAAATCCAACTAGAGGATTGGTTTGTTACAATCGATCTCAAGGACGCATATTTGGCACATCAATTGCCTCGACATGATGGCTCTGTTTCTGGCCCTGAAACACTTCCTCCAGCAGTTGAGAGGCTACCATGTCCTAGTGCGGATGGACAGCACTGCGGTAGTCTCGTACATAAATTGCCAGGGTGGACTGTGCTCGCGCCGCTTGAACAAGCTAGCGCACCAGGTTCTGCTTTGGGCACAGGACAAGTTCCTGTCCCTCAGGGCAATTTACATTCCAGGGCATATGAATGTAGGAGCAGACTTGCTATCCAGACAAGCTGTAAAACATGGGGAATGGAAACTCCACCCCGAAGTAGTCAGTCAATCTGGGAAAGATTTTACGTAGCAGAGGTGGACCTCTTTGTCTCATAAGAGGCAGCACAATGCCCCCTTTACTACTCTCTGACTCCTCCAGCTCCCCTGGGTCTGGACGCAATGGCCCACACGTGGCCCAGATTACGCCTTTATGTGTTTCCATCTATAGTTCTGCTCCCAGGAGTCCTGGCAAGGGTCCGTCAACATGGTTTGCGCCTCTTATTGATAGCGCCCCATTGGCTGACCAGAGTGTGGTTCTCGGATCTTATACCTCTCCTCGACGGCTCACCCCGGGTGATTCCACTGAGGAGGGATCTTCTGTCTCAGGCGCAGGGGACAATACTTCATCCCCGGCCTGAGCTCTGGAACCTTCACGTTTGGCCCCTGAACGGACCAACTAAGACATGCTGGGCTTTCAGCCAGCATAATTGAAACCGTTTTAAGTGCCAGGGCTTCCTCCACTAGAAGAACTTATGCCCTCAAATGGAGTGTATTTGAAAATTGGTGCATGGCAAGACATGTCGACCCAGTTCACTGCCAGATTGTTTCAGTGCTGGAGTTTCTGCAAGAAAGGTTACCCTCGGGCTTATGCTCTAGTACGCTCAGAACGTACGTAGCCGCTATTTCGGCTTGTCATGCTCTGAATGATGGGGTTTCTGTGGACAAGCACCATTTAGTTGCCCGATCTATTCGTGGAGCTAAACGGTTGAAGCCGCCCACTAGAGCGACGGTCCCTTCGTGGGACTTAACTATCGTACTCGAAGGCTGGCCGACACCCCTTTCGAACCACTAGAGTCAGCGCCTGTCAGGCTTCTGCCTCTTAAGATGGTTTTTCTTATGGCTATTACTTCTAAAGCTATTCCGCATCCTCACCCAAACTATCTTCCAAGGTTCCATTCTCGACCATGCACCCAGTTGTTCTCGAGGCCTTCTGTCCTCCGCCTTTCACAGCTCCGGAGCAGGAAAGACTTCACTTACTGTGTCCAGTACATGCTCTTAGGATCTACGTCCACCGCACTAGCCAGTGGCGTAAGTCAGAGCAGTTCTTTATTTGACATGGGGGTCTGCCACTAGACAGACTCTGTCACAATGGGTGAGAGATGCCATTGCCCTAGCCTATGAGGCGCGTGGTCACACTTTGCCTCTGGGAATCAGGGCTCACTCAACCAGGGGGATTGCCTCATCGATTGCCTTGGCAAGAGGCGTCCCCCTGCAGCAGGTGTGTGATGCGGCGGGCTGGTCCTCTCCATGCACGTTTGTTAGATTTTATAGTCTGGATGTCAATGCTACTCCGGGTTCACGGATTCTCGTTCCCATAGCGTTTTCACGCAGCATTGAGTGTAGCTTTTGAAAGGGAACGTCTCGGGTTACTTGACTGTAACCCTGTTCCCTGATAAAGCGGGAACGAGATGCTGCGTTCCGATGTCGCACTGCTGGCGTGCCTGGACGTCCTTCAGACAAAATTGACCTGAGGATGTTTCCGGTTCACTCCTATTTATAACCTGCAGGTGCACCTTATTCGGTGACGTCATGCCTGGCACAGGTTATAAGCCGAAGGTATTCGGCGGGTTTGACATGCACAGGCTTCACAACCAGGCAACAAAGAGATGTTCCCATAGCGTTTTCACGCAGCATCTCGTTCCCGCTTTATCAGGGAACAGGGTTACAGTCAAGTAACCCGAGACGTCATTCACTATTCTCAATATTCTTCATTCTACATATTCTGTACAGGGTCACTGGAGGCCAGGAGACTCTGGGCATTAGGCAGGATATATCTCGGATGAGGTGCCAGTCTATTGCAGGGCACACAAGCACACACACTCACTATGGTAATTTTGGAAATGACAATTTTGGATTAAGCGAAAGTCTAAGTCCGACTCCAAGCACATAGGCAAACCCTCAACCCTGGAGGTGCGAATCCACAGTGATTCATGTAGTGATCCCCTACACTACTGTGTCGTCTCCATATAAACAGTTAAGTCAGCGTAAGAGTTACGTTTCTAATCCGAATGATTTCAATTGATTTAAAGAAATACTGTATCATACATGTAAATGTAGCTGCTGATGAGTTTTCTTCTCACCTTGTAGACACCGTGGATATTTGTGAGACGGTCAAACTTAGAGTACATGGCGTTAAGCATATTGACGATCTGGATGGGTTCACAAGCTGCGCAGATGTTCGTGAAGGTGACTACGTCACTGAAGAGAATGGTGCACACCTCGAAGTCACCTGAAACCACAGTGCAAAAACAGATAAATTACCCTGAGGAGTGGCAAGGTGGTTCAGTGCAAAGCTTGCTCAAAGGGTTGGTATTGAGTCTACTCCAGTGAGAGCTTTAAATGTATCATTAAATGCATTAAACTTTAATGAATCACATCTTGGCTCTGTCTCAGTCCACTTCGTCCTTTACCTGCTTCTACCTTCTTGCCCTCTTTGAGCTGGTTAGCGACATGTTGTGGTAGCATGGCATACAGCAGTGTCTCTGTCTTCTTTTTTTCAATTTCTAGGTGGCGCGAGAGAATGCGCAGCTCCTCCTTCTTCCGCTCGAGCTGGTTGGAGAGCTCGATCTCAGCCAGCCGCTGCTGGTTGAGCAGGATGAGGTCACGCGTTGTGTCGTGCTGAGCGATGTCGGCCAAGTGCAGGCCGCGCTCCTCCAGCTCCTGCAGACTACGCAGCTTAGGAGAGCAGAGATAGACCATACACTGCAGCGACTCCATCCATACCATCTGACCTAGAGTGCACATGTACAGCACATTCACTGCATCACAGAAGAGGGTCAAATACATTACGTGAAGAATGATAACAGTGTAAGGTGTAATGATTTTCCATTTCTGTGACACACCAACAAGAGAAAGATGTAATTGGTGAAACAGTCCACCTTTATGGACACCATAATGAAGATGTTTCAGGTGGATAAAAAGTTTACAATTAATTAACTAATGCCAGGACATTTGGTGCATGCTCATAAAACTATCAATCTGTTTTACAAGTTATCTCAGGAGTTTCTGTGCATGCTCCTCTTTTGTCTAAATGGGTCTCCTCCAAACTCTCCAAAGTAACATCCTGATAGTTGGATGTATTGTACTGTACAATTTCCCCTGGATGTACAGTATGTGCGATAGACTGATGTCCCATACAGAACGTGTCCTAGCCTTTTGTCTAGTGTTCCCGGATTGTCTCCAGATCCACCCTGGCACTAGTATACTCAAAGTCAACAGTAATACCTCGTAATTTGAGCACAGACTGGTTTTGGAAGCTTTCCGGAAGCATCTCCCTTTTAGTCTTCAGTACAAACTGGCTGTTGATGAACTTCTTGATGCTGTAGATGTGCAGCGTCACTTCAGGATGGACCACGCTGAAGTATTCATCCAGGCGAATCCCTGCCTGTTGCAGCCCTGGCACGAACTTCTGTATGTTCACGCCGGTCTGTTTTACTATCAGCTGCAAACACACACACACGCACACACACACACACGCACACACACACACACACGCACACACACACGCACACACACACACGCACGCACACACACGCGCACGCACGCACACACACGCACACACACACACACACACACACGCACGCACACACACACACACGCACGCACGCACACACACGCACGCACACACACACACACACACACACATTGGAGCTGTAATGTCATGGCATGGAGGATCTTTTTTCCATTTAGACATTTAGATATGAGCCTGAGGGAGCAGTTTATTGTTGAAGGCTGTATTCAGTACTTGCTGACTTGACTGCAATGTTTTTTTTATTTCTTTTTCTTTAAATTTAATGCTCTGCTATTTCTGTAAATTTGATCAGTTCACCCTGTTTGTGTTTATCGGCTGAACTGTGCGTACGTGTGTTAGTCTCTATATAAAATAAGAAAAAGTGAAAGTAAACTGTAACTCAAAAGAAAGATAAGCACCCAGAGAAAATGCCACACACGTGGATAGTCTGTTAAGGATTAACTTTAAAAAGAGTTTTATATAAACGAATATTTCTATATATTGGATTTTAAAAAATATTTGATATGGTGTAATGGTTAACACTGTCGCCTTGCATCTCCAGGGTGGGTTCGATTCCCGGCCAGGGTCGATTCTCGTCTCTGTGTGCATGGAGTTTGCATGGTGGGTTTCCTCCCACAGTCCAAAGACCTGCAGATTAGGCTAATTGGCATTCCCAAATTGTGTGTGAGTGAGTGTGAGTTTGTGTGTGTGTGCATGCCCTGCGATGGATTGGCACCCTGTCCATGGTGTACCCCGCCTCGTGCCCTAAGCCTTCTGGGATAGACTCCAGGTTCTCGCAACCCTGAATACAGGATAAAGCGGTATAGATAGTAAGTGAGTGTTGAGTGATAATTATGTGTCCTATAACAATGATAATAATTATATTTGTATTAATTTTCTTGCATTTTATTAACATCTACACATAATGCGTAATGTATATAGCCTGTATACTAAGATGTAGCTTATGTGATGTGCATATGAAATATACACTGCCCAGATCAAAATAATAATAATCGTAATATTTTTTTCAAAAGTCACCACCTAGATTTATCAAGGCAAATAGTTAAAAGCGACTGCAGTTACTGCAGTGATGAATTTGGTTCAACAAGTTATTTAAATGAGTATCTTCTCATTTCTTATACAACCATGTTTCAGAAGAGACAAAGTATTGTCCTGCGTCAAGCAAAGAAAACAACTAAGGAGACTGTTGAAACTACTAAAATTTGGTTAATAACTGTTGTAACACACTATTAAAACCTAGAAGGATAGTGGTGAACCATCATCTCTGTGCAAGAAATGTGGTCCTGAATCACTGAAAGACGTAGTGAAGCTCAAGGGATTGGGACTGAACAGCTGTGTAGCCTTAAGAACACCAAATATCTGTAAGCAGAAAAAGAGCTTCAGTTTGATATGTAAGATAAAGAATGGCCTGTGGAGCATTGAAAAAATGTCATGAATCCATATTTACCCCGTTTCAGAGACATGGGCGCATCATGGCACTGTAAGAAGCGATGCACCATCATGCCTAGTGCCCATTGTACTGTACAAGCCTCTGGAGGCGGTGTTATGATCTGGGGTTGCTTCTGTTGGTCAGCTCTAGGCTCAGCAACATCAGTGAGAATGAGACATCGTTTTCACACGAGTCCTTACCCTAATCCTATTGAGAATCAATTCTACTTGAGAACCACAAACACCCGGAATCAAATTCCCTGTGTGTGTCATTATTAATGGGAATTAATGTGGTGCTGGATGGAAAGCTTACATAAGCTTATCAAAAACGATGCCACAGCAATAATCAAAGCCAAATGTAGTCCAATCTAATATTAGAGTGTGCACCTTTTAAAGATCATATGGATAGGGATAAGGATCGTATGATCAAAATACTGTAGATAAACACTTTTGTGAAAGAAGTTTCCCCTGAATAAGGAAATACATAAAATAGATAACTCTTTGCTCTGAAGCTCAAGGCCTTACATCTTGGTCAAACACAATATGAAAAGGAAATGCGTTGCAGAAGGCTTGCTCATCGATCCACAGTCTCTTCGGGTAGCTGGGGCAGAAAGAGTGAAGGATATTATCTGAAAAGGAATGATGAAAGAGATATATGTTGCAACAATTGCATGAAATTGACACACACGCTCAGACACGCACATGTTGCATGTGCTTCAGAACAAAAAGGTCTTCATACTTTGTTTCGATTTGTACAAAAAACGATCTACATGTTACACGCTGATTACTTCGACAGGTGGTCCTTACCGAACATAACCGTCTCCTTGTCCACTCTCTGACCGTCCTCCTCCTCTTCTTCCTCCTCAGTTGTCTCTTCGTTTGTTTGTGTCATGAGGAAGATGACATGTTCACGTTTTCCTGTGCGCTCCGCTTCCTCCGGCTGCTCGAGGATGCTCATGATCACTTTGCTGCCGAAGAAATCTTTCGCCACCGCTTCAATGATGCCTGTGGAGTAAACGAAGAGACAACACATGTGTCTGTCAGCTGTTTGGAGTCGGTGACTATGGTTAAAGGGTTAGGGTCAGTTCTGGTTTAGTTTGTACAGTCTGTACCAGGCACTATGTGGTGGAGGCCTTTTCTGTCAGAGTAATAGTGGAGGAGAGTCCTGCCGTCGCTTGTGCGCTCCACACGGAAAGAAGGTGCGTTCATCTCCTGAGGGTGTAGGAGTTAACGTTAACAGAACGTCCATACAGGAACTTCATTAGGATTGGCCACCACATTGCACAGCATCATCACAGCCAGTGAGAGTTGAATTAAATGATATAGTTTAACTTAAATGGCATAAAACTAAAACATGCAGAATAAGAAGACAGTAGCATCAGATCAGACCTGATAAGATAATGCCAGGTAACTATGAAGGGCGTCAAGGTTTTCGATGAATTCAACCAAATTTCCACCGAGGGTGCGCAGCATGGTGTCGTAGCCAGACATCTTACAAAAGCTAAAGAAGTATTCTCCAAACAACTTCAACACCGTCTCGGAAGAAACATCTGGAAACACAAGGGACAGATCATTTCACTTTCACGTCCTGCAAGGAGCTCAGGTGTGAGATCCTGCCCAGAGGATCACGCCTGTCCTTGTCCACACGCTGCTCTCAGTGGACAGCCTTCCTGGGGACATTGTTAACGCCCTCTCACCCTGTCTCGATGCAGCACGAAACCAGTCTCCAAGGCTATAACACATACACAGGCTGCCCACAAACAGCTGAAAAGCTTTTTTCTTTTTCTCAATCTCTGTCTGAGTTGCTGCATTTGACCCTGGACTCATACAGAGCTTTTCAAATAGGAATTCAGCACACTTATGAAATGGATGGTGTTTGTGAGCTGAAGAAGGTGAACTTGGTGAATGTGGGCTGACAAAAAGAAAAAAGCAAACTTTGATAAGAGCAAATGTCCACTACAGCTTCCTTTTTACTTCAGCCTTGCCACTGAGCATTTGCAAGACAGGAACCTAAGTAGTTTAGGTAGATGATTAAAATTTGTCTCACCCAGCATTTTGCAAGCCTCCTGCACCAGACGGATAGTCATGATATCATCATAAATTTCATAGGTCATAAAGGTGTCCTGGACTTCAGCCAGCAACCTGGGGAAACATGTCTTTAACCACAACGCACAGGATGAATTACTCCAAAGCAGATAGCAATGGTGTTCAGGTCAAACCGGGACGTTTGATTGTGCAGAAAAACAGATCACAATTATGGGAGAAAAAACTCTGTTTATCTATTATCTATTTAATCCCCTGATGATACACCTATCCCGGCGTTTCACTAGTGTTTGGAAACCATCACAGTAGAAAGTTTTCCTTAGTACACCAGGACCGTGATCGAACTGATTGCGTCATGTCCGAAACACTGGCCTCCCAGGAATTCCTTCAATGGTCCAAACATGTGAAAATGGAGAAAGCTTGGAACGAGGTCAGGACTGGACGGGAGATGCGGCGATAACTCCCAGACAAGTTCTTGTAATGTGCTGTAGTGGTGTTGGTGAATGATTGTGTGTACAGTTCACACAGACAGATACGACTCTACCACATGTTTCTGTTGATTTTTAAGGATCAGGCGTTCCACTCGAGGAACGCTCAGGGGAATGATTGCAGTAGGTTCTGAGCCACCTCGGCCGGGATCACTGATGCGCGGCCTTCTTTAACTTCGCCATTCAAATGTTTTAATGCTTCTAAGAGTCTTATCACTGCACTGTGCTTGATGTCTGCTTTAAATGGTCTGTGAATCAATTTTATGCCTTCATTTACTAGAAATTTCATCACTAGTCCCTGTTTGACCTGAACAACCCCCGTATTTTCTCACATACCTTAACTGCTCCCATGTCTCTTCTCCAAACTTTTCAACCACTAATGTCCTCAAACATGTGTTGATGAAGCCGTACTATCATACCAGAACATATGCACAAGATCAAAAGAAAACCTTTTTAACTCGTTATAAAGTATAAATAGAAAATGACATTGATGTTGTGATGTGATATCTACACAAGATATTAATAATTTCATGGCCACATGTATCTGTAAAACCTAATATATTAAGATAATTAGTTTACCAAAACTAATTCAATACTCATATTTGAAATATGTGCGCAGAAATAATTCAATTCAATTCAATTAAGTTTTATTTAAATTGTGCTTTTAACAGTGGTCATCGTCACGAAGCAGGTTTACAGAATTATTATTATTATTATTATTATTATTAATAATAATAATATTAAAGTGCAGTACATAAATAAGAACTAGTAAGTGCAATATAAACAATATGATTTATTTTTCAATAAATAATTTGTCATATTTTAATACAGGCAATACATGTAATGATGACAATAATTAGAATTATATAAATATTTTTAGAAATATATCAATAATTAGAAAATGAGTGTGTGTACTTACCATTCTGGAAGATCAGTTGTGGATGTTGCTGCTCCTGACACTGGGCTAAAGGGTTTAATCCTGCAGGTGGACCAGTAATATACAAGTTCAATCACATGAACCTTTAATTAGAAAATCAAACCCCTCCTTCCACACACACACACACACACACACACACACACCACATAGGTTTTCACTGACCTCTTTAATTCTGTAGTTAATTGGTGCTCTGAGAAATGAGACAAAGTTAGTTAATTAAATATTTATTATTATTAAATTAATCATTACCTCGCTGTCTATGCTCTTCTTCCAATCTTCATCTGTCCAGATTCACTTGAAGGCGCAAAGCAAGACATTTCTGTCCAAAGAATTGGCACTTACTTGATGTTTTTATTATTATTATTATTATTATTTTTTTTTTTTGCACCTAATCTAGTATCTAGTGTACTGTGTTATACATATCTATCGACATATCTACATGCAATCATGTTCAAAACTTAGTACCCCTCTTTTGATTATATGTTTTTTGTAAAAAACTTAATGAAAAGCATCGGATCATGGTAGTCTTTGTATTAGGCAAATTTACTCTCTAAGACGAACAACAACATATAACTTTTTTCATTGTGCCTTTATTTAACAAAAATGTCCCATAATCTAACCCTTACTGCTTTCACAGTATTTAAGATTGCAAGTTGCAGCCAGGTGCTGATAATTATTAGCCCTTGATTAAATTATCATTAGCAGCTGCACAGACCTCTATAAAAGCAGAGGTGTTGGCAGTTTGCTGGTCTGGAGCATCCAGGTATGTGTTAACACAAGGCCAAGAGGGAAAGACATGAGCGATGTTTTAGAGAAGCAGGTGTTGCTGAACATCACAATTTGGAAATTATCGCTCTACAGTCATGGTTTTACAAATGTTAAATTTCATGACAGCACAATTTGAAGAAGACTGAACAAACAGGGTTTGTTTGGAAGGGTTGCCAGGAGAAACTTCTTCTGTGTAAATAAAGCCAATGGAAGCACAACTGAGGTTCGCAAACCTGCACCTGAACAAACCACAAGGCTTCTGAACCGATATCCTTCACAGATGACACAAAAGTGGAGTTCACACTCACTCACTCACTCACTCACTGGCTCATCGTCCATACCGCTTTATCTAAAAGGCATTTCAGCATAAACATCCCATGCACAGGCTCAATCTTGTAACGGAGAATAGACCAAAATGGACCAAAAGTGAGAGGCTGATAAAATCATACAGGAAATAACTACTTCAAGTTACTGCACTTATAGTATTGCTCCAATCCTTTCTTATTTCTTTTCGGCTTCATTTTCCTTAAATAAATAATGGCAATGTGAAAAATGTTATATGTTTGAGTTTGCGGTTGTATTTGCCTAATACTAAGATCTGTTATGTTCAGATGAATTTTATTATGTTTTTACAGAAAAATACGTAGAATTAAAAGAGAGGGTACTTACTTTTGAACATTACTATCTATTTACAGTACTGTAAAAAAGTCTTGAACCACTCTTAATTCTTTATTTTAAATAAAAATACAATTATTTTGATTAAATTAAAGAAATGAAAACAAATGTTTTACTGCGACAGGCTGCAAGGTGCATAAAGATACAACTGAAAAAATGCCTCAGCAGCGACCGTCTGTTCCAACCACTCAGCATTCACCATCACCAGTATACTATACATAGTATACAATGCATCTGTTTCTCACTGATTCATGCCTTAAGTTCGATGTTTTTCTATGCTTAAATGATTCATTGGTCACTGTGTGGTGTAACAAACAAACAAACAAACAAACAAACAAACAAACAAACAAACCCTCGCAAACTGGTCAGGTACAGAGATTGGACTGAAAAATGTGGAAGGGGTCAATACTTTTGCATGTTGATAAGACCAAACCAGTATATGTAAGTGTAATAAATTGGACTCAAAAAGTAACAAAAAAGTATTCACAAAGGCAATTAGATTAATATTCTTTACAAGTTAATAATACTTCAGATTTGCATTTTTCAGTTCCTTTCTGTCTTAAACATTCATCAGGGAGTTTATTCACACTAGATGTCTTTTACAGTTCTGTTTACACTTTTTCAGGGAAAGTCCTTAAAAGTTCTCTTTGAATTCAGCTCAAGAGTTCAGTCTACTTGTTAACTGCCCAATAAAGTTTTTTTTGGTTTTCTACCTGCATATCGTTGTTAGTCCGCCTGGCATGAAAGTCAACAACAACAACAACAACAACAAAAAAAAACCCAGGGAAACTACAAAAAAAACCCATCATCTCTAAAAAGTCCCAGATTTTCTTAGAGGATCATATACTGTAACCATAAAAAGGAGCATTCTGGGTTAATAGTTATGTGTCAGGTGTCCTATTCGTCAGACAACCCTGCCATAAAGTGTGGTATAAAAACTGACACAGGCACTGTAATCTGTCATAGCTTTTACACCTCCTGACTCTCACACAGAAAAACACAAGGTACAGTATGTGTGTTTTGTTTTTCTTTTTCACATCACATTTGTTCTCTTTTCATAGTTTCGTATTAAAAAAGCAAAAACGGAAATGTTCACTCTCTTCGCACAGATGCTTTGTGAAAGCTCTCTGCAGCTCATCGGTTACCAGGAACACATTCAGCAAGTAGAGAACCACACGAGGGGAACAGTCCTGCGTGAGCTCTCATCAGACCACGACCACGCTACAGACCAGAGCGTCCAAATCTGTAAGCCACAGAGGAAACAAGTCTACGCTCGCTGGCTCAAATACTGCCGGCCTTCTGAAAGCCATCATGCAGAAGAGAGAAAAGCAGCAATGGCACAAGTCATCATGAAGTTTCCGAAGACAAAATGGGAAGCTTGATGTTGTTCATCATTTCAGCCCAAGGATCATTTTTAGAAATCTGTCATCATCCTTTGTGGTTTGCTGGCATCTCGATGACACTGCCAGTTAATCCAGCAGAGGTTGAGGTTCCTACTAAAGAACAAACAGTGACTAACCCACGACTGATGAGGATAGGAGGAGACAACCTGCTTTTGACCTCTGTAATCCGGGTCCGGGTGTAATCGACAGGCAGCATGGTGGCTTAGTGGTTAGCGCTGTCGCCGTGCACCTCGAGGGTCCGGGTTTGATTCCAGCCTCTGGATCTGCGTGCATGGAGTTTGCATGTTCTCCTCGTGCTTAGTGGGTTTCCTCCGGGTACTCGGGTTCCCTCCTAAAGTCCAAATACATGCGATTAGGCTAATTGCAGTTCACAAATTGCGCAAAATGTGTGTATGCGTATGGACTGGAGGTTGTAAAATGTAACCAAGGTTGTAAAAAGATGTGAAATAAATACAATAATCACCATTGGCCTCCACGATTCCTACTTGGACTATAGAGGTTCCTAGAAGGATGGATGGATGGTGTAATTGATTGTAGCTGGTTATTGACTTTTGTACAGGTCACAGTACAGGTCAGTACAGTTCAATATGGTTACTACTAACAATACATTTTATTCCCTTTATTCACATAGTTATTTAAATTGCTATCATTGTATAATCACTGTATGATGAAGTGTGCTCACTGTTTATTAATGACCCACAAAAAAGTGGGGAAAAAGAGCTCTTAGTATTTATGTATATCAATGTTAGTGGGTTAGTACATATTTTATGCTTGATTTTTATTTTAACATAATTCTTAATCGTCTTTGCATACCAGGAGGATTCTTGACATGGTAAAGAAGGATTTGACAAGAGCTTCATGTTTCCTAGCAGAGATTTAGTTTCCTTACACTTCCAGTTTAATGTGTGTGTGTTTTTAATACAGTACCTTCATGATTATGATGGCATTGATGTGAAAACAAATATCCTGGTGAAGGATACAGTGAAATACCTAGTCATTCATATAATGAAAAACCTTGCAGTCAGACACTCGGGTAAGATTTTTTTTTTTTTTTTTTTAAGGAATATATTCAATTTGTGGCTTGAAAGATGATTTATCTTTATATGGTAGACTTCTCTTCTCCAAGGTTGAAGAAACATCCCATTTTATACTGTATATGCTTCAATTTTCTATTTATTTATTTGTTTATTTTTGTGTGTCTCTTTCTCTGTGTCTGTGTATGGCCGTGTTATTGACTCCACTGAGAGTGTAAAGTAAATTGAATGTATAAAATTTTACATGTTGGGTAAAAATATATATATAAAAAAAACACCTTGTTTAATTAGTAATTAGCAATCACATGTTTCATGGTAAACACACAAAACTATATAATAAATATAAAAATTAATAATAAGTATAAGCTTTCAGCCATCTGGATTTGGATGATTTTTGACAATATATTTTTACATGGACAATTACACATCTACATTGCAAATTTAAATTTTGGGTGAAATTATATATATATATATATATACTGTATATATTAAAATTAATCGAAACTGACATTCATAAACAAATGTAAAGAAAATGTTAGATTTGCATTTTTTGTACAATATATATATATATATATTTTTTTTTTTTTGTACAAAATGCATATCTAATTTTTTTTTTAAATTGGTTTATTTAATAAGGATCTGTGCCCATGTGGTCAATGCAGTGTCTATCATATTGACCAGTAGAGGGCGCACGGAGCAGTGAAGACAATCAATGAAACAAATGCAAATTAAAATAATATGAAAATAAGTAGGTTTCTTTGATAAATAATTGTTTCAGTCATGATCCCATAAGTCCCCCCTTTTTTGTTTGTAAAATAGGCTTTGCAAAAATGTAAGCAATTTTTAATCTTTTAATAAATAAATAATAATTAATAAATAAAAATAAAAAACAACTAAAAATAAAGATCTGGCATGTTATTTATACAGTATACCAAATTATTTTTAGTGGGTCACTGTAAAACATAAAAAATGCTATGTATGTAGTTTTACTTGCAATAATTATTATATAATATTGTATTTAAATGTGGCAAAAAAAAAAAAAAAAACAGTGTATAGTAAAAATATTCATTGTTGGGTATAAAGATAAATCCTAGTCCTATTGAATAAATGTAATCATTTTACTAGTTTGTAAAATGATAAAATAAATAGATGAACGAGTAATTAGTTTAACATTTTAATAACCACTGAAATGTGTTACTTTGTTCTTTTTAAACATGACAAACACTTGTTGTCATTAAAATGCTTATTGTTATACCTGGTACAAGTATGCATAAATCTCCGAAGAATAATAGATATAAACTTACAGATTTCAGCACAGTCATTGTAACCACAGGACTGTAGGCTAAACAACAACATACTGTATATAGTAAAATATCAAAAGCATTAACCTGAGCAAAATCCAAATGCTACTGCTATACATGGAAATAAAATACATGAAAAAAAAAATATTTTTAATTGATTTACGTAAATCACAATTTCAGGAGACATAAAGCATATGTCTGATCATTAAATGAAATTGTGGCCTGCAAATGCAGTCCACATGGGGTTTGTTTGGTTTGCCCAAGGTCTCATGATATAAAACAGTCCTTCTGTTCATTTGCATGGAGACCTTGGGGCTCAGGCTTTTGTGCCTATACCAGATTCTTTCCTACACACAAATACAATTTAATTATAGCAAGAAAAAAAAACAAACAAAAAAATGACAATAGTAATAAAAAAGGAAAAATGTATGAAGAACCCATTCACTGTTTCCTCTGTTTATGTCGGACTGACCACGAAATCCAATCTGAGATTACTCCAGCCTTCACTGTCTTTTACAAAAAGGAGAAAGAAAACACATCTGTTTTGAGGGCAATCGTCTTAGATTCAGGATGTCAAACGCTCCCTGAACAGATTCACAGAGATTACACAAGTCTCTGGAAGTGTACAGGAGGGATGAGATTCCCTTATTCACCGTTTTAATAAAAGTAATGTCAAGCACATTGCTCCAAAGTCTTCCAACAGTGTCTGCAAAGACTATGCAATTATATTTACATCGTTTTCATGCTCCTCAAAACATTCAGGGAGCCATCGTTGCATATGGATGGATGAGGAATTGATATAAATAAGACCACCAAGCATCACTGGCAATACAAGTGGAATTTTGTGATGTAAGGAAACTGATATAACACTTGTGAATATGTTTCAAAAAGTTCAGGAGATAGGAGCAAACTTTCCGCTCTAAAATGTAGTGGATTATTAATGAGCCAGTAAAACCCCAAGCCTGGTTCCTTCTTCCACATGTTTATGACAATGTAATTTGTTGTTGTTGTTGTTGTTGGTAGTTAAAATCAGCACAGAAATGGTTGAGGGACATGCAATGAATTTGAACCCTTAATGAAAATCAGTGGTCTGAACAACAACAACAAAAATCAACGTGATCAAACCTAAAAATATACAGTATATCAATCATCTTTTTAAAACATTTTGTCCTGGTCAGGGTTGTGTTAAATCTGCGGCCCTTCCCAGGAATACTGAACATGACGTAGGAATACGGCCAAGATTGAATCTGATCCATCATAGTACACACATGCAGATACATTCACAGGGCCCAATGCAAACATGCCAGACTCAGACAGCACCCTGACTTCAGGATCAAACCCTGGACCTGTGAACCAGCAACAATACACACTGCACCTACAGTACATTGTGCCACCTGAATAAAAATACAAGTAGCTCGAAATGTTGTGCATGAAGCAGGGTCCAAAAAATGATGGACAGTCTTGAGAGGCTCAATGTCGTGATTGTCTTCTGGTTCTGGTATATTGCCTGCATAATGGTAGCTGATTCCTAATTTGCCAAATCCTGTATACAGTACCTACTCATTCATGCAATTTCTATCAGTCAATTATGTAAACGCAGCGCAATGTAAACAATTCCAGCAGCTTGGGTTATTCTTCATATCAGCCTTAGATATCAAGGTGATCTTGACGATTTTGACTGTGGCACAAGTGTTTGTACCAGCTGGGCTGATTTGTGCATTTCTATAACTGCCGATCTCTTTGGATTTTCACGCACAACCATGAGTCTATACCCAGAATGGTGCAGCGTCAGTTGATCTTAACCGAAACACCTTTCTGATGAAGAAAGACAAAGGCCAGACTGATTAAGTTTGACAAAAACGCTATAGGATTTATTCACAATTGTGATAAGCAGAAAAAATCATCTCAGAATGCATAACACTCCAACCCTGGAGGTGGATGGCCTGCACCGCAGAAGACCATGTGTGACCCCAAGTCTATCAGTCGAGACCGGAAAGCTGAGGTGCCAATGGAGAGCTAAAAACTGGTTTGATGATTCTTCATTTTTGGTAGAGTCAGGATTTGGCACCAACAGCATAAGTCAATGGACCCAACCTGTCTTACGTCAACAGTCCAGGCTGGTGGAGGTGGTGTAATGGTGTGGGATTCATTTTGTTTGCTAAATTTCTTTTTATCTTAGCACACTTTGGTCCTTTGGTCCTACTAACACTGTACTGTAAATCACATGTCTCTTCCATCATTGCCATCTTCTAGCGGCTACCTCCAGTATGATAATGCACCATGTCACCAAGCAAATCTCAATTTTAAATTTTAAAGTTTCTTGAACATGACAAGTTTTGTGTGATATAACAATCTCGAATGAATATTTTTAGCACCTACTGTAATAGAATCCATGCCACAAAGATTTGGCGCTGTCTTGAGGAAAAGGAAGCCCTAAACAATCCTGGAATGGTGTTCCTCATACAGTAAGTGTTACAGTATGTGAGAGAATATTACCACCCACTCCTTATTCCTTATTGAAGTACTAATCAACATCTGTTTAGCTAACAGTTCCTGTTTAACAGTTTCCTTTAAGTTTTGAGTCCTGTTTTGGACTCAAGTTCAGACCTTTGTACTCATACATCGACGCGCAAAGAGAACTGCCATGGAAATTTGTATTTTGAGTGCAGCATGACAGACGAGATACTGTGAAATAAATAAGCGTCTTTTACTGGTTCATAAAGTAATTTCCCAGACACTAGACAACATGAATCCAGGGGTTAGATAAGAGCAAGGTCAGAACACCTCAAATCAAAATGAAGGCCATTTTGTTTCTCCCTTTCCCTTTTCTTCTTCAATCAGAAATGTTGCTAACCACTCACATCTCCTGCTCCATCTCTCTCTCTCTCTCTCTCTCTTACTTCCCTTCATTCTCTCTCACTCAGATTGAGTGCTTTGATTACACACGGCTGAATTGGAAAACATCTAAAACCTTTGAAAGTATATATTTTTTACAGTTAATTT
This sequence comes from Clarias fuscus, assembly GCA_030347435.1. Lineage (NCBI taxonomy): Eukaryota > Metazoa > Chordata > Actinopteri > Siluriformes > Clariidae > Clarias > Clarias fuscus. The sequence goes on from CM059228.1 coordinate 7,553,677, forward strand.
TCTGAGTGGCGCTTCTGTCCACTGCACTGTATGCTCAAGGATGTGTCTTTGTTAAAGCATATTTCTTCAAGGAGAGTAATCAAAAGTCTACTTGTGATTATTGTTGCAACCCTGTTTTTATGTCTATGCATGCATGAAAGAAAAAAAAAAGTGTGTGTGTGTGTGTGTGTTTGTGTGTGTGTGAAAAGACAGAAAATGGACGTCTTGCATAGTGCTGTCCTGCTCTCTCTCCCCCTCACCAGTCAGCTGACCCTGACCTTGTCCTTCCTTATTCACATCCTGTGCTCCACAAATGGGTTTTATTACAGGTGACAGCATGCAGATTTATTGGGAGAGAGAGAGCGAGAGAGAGAGAGTATATATACAACTGTACAGCTCTGAAAGAAATAGTTAAACTTTGCCATTAATTTTGAAAATATGACTGTTAATGCAAAAAAATTTTTTTTTTTCTTATTTAAGGGTAGTGGTCACATGAAGTGATTAATTATCACATAGTTGTTTGACTCCCATTTAAAACCTAATGATATCTGAAATCAACCCTGAAATCAACCCTGATCAAACGTTCAGATATGCTCGAATATTTGGCCGCATTATAAACACACAGGTTGACACACACACACACACAGAATTAAATTGCTATTAAAGGGAAGTTTCTCTTTAATAACTGTAATTGTAATTAGTATCTGTGTATAAATATTCAGTGAGTTTCTCAGCTCATGAGGTGATGCACTGACTCGGCTGGATACTGCACCATGGAGAAGAATAAAGAACTGCTAATGGACCTGCATCAATAAGGTAGTTGAACGTTTTGTTACAAAGAAGGAAAAGGATATACAAAGATATCTCAACACTTGAAAATGCCCGTTAGTACTGTTCAAATTCTAAAAAAAAAAAGAGGTGGAAAATGAGATGTTCTGTAAATATCAAGCCATGATCAGATAGACCAAGAAAGATTTGTCTCACTACTGCCAGAAGAATTTTTCGGGACGCATAGAAAAACCCCACAAACGACTTTGAGAGAAATACAGGCTGCTCTGGAAAGAAGTGGTGGTGCTGTTTCAAGGATCACAATGATCAGGTAGTTGAACATACAGTAAACGACCTGCGTGGTCGAGCTGGCAGGACAAAGCAGTGACTGCGCCCATGCCACAAAAAGGCACACTTGCAGTACAGAACCTATAGATAAATTTCATAGCTTCTGGTGCCGAGTCATTTGGAGTGATGAGACCAAAATGAAACTTTATAGTCATAACCATAATTGTAAAGCATGCTGGTGGATCTCTCATGTTTTGGGGCTGTATGAGTGGCACAGGAAAGTTAGTCAAAATTGACGGCAAGATGAATGCAGCATGTTAATCTGGAAATACTGGCAGACGATTTGCATTCGAAAGCACGAAAGCCGCACACGGGACGCTCTTGGATGTTCCGACATGACAATGATCCAAAGCACAAGGACACGTTGACCCTCCAATGGCTACAGCTGAAAAAGTTCTGGAGTGGCTCCTGGCCTCAATATCCCTGAGTCACATTGTGGGAGATCTCAAATGTGCGGTTTATGTGAGACAACCAAATAAATTTACAGGAACTGGAGGCGTTTTGCCAAGAAGAATGGTAAGCTATACCACTTGAGAGAATTAAAGACCTCATGCACAATTATTACTAAAGACTGCATGCCATCATTAATGCTAAATGGGGAAATACACCATATTAATAATTCCTCATTTTCTTTCTTGTGATGATTGTGCCAATCTGTTACGTCTTACATATGATCTTGAGTCCTATAAGAAATAAAATACATTTGTTGTGCCATCTCACTTATGTTTTCTTTATTTAAAAAAATGGTACACATCAAGGTATGATGCAAACCTTTGAGCACAAATGTTTGGTATGTATGTATTATACTGTATCAATCGAAGCTTTTAACACATCTCCTTGTTCAATATTTCTCTATTTTTATTGATTCCAACATTGTATATTAATACATTAAAATTATAATAGAACTAATATGGAATTATGGGAGACCTGTTAAATAATTATCCTTATTGAGACTGCAGGCATGGATCATATATGAATCGAAAGACAATTTCTATTTATATATTGAGGGTGTTGAGGGCACCTCAAACATTTCATATTTGTTTGCAATTTTCCATTCTTCAAAGTAGCCACCGTTTAGTTTTGATGACAGCTTTGTACACTACTCTCTTGGCATGCTCTCAGTCAGCTTCATGACATACAGTAGTCACCTGGAATGGTTTTCCAACAATCTTGAAGCAGTTCCCAGAGGAACTCATCCCAAACCAATGCAGCACTCCATCACTCTCCTTCTTGGACAAATAGCTCTTATATAACCTAGTGTGTTTGGGGTCATTTGTCAAATGATGGGTTTGAACGATGGTCCCAGTAAGTGCAAACCAGTTGGAATGGAATGCTTTTTAGAAATTTTGCCATGGAGCATGCATCTCAATTTTGACCAAAGTCACCAATAGTGTTAGCAGAAAAGCACCCCCCGCAACAAGTTATTGCCACAATCCCGTACAGTCCTGACCTCGCTCCAAGCCATTTCCTCACATCTGGGTCATCAAAGGAGTTCATATGATTCTAGGATTTTCCAACCATGGCTCTAGTGTTTGGAGAAAACTTTTCACCTTGATGGCATCCAAACATTAATAAAACGCTGGGAAAGTGCATTAGTGAAGCAGAGGATAATACAGAGAAATAAAGATAGTTTTTACTTTCAAAAAACAAACATTAAAATCTGACATTTGACTTAAACCCAGTCATTTTCTTTCCTAGCTTCAGGCTTTGTGACAGCCTTGAGAAAGATGCTTGGTTGTAATTACATCAGGTGAAGTGCATCATATGTTATTTCACCGGCTGACTGGGACAACTTTACCTGATGTGAAGGGTAAAAGACATTCAAAATTAGACTGTATCCAGTGTGAAGGGGGAAAAACATTCACTTTTCTTTCAGTGACCGCTCCAGGTAAGACGAGTAAGACTGCAGGGGAAATATTTCAGACACACACACACACACACATACTGCACAGTAAGTGACCATGTGACGTGTAACACAAACGTCACGGATCAGACGTTTCTAAAGATCATTATGCTTGCAGCTAATTATGCAGCAATAGTGAGGGCGTTGAGGGCAGTGACCTGTCTTTCGCAAACATTTTATATTTGTGGAACAATTGTTGAAAATCTCTGAATAATGGCAGCAGTGAACAGATGTTGGATAGAGGCCTCAAATCAGGGATCTCTTGGTACCAAGAACAGGCGTAGTCGATAATGGTACAATTATTCCTGGTAACTATTGGTATAGTAATGCAAGCTCCAACATGCTGCCCATTCCCAAGATTCTAACTAATCTAACTGATCAGGCCAAGTGATTTCTAGAATAATGTAATAATATATGGCAAGATAATTGGCTCATAGTCTTCTCTTGGTTTTACTGCCAAACATCATATTTGCGACCTTATCAAAAATGTACCTAGTCAGCGGTAAACATTTTTTTGAGATATTCTTCTTATACGTTATAATATATTCATTTATGAGATAGACATCCTCTCCTCACATAGCAGAAGTAATACATTCTGGTTAATTAGCATCTTTATTTTCTTTATGACTGCTGTGTATAATTGCGTTAGCAGAATAGTCATATAACAGCCTGGTAACCCATGTCCTCTGGGCAAGTATGAATAAAAAATAACAGCCCAGACACTGTGAAATTTCACTTAAAGTTTTATTAGTTGATTTATTATTCTAGTAAACATTTCAATGCCTGACCAATAGGCAAGTGCAACGACCTGTGGACACATAGCAAAATCTGTCCATAAAACTGTTAACCCATATCTTCAACTATAACCATAGCATGCGTATACTGATATTGTCAATTCCACAAGACACGGTTAGTACATAGAGCCTTTTAAAGGCACAATCTCTTTTGCTTTCTTGCCTGACATTGGCTGTGCATGATGTGTTCCACTGTTAAACCCATAATTTAGACTTTATGCAAAAAATAAACCCTTGCACTCACCTGTGAAGGCAATGTATACATGCCCTCCTTGACCTATAAAAAAACTATAAAAGTTGATGAAAGGCGCATAAATCAACCATGGAGTGGCTTTCAACCCTCTCTCAAAGCTATGGCACCTCCCCTCTCAATTACAGCGCTGCGGGCCATAAATTAATATGTAAAATTGCCGGAGCATGCTGGTGAAGCCGCCACAGTAAAGGCCACCGTCATCAATCTTGGCCGGGCTGCTGACAGATGCTCCACCTGAAGAAGCAGCAGAGTGATGGAGAGCGAGCAAACAAGATGAACTGTGGTTAACCTGATTCACCTGTAGTTGGAAAGGAATGGAGTTTTAAAGAGATAAATTGGAGTTGACGTGCTTAAGATGGTTCAGGAAAAACTAAAACTGAAGATAAAGTCTAATTTCTGATAAGCAACAGAAAGGTTAGTAAACCCACAAGACAAACAATTAAAAGATACATGCTTTGGAAAAGGCTATATACAGTTCGTAAGCTGTCTTTTCCTCATTAAGTGGGAGTAAGGAGTGAAAATTAGAATCGCATACAGCTCAACAGCAATGAATTAAAATGAGCTTGTCATGATTATCATGATTAATGGAGGCACGGTGGTGCAGCGGGTCACTTTGCTGCCTCATAGCTCCAGGGAGCCTGATATAATCTGGAACTTGTGGAGTTTTTCATGTTCCACCCAGGTTTACATGCGGTTCTCCTTCAGTATTTTCTCTAGAGCAGATATTTTCTCTGGAGATATCACCAAGGCTGGAGGCTTATGATACTTTCCTTCTGAGGTCCACTTGGATACTAATGAGTCTTGGATCTCACCTGGAATTGCTGCATTAATTTCTAATGGAAATTTCTAACGCATTGTATTGCTTCCCTTTGGTTTGCTGTGGTTATCAATATCCCACTGAGTATTGTTGTCCAGAAAATGCAGGAAGCAGAACCAAGTCCTAATTGAGGTTCTGCTGATTCCACAAATGTTTCTGGTGATTTAGAAGCCCAAAAACCTTAACATAATCAGATCTTAAATTCAACTATCAAATGGTTGAGAGTGATGCAATGTCTATAAACTAGCTTTGCTATAATCCTTTCTTATGATTTATCTTTTCATTGCATCTAGAAGGACAGACCCAAGGCTGAGCATTCATGGCTCAACCATGAGTCAAAGCTGAGATAGAGAGTCATCACAGATCATCTTTTCAAAGAACTGCACAAAAGGCAGAGAAGAGCCTGGGCTTTGTGAGAACAAGCAAACCACAACATTTACCATGAAAAACCTAGCAAACTCCAGCAACAACATGCATACAGTACACACACACACACACACACACACACACACACACACACACACACACACACATGGACATACATTTTTTTTCTTTTTACTTTCTTAGAAACATTGAGAAAATGTCACATACAGCACAACCCTTTAATCTAAGGCAATTACTCTTTCACTCCCTCCTGTTTTTACATGAAACTGACTGACAAAATCACTTTGTGCTACCACAGTATAGAGTATAGTATAGAGTTTCACTCTGAGATTCAGACTGCTGAACAGCTTTGGGGTTTATGGTATGCATGGGTATACCCATCACCATTAAATTACTGAATCTGATGATACAGTCTAATTTCTGTAATTGCTATATAAGCTGTATTTTCCTCAGTCCCTTAAGTTGTGTTGTGCTTGCATCATGGGTGTGTGGTTACACATGAGGCATCATTTGAGCTGAGTGTTTAATTTTGTCACTTGATCATTAAATGATTATATCATTAAATGTCACTTGTCATGCTTTTTTTCTAAACACCTACTACAACTACTTCTTCTCTCAGAAAGGCAGACGCAGATAAATGCATCCAAACAGAGTACCCATTGCCTCAGACTGTCTTTTATATCAGGTGGCTCTGCATCTTCCTCATCATCATTTACCTCGTGACTTTCACCATCAGCTTGGTTACTGTACAGTAGCTCAGCTGTTCATCATCTTCCTTATCATCTTCATCATCAACATTACAGCATATTTGGAGAACTGTGACTCTAGTTTGTGTAAATACATCAGTAATTTGAGCATTGCACATTAAATCTTCTAAATATTCATTTTCAACCAGAAAAATAATGGAAAAAAAAAAAAAAACATTTTCCACATTTGGCTTGACTCAGTTCCGCTATTACAGCACACATATTTTTCTCCAGATGAAATACCTCAGTACATATATTCAAAAACCACAAAAACATACAAAAATATAAATTTATTACATATTTTTCTATGTATACAATACATATACGGTATTAGCCCTTTAACATTTCCGACGCTTACTATAGCAATGGTTCTAACCTCGCTATGGCTCCGTATGCTACTGTATTCACTGGCAACAGGTTGATTAGCCTAGCATAATAGTGCATAGCTAAACATCTTTCTCACCACATTACAGCAAAACTACTGCATGCTTTTCATGTTACCACCACAGATTCTCATGTCTTACTCAAAGGTATTTTCAGGTATCTTAATTGACAGAATATTAACCCACCTGTATTTAGGAGCAAAGCGGCACAAGACTTATCTTGTGTTTAGCTTGGCTGTAGGATTTAATCAGCAGCACCTGGCCTCAGTAGATTCCTCCCAGAGATAAGCGCCATCTGACCTGTTTGACATTGTTCAAAGAACAATGAATTTAAAATTTATCATTTAGAAAATGTAAGAAATTAAAGAATTTAACTGTTACACCTTATGAACTGTACCACAATGAACTTTATAACTATTGTTTTTAGTTGTCTTTACTGCATATTATTTATTTTATGTACATAAATATTTAAACTTTTCCATCTGCATCTACTGTACTGTATGTCATTTAGCCATAAATAACAACAAAGAAAACAGACGTGAATAACAACAAGTTGTCCTTTCTCTGTCTCATTCTCAGAATGCATTGCATTTTCTTACAAATTATTCAGTCATCGTGGATAACTAAATGTTCATAGTCCTATGGGCAATATTTAGGAAACAGAATAATACTCACAAATAGCTAGCAATCCTCAAAAAAAAAACAATGTCTGTCATTGCACATGTGGAAAGTGGTGATACTTCCTGACACACATTCACAGCATTGGTCAGCCAGTAGAGCAAACGCAGAGAAGTGTCGCCACCTATCAGGGAGAATAGGAGCAACATAGACGACATTGTTGGACCAACATTGGGCCAACAGCGGTATTCACTGAGTTAGATAGGTTGTTCTTTCAATGTTGTTATTTATGTACTAGACTGGTAACCAACCCTCATATGAGCTTCTGATGTGATGGCATCATTGTGAGAGCCTGCTGCACTAAGCTAAAGCAATATCATTTAATTTCCAATTTCTAACCTTGCCATTATCTACTGAACCAATGTTGTGCCAACCTATCTTTGGCCCCAACAAAGGGCCAACATTGGGCCAAAGTACAGTACAGACCAAAAGTTTGGACACACCTTCTCATTCAAAGAGTTTTCTTTATTGTGTTCTTTATTGTGTTCTTTAGCCCAAACGTGTCTCTTCTGCTTGTTGCCTGTCCTTAGCAGTGGTTTCCTAGCAGATATTCTACCATGAAGGCCTGATTCACACAGTCTCCTCTTAACAGTTGTTCTAGAGATGTGTCTGCTGCTAGAACTCTGTGTGGCATTGACCTGCTCTCTGATCTGAGCTGCTGTTAACCTGCGATTTCTGAGGCTGGTGACTCGGATGAACTTATCCTCCGCAGCAGAGGTGACTCTTGGTCTTCCTTTCCTGGGGCGGTCCGCATGTGAGCCAGTTTCTTTGTAGCGCTTGATGGTTTTTGTGACTGCACTTGGGGACACTTTCAAAGTTTTTCAAAGTCAAAGCATTGACCAAAGGTTACCAAAATTTTGCTGATGTTGGGCCAACAAAGTCTGGGATAGCAGTGTTGAAAGAACCCTTTAGCACTTCTCATATTTTGGGCAGCCAGACAGTATGCACACCATGGGCGGGGCTAGGAAACTTGGCACACCTGGCAGATCTACCCTCATCAACTCGCCATCTGGATATAAAAGGACCTCTTGCTCCCATATGTCCTTTTTGTGGTTCAGGATGCTTCACAAGCCTCTATCAGTCTCCGCTTTCGAGCTGCTGTTCACAAGGTACCCCAAGGATCGCATGCTGCTGCTCACTGCAGGTTCCTTGTTCCGATGTCTGGATATAAAAGGATGCCAAATTGAGCATCGGATGATTAGTGTGCTATGTGTGCTAGTCATGCTGTGCATGCTGACAGAATGAGTGGGTTTCATCTGGTTTCTATACTTTCTCCCTACCAAGGAAAAGAAGGTCATCAGCATGCAATCCCCTGCTATGAGCTATTTCCATGCAATGAGCATTCCTGGAAAGGAAGAGCTCATGTCAGGGGATTGCACGTCTATACATATTAGACCTGAACTGGCTTCCTCAACCCTGGCTCTGGGCTAGAGCCTGTCTTCTCCACAGAGATTTGCCCTCATCCTCACCTGTGTTCAAGAAGATGCTATAGAGATACCTGAAACACTGCTGTGGCCAAATAACTGAGGTAGAGGGGAAGCTCCAGATAGCAGGCTTCAGAAACCCTAGCTTCCTGATTAAGTATGGACTTCTGTAATTCTGCACACACCAGCAGAGTGAGGACTGTGACCTACTGTTGGACCACACAGTAAAGTGGATGTAATCATGTTTGAATCAAAGCTCTGATTCCCTTTGAAAGACCACCTCAAAGAACATTGACAAAAAGCTGGTTATACTCTTTAGCTGGGCGGGAGTAACCAAAGAACTGCTTATGGACCAAAGTAAACCATTTGTTTCAAAATAGCAGACATGTGTTCGCTGTTGCACATGAAGCAGATCGACAGCCTGGTGAAGCAGTTTAATCAGAGCTTTAAGCACATATGCTGAAACACATTGTGGACAAGGAGAGAAATCTGACCCTCTTGGTCCCATACTGTATGTCCTCTTTGTGGCCCAGGAAGCTTCAAAAGCCTTTACTGGTTCACCTCTTTCGAGCTGCTGTTCACATGGCACCCCAGAGGAATGCTTAACATGGTGATATAACCCTGGGAAATGCAGCTATCACTCTTTAGGTCAGTGAATCTACAGCCCCAGGAGTTCCTTCAAGCTCTCTTCAGGCCAGTGAACTCCCATCTGTTTTGATCAGGTAAGAGAGTGTTATCATATCAGTTTATTAAAGTAGTAGATTATCTCAGTGGTCACTGCTGTTTCCCCAGGCCCAAAGGGATGTGACCTAGTCCAGCTGGGGTATCCCATCCCATGTAGCATCAGGAAATTAATGATTTGATCAACATTTTTTAGGATGTGTTCTCCACCCAGAACCAGGAGTCACACATTCTATCTGGCCCAACATAAAAAAAAAAACACTCAAAGTCATCATGGTAGCTTTTAGCACTGCCAGAGGCCACTGGCAATACCAGGCCTGCATGGGACTCCTGCCACTTTTCAGCAGCTCATGGACATTGTCCTTCGGCACAACTGTCTTTACACAGCTGCCTACTTAGACAACATTCACTTGCGCACCGGGGCATTACTCCACCAATTAAAAAAAGGACCTCATGTTTTGGACAGTCAGACAGCACATGCATGTGGGACGGGGCAATGAAAATAAAGTGCCAACATTATGGCAGTGCATAATGACCTACCCTCAATGACTCATGAGGTGCCAGATTCATGCTGACTCCACCTGCACGGTCCCTCCTTAAATCTCTCACTTAATTTCCTGAAATTCCTGAAATAGGAGGGCATTTTTTTCTACTTAGGTTGGCATTCTATGTTCTACTGGCCCTGCTATGCTGTGCTACTAGTATACAGGTATCACCTTTTTAGTAATAAAATTCCACCCAATGGAACTAAAATTTCCACAAGTTTGATAAAAGTCTTGTAAATGCTGTTTGTCGCTTGTTTGTTTTACTTTATTTGAGTATGCATGCAAATGATTACAAATCACCCATAAATTGCAGTGCATGCTCCTCTTATACAGCAGCAGTTATTTTGTCATAATTTAATCATTTGTTTTACTTGATTTATGGGATTTATGGGATTCTTTATTTTTCATATCTCTTAATTAATGACACTAATATAAATGTTTTCACAAAATGTTTTAATTATAATTTTTATTCCATGCACTAGTCACCTAGCATGAGGATGTGTTTTTCATAAAGACTCACCACTCTGGATACATGTATCTGCTGAAATGGAATAAATGTAAGCATTTTAAATTCAGCAATATACGTAAAGCAGCATTTGTTTTGAGGAGAAGAACTCTCGTCTGCCACTTTGGTGGCCAGGATCTGGTTCCCAGCCAACAAATCATACACACAGCCAGTGGGAGTGTGCAAGTTCATGTACTCATAATGGTAGTCCCAAGCCTGTATTAAAATGGGAGGGGCGCATCTGCAAGGGCACAAAAAGGGCAGAAATATTCGAAAAGTAATAGAAATTACTTTATGAGCCTTTTGAGGCACTGTTATAACAAGACAAATAAATTTATTATCAGAAATTGAATTCAAAATTTAATAAAGGTTAGAACAATATCCTTAACTAGCCAGTGATTAATATAACAATTGAGATACATACAAGATAAACAGCAGTGCATTAGACTACAGTGGACAAAAAAGAACATTCGGGACACAACACCAATTTTGTGTTAATGTATTTGCTTTCAAAACCTCACAACCAATTAAAGAAGTAAGCAGAAGCTGTAATGCTGACAGTGTGTGTGCGTGTGTGTGTGTGTGTGTGTGTGTGTGTGCGTGTGTGTGTATGGAGGGGTGGGGGTGTTGCTGTGTGTTTGGCATATACTCCTTTATGTGCTGTGAACAGGCTGACCTTGTGTTTGTGTGCTTGTGTGCTGGCCTTGAGCTGAGCCAAAGCGGCAGACAACCACTGTTGCTGTATGGCCCTGAAACTGTGTGTGTGTGTGTGCGTGTGTGTGCGTGTGTGTGCGTGTGTGTGTGTGTGTGTGTGTGTGTGTGTGTGTGTGTGTGTGTGTGTGTGTGTGTAGACAAAAAACAACTAAGAGTAAGTACAGAGAAAGTATAGGTTTTTAAAAGTACAGAGCAAAAGAGGGAAAAGAAATGGTTAATAAAATTATCAGATTATTATCAGCACATTTTTATTGATGGGATTTTCAGCCTATATATATATATATATATATATATATATATATATATATACATAAACTGATTTACAAGATTTAATCTCACCAGTAGTTCTGCTTCTTGTCTTTGCTTATCTATAAAGTCATTGCTCATTTCACACACACATACACACACACACACGCACACACGCGCGCACGCACGCACACGCACACACGCCGTGAGGTTTATCAGCAGTGTCATGGCCAGGAACCATGCTACCGGTCTTTCCCTTCATGGTCACTAACCCCTGGCTACTGGTCATTTTCATCATGCGCTTTAATCAGTGCTATCAGATTGGCATTAGTTTAGCTTTAGAAATCTAGTAGGTGACTGTGCTGTTTTGTGCTATAAGTGGGAGCAGTAAACCTGAAGTTGATGGAATATCTTCTTAAGTCTTAAGCAGGGACTCCTAAACGTCCGGGGAAATGATCGAAAATTGTCATTATAAATCTATGGTGCCCCAAGCCTTGACTACACACTTTAAAAAATTGTTTATAAATTAGAACTACAGTATTATTAAAAACACAGGATAAGCAGTATGCAAAATAAATGAATGAATTTAGTGAAGAAGACAACATATCTTCTTGCCATGCAAAAGAACACAAATTTACACTTCCAGTTGTTATTACTCACAATAATAATAATAATAATAATAATAATAATAATAATAATTATTATTATTATTATTATTATTATAAAAAATAATTGTATAACTTATGCATAATAATGATAACTTATACACTAAATATTTATCAGGTATATCTAATAGAATCCTGTGTGTGTTGGGGGCATTATCATAAAAAATATAAACTCTGCAGCACATAAGATTTATTAAAAGCCATTTTAACATATTGCATACAAGGGCTAGGGTTACTGTAGGTAAACCTTGAAAATGACAAACAAAGTGGGTATAAAAGAAAAGGAAGAACTTCTCCAAACACCATGGAATGCAAATGAAATACCCCAAAATCCAGATTAAATTTTCTGAAGTCACAATACAGTATGTTTCAAGTGTCTACAAGCACAGTAAGAACACAGAGAGCTATCGATGGTTTACAACTAAGTGAGTTTTTCCTGGACCATCCTAATATATTTGGGTTCTTTAATTTGCAACACATCTACTTGAGGGTCAAAGTCTTGGCCAGTGATGAAGTTACAAGTCATTCTCTTTTCGTTTGCAGACCTAAACTTTCAAAATAATACATTTAATGGTGCTCTGTGGGATGTTCATTTATAACAGAAATATAAAGAATTGTTCTACCGACCTATCCTCTGATTGGTACATGCTGACAGGATGCTCCAAACTGCATCACACTGTTATGTCATATGCCTTGCCTGGGTCTGCACTTAATAGTCTTAAACTACTAAAGGATGATGTGAATCCCAAAAGCTATTCCTACAGTTTCATTCTGAAAACTCGAGTCTGCCAAAGAGATTATTTCACGATACAATCATAATATTCAATGGCGAGGATGCAATCAAAGTGATGGAACAGAAATAGGCTGCTCTAACGAGAAAATAAAACTTATTAAGACTCTGCTAGTCTGCTCTGTAGTAGTTCTCACTCAACAAACACTATGTATTTAAAAGATAACAAGAAAAAGCTGTAGCATATGTAATTACACAGTGCACAGTGAAATTATTATTTTTTGCATATCCCAGTTAGGAATCTGGGGTCAGAGCACGGGGTCAGGCAAGAAACAGCGCTCCTGTAGCAGACGTGGTTAAGGGCCTTGCTCAAGTGCACAACAGTGGCTTAAACCCCAACTCGCCAATCCCTACATACCAGTCATCCTCATCAACTAAGCCAGAATGCAACTATCCAGTCCAGCCCATCTCACCATACCCAAGTGCACGCTATTGCAATACACCATCCACTGTTTTTCTGCTTCTTTGCTTTGTGCCCACCATTACGGTGCAAGAAAGGCATCAAGACTCTTCTTTGCTGAAACAAACTTTCTTTGGTTGGCATCACATGAAATGTGATTTTTTAAATAGCAAAGTGCCAGAGTTCACAAACTAGCACAGGACCCTGCGTTTGAACACCTTTCTTAAGGGACACTGACAAAAGTCTAGACACAAAAATGTTATCAAAACACCCCTGTATGTTTCAATAGACTCTACAAAGAGAAATACTAAGCATTTGTGGACACACAAAGAGGGTAGACAAAAAGCAGGTGGAGTTCCACTCAAGATTCCACAGCCAAGCTGAAAACACTTGCTGAATACACACTATGTTTAAAGTGTCCTCAAATACAGCTACAAGCAAGATTGTCATCACTTATGTTAAAAAGGAATGTTTTGTGGAGTAAATCTGGATCTCTCAAGATCCTGCAGAGAGGCCGCTAGGTTGCTTTATTGACTGATGGCCTCTTATCTGGTCTCTGACTGTTGCTGGCCGGCAAATGGCCTCCATTAGGAAGATGCATGGTTGTGCCGTAGTCTTACAGATTTCTTACAAATAAATGTAAGGGTGCCTCTCGTTCAAAATGCAGTAAGTTACAGTGCTGTGAAATAAGTACTTGCCCCTCCCTGAATTTTTTTTTTTTGCATATTTGTCACATTTAAATTATTGAGATCATCAAATAAACTTCTATATTACACAAAGATGACATGAGTGAAAGAAAAATGCAGTTTTTTTTATTGAGTCCACTTATTAATCAAAGCTGTGCAAACCTACCTGGCCCTATGTGAAAAAGTAATTGCCGCCTTGCTAAATCATAAATAAACTGTGATTTAAAAAAAAAGAAAAAAGCTGAGTTAAATTTCACTTGCCACACCCTGATCTTAATACTGCCAGACCTGTTAAATCAAGAAATCACTCAAATAGAGGCTGCTTGACAAAGTGAACCATGCTAAATGATCTAAAAAAGCTAAACAATCTAAAGAAATTCAAAGGAGTAATTGAAATGTATCAGTCTGGAAATTATTACAAAGCTATTTCTAAGGCTTTGGGACGAACCATGGTGAGAAGCATTATCCACAAATGGAGAAAACTTGGAACAGGGGTGAACCTTCCCAGGAGTGGCCAGAGTACTGAAATAACTCCAATAGATTAGATTAGATTAGATTAGATTAGATTCAACTTTATTGTCATTGCACATAGTCATAAGGCAACGAAATGCAGTTAGCATCTAACCAGAAGTGCAAGTTAGGAGTGCAATATAAACATATATACAGATCTATAAAAACTTGTATGATAGAAGTAAGGTCTATGTATAAATTGTATTACAGAAAGAAAAAAAAATGTATATATATATGTACATGAATATACAGTGTAAAGTGAGCATAGATGGATAAATTAATGTACAGAATAGTTGTAAATCTACAGATATTTCTGATTATAAATATGTGGAATAAAGATATACAGAAACTATATATAGGTGAATTTACATTATGTGCAATAGTATGAATATACATATGAATAAATATAAGTAATTTAGCCGCTGGATGGGAATGCAGAGTATACCTATACACACATCTACATATATGAATATACACATATTAGTATACAGTCCATGTGCAGACTGTACAAATGAATGAACGGGAAGTATTTACAAAAGGTATTAAATAGGAACGTTGGTTATCAATGATGGTGGTACCGTCTATGTAAGGGGGACAGTGAATTTGTGTTCAGTAAGGTAACCACTGTGGGGTAAAAACTGTTCCTCAGCCTGCTGCTCTTGGTTTTTAGGCATCTGAACCTTTTTCCAGAAGGAAGGAGAGAAAACAGTTCATGTGCAGGGTGAGAGGTTTCTTTCACGATGCTTCGTGCTCTACGCAGACACCTCCTCTTGTAGACTTCCTCAATGACAGGAAGTGGGGTACCAGTGATACGCTGAGCAGTTTTTACCACCCTTTGGATGGATTTACGGTCCGAGACAGAGCAGTTACCATACCAGACTGTAATACAGCTGGTTAGTATGCTCTCTGTTGCACAACGGTAGAAATTGTTCATTATGTCTTTAGAAAGGTGATTCTTCCTTAATAGTCTCAGAAAGAAGAGGCGCTGGGAAGCTTTCTTGAGGAGACTGGTGGTGTTAGTGGACCAAGTCAAATCCTCAGAAATGTGTATCCCCAGGAACTTGAAGTTTGTAACACGGTCGACCATTGTCCCGTTGATGTAGACAGGGGAGTGTGTGTTACCTTTTCTCCTTCTAAAGTCCACAATGAGTTCCTTGGTCTTACTGGTGTTCAGGAGCAAGTGGTTGTCAGCACACCACTCGGCCAAGTGCTTTACCTCTGCCCTGTAGTTTGTCTCATCATTGTCATTGATGAGGCCAATCACTGTCGTATCATCTGCAAACTTAATTATGGTATTAGTACCATGCATAGGGCTGCAGTCATGTGTGTACAGTGAAAACAGGAAGGGGCTCAGTACACAGCCTTGTGGCACACCAGTATTCAGGATTATGGTTGAGGAGAGAACGTTATTAGCTTTAACATTCTGTGGTCTGTTGGTCAGAAAATTCAGTATCCAGCTGCATAGAGAGGTGTTGATTCCGAGATCAGTAAGCTTACTGATCAGCCTGGAGGGGATGACTGTGTTGAACGCTGAGCTGAAATCCACGAACAACTTCTTGTGTAAGTGTTCTTATTATCCAGGTGAGAAAGTACCGTGTGCAGTGTTAGGGAGACAGCATCTTCAATGCTCCTATTCTCCCGGTAGGCGAACTGATGAGGGTCCAATGTGGGTGGAAGGCTTCTCTTGAGATGTGCTAGGACTAGACGCTCAAAGCACTTCATTAGTATTAGTGTCAGTGCTACTGGGCGGTAATCATTAAGGCACATAGATTTTGGAGTGTTTAGGCACAGGCACAATGGAGGTGGATTTAAAGCAAGTAGGCACTGTTGATTGACGTAGGGACAGATTAAAGATGTCTGTCATGACTTCAGTCAGCTGTTCAGCACAGGTTCTGAGCACATGTCCAGGTATTCCATCAGGGCCAGCTGCTTTCCGATTGTTTATCTTGCTGAAGGCAGCAGAGACTTCTGCGGTGGAAAGAGAGAGAGGCTGAAAGTTCACAGGCGGTATCAATGTAGTGATTGTCTCCTGAAGACTCTGATCAAAGCGAGCATAAAAGTTATTTAGCTCATTGAGGAAGGAGATTTCGGTGGATATGTTTGCAGAGTGGGCGGGTTTGTAGTCACTGATGGACTGGATGCCCTGCCACATACGCCGAGGATCAGAGTTGTTGAAGTGATCTTCGATCCTCAGCTTGTAGCTCCACTTGGCCTTATCGATACCCCTTTTCAGGTTAGCTCTGGATGCACTGTAGGCCTGTGCATCTCCTGATCTGAAGGCAGCATTCCGTGCCTTGAGCAGGAGACGAATTTCCCTATTCATCCATGGCTTCTGATTAGGGTATGTTGTAATCTTCTTCACAGTTGTTACATTGTCAATGGTGGCTTTGATGTGATCCAGAACAGAAGAGGTGTATAGATTAATGTCCGTGTTAGCACAATTACAACTCATAATAGAACCCAGAACAACATCTAAACAACTGCAGGGCTGCTTTAGGTAAGGTACTGTAAGTGTTGATGATATAAAGAGACTGGGCAAAAGTGGCATCCATTGAAAAGTTTCAAGGTGAAAGCCATTGCTGACCAAAAATAACACAAAGGCTCTTTATACATTTGCCAAACTTATCATGATCATCCCCAAGACTTTTGGACAAATATTGTGTGAACGGACGAGACAAAAGTTTAACTGTTTGGAAGGTGTGTGTACTGTTACATCTGGTGCAAAACTACCACAGGATTTCATAAAAAGAACATCATACCAGCAGTCAAACATGGTGGTAGTGTGATGGTCTGTGGCTGAGACGAGTTGCAATAATTGATGGAACCATGAAAACCTTGAGGAAAAATGTCTGTCCATCATTTCATGAACTGAAGCTCCAGCGCACTTGAGTTATGTACAGTACAGTAGCAGGACAATGATCCAAAATACACCAACAAGTCCACCTCTGAATGGCTTAAAATGTGGCTGAATTAAGACAATTCTGCAAAGAAGTCTGGGCCAAAATTCCTCCACGGTCAAAGACTCATTGCCGGTTATTGCAAACACTTGATTGCAGTTGTTGGCTCCAAAGGTGGCACAACCAGTTATTAGATTCTTACTTTTTTACGTATGGCCAGGTACTGTAGGTTTGGACAGACCTTTTCCTCCTAATGAATGAAATCATCAATTAAAAACTGTACTTGGGTTATCAATGTGTAATATTAAAAATGTTTGATGATCTGAATCAATTCAGTGTGACAAATCTACTAAAAAATCGGGACTTTTCCACTGCACTGTATGTATTATTTAAAATTGTTAGGATGGGTATTAAAGAGATCTACAGTTAGCCCATAACATATTATAATCATCACTACAATTACAGCCTGCAACACAATGTTTTATTTTTATTTTATTTTTTTTATGAGAAGTATTACTAATTCTTAGAAAATGAGAAGATTACAGTACAACACTTATAACTTGCATGATTCTTAAATGTCTTTGAATACACTTAAAACACATGTCTGATATCAGTGGTTCAAAAAGTAATGCATTGAGAAGTGCACTGGACTGGTCTGAGCTTCGACTATTCCATTCTAATATAATGTATGGTTCCATTATTTTTATTTGTGGTATGAATGGCAGCATTAGTCAGTGAATAGGATGTTGAAGATGTTAACCCTTTTATATTAACAGAGATTTAAGTACAATACAGGCATGTGAGCTTTAATTGTGTCAAGTTTTATGACAAAACACTATACACTATACACTACAGTATATATACACTACTCACAATAAGTTAGGGATATTGTGAGAGACTCAGTGGATGTCATACATACGGTGTTTGTTTCACTTCAGACATTTTTGGGATAAGGAGGCAATTGTATTGGAGTGATAGACACACCTCATTTGTCTGGTATTGTCAGTAAGTCATTCCAAGTTCATCATTCAAACAGCCATGAACACACAACATCACTTAACGGACGAGCAGCGTCACCTGGCCATGGCGCGCCTTCGGGTCGATGGAAGGCAGTCAGATGTTGCTCGTGAACTTGGTGTGTCTCAAAGTGTCATCAGCAGACTTGCATACTGACACAGAACTACTGGCAGAGTTCATGACAGACCCAGGAGTGGAGCCCCACGAGTGACAGACCACAACCATGACCAGTACCTAAGGACCTATGCACTCAGACATCGTTATGCAACTGCCACACAGCTGCAGGCCTGTTTATGAGATGTGAGGCGTACTATGGTTTCCAGACAAACCATTCGCAACCGACTCCACCGCTTTGGCTTGAATGCCAGATGACCGTTGTAGGTGACTCCACTGACACCAAGACACCGCCGTGAACGTTTGCAGTGGGCACAAGACCATGTGACCTGGACAATGCAGCAGTGGTCTACCGTCCTGTTCACTGATGATTGTCGGGTCATCGTTGCTGGAGAAGACGAGGTGAGCGATACGCTGAGGTCAACATGGTCCCCAGGCTTTGCTTTGGTGGAGGAGGTGCAACAGTCTGGGCAGGCATCACTCAGTCAGTGCAAAACAGATTTGGTTATTGTAGATGGCTCAGTCACTGCACGTTCTTTCCTCAGACATCACAGAACCCATCATCATCCCCCAATTCCGCCAGCACACCCCCAACTTTCTGTTCATGGATGATAATGCTCAACCACATCGTGGCAGAATTGTCACAGCTCGACTTCAGGAAGTTGAAGTGTCTCATATGGTATGGCCATCAATGTCCCCTGACCTGAACCCCATAGAGCACCTCTGGGACCAGTTGAAGCAGAGACTGGATGATCGTACCCCACCCCCACGTGATCTGGCAGAACTGCGTGTAGCTCTTGTGGAAGAGTGGAACGCATTGCCTCAGAACAACATCATGAGACTAATGAGGAGCACGAAACATCGCTGTCAAGCTGTCATTGCGGCAAATGGTGGAAACACCTGCTACTGATATTGTCGATTTTTGTTATTTGGGGCTATCCTTATTATTGTCTAAATTTTTGGGGTAATAAATATTAAACTAATGAAAATGGTGTTTCTTCTCATACATTATTAGTAATATCAAAGGGACCTTTTACTATTTCATTAAAATTCGAGCAAATAGGAAAAGCACTCATGTAAATAACAATATCCCTAACTTATTGTGAGTAGTGTATATATTCAAGATTCAAGATTCAAAGAACTTTATTAATCCCCAAGGGGAAATTGCTTATTCCCGGTCACAGTTGCTCACCCTTGCTATCAAGTACAGTGGAACCTCGGATTGCGAGTAACGTGGTTTACGAGTGTTCCGCAAACCGAGCAAAGATTTTAAATAATTTTTTATTCGGAAACCGAGCAAGTATTAGTTTACGAGCACCGAGTATCATGCTTCACACATGCGACTCTTATTTTGACACCGAGCGTCACTCTCTCACCTCCCCCCCCCCTCCTCCCCCTCCTCCCCCTCCCACCCTCCCCCCACGGCTTCGCAAACACAGGAACTCTGCTCGTGCGTGCGCAATTTGACATTTGACACTGAAACACACATACACACAGACTCTCTCTCCCCTTTTCACCCCTCCCGGCTTCACAAAGACACAGAAACTCTGCTCTGTCGCGATTCTTTTCAAAGGTAAGGTGCTGGTTCATTTGTTTTTTTGTTTTTTTATTTTACTTTACAGCAGTGATTCCCTTAGTATGCGCTCACGCCAGGTCAGAGAGATTTCTTTTTTTTTTCCTGTTAAAACGGTGTTTCCGTGTTTGTGTGTGTGTCCGTTTGTTGTGAAACTTAAGTGATTCCTTTAGTATGCGCTCGTGCCAGTCTCGCTTTTTTTCCGTTAAACCGGTGTTTCCGCTGTGTTTATGCACTTGTTGTAAAACTTAAAAAGTGTGTCTGTTAATATACGCTGATGTCAGTCTCAGAGAGATTTCTTTTTTTCCTGTTAAAACGGTGTTTCCGTTGTGTGTGTGTGTGTGTGTGCGTGTGTTTGTTGTGAAACTGTTGTGAAAAAGCGAGGTGGGGAGAGGGAGGAGGAATGTTACTGTGAAAAACGAGGCGAGGGAAGGGGCTAATTCCACACACACACACACACACACACACATGGCGCGTGCGCGCACCAATGGAAACACTTATCTGTCAGGATTTATGTGTACTTTTTTTAAAAGTAAAGTGCAGATTAATTAGTTTTATTTTCATTTTATAGATTGTATTAATTATTTTTATGTATTTATTTTGGGGGGCTGTGGAACGAATAATTTGAGTTTTCATTATTTCTTATGGGAAATGATGATTTGGTTTAAGAGTGTTTTGGAATACGAGCCCACTTCCGGAACGAATTATGCTCGTAATCCAAGGTTCCACTGTAAAGTAAAGTAAAGTACAAAAAACAGCATATCGATAAAATATAAAGTGTCCTCAAACAGTAAGTACCATATTGCACACTACGTTAATACAATATTGCACAATAAACTAGTATACACACGTGAACAAAATTGTTGGTACCCTTCGGTCAATGAAAGAAAAACTCACAATGGTCACAGAAATAACTTTAATCTGACAAAAGCAATAATAAATAAGAATTCTATGAATGTTAACCAATGAAAGTCAGACATTGCTTTTCAACCATGCTTCAACAGAATTATAAAAAAAAATGAAAACTCAAAAACTCATGGAACAGGCCTAGACAAAAATGATGGTACCCCTAACTTAATAGTTTGTTGCACAACCTTTTGAGGCAATCACTGCAATCAAACGATTCCTGTAACTGTCAATGAGACTTCTGCACCTCTCTGCAGGTATTTTGGCCCACTCCTCATGAGCAAGTTGCTCCAGTTGTTTCCGGTTTGAAGGGCGCCTTTTCCAGACGGCATGTTTCAGCTCCTTCCAAAGATGCTCAATAGGATTGAGGTCAGGGCTCATAGAAGGCCACTTTAGAATAGTCCAATGTTTTCCTCTTAGCCATTCTTGGGTGTTTTTAGCTGTGTGTTTTGGGTCATTGTCCTGTTGCAAGACCCATGACCTGCAACTGAGACTCAGCTTTCTGACACTGGCCAGCACATTTCTCTCTAGAATCCCTTGATAGTCTTGAGATTTCATTGTACCCTGCACAGATTCAAGACACCCTGTGCCAGATGCAGCAAAGCAGCCCCAGAACATAACAGAGCCTCCTCCATGTTTCACAGTAGGGACAGTGTTCTTTTCTTGATGTGCTTCATTTTTCCATCTGTGAACATAGAGCTGATTTGCCTTGGCAAAAAGTTCCATTTTTGTCTCATCTGTCCATAGGACATTCTCCCAGAAGCTTTGTGGCTTGTCAACATGTAGTTTGGCATATTCCAGTCTGCCTTTTTTATGATTTGTTTTCAACAATGGTGTCCTCCTTGGTCGTCTCCCATGTAGTCCACTTTGGCTCAAACAACGACGGTTGGTGCGATCCGACACTGATGTTCCTTGAGCATGAAGTTCACCTTGGATCTCTTTAGAAGTCTTTCTGGGCTCTTTTGTTACCATTCGGATTATCCGTCTCTTTGATTTGTCATAAATTTTCCTCCTACGGCCATGTCCAGGGAGGTTGGCTACAGTCCCATGGATCTTAAATTTCTGAATAATATGTGCAACTGTAGTCACAGGAACATCTAGCTGCTTGGAGATGGTCTTATAGCCTTTACCTTTAACATGCTTGTCTATAATTTTCTTTCGAATCTCCTGAGACAACTCTTTCCTTCGCTTGCTCTGGTCCATGTTGAGTGTGGTACATACCATGTCACCAAACAACACAGTGACTACCTGGAGCCCTATATATAGGCCCACTGACTGATTACAAGATTGTAGACACCTGTGATGCTAATTAGTGGACACACCTTGAATTAACATGTCCCTTTGGTCACATTATTTCAGTATTTTCTAGGGGTACCATCATTTTTGTCCAGCCCTGTTCCTTGAGTTTATTTTTTTAAATAATTCTGTTGAAGCATGGTTGAAAAGCAATGTCTGACTTTCATTGGTTAACATTCATAGAATATTTTTTAATTATTACTTTTGTCAGATTAAAGTTATTTATGTGACCATTGCGAGTTTTTCTTTCATTGACCGAAGGGTACCAACAATTTTGTCCACGTGTATATATATATATATATATATAGTGTGTGTAATCCTGTATTATAATATGTAATATTGTATTACATAATTTATTTCGATATGATAGTATGTGTAGTATATGATACTACAATTGTCATAATTAATACAGGCAAGTATTTGTCGTGGCTCTAGCTGGTGGTACTGGCTGGCTAGACTGGCTGATGTAGTTGCCGCGGGCATGAAGGTAGGCATGAAGGCAGAGGGGTGTGCAAACAGAAATAGTCTTTTTTAACAAAACTCAAAACAGACACAAACAAACAACGGAACCAAAACAACAAACGTAAACTAAAACTAGGGCTCAGGAAAAACACAGGGAACGGCGCGGTAACACAGGGACAAGAACTGAACACAGGGAACCAGGAGCTGACATGGGATCTGGGGATGAGGAAACATGGAGCTGAAGCTAACTAAAGACACATAGGGGAACTAGAGACTGGAGAGACAGGACTGGAGAGACAGGACTGGAGACTGGAGAGACAGGACTGGAGAAGAGACAGGGCTGGCGAGACAGGGCTAGACAGGAGACAGGACTGAAGACAGGACCAGGAGCACAGAGACTAGAGACCAGATGGGTTAGTGGTTAGTAGCTACATGGAATACTGGGGACACTGGATGCTGACCTAACCGGGTTAGTAGCTAAGGGAGTTAGCGGCTAACCGGGTTAGTACTGACCTAATAGGGGGGAACTGAAAACAAAAGGCAGGGCACACATGAGGCTATACCAAACTAGCGGCTAACCTACTAGCAACCAGAACCACTAGCAGTCAATCCCACTAGAGTCTAGGGCTAACCCTACTAGCAATCAAGGCCTACTAGCGGCTAACCCTGTTAGCGGCTAGGCCGTCATGTGGCTACACAAAACTAAACAGACAAAGAACTACACAAGAAGACCAACACTGGGAAGACACAGAACAGTACTTACACTGTACACAGGAGGAGACACAGCCTAACTAAACATGAAACAGGACAGCTCCATGAATCCACTAGAACAAGGAACATACAGTAAACCAAAACTAGAGCCCTCTAGAAAAACAAAGGTTACAAAACATAAACCCAATATGAACTTAAAGAAACAAAAGGAATGCCCACATGACGGTAGTTACAAACAAACATACCAAACAATGCTCGACCCAGTTTCCCAGAACAAACTGCTATTTATAGAAACTTTAATGAGGCACCTCAGTTCAGGTGAGCACTCATCACCTGACTGAGGTGCCTTCTGGGAAACTGAGTCGACCAACAAAAACTACAGACCAGAAACAGTGACCTCTAGTGGAGGTTCCTAACAGTATTATTGTTCTATTATGTTACTGTCACTGACAGTGAATACCCACATAGTGTGTAGGTTACATAGAAGAGTTATATAATTTTATTGCCGTTGGGAGGCAAGATCTCCTGTGACGCTCTGTGGTACACTTGATAGCGATCAGTCTCTGGCTGAAATTGCTCCTCTGGTCAGCAAAAACACTGTATAGCGGGTGAGAAGGATTGTTCAAAATGGATTGTACTTTGGCCAGAATTCTCCTCTTCGCTACTACATCCACAGAGTCGAGTTCCATGCCTAGCACAGATCCAGCCTTTTTAATAACCTTGTCCATTCTGTTCCTGTCCGATGCCTTTACATTACCGCCCCAACAGACCACTGCGTAAAAGATGATACTCGTCACAACAGTTTCATAAAACATCCGTAGAATGGTGTTACAGACGTTGAAAGACCTGAGCCTTCGAAGAAAGTACAATCGGGTCTGTCCTTTCTTGTAGAGTGCCGTTGTGTTGAGTGACCAGTCAAGTTTGTTATCCAGATGAACTCCCAGATATTTGTATTCCGAGACCATGTCCACTGTCTCCCCCTTGACAGATATAGGCGTCGCATGGGTCTTGCTTCTCCTAAAGTCAACCACCATCTCCTTTGTTTTCTTGATGTTGTAGGTGATTACGCTCACACCAGGAAACGAAGTCGTCTACTACAGACAGGTACTCAGAGGTGTCACCATCCTTTATACATCCAACAATCACAGAATCATCAGAGAACTTCTGTAGGTGGCATAACTCTGCCTTCACATGCATATGAACTTGAGTAACGTCCAATTTGTAATCCATAGGGTTTCATATGATGTTGTCCCACCCTTTGCAGCTATAATAGTTTCTACTCTTCTGGGAAGGTTTTCCACAAGGTTTAGGGGTGTGAGAATTTTTTGACCATTCTTCCAGAAGCACATTTGTGAGGTCAGACACTGTTGTTGGACAAGAAGGCCTGGCTCGCAGTCTCAGTTTTAATTCATTTAATGCGTTATTATAATGCGGAAGCATTAAGAGTTAGTTTTGCCGGAAGTAAGGGCCTGAGACCAACTCCTAAAACACAACCCCACACCAGTTCCAACATGACTAGGCATCAGTTCACAAGGAAAAGTTCATAAAGACATGGATGAGCGAGTTTAATTGTGGTAGAACTTGACTGGCCTGTAGAGAGTCCTGATTTCAACCCGACAGAACTCACTCACTCACTCACTCACTCACTCACTCACTCATTGTCTATAGCGTTTTATCCTGTATACAGGGTCATGGGAGGCCTGCAGCCCGTCGCAGAAGACTTAGGGCACAAGGCAGGTTACACCCTGGACGGGGTGTCAATCCATCACGGGGCACACACATACAACATACAACATAAACATACTCGTAAACGTTGTGGAAAGCCTTCCCAAAAGAGTTGAAGCTGTTATAGCTGCAAAGGGTGGGCAAACAACATAATAAATTCGATATATACAGTATGTTTTTTATTACATGCAAAACTTCAATTTTATTTGCATAGCACTTTTAACAATTGTCATTGTCACAAAGCAGCTATACATAATCAAAAGTAAATTATGAAAATTTGTATGAAATGTTCAAATGTGCATGAATCAAAATGATCAGATGATGAGCCTGGTACCTGATGAGCAAGCCAAGGACAACAGTGGCAAGGAAAAACTCCCTGAGATGGCAATAGAAAGAAAGCTTGAGAGGAACCGGACTCAACAGGGAACCCATCCTCATTTGGGTGATAATGGATAGCAGGAATTGATCTGCAGTCATACTGTGTTAACTACAGCTTAAAGAGAGATATTCTGGAGACACTCGTGTATGTCCAGTGAAGCGGTGAAGCAGTGGCTCTGGGAAAAACGCGCCAGGGTCAGGGACAGGCTCAGATGCACATGTACTCCTTCCTAGCATCCTTCTAGTCAATGTAAAGTCACTGGGAAAAAAAAACTTGATGATGTCAGGGCTAGGGTGATGTTCCAAAGGGATATTTTGGACTGCATTATCCATCAAATGTTGACCTTTCTACCCTCCTCAGTAATTTACTTTGGTCATATTACACTATATTCAGTTATATTCCACCTCAGGTTGACACTGACACTACTTTATGAATTCCATTAGGTTCTCACTCAAGACCAGGCACAACACTGTGAACATTGAAATGTACAAGGCTGTGTCATGCAACATTCCCAAAAAGTGGTAAAGATGGCAAAGCATCAGTACACAGCGAAACTAGAGTCTCTAGGAACCTAAATTAAAGCCCAAAATCTTCAAATTACAGTTAAACCTCGGATTGTAGTACCTCGGAGTATAATTTGTTCCGTGCTTGTATATCAAAACACTTGTATATCAAAGTGAATTTCCCCATAAGAAATAATGGTTCATTCCATAACCAAAGATATTCACATAAAAATTATTAATACAAAATATTAAGTAAAAATAAAACAAATTCCTGTGTAATGCACTGCATCACGTGCAAAACGAGAGTCACGTGACAAAAGAATGAACAATTCGGACCAGGAGATATGAGAGGTGATATCTGATATCTGTTCATCATAACATGTCCTTAGCTGCATTCTAATATTTTCACATTACTGGAAGTTTAGTCAAAATTTGTGTATATAGATGTGTTGAGGATCTGTTTATTTAAATTTATTTATTTATTTTATTTTGATCAGAAGATTGAAATTAACTAAATGATTTAAAAAAGATCTGTTCACTCTGATAAAAATTTTAATGAGCTATTTATTATTTTTATAATGGTAACTTTACTTGTACTTCAGTAAAAATTTCACTGAAGTAACAGTACTTGTACTTGAGTACAAAAGTTTATTACTCATTCCACCTCTGACATTACTGAATGTGCGCACTAATGTTGACTATACGAGTGACGCATGCACGCTGGGATCTAGCTTGGGGGACGATTGCCCACAATACGTATGGCAAGACCTCGCTCATTTACTGAGTTAAAATGTATTTACAATTTTTGCTCTTCTTGTGAAACACTCGCAGAGCAAGGTACTCGCAATCCAAGGTTCCACTGTATATGGATTGTATATGTTTCTGAGGTTTTATTCCTAGGTCAATTTATGACAGTATTAACTAAGAATCTAGTGTCTAGGAGTGGCGAGATATGGTGTAGAGTAGGCTAAGAAGGACTGGGGGTTTGACTGGATAAAAGTGATTTTCAATAATTTATTACAAATTTGAACTGGCCAAAGAGATGATACTGGAACGTATAAGTATAACTGGCTAAAGAAAACATTCAGATTCCCCAGCTTTTTTATAATATGGGGTTTAAGGACTGGGGAAAATGGCAGAGATCTTTACATCAACAGTCAATGCACTCACTCACTCATCATCATCTATACCGCTTAATCCTGTATTCAGGGTCGCGGGGACCTGAAGCCTATCCCAGGAGACTTAGGGCAGGGTACACCCTAGACAGTGTGTCAATCCATCGCAGGGCACACACACATACACACACTCACACACTTATTCACACACTATGGGCAATTTGGGAATGACAATTAACCTAACCTACATGTCTTTGGACTGTGGGAGGAAACCCAGGAGGAATACCCGGAAGAAACCCACCAAGCACGGGGAGAACATGCAAACTCCATGCACACAGAGATGGGAATCGAACCTGGCCGGGAAATGAATCCAGACCCTGGAGGTGCAAGGCGACAGTGCTAACCACTACACCACCGTGCCGCACAGACAATGCAATTTTGTTACCCTATAGTACCACATGCAAGGTCAAAACTCATGAGTTGGCATTCACGCAACTGCTTGCTAACAAAGAGTATTCACCACCTTTGCTTTTGTCAACAGATCAGTATGAGCACAGCTGATGAATGGTAGACTGAAATGAGCTTCATGCATCCCTGCTAATATAAGTAAGAAATAATTTACCAGCAGATGCTGTTTGACCCATTTGGAAGATGTTTTTAAAAACCTTGGGATGATGCCATTGATGATGCTATTGGCAATAGAATCAATTGAGCACAATGACATACCTGTCATCAAGTCACTCACTCATCATCTATACTGCTTTATCCTGTATCCAGGTTCGCTGGGGCCTGGAGCCTATCCCACGAGGCAGGGTTTACCCTGAACAGGGTGCCACTCAATGGCAGGGCACACATACACATACACACATTCACACGGTTATTCACACTACAGGCAATTTGGGAATGCCAATTAGCCTAATTTGCAAGTCTTTGGACTCGGAGTACCCAGAGGAAACCCACCAAGCACAGAGAGAACGTGCACACAGACCCGAGGCGAGAAACCAGACCCTGGCAACAATGCTAACCACCAAACCGCCTCTGCTTAAGTCATTCTGATGAAAAATGACACTATGAAATACAATGCCTAGCCAAAGGAAGCCACATCCTCTAACATTTAGTTTGAAAGCCTTGATATTTGACTACAGCATACAATGTGGTCCAATTCATGTGTGAGAATCATTCTTTCATAATTTGAAAAATTCTTTGATATTTTTTAGAACTCCATGTGAACTTCATGGTTTTGGTCTGAGTATGATAGGGGACTTACCCTGACGCTCCCAGTGATGCGTCTTAGTGTTTAAGTCTAGACGGAAAAATTATTTGTTTAGAAAAGCCTTTTGTGAATTTATTTGCCTTAGCAAAAGGTGCAGATGTGGGGGAGTCATGGACAAATGTTTTATGGTAAACTGGGACTGTATAATTGGTTGCTGTCTTCTCCATTCTCATTGATCATTCAGCTTTGTTGATGGTGAAGTAACTGGTTGCTTTACTTCCCAGCGAGACCTCATGTCTGCGTTTCCTTCTGGCTCTCCCTTTTAGTTATGCTGTCATAGTTAGTCCTGTGGGAATCTTTCATTGCGCTCTGCCCTAAATATAGGGCTGTCTTTTTTTCTTTCTGTCGAGCTACACATCACACTTCTGAGTTGCTAGTGGTCCTGACCCCTTCTGCCCTGCAGACCTGACTGACACATCCTAGTGCCCGGTTTCTGGTTGGCGTTCTCTTGCTGCTGAGGATGGCCCTGAAAAGAGGCCTTATATTAACTTAAACACCTTTCTCAGTATAAACTTTCACCCTCACAGAACACAGATATAGCAGGGATCGATTTATAGTCATACTATCTGATATCACTCAAATAAGGATGGGTTAGAGGGTTGAGTTCCTCTTGAGGATTCTTCCTATTGCCATCTCAGAGATGTTTTCCTTGCCACCGTCACCCTCGACTTGCTCATAAGGGAGAAACGGATAATTATTTATAAAATTTTTCCATATATTTTTTCGAATTCATATTCATAAATTTCAGGGCTATATCTCTGCTGTGCGATAATGACCAGAAGCGCTATGCAAATACAATTTAATTTAATTTACCTGAATATTAAACATAGCTGTGCATTTGATTTTTCTTTTTCTTTGCTTTTTCAATTTCTTTGTTAGGCAACTTCACCAAGCTTCTAAGTGAGCTACATTTTATTTTTATTTTTTATTCTGACCACATTTCTTCCATGGATTTCATGTTCAAGGAATGCACAATCTTAACTCAGTTCTAAGTTCCACATTTAAAATCTTCTCCAATTGGTTTCATTGGTTTGTGCAGTCAATGGCATCTTTTTTTTTTTTTTGGCCAAGCAAAATCGGCCATGGGGGAAAATTACATTGTGAACTAAAACTTTTTATTTATTTGTTTTATTTAAAAAAAAATAATTAAAAAAAAGCTTCTACGGTGATCCCTGCTATTGTGAACATAGAATTAAATTATATTTTAGAACAACAAATGTATTTTTTTAATGCAGTATGAAATATTTCATATCAATATACAAAACTTTTAAAGTGTGTTTCATTGTTTCACAATTTTATATTTAGAGTATAGTCCTCAGTTTTTAGAATATATAACTATGTAACATTTTTAAACATAATTTTATATTTATTCATTTAATTTCGAACACTGTGTTGCTCCTTACTGTTGCACTGCATTATACAGTACTTTACTGCACACGTAATGTAAGTTCCCAATCATAATAAACTGTTCATGTCATTTAACAAATGTTTTCTGCAAATGTGCAGAACTTTTTACAGTGTACGTATATGTAATTCCTCCTACTCAAGCTGGACACCAAGTATCTGCATCAAAGAGCTACAAATGTTGGTGCCTGGCTAATCTTGAATTTTATGGGCCATATTATGATGATGATGATGATGATGATGATGATGATGATGATGCTGATGATTGATTATTATTATTATTATCTATATAAATTATAAATCTATATAAATTTTAAAAAATGTCTGTTTATTTGTCAGAATTCATGTTTCGTACACTGGAGGACCTGAAACCAGAAAATTTTATGTCTGCATGTCTGTCTGTCTGTCTGTCCAGCAAGATTTTGTCACAACATCAGACAAAACTGGCTGGACAAAATTTTTATGAAACTTTTGCAGTACCTAGATATCTGCCTGAAGTTTAACCTGAACCATAAGTGAAATCAAAATGTTGAGTAAAAGCGATGTTATGAACAATTTGGATTTAATAATCAATTTTGAGCAATTTCCTAATAGTTATTCACTAATCCAGTAGAAACTGATAGCATACTGTATAATGTCGTCACACCAAACAATATTTTGTGAAATTACAGTTAAAGTGTTCATCTTAGTTGCAGACAGACATGTACATATCATGACCTCAACCTGAAATAATAATATCACTGAATACATTAAAGCTGATCAGCTTATTTTTAGCTTGAACTATTTCTAAAAACTTTTTTCCCATCAACAACAGGAACTAGTTATTGAATATTTATACTAGCACTGTGATTTCCCACATCATGGTGTAAGTCACTCTAGATAAAGGCGTCTGCAAACAGACAAACAAGTGCTTTTAATTATGTACAAATACTTTTAATTATGTGCTCCCTTATAATTAACTCTGTTAGTACTGACTGTGGTTGTTACCCTTTTCCTGACATTCATGCAAACAAAAAAAGGGACAGACACACACACACCCACACACACAAACACACACACACCCACACACACACACATACACACACACAGACACAGACACACACAAAAAAAAAAGAAACAGAAGTGAATTTCCTCTCTCAAAGCTCTGTAAGTTAAAGACAGAAAGACAGAAGCCCTTGAAAGGAGGACTTTTCAATTTGTAAGTCTCTCAGCCACAAGGTCAACTCAGTTTATGGGTAAAGTCATAGATGGAGAAAATCAAACTAGTTACTATAGTAACAGCCAAGATGCATAACACAACAAGGAACAAAATGAATTTTCTAAAAGAAATTTTGGGATTTTATTTTTTTGTTTTAACCTGATTCTTTTTTTTATGTATATGAAACTCCCCCCCCCCCCCCCTTTTTTTAGATCATCAAGGTTGCTGCTGTTCATTTTTGCCAGTTTCTTATGAGGTCATGACAACCTGGCTGGATGCTTCCTTCACGTCTGAGTGTATTAGACCAAAACAAGAGAAGCAGAGAATACATATTTTTGCAAAGTTGCAAACGTGTGTATATATATATATATGACTAAATAAAACTAAATAAAATCCTCATTACTGATTTATTAACACATTAAAATAATCATTACCTTGTACAGAGATTTACTATGCATGCTTAAGGATTTTAGTAAGCCACACAGACCTCCACAGAAACTCTGCTACACACGTGGACAAAATTGTTGGTACCCTTCAGTCAATGAAAGAAAAACTCACAATGGTCACAGAAATAACTTTAATTTGACAAAAGTAATAATAAATAAGAATTCTATGAATGTTAACCAATGAAAGTCAGACATTGCTTTTCAACCATGCTTCAACGGAATTATTTAAAAAAATGAACTCATGGAACAGGCCTGGACAAAAATGATGGTACCCCTAACTTAATAGTTTGTTGCACAAGCTTTTGAGGCAATCACTGCAATCAAACGATTCCTGTAACTGTCAATGAGACTTCTGCACCTCTCTGCAGGTATTTTGGCCCACTCCTCATGAGCAAGCTGCTCCAGTTGTTTTCGGTTTGAAGGATGCCTTTTCCAGACAGCATGTTTCAGCTCCTTCCAAAGATGCTCAATAGGATTGAGGTCAGGGCTCATAGAAGGCCACTTTAGAATAGTCCAATGTTTTCCTCTTAGCCATTCTTGGGTGTTTTTAGCTGTGTGTTTTGGGTCATTGTCCTGTTGCAAGACCCATGACCTGTGACTGAGACCCAGCTTTCTGACACTGGCCAGCACATTTCTCTCTAGAATCCCTTGATAGTCTTGAGATTTCATTGTACCCTGCACAGATTCAAGACACCCTGTGCCAGATGCAGCAAAGCAGCCCCAGAACATAACAGAGCCTCCTCCATGTTTCACAGTAGGGACAGTGTTCTTTTCTTGATATGCTTAATTTTTCCGTCTGTGGACATAGAGCTGATGTGCCTTGGCAAAAAGTTCCGTTTTTGTCTCATCTGTCCATAGGACATTCTCCCAGAAGCTTTGTGGCTTGTCAACATGCAGTTTGGCATATTCCAGTCTGGCTTTTTTATGATTTGTTTTCAACAATGGTGTCCTTCTTGGTCGTCTCCCATGTAGTCCACTTTGGCTCAAACAACGACGGATGGTGCGATCTGACACTGATGTTCCTTGAGCATGAAGTTCACCTTGGATCTCTTTAGAAGTCTTTCTGGGCTCTTTTGTTACCATTCGGATTATCCGTCTCTTTGATTTGTCATCAATTTTCCTGCGGCCACGTCCAGGGAGGTTGGCTACAGTCCCATGGATCTTAAATTTCTGAATAATATGTGCAACTGTAGTCTCAGGAACATCTAGCTGCTTGGAAATGGTCTTATAGCCTTTACCTTTAACATGCTTGTCTATAATTCTCTTTCGAATCTCCTGAGACAACTCTTTCCTTCGCTTCCTCTGGTCCATGTTGAGTGTGGTACATACCATGTCACCAAACAACACAGTGACTACCTGGAGCCCTATATATAGGCCCACTGACTGATTAGAAGATTGTAGACACCTGTGATGCTAATTAGTGGACACACCTTGAATTAACATGTCCCTTTGGTCACATTATTTTCAGTATTTTCTAGGGGTACCATCATTTTTGTCCAGGCCTGTTCCATAAGTTTATTTTTTTTAAATAATTCTGTTGAAGCATGGTTGAAAAGCAATGTCTGACTTTCATTGGTTAACATTCATAGAATTTTTTGTCAGATTAAAGTTATTTCTGTGACCATTGTGAGTTTTTCCTTCACTGACCGAAGGGTACCAACAATTTTGTCCACATGTGTATATGAATCTGATTACTGCTATGGGCACTGTACCTGATTTCTGATATACCATGAGCGCTACCTGTACAAGAAACCTGTGATAATATATTTTATACAAAGGTTGGTTCTGACCGAGCAACAGGACTAACAATAACTGTCGGTTGCAGTGTTGGTGAAACTACAGTAGGTCTGTACAGTCCACAGTACTGAGGGGAGAGCAGCTGCCTGCCAAAACCCACATTCAAAACATGACGTCACGGAAACACTTACAGCAAGAAAACACATCTGATTATTAACATTATGTCACCTTAAACAACAATTTGTTATTTAAGATGACATAATAATAATAATTTCTAATTGCATCTGAGCCATCCTTATTCAAAGTATGGGTTAAGTAGCCTCTAACACAAGGCTGAATGCCAAATCCCCCTGGCAAAGCACTGGAATGTGCTGATGATTATGGAACTGTTGTTCTAAGCAAACACATCAGTAATGTGAAGTATTTGTTGTAAAGTCCTAAAGGTCTTAAAAGTTCTGTTTTTTTTCTGTCTTAATCAAAATTAAGGAGCATATAGATTGCACTGTGGATTTAGTACAAATCTAAGTATTTCCCCAGAGCCGTAACTTTCAAAGACCTCTGATTTAGCTCAGTGGGAAACTTCCAGAGAGAAGAAGTACTGTACTGTACACATACACATATATCTTAGTATTTTTCACTCGTCCTTCCTAAGTTAAGAATTGCATACCAGAGGAAGATGATGTTATGGGATGTCACAGTGGTCTTCAGGGAGTTCGCTGAAAAGCACAACAGAATAGATTCTTTGTAAGGGATAATGTCTACGTTACGTTAACCTCTTAAGGTAAAATTATGTAAATATCAAAATTCACTTCAGTGTCACTGTATGATATAGGTTAAGCAGCCCATTGTTTTCACAAACCAAAATAATCTAACTGACCCATACTCCTCCATTTTGCATTTGAAGAGAATTAAAATAAAAGAAGAACCTCATGGTACTGAGCATTCAGAATGGAAATTCAGTAAACAACGCTTTCAAGGTGTACTAAATTACTGTGTAGACATTTCGGAAGGTAAGACCGTATATGCTTTTATATCCTGTTTTCAAAAATATCAGAAGATTTATACTGGACCTTATATTCTAAAAAACATCCTTTAATTAAGACACTGTACCTTTATGTCTGACTATTGTTAGGTCAATTCCAATTGAAGTAAAATTACAGAGGCAGCAGGGAGAAGACAGCATGAGCCTTCAAGAGAACATGACCCAGAAAAGAATGTTTTACAGAATGCCATTGAGAGCCATAATCAAAGGCAAAATTCTAATTTCCCAGAGATGCTTGCCTGTCAGACTTGAAGACCTTGAACAGAAGCTCAGTTGGATACAAAACACTGTGTGTGTGTGTGTGTGTGTGTGTGTGTGTGTGTGTGTGTGTGTGTGTGTGTGTGTGTGTGTGTGTGTGTGTGTGTGTGTGAGAGAGAGAGAGAGAGAGAGAGAGAGAGCTTGGAAGGGGAGGGGATAAAGAAGGCTGTGAAGACTGTTTACTTGACACTGGCCTTGATATAAATGGTAAAAATGGGGGAGATCTCTTTCAAATAAATCAATTGTCCAAGTTCACATTTATCTCACAATATTCTAATGCTCTGTGACTGTTCTCATTCAGACTTGTCATTCATCCTATTAAGATCCAACAGCGTTACCTAGATATGAATTCGTCTGTCTCTCAAACAGTAGCACAATACATTTGACCCTGGCCTTTTTTTTTCCAGATAATTTTGTTTTGTTAGTCTCTTTGTTCTTTTATTGTATACACAATAAGTACATAAATAATTATAGAATAAGTACACACATCCATGTGAGAGAAATGATGATGATTTCCCCTGAGAATTAACAACAATGACAATTTTCTTGTCAAAAACAACTGCTTGTGACAATGTCTTGTCAAATGAACGAAAACACAACTCACTTTTTAAACAATTACAGTAAGAGTTTCTCAGCAACAGTTTCATGCCGTATCACAAAACATGATCAGTCATGCACTTAAACACAAACCTGACTTAATGAGTTCACAACCCTATAATTACTTCATTGCTCAGGACAAAAGCAAAGAAGGCTGTAAATTAAGAGCACAGCAGGGTGTGTGTCTTTCTCCCTCCACTTTCCCTCTCTGCTTCCCTTGAGAGGGACTGAGTGGTGTAAATGCACGACGCTAATTCAAGTGGATGGAAAAGCGATGGAGAATAAAGGTGTGATTGGTGAGGTGAGTGCTACCAGAGTAGACCTACAACTCAGTCTGAAGTGTCTGGATTTCTTTTGCTTACCCACTAGACCAATATCGCTTGATCAGAACAGGAATTTAACTAAATATGGTATAGTGATGGGTTATTTCGGCAGTAGAGTTATGCTTATAGTCTCCTAGCTGAAGTACCATCTTTGAGTTTGTAGAACGAGTTCAAAGGTAAAGCTAAAGATAATCTGCTGAGCTTTAATACACAAATACATATATAGACAAATACACTCCCAGATGAGAACTTGAAAAAGTAGATCGGATAAAGATGAAGTTTTGTCTTAAAATGACTCCAGCGTGTTAAAATTCTCTTATACCACTCCAGCGCTGTTATTTCAGCCAAAGTGAAAATATGAACTAATTCCAGTAAGAATGTTAACTTTAGCTTTTCTAATTAATATCTATTGGTGCAGGTGTGTGTGTGTGTTCATATTGAGCAAGTAGTTTATTAGCTTGTTATACTTATTATTATTATTATTATTATTATTATTATATAGTAGATTATTATGTTCGTAACATCGCATTTACTCAACATTTTGATTTCACTCAGGGTGCAGGTTACACTTCAGACAGATATCTAACTACTGCAAAAGTTTCATTAAATTCTGTCCAGAGGTCGATTTAAGACGCGCTCACAGTGTGACGCATGCGCAGTACTGGGACTTACAGTGGTTTATAATCTGGCACAAAACTGCCCACAACTTCAACTCTACTCAACATTTTTATTTCATTTAGCGCAGGTTTTAACTTCAGGTAAATACCTAAAATTTGGCAAAGTTTAATTGAATTCTGTCCAGACAGTTTTGTGTGATGCTGTGACAGAATCTTGATAGACAGACGGACAGAATCTTTTCTTTCTTTCTGGGACTGGTTTCGGGACCTCCAATGTAGGAAACGTAAATGTATCATTGAAGAAGCGAGTTCTGTACAAATGAGCAATGTACAGCCAATGTAAAGACAAAACCGTTGTTTTATAGATGCATTCACACACACACAC